>CM022303.1:197117462-198317462 GCA_011799875.1 Thinopyrum elongatum
CTATCAATTGCCCAACAGTAATTTGTTTTCCCACCGTATGCTTTTGGTTCGAGAGAGAAGCCTCTAGTGAAAACTATGACCCCGGGTATACCTTTATCATATACTAAAATCCAAAAATACCTTGCTACAATTTATTTGCCGTTCTTTTATTTTGTGTTTTTGTTTATCTACCTACCATTATAAGACTTGATCCTTGCAATTAACCGCCAAGGGGATTGACAACCCCCTTGATTACGTTGGATGCAAGTATTTGTTCTTTTGTGTGTAGGTGTTGTTCACGAGGTCTTGCGTGGTTCTCCTACTGGATTGATAACCTTGTTCTTAACTAAGGGAAATACTTATCTCTGTTGTACTGCATCACCCTCTCCTCTTCGAGGAAATCCCAACGCAGCTCACAAGTAGCAGGAAGAACTTCTGGTGCCATTACCGGGGAGACATCACCAAAACCTATCAAGTACCTTCGCATAAACTTCATCTACTTGCATTTACTTGCATTTTCCATTTGCCTCTCATTTTCATCTCCCCCATTCTAAAACGTTTTTACGAAAAAAACACAAACAAATTTGCTTGCTTGTTTGCTTGCTTTTTGCCTTCATGTCAACACTCAAAAACAGAAAAGGAAAGGAAAAGTAAACACATGTGGATGCTCATCCGCTTGCTAATATTTTCAAAAGATTTTGTTATATTGAACCAATTGCTAGTGAGTTGAGTGCACTTGATTATCTCTATGAAGTTTTGCTTGAAAGTCATGAATCTGAAATTGTGATGAAGTATTGGAAGAAGAAACCTATGAAGTGATTCATGATAGCTCTTTGAATGAAAAGCATGATTGCAATGATGTTATTATAAATTCTATTAATGTCAATTGTGCTAATGATATGCAAAATTACAAGCTTGGGGATGATGAATTTGTTATATTCACTACTTATTGTAATGATCATGATTGGGGTGATACTTCTTATGATATTGAAAATTTATTTAACCCTCATGATGAATATGATATTTAAAATAATGTTTGCAATAATATTGAAAGTGGGTTTGGAAGAGTGTCAACTTTAGGAAAAGAGAATCCCACATATTTGGAGAGTATTCAATCTTATGAAATTATTAAAAGTGGGTTTGGAGAGGTCATTGATACGTCCCAAATGTATCTACTTTTCCAAACACTTTTGCTCTTGTTTTGGACTCTAATTTGCATGATTTGAATGGGACTAACCTGAACTGACGCTATTTTCAGTAAAATTGCCATGGCATTGTTACCGTAGTTTTAGGAGTTCATGTATTCACTATGTGTTAATGCTTTGTTTTGGTTCTCTATTAAAAGGAGGCCTTAATAAACCTTAGTTCCCTTATGGACCCCGCTGCCACGGGAGGGTAGGACAAAATATGTCATGCAAGTTCTTACCATAAGCATGTATGACTATATACGGAATACATGCCTACATTACATTGATGAATTGGAGCTAGTTCTGTGTCGCCCTAGGTTATGACTGTTACACGATGAATGTTATCCGACAAAATCACTGATTCAATGCCTATGAGATTTTCACATATTGATCTTTGCTAAGTTACTACTATTGTTGGTACTGTCACAATTGCTACAAAACTATTGCCGCTACCGTTACCGTTACTATTACTATCATTGCCACTACTATCAAACTACCATACTATTGTGCTACTGATCACTCTGCTGTAGATATGTAGTCTCCAGGTGTGGTTGAATTGAAAACTCAACTGCTAATACTTGCAAATATTCTTTGGCTCCCCTTGTGTCGAATCAATAAATTTGGGTTGAATACTCTACCCTCGAAAACTGTTGCGATCCCCTATACTTGTGGGTTAACAAGACCCTTTTCTGGCGCCGTTGCCGGGGAGCATAGCTATATTTGTTGAGTCACTTGGGATTTATATCTGTTGATCACTATGAAGAATCTTAAGGATGATAGAACCAAGATCGTTCCCTCTAGAACGAGGGGAGGTAAGGACCTGTTATCTAGCTCTACACTTGATTCGCCTTCTGTTTTGAGTAAGCTTCCAACACCACCACCTGCTATTAATTCTGATATGTCGCAAGTAATTGATGATGCTACTTCTACTATGAATGATGCTATTGACGATGCTAGTACTTTGCTTGATGATAATGTGCCACTAGGTGAATTTCTTGAGGAACAACTTGCTAGAGCTAAAGAAATTGAGAATGCTGAAACTGATGAAATTATTGAAACTGAAGATGATGAAACACCCATTAGACCTAGCTCTCCTAGATATGAATTTCCTAAGATACCTGAGGGTTATGTTATAGATGGAGAGATAGCTAGGGAATTTCTTGCTTGTAATGATAGAGATGATCTTAAGAAATTACTATGTAAGCTAAAAGAAAAATCTCTGAATGCTAGAATGAAATATGATCCTAAGTTTGCTACTTCACCTATCTTTGTGACTGATAAGGATTATGAATTCTCTGTCGATCCTGAGTTAATTACTTTGGTTGAATCTGATTATTTCCATGTTTATGAATCTGAAACCGTTGTGGCACATCTTACTAAGTTGAATGACATAGCCACCCTATTTGCTCATGAGGAAAAAATTCGCTACTATTATATTCTTAAGTTGTTTCCTTTTTCGTTAAAGGGTGATGCTAAGATATGGTTTAATACTCTTGCTCCTGGTTGTGTGCGCAGTCCCCAGGATATGATATATTACTTCTCTGAAAAATATTTTCCTGCTCATAAGAAACAAGCTGCTTTACAGGAAATATTTAACTTTGTGCAAATTGAAGAAGAGAATCTCCCTCAAGCTTGGGGGAGGCTTATCCAATTACTTAATGCTTTGCCTGATCATCCTCTCAAGAAAAATGAAATACTTGATATCTTTTATAATGGACTAACCAATGCTTCTAGGGATTAGCTAGATAGTTGTGCTGGTTGCGTTTTCATGGAACAAACTGTTGAACAAGCTAAAGATCTATTGAATAATGTATTGAGGAATGATAATGATTGGACACTTCCTGAACCACCACCTAAGCCTACTCCGAAGAAGAGGGGTATTCTATTTCTAAGTCCTGAAGATATGCAAGAGGCAAAGAAATGTATGAAGGAAAAGGTATTAAAGCTGAAGATGTTAAGAATTTACCACCTATTGAAGAAATACATGGTCTTGACACACCACCACAGGTGGTAGAGGTAAATTCCATTATAAAGTTTGATGAAGGTGACATTCCTTATAATAAATCTCCTAGTCAATGCTTGTATGAATGTGACAAGTACATTATCAAACAAGATCACTTTAATGCTTATGTTATGAAACAACTGAAACGTAATGCCTATATGATTGATCGCTTGAGTGACTTGGTGTTTAGAATTACAAATGATGTTAAAGGTGTAGGAAAACATGCTTCTATGGTTCAAACCCAATTAGAACAAGTTGCTAAATCTCAAAGTGATTTGCTTAATGAAATGAATAGTAATATGAATGATCATGCTGTTAGAGTAATGACTAGAGGAGGTAGAAGGTCACCCTAAAAGAATTGAACAATACTCTGAAAGAATTAGTGTTGATGCACCTAGTCCTTCTAAAAAGAAAAAGAAAAAGAAAAAGAAAAAGAAAAATGATAGGACTTTGCATGCTTCTAGTGAACATGAGGTAGAAAAATCTTCTGAAGATACTAAAGATATTTCTATTTCTGATGCTGATGCTGAAACACAATCTGGTAATGAACATTCACCTAGTGATAATGATAATTATAATGATAATGATGATGTTCATGTGGATGCTTAACCAGACAATGATAAAGAACCTGATAATGATGTTGAAATTGAACCTGCTCTTGATCTTGATAACCCACCACCTAAAAATAAACGTTATGATAAAAGATATTTTGTTGCTAGAAAACATGGTAAGGAAAGAGAACCATGGGTTCAGAAACCCACGCCTTTCCCAACTAAACCATATAAGAATAAGGAAGAAGAAGAAATTGAACGCTTTGTTGCAATGCTTAGGCCGGTCTTTTTGCGTACCCGTTTGACTGATATTTTGAAAATGGCCCCATATGCTAAATATATGAAAGATGTTGTCACTAATAAAAGAAAAATACCTGAACCTGAAATTTCAACCATGCTTGCAAACTATTCTTTTAAGAATGGTGTACCTAAGAAACTAGGAGATCCGGGAATACCCACTATACCATGCTCCATTAAAAGAAACTATGTTAAAACTGCTCCATGTGATTTAGGAGCCGATGTTAGTGTTATGCCTTTCTCTTTTTATAGAAGACTTGATTTGAATAAACTCAAACCTACTGAAATATCATTGCAAATGGCGGATAAATCTACCACTATACCTATCGGTATTTGTGAGGATGTGCCTGTTGTAGTTGCAAATGTTACTATCTTGACAGACTTCGTTATACTAGACATCACTACAAAAAAATACACTTTCGTGATGATACGTGTTTGTCACAGTAGGTTGCATTTTCTGTCATGCATGTACATCCATGACGATTTTATGACAGAATCAAGATAGTCATACCTGTGCTGTCGTAGAAGTGTTCCATGACAATACCAAAATTATCATCACGGAAGTGTCCACTTCCATGACGATAAATAGCGCGTCATGGAAGTGCTTTCGTCAAAGGTAACCGACACATGGCATCCACCATAATGGGTCGCCGTTAAGCTATCGGGTTCCGGTTTGGATCCGATAACCCGTTAACAGCCTGGACCAATGGGGGATTTTCCACGTGTAAAATTCTCAATGGCCAGAGGAACCACGTGTCGGCTCAGCGTTGGGACAGATGTCATCCACTCATTGGACGGGAGGCGCCTATGATACGTCAACACGTGGCATGACCCAACAGAGGCCCATTCAGGTGAAAAGGCCAGCCCGTTTGACTTGGTCAAAAGGTAGCGGGCCGGCCCACGGAAAGCCTGTTAACGGCCTGTTCGCATAAAGCACATTTACAACCCGCTAACTCATGTCCCGTTATGGCCTATTCGAATTGGGCCTAGTACCGTCATCTGGGCCGTCCAATATGATTCCAGCCCGTTGTAACTTCCGGCCCATGTATGGCCCATGATGTCTTTCGGCCCATACAAGGCCCTTTGTAACTCTGGGCCCATTAAAGGCCCGTGGTGAAATTGGCCCATAATGAACAATGTATCACTTTACACCCATTAATAGCCCATTATTCCATTGGCCCGTTTCCAACCCGTGTTACCATTCGGCCTTCTAAGGGCCCATTTATTCTTGGGCTCATTTCCAGCATTCGGTTACTCGGTCCATTACTGGCCTGTTCCGCTTGTCGGCTAAATTCACCCCGTGGTTACAGTCGGCCCGTTTGTGGCCCGTTAACCCGTGGGCTGTTTTCATAGCGTCATCAAATACGGCCCATTAATGACCCGTGATGCCTGTCGATAGAATTAGGCCCGTTATACATTTCGGCCTATTAATGGCCGGTTATGGTTGGGCCATAAACACACGATTTCCACTCTAGCCCGTTTACGCCCCATTTTGCGGACCGTTATTGGTCCACGAATAGTACGGCCCATGTTTGGCCAATCGATCATACGACCCGTAGAAGGCCCATTGATTATACGGCCCATCGAAGGCCCATGGATCCTACGGCCCGTAGGAGGCCCATGGTCACTACAGCATGTAGTAGGACCATGGTTACAACGGTCCGTATGTTGCCCATGGTTATTGTGGCATAGTTATAAAAAATAGGTTATTGTGGCCACTAGAAAATTGCGGAAAAAGAACTGCAGTGACTACAAACAAACAATTAAACAAGACAATAAGGAAATAAATAAGCAAGCAACTAACGCTAGGCTATTACGGCTATTACACATATTACATCCACTGGGCATCAAAGTTTGCCACCAGTGCAAATAAATGCTGCAACAAAACAAGTCCAGAACTAAAACCACTTCAGAAGAGCTCAAGAAACAATATCTTGGGGTACCCAACATGCTAGCAAGATGCTTAGCAAGCTTATTAACTTTCTCTTGTTTGGCACTTAAATCCTCCAGTGCTTGCTGTTGCACCAGAAAGTATGCATCTGAATTCTGCAGGGACTTCCTCAGTCCTTTGGCTTCGTGTCGCAGCACATCTGATCGATGTCTTTCAATTGGAAGTTGAGACTCAAGAAGATGAACTAATTCAGGCAGCAAGTTCAAAGAGCTTGTGCCAGCAGTAGGGGCCAGTAACTCGAACACTACATCAAGACAGGACTTTGGGGTTGTCTCACTGTCGTCAAGATAGTTTTTATCAGCTTTCTTGGAGACCAACAGGGATGTCTCACTATCTTGAACCTTATCTGCATTACTTCCTCTAGCATTGCATAACGTGGTACTCTTCTCGAATATTTTGTCGGCATTCTAAAAGAGAAACAAGCAGAAACATCACATGTTTACCATGTTGTATATGAAACTGAAAGTGCAGTGATGTCCTTAATCGTATTTTGATGTTGATGACAGTATACACATAGGGGACTAATAGTGTTTGTCAAGTATATCTCAGGTTTAGTTCCCTCAGGATCATGTGTGTGTGGATCATGACTATGGACATACATATATTGCTCAAGAACGAAGAAACAAGACTACTAGCTAAGGCCTTTTATGTTTGTTCTTGGGTATAGGGATCCCACACTATGAAGAGGGGAACATGGGGTCTCGCCAAGGACTTGCTCAATTATCTTCTCCCCTTTCAAAGTCTGTTCTCTATCTCTCTCTCTCTCGGACGTCCGATGCTTGTCGGACGTCCGGTCATCCAATGCACACCAGACTACCTATACAAAGCTAAAACGTCGGATTTCCGACCTCCACCAGAGATCCGGTCTGTCTCAAACAGAGCAAAAACGTCAGTCATCTGGTCCCTGTCGGACATTCGGTGCCTCGAACGATCGACGTACACCAGAAATCCGGTACCCACTATCCCGAGCCAAAATGTCGGACGACCGGTATTTTCCGGACGTCCGGTACCATCCAAACAGAGAGTATATGTCGGATGTCCGGTATTGTATTGGCTGTCCGATGTCTCCCTAGGCCTCGGACGACCGGTAAGCCTCGGACGTCCGGCGGCTACTGCACTCAAGTGGCTCCAACGGCCACTTATTGAGGGATACTATAAATACCTCTCACCTATCCCGTGAGAGTTTTTGACCATTCACTTTGAGCATCCCCAAGAACATATTTCACTCTCTCTCTCTCACACACACTCATACACAAAATCTTAGATCCCAAAGGGATTTGAAAGCATTAGTGAGAAGTTGTCCACTCAAGTGATAGATCCACTCCTTCCCCCTCTTTGCACCAAAGGAATTAGTGATTTGAGCAAGTCTTGAGCTTTTCCCCATCGTTATTGTTACTCTTGGAGGTTGGAGACTCCTAAGCGATAGGAGTACTCTGGCGAGGAATCGTTCATTGCGATTATCCTCGGAAAGTTTGTGAGGGTTTGGAGACCACCCCAAGGTCTACCACTAGTGGTTGGGAATCGCCTTCGTGGTGATATCTCAAAGAGATAATAGGGTGAGCCTTCGTGGCGTTGATGTGCCTTCGTGGTAACACCCACCTCTCTAAACGGTGACGTAGCTTCCCTCCAAGGAAGTGAACATCGGCATACATCCTCATCTCTCGGAGTTGCGGTTATTACTAACCCTAGCTCCCTACTTGTGGTTACTTGTCTCATATTGTACTTGCTTACTCATATACTTGTGGTACTTGGTTACCTTGCTTAGCTCTTAGTATCATACTTGCAATTGTTAGGCTCACCTTCATATTCCGCATTATTGCCTAAAAATTGCTACGTAAGAATTAAAATTTGTTATTGTACCTATTCACCCCCCTCTAGGTCTGTCTCGATCATTTCAATTGGTATCAGAGCCTCATGCTCTATTCTTGTGGCTTAACCGCCCTAGAGCGAGATGAACCCTGATGGGACTCCCCTTATTGCAGATCCGAAGGAGAAGGGAATGGCTTTTTCGGAAGCCAAGTCTTTCACTTCTGAGGATCTGGAACGGGCCCTTGCTAAGCAAAAGGAGGAGCATGATGCTTCTCTTGAGGCCTTGGTCCAAATGAGGTTAGCCACATTAACCACGATGCTCGCACCACTTTTGGGTGGTGCGGCCTCAAGGCCAACTGTGCCTACTCCTCTTGGCCAACAACCTCGTAGCAATGATCAATCTAGTGTTCCATGGCTTTATGCTAGACCTCAAGTAGAGAAACCTAAGTATAATCATGTAGTAAAACCTCATTTGCTTGATGACAGATTCGATTTTGCTTTGTGGAGAGTTGGTATGCAGGACCATCTTAGGTATGCCAATGATGAAATGTTGGACATCTTGGAGCATGGCTACAACCCTGTTGACCCAAAGAATCTCACTCCAAGAGAGACATATGACAAGCATCTCAACGACACTGCAATCATGTGCATAAGGAAAGGAATGAATGATAAGCAAAGGAGACCTTACATACACATCACAAGTGCCAAGGAGTTATGGGTCAGTATTGTGAGGACCAAGACTGGTACCTCCACTCTCCGGCTAGCTCAATATGAAATTGCCAAGGGTCAATTACAAAACTTTTGTATGGAGAAAGGTGAATCCCCCAAGCAGCTCCTTGAGCGTCTCGTGACTCTCACCGCCAACATTGAGTCCTGTGACTATGACAAGACACAAGATGGATTCAACTTGACTAAGCGATTTCTCGTGGACAAATTGCTTCATGCTCTTGCTCCGTATCATCACCAAATGGTGTGGGACATAAGGCAACATCATGGATTCAAGGAAATGACTCTGGATGACATCATATCCACTTTTCAACTATTCGAAGAATCCAAGGCAAATGCTATAAAACACCTTGCCATGCATGGTACCTCAACATCAAAGATCAATCTTGCTTTGAAGGCCAAGCACGTATGTGAGGAAGAGCAAAGTGAAGAAGAAGAAGAAGAAGAAGATGATGATGATGATGATGATGATGATGATGATGATGATGATGATGATGATGATGATGGTGATGAGATTGACTCCGATGAAAGCCCTTCATATGAAGACATTGCCCTCTTTGTCAAGAAGTTTAGCACAGGAAAATTCAAGGGAAGATTCCAGAAGAAGAAAGTGAGAAAGTGCTACAACTGTGAAGAAACCAACCACTTCTCAAACAATAGCCCTTATGAGAAGAGAGAAGAGAAGACAAGGTTTCCCAAGACCTTTCCCAAGAAGAAATTTCCAAATCTGTTGAACTCCAAGCTCAAGAAGAGAGATGGGAAAGCAATGGTTGCTCATGAAGAATCCGATCCGGATGATGTTGGTGGTGTTGCTGGAGTTGCTCAAGATTCTCAAAACACCTTGAGGCTAGTCAACAAGAGTGGTAATGTTGTCACCTACAACTATATGAAAGATTACAAGGGCAACGCTCACAAGTGCTTAATGGCAAAGGCCGTGGTAGAAGACGGAGAGGACAAAAACTCTCCTGACAAGGTCAAGGTAACCCCACGTTCAAATCCTCCTCTTTTCACTCCGTCTACTCCTTGTGATGAGTATCTTGATGCGGAGGATAATTTTGATGATGATGATATATATGATCCTATGCTTGCTAAACTAAATAAGTTCATGTGCTCCCTTAAAGGAAAGAAGCTCACTATGTTTCGTATGCTTATGGAGATGGTGAGTAAGCACACCATCATGTTTTCAGCCACTGGATGATCATCATTATGATCTGGGATCTTGGGCTTAAATTTCCTGAGCACTAGTGGCTCACCATCTTCCTGAACTTCAAGCACTGGGGCCTTGTTCTTCTCTGCAGCAGAAATATTTCTTATGGATCTCTTTGGAGCAGATTGCTTGGATGCTTGTGCTGGAGCTATGGGCTTGGGGGCAGGAGGTTTGGGAGCAGACTTCGGCTTTGAAGGAGCAGCCCCAGTCTTGATAGCATCTGCCATCAGCTTCTGTGACTAGGCAGGAGGTGCAACTAGTTCTTCTTCCTCATCATCTTGTTCATCAGAAGAGTGTCTTTCAAATTCTGCCATTGGGTCAATCAGTTTGCACCATCTCCCTCTTTTCCTATCTTTCTTCTCTTTTCCAGCACCACTTGCTGGTTGTGCTTGCTCTTGAGCAACAGTGGATTGCCTAGCTTTAGACATAGGAGCTCTTCTAGGTGGAACTTTCTTCTGCAATCCAGGCCTGGTGGCAGCAGCAGTGCCATATTCTTTCGTCAACACCCTCTTCCTAGAGGTGGCCTCATCATCAACAAAGTCCTCATCCTCATTGTCTGAGGTTCTCTTCTTCTTTGTTTTGGTAGCAACCTTTGGCAAGTTGTTGGGAGTGCTCCTACTCCCCTCATCATAGCTATTAGAGGGACTAGAGCCCTCACTGAGGTTAACTTGCTCTTCAGACTTGTTCTGGCTGTCACTGGCTTCTGACACTACAGCAACTGACCCTGTGAATATATGGGTGTGGGTAGAGTGGATGAGCATCACAAAATACAGCTGGTTTTTGCAAAAATTGAGACAAAAACTTAACTTTAGTTTTCTGCAGAAAGCATTTCGAAGCTATCGATTTGACAATCTCGATTACACTGAAGCACTAACAGAGTCTAAACATGCAGTTTCTGACCGAGACACAGTTCGATGACTCCGAGATGCTAGGGTTTCACCGAGAAAGTGATTTTGGTCTCACCGATTAGTACACTTCGGTCAGACCGACTTGTACTTAGTGCAATGGCCAGGGCCAATCGGTGTGACCAAAATCTTCAGATCGGTCGGTCCGAGATGGGTTCGGCGGAAACCTAACCCTAAGTTTTTGCATCAAATCTATTCTAGAGGAATATTGCATGGATAAGAAACTTTCAATCGTGGCAAGAATATTGGCATTTGCTTCATGCATTGAATCGGAGATAAAGATAGCACAAAGTGGTCGAATCCGTACCCTAACTTGGTGACGGTTCACTACGGCGGCAACGGAGGTGAAGAAATCTGTTGACGGCGGTGGAGATCAGCGGCGAAGGCGCACTGGCAGAGACGGCGATGATCCGGAGACCAAGGGGCGGCAGTGCTGGGGCGCGAGATCGTGCGGTTTGAAGAAGTTTTCAACCATATGGGTATGCAATATATATATACCCAGGCGCTGTCGATGGCACCGAATGGATCTAATCGATGGCACCGAGATGTGAAACTGCAAGCAGTTACAGCAACTCGGTGAGACCGAGTGGATCTAATCGATATCACCGAGATAGAAAACCTAGATCAGTCTATTGCATTCGGTGTGACCGAGTTGGAATGATTGGTCAGGCCGAAGTGCATTAGAAGGTTTTGGAGGATAGCCCTTGACGGATCGGTGGCTCCGAGTGCTCCTCACCCGGAGGGTCCGTAAGTGACTTGTTCAAATTTTGTGATGTACCATGAATAGAGTTTGAGACGAGAAAAAGCATAGATAGCTAGAGGAAGTTCTTAGGAATTCTTGTCCATCCATTTGGCCAATAAAAGCCAAACAATCAAAACTACAAATGGATGTCCTCGAATGGAGAAAATTATGCAACCAACATGCTCACACAATAAGATAGCAAATAAAACGTGTGGCAAAGCATTTTGGAGCTACCGATTTGAAAATCTCGGTGACACCGAAGCACTTACAGAGTCTAAACATGCAGTTTTGGTCAGACCGAGACGCAGTTCGGTGACTCCGAGATGATAGGGTTTCACTGAGAAAGTGATTTCGGTCTCACCGATTAGTACACTTCGATCAGACTGACTTGTACTTAGTGCAATGGCCAGGGCCAATCGCTGTGACCAAAATCTTCAGATCGGTTGGTCCGAGATGGGTTCGGCGGAAACCTACACTACAAAAAAATACACTTCCGTGATGATACGTGTTTGTCACAGTAGGTCACGTTTTCTGTCATGTATGTACATCCATGACGATTTTATGACAGAATCAAGATAGTCATACCTGTGTTGTCATAGAAGTGTTCCATGACAATACCAAAATTATCATCACGGAAGTGTTCACTACCATGACGATAAGTGACGCGTATGGAAGTGCTTTCGTCAAGGGTAACCGACATGTGGCATCCACCGTAACGGGTCACCATTAAGCTATCGGGTCCGGTTTTGGATCTGATAACCCGTTAACAGCAACGACCAATGGGGATTTTCCACGTGTAAAATTCTCATTCGCCGGTGGATCCACGTGTCGACTCAGCGTTGGGACATATGTCATCCAGCGAATGGACGGGATGCGCCTATGATACATTGACACGTGGCTCGGTCCAACAGTGGCCCATTCAGGTCAAAAGGCCGACCCATTTGACCTGGTCAAAAGGTAATGGCCCAGCCCACTGAAAGCCTGTTAATGGCCTGTTCGCATATAGCCCATTTACAGCCTGCTAACACACGACCCATTATGGCCTACCCGAATTAGGCCCAGTAGCGTCATCTGGGCCGTCCAATATGACTTCAGCCCATTGTAACTTCCGGCCCATGTATGGCCAATGACGTCTTTCGGCCCATATGAGGCCCCGTGTAACTCTTGGCCCACTAACGACCCGTGGTGAAACTGGCCCATAATGAATAGTATATCGCTTTACGCCCATTAAAGGCCCATTATTCCGTTGGGCCGTTTCCAGCCCGTGTTATCTTTTGGCCTTCTAAGGGCCCATTTATTCTTGGACTGATTTGCAGCAATCGATTACTTACGGTCCGTTACTGGCATGTTTTGGTTATGGGCCAAATTCAGCCCCTGGTTAAAGTCGGCCCGCTTGTGGCCCGTTAATCCTTTGGGCCATTTTCATAGCGTCATCAAATACGGCCCATTAGCGGCCTGTTATGCCTGTCGATAGAATTAAGCCCGTTATACTCATCGGCCTATTAATGGCCTGTTATGGTGGGCCCATGAACGGACGATTCTCTAGCCCGTTTCAGCCCACAAAGCGGTCCATTATTGGCCCACATTTGGCCAATCGATCATACGGACCGTAGAAGGCCCATTGATTCTACGGCCCATAGGAGGCCCGTGGTCCCTACAGCAGATAGCAGGACCATGGTGGCAACGGTCCGTATGTTGCCCATGGTTATTGTGCCCTAGTTTTAAAATATCGGTTATTGCGACCACTAGCAAAGCGCGGAAAAAGAACTACACTGACTACAAATAAACAAGACAACAAGGAAATAAATAAGCAAGCAACTTACGCTAGGCTATTACGGCTGTTACACATATTACATCCACTGGGCATCAAAGTTCGCCACCAGTGCAAATATGGGGAACAAAGCAGCATATTACATACACTGGTTGTCAAAGTTGGCGACCAGTGCAAATAAACGCCGCAGCAAAACAAGTCCAGAACTGAAACCACTGCACAAGAGCTCAAGAAACAATATCCTGGGTATCCACCATGCTAGCAAGACGCTTAGCAAGCTTATTAGCTTTCTCTTGTTTGGCACTTAAATCCTCCAGCGCTTGTTGTTGCACCAAAAAGTATGCATCTGAATTCTGCAGGGACTTCCTTAGTCCTTCGACTTCCTGTCGCAGCACATCTGATCGATGTCTTTCAACTTGAAGTTGAGACTCAAGAAGCCAAACTGATTCAGGCAGCGAGTTCGAAGAGCTTGTGCCAGTAGTAGTGGCTAGTAACTCAAACACTACATCAAGACAGGACTTTGCGGCAGTCTCACTGTCTTCAAGATAGTTTTTATCAGCTTTCTTGGAGACCAACAGGGATGTCTCACTATCTTGAACCTTATCTGCATTACTTCCTTTAACATTGCATAACGGAGTACTCTTCTCCAATATTTTGTCCGCATTCTAAAAGAGAAACAAGCAGACACATCACAGGTTTACCATGTTGTATATGAAACTCATTTTGGTAAACCAGTTCAGTAGAAAGGTGGACATGATAACAACATGAAACAAACATATATCTATGCACTGTGGTCACTGTATGGTCTATATCATTCTAGTGTATGTTGCCAAATCAAGATAGAGACAGTTCAAATCATATCTGTTTAAGACAAAGTAGCATAGACAGAATATAAGTGCGGGAAACCACACAACATGACATGAGAACATAACTATTTATTCAATTGAAACTGAAATCAACATAGAGCAAGTTACAACAGCAAACCAGTTAAAGAAACAGGTTTAAAACAAACCTGTTGCACCTTTGGAGTTTCAATTGCATCCTTCAATTTTGAAATTAGTTGGTATGAGTAAATACAGTGATGCAAGAGCAGAGGAGTATGAACCATAGCTACGGAACCTGACCTGAGAATTCTTCTTCTGCTTTAAGCGTTGAGTTGGGGTTCGGAGTGGTGGTCCTCGTGCTTTGGGCACTGCAGTTGCCTTACTAACTGCTCGTGTTTGGGTGCTCTGTGGTGGAGACGGTGCTGTGTCAACTAGAACTGGGTTACTATCTGTTGGGGTTGGGGTTCGAAGAGGTGTAGCTGGTTGTCTGTCGAACTGGGTAGGGGTATAATCTGCAAGAGTCTGGGTTATGTGTGGTGGGGCTGGTTCTTGAGCAAGTACAACCGTGGTTCTATATACATCGACGGGTAGCACTATCTTTTCTGAAGACCGTGTTTTTACTCCCTTAGATACTGCCATCACCCCCTCCAATTCAAATGGCTGATAAACAAGAAAAGTAATTGAATGTACAGACATTGTCTGATAGACAGGTGCAATGGATAGTGGGGAATAAAAGAGGGCATGAAATAATTCACATTTATGTTGTATAATCAAACAACATAGCATGACACAATTTCAAATATATGTTAGCTAACTAAACAGGATAGCATGACACAATTTCACATATATGATGGCTAACTAAACAGGATAGAATGACATAATTCAAAATATGATGACTATGTAAACAGGATGACATGATATAACTATATGACGTGTTTATTAAAGTGGTTGGCATGCTATAATTCACATACATGCCGTCTATGGAAACCAGATGGCATGATATAATTCACGGGTAGAATGAAAAAATTCAAAATATGATGACTATGTAAACAGGATGAGATGATATAACTAATATGATGTCTTTATTAAATGGGATGGCATGGCATAATTCAGATACATGCTGTCTATGTAAACATGATGGCATGATATAATTCAAATATATGATTTATGTACTAAGGAAGTAAGCAGATGGTAATTGCATATATGATGTCTAAACTAAGCAGATGGCATTCAATATTTTGTATATGATGTGAAAACTAAGGAATGCAAGATAACATACGCATGGTATGAGTAATATAACCCTGCCAAGTTTGAGCATACACCCCAGGGGGAAAATAGGACTGGTCATCTGTCTCTGAATCCTCCTCTGAGGAGCTATCTGTAACCCGCAAGATATCTGCTTCAGCAGGTAGCATTGTGTGCTCTGAAGACCATGTTTTCACTCCAGATTTTTCCATCACCAATTCAAATGGCTGATGCACAGGAAGAGTAGTTGAATATACAAACATTGTCGACAAATGGAATACGTAATACAAAAAAAAGGATGGCATGATATAATTCACATATATGATGCTTGGCTAAACAGCATGGCATTGCATAATTCACATATATAATGCCTTGCAACAAGATAACATTGCATAATTCACATATATAAGGTCTTGCAACAAGATGGCATTGCATAATTCACATATATGGTAATTAGACACTACAGGTGGCATTCACACAAAGCATGTCTAAACTAAGAAAATGACATAGCAATGCAAGACACCATATTCATGATATGAGCAATATAACCCTGCCAAGTTAGAGCATGCACCTCGGGCGAGGGGGGGGGGGGGAAATAGGACTGGTCATCTGTCTCTGAATCCTCCTCTGAGGAGCTATCCATAACCAGCAAGACATGCGCTTCGTCAGATAGCATTGTCTGCTCTGAAGACCTTGTTTTCACTCCAGATTTTTCCATGACCGTGTCGAATGGCTGATGCACATGAAGAGTAATTGAATTTACTAACATTGTTGACAAATTTAATACATAATAAAAAAAGGATGGCATGATATAATTCACATATAAGATGACTGGCTAACCAGGATGGCATTGCAAAATTCACATATATGATGCCTGGCTAAACAAGATGGCATTGCATGATTCACATATATGATATAGAAACTAAACAGATGGCTTTCACACAAAGCATGTCTAAACTAAGAGATGACATATTTTATGTATAAAGTAAGCAATGCAAGGCACCATATGCATGATATGACCAACATCAGCATGCCAAGTTAGAGCAAAAGACCTCAGGGGGTAAATAGGAGTGGTCTGCTCCCTCTGAATCCCCTGTGAACAGTTATCTTCCCCTTGATTACAGTATGGAATGGAGGGAGGGGGTTGCTTTTGTGCCCACCATGGAGCGACGTCTGCATGAAATTTTATTGCCACGCAAGGCTCGTCTCTTTTGTTGTACATGTTCAGTAGCATTGTGTACAATAACTGACATGCATATGAATAAAACATAGTGAGATTATGTAAGGAGTGCATGCACAAATCAAGAGTGATGGTAGAAACCTGTGGATAGACCCAAAACAAATGATAGCAGGCAAATAATAGCTTCAGTTAAAAAATACAGAGAATGGCTCCTTTAATGTTTGTTTCCCACCCAATATGAAATTCATAGTAGACACCCGAGATTAAGCAGATAGTAGACAGATACTATTGATTGCTGCCCCAATATGTACCCCACAACCATTTAAAAACTCAAGTTTGAGCATTAGTTTGGACCTGACTCGGAGTCTAATCGGTGAACAGGACAATAAAGTAGCATGCCATATTAAGCGATGCATAACGTAAGAAGACACGAAATAGTGCGACCTCTCTTGTGGACACGTGTAGTCCTCAAGGTCATCTGCTCAGTTGATGATGGTAATGCAGTTATCGTGGCTGCCGGCAGCAGGGAAGAAGATCTGAGGCGGCGAAAGACAGTCTGGAGGGCGGATCCCTGCTGTGGTGAACCCTCCTTTCATTGGAGCAGCTGAGCTGGGGTGGATGACAACGCAACAGGAGCGGCACAAACCACACAAGGTTTTCTTTGACACATATCTGTAACAGAAGTAATTTTCTAAGTGCTTGTTTGAATTGGAGGATTCTAACAATGCAGGGATAGGAAATACACATGAATAGGATAGGAATGCACGTGCAAAACAGAGAATTTAAAAACACAGGATTTCTGTCAATCTGGGTGTTTGGTTGACAAGAATTGGAAGATCACAGGAATGCAAAGCATGGTGAAATTAAGTCAAACCACAAGAAAATCTATAGTTATAATGCTATTATGCTACTATCTCTTAGTCTTGTGCTTCATGAATAGGAATTTGAAAAGGAGGCCAAGTGGATATTAAAATTCCTACGGTTTTTCTTTGAAGGAGACACTAAAGGAACAAATCATACAGTTTTCCTTTGCTCCATTCCTTTGAACCAAATGCATGAATAGTAGTACCATAGGAAACTTTCCAAATCCTATGTTTTTCCTTCTCTTTTCCTTTCAAGCAGTGGCGATTCTATAGGCAGGCTTGAACAGGCAAAAGCCTACACTCCATAAATGTTTTTGTGCTACTTCTACTACTTTAGACCCAGGCCACTGCCCTACTAGCTGAACTCCCAGGCCCATCTACAAATGCACAGCTCAAATGCAAAGAAATAAATAATGATGGCTTTCGAGAGAGTCCATCACGGATAGCTAAGTTGCCTGGTACCTCACTGCTTGTCATATAGTAGGAGAAACTAATCGTATTTCACGTTACTACACGAGGTCAGTGGACAATATATATAACATGTAAAGTAAAAAAGTGATGCAACAAGTGTACAACCTCTTTGGCGAAGCCATGTAGATCTCAGCATCATTGGGTTGGTTACTGAGGATGTTGCGGCTGATGTGGCTGTCGGAGGAGGGGAAGAAGATCTTAGATGTCTAGAGATGGAGCCAAGGGTACTGCTCCACTATGATGGAGGGTTTCGTCGTTGGAGCAGCTCCGGTGAGGTGTACAACGACGAGGCTGAAGCAGGGCAAGAGAGACAACGTAAACCTGTGTGGAATTCTAATACCATCTCCAATAGATGATGTAAAATACATAACCACAAAGTGCTAGATGTAAAATACATCAGCCGCTCATCTCTGAACTTAACTGTCGAAACTGAATTTAACTGTCGAAACTGAATTTTGCTGCCGAAACTGAATTTTACTGTCGAAACTGAACGCACTAGTAGCAAAAAAGCAGTGCACTAATAGTTTTGCCCCCTCGAGCACTAGTGGCAGAGTAGCAGTGATCTAAATCGGTAGCCGCTCCGGCAGGGAACGTAGTACCAGAGAGCAGCTGGGGCAGCTGGTCGTGCAGTAGCAGCAGCGCCCAGAGCAGCAGCGCGTGCGAGAGCCGGGGCAGCTGGTCGTGTAGCAGCATCTCGGGTAGCAGCAGCAGGAGCTCGACCGACAGTCAGAGCTGCTGCTCGTGCAGCAGCAGCGTGAGCAAGAGTAGAGCAGTAGCGCAAGCAAGAGCAAGAGCAACAGCACAAAGCAAGAGCAAGAGCAGACTAGGCAGGGGACCGAGAGCAAGAGCAGAGCAGCAGCGCGAGCAAGAGCCGAAGCAGCAGCAGCAATGCCAGCGAGAGCTGGAGTAGCAGCAACTCCTAGTGATGTCTGCTACTTCTTGAGCTTGCGTTGGTTTTTCCCTTGAAGAGGAAAGGGTGATGCAGCAAAGTAGAGATAAGTATTTCCCTCAGTTAGAGAACCAAGGTATCAATCCAGTAGGAGACAACACACAAATCACCAATACTTGCACAAACAATCAAACACTTGCAACCAACGCGATAAAGGGGTTGTCAATCCCTTCACGGTCACTTGCAAAAGTGAGATCTGATAGAGATAGATAAAACTAAACAAAAGATAAAGTAAATATTTTTAGGGTTTTTGGTTTATAGATCTGAAAATAAAAGATTGCAAAATAGTAGATCGGAAAGTAATATGATGGAAAATAGACCCGGGGGCCATAGGTTTCACTAGAGGCTTCTCTCAAGATAGCAAATAATACGGTGGGTGAACAAATTAATGTCGAGCAATTGATAGAAAAGCGCAAAGTTATGACGATATCCAAGGCAATGATTATGAAATATAGGCATCACGTCCGTGTCAAGTAGACCGACTCCTGCCTGCATCTACTACTCTTATTCCACACATCGACCGACTCTTGCCTGCATCTAGAGTATTAAGTTCATGAAGAACAGAGTAACGCTTTAAGTAAGATGGCATGATGTAGAGGAATAAACTCAAGCAATATGATGTAAACCCCATCTTGGATGCCAGAAAAGGCCCCAAGATGGGATCTCACGGGAACAGAAGGTTGCAGTGGTGGAAAAGTGTTTTCGTGGATGCTTCTGGTGGTTTGGTAATATATGTGAATATATAGGAGGAAGATCTAGGCCAGGGGGTCACCGAGGGGCCCACAAGGCAGGGGGCACGCCCTACCCCCCTGGGCGCGCCCTCCCCCCTTGTGGCCGCCTCGTGGCTCTTCTGACTTGCACTCCAAGTCTCCTGGGTGTCTTCTGGTCCAAGAAAAATCATCGCGAAGGTTTTATTCCGTTTGGACTCCGTTTGGTATTCCTTTCCTCCGAAGCTCAAAATCAAGGAAAACACAGAAACTGGCACTGGGCTCTAGGTAAATAAGTTAATCCCAAAAATAATATAAAATAGCATATTAATGCATATAAAACATCCAAAACAGATGATATAATAGCATGGAACAATAAAAAATTATAGATACGTTGGAGACGTATCAATGTCGATGTCAACGCCGAGGGAGAGACGCCATGGAGGAAGTGGCCGGCGACGCCGCCGTAGATGGAGCCGCGCCATGCCGGCTCAGGACCGAGCGCCGGCAGCACCGTGAGATCGAATCAAGAAGAAAATGCAGAGATTAGTGTAGAACCTCTTTGGTGGCACTGATTAGGCCTCAGCTTCATCCGAGGAATCGGTGATGGTGCTGCTCTTCCGGTGGTGCAGGTGAAGACGGTGGTGTGGGAATGGAGGTGACGCGATAGACGAGGCGAACGTCGGGGCAGCTCCTTGGAGGTGGAGGACGGGGTGGCTAAACTGGCGGGACGACGAGATCGACGACGGATCCTCATCCGGTGCGGTGGATGAGGGACGTCGAACTATTGCGGTGGACGATGTCGTCGGGGGAGAGGCTCCGGCTGGGTGGCGGACAGAGGAGGGTGTGTGGCTTTGCGGGTTTTCGCGGCCTCGGTGTACGAATGGGGGTTTAGAGGGGATGGGAGGGGGGAACCATGGCTTAGGGACGCGCTTGTCCGAAATGTGGGGTAAGTTATGAAAGTAGCCCCACCAATTTGAACTAGGTGGTTCTTTCGGTTCAGGGGTATCACGGGAATTTCGCGTGTCGGGATTTCGCAGGAGGTGGGAGTTTTCGCGCGCGTTGTAATTTTGGGATAGCAAGGCGCGGGTTGAGATGGAGGGAATTTTAGGAGCAACACGAGACATAGAGATGTCTTAAAATTTTGGGATAACAAGGCGCGGGTTGAAATTTCCGGACAAGCCTAACGTGTATACTATATCAAATCAATTCGCACTTCCCTCGACAAAAAAACCAAAAAGAAATCAATTTGCACCACACAAGAGAGTCTAGTCCCGTGTATTGTACCAAATCAATTCACACTATGAATGCCATTCAAAACTTTGAATCCATGTTATGTTCAATTAAAATATTTCGATACGTGTATAATGCATGCAACCTGCTACTCAAATGAACATTTTAGTGCATTCCAAACGTATATACTATACTTCAATATGAACTAAATTTGAATTCGTTTCTCTATTTGAATAAGATCTACAATCATGATTGTTGTCAAGTTAAACCATTTGAATTCGTTTCTCTATTTTAATAAGATCTACAATCATCATTATTGTCAAGTTAAACCATCGTTTGTATATTATCTTCACAGCACACCACATGATTACCGTCGAGTTAGATATGAACTATGTGTACTATATTAACTCGAACCCGATTTTTTGAATCCACTTTATGTTGATTTCAAATCACAGTACATTTCAAGCTCTAGCTAGATCTTCATAATCTAAACCATGTCTCATATGTATAATGTGTTTATCACATAATGTATGGTGCCCCGCCCCCTACGCCTACAAGTATTTAGCTGTGAGTTGCAAACGCCACACATTATCACAAATTCAAATAAAATGTGAGATTGTTCGATATATAGTATGGTTTAGATTATTCGATATTTAGTTGTGAGCTGCAAACACCACATATTATCATAAATTCAAATAAAATGTGAGATTGTTCGATATATAGTATGGTTGAGATTGTTCGATATTTAGCTGTGAGTTGCAAACGCCACGCATTATCAAATTATAGTATAACATGTCCAAAACCACACCACGCGTATCACCGCTATATTCATGTATGCATAGGTTTATAACACTATGATCTCTTATTCAAATATATGAATCCACTTTCATATCGAATTATGATCTTTGTTAGTCTCTTACACCCACACAATCCTCTAACCTTTGTAGCTAACACTAACTTTCTCTCGTGCATGCACACGCCCTCCCCCTCCCTCAGCATTCTATCCATCGCGCACATTCATTTTTTTTCTTTAGGTCATTCTCCCACGGTCTCCACAACTCCTTCTTTCCGACACACACCGATCGATAAACCTCTCCAGCGATGTCTGCCTACCACATACATACACACTTTCCATCTCCTCCTTTCTCTGTCCATGCCTCGTGTCTCTCATACGGTCCCACACACGTGTAAACTCTCGCCCCTCTTTTCATCGATCTCACAATCGCACACTCCTCCCCCTGTCTAGCTAGTAGGCCTCTCGCACCACCTCCTAGCTCCATCTCTCTCTCTCTCTATCCGTCTCTCTGGGCCTTATTTGCCTCTAACAAATGGATGTACACCGACCGATCTCCCACTATACATATAGCTAGCTAGGTTGTTTATAACTCGTTTTCCGCACGCGCCGATCGATCTACCTCATTAGTTATGTCTCTCCCTTCCTTCGACACACAACAATTGATCTACCAATCTAGTTAGGTCTTCTTACCAAACACATGGTCCCCCTTCATCATCCATGCATGCCTCCCGACACATCTATCACGCACACGCACACACAGAAACACATCCCCACTCTTCTTGATATTGCAGTTGTACCCTCAGTTTGTCTAGTAGGCCTCTCCCACCATCTCCGAGAAGCAACTCCACCACCCCTCCGGCACTCTACCTCTCTCTCTCTCTCTCTCTCTATCCCAACCTATTTCCCGTCCTTCACTTATGTATGGATGTCGACCGATCTCCCTCAAGACATGGCTAGGTCTCTCCTTCTCAACACATATACGAGTCGATCTACCTCTCTAGTTAGGTCTCTGCCTCCCCACCCCCCCACACACACCGATACATCGAGCGCTCTAGTCATGTCTCCCCGCCAATCACAAACTTGCCCTCTCCCCTCTGACGTTCCAGTAGGTTAGTCGCCCTATATCTTTGACGTGCACACACACAATTTCGATGGCTCTCTTCATCGATCTCGCACCCACACACTTGATCCTCTCTTCGACTCTATCTTTATGTATGACCCCTCCCTCTCTTCTCGTGGATCGCCCCCTCTATATATGATATAGATAGGCCTCTATTTCACACACATTGCATGTGTCACATTTTTGTTTGAGATATCATTAACACATATTCCCACAAATACATTCACGAAATCACCCTCCCATAACAGAAAACACTCACGAACGCACACAACATCTCTCTAGGTTTGTATCTCTCTCTCACACACCCATGGAGGTGGGGGACGTGCACTAAGAGAAGAGGTGCACGCACGGCGCACGTACTCCCGTCTCTTTCCCAACCACACCCACGCGGGTACATGGTGGAGCTCATTTCTGTACGAAAAGGCAGCCCACGTGGTAATTTGACACGTGTACTGGTTGTCCACTTGATGGAGGATCGTGTACACCGGGTGAACAAACAAATTGCGACTTGACGCGTTATTTAAAAAAAGAGGCAAACCATGTGGGGCCTACCTTAGAGGCAAGGCTCTATACACGGGAGATGCTCTGTACTACTTTTGATGTGTCCCATCAACTCACAGAATGAGGAGAAGCTTGCTTAGTACGCCCTCTCCCCTGCCCACGGGCGCGGTGGCTCGCAGAGTCGCAGGACGAGGAGAAGCTTGCTTACTACGCCTACGCCCGCTCCCTCGCCCACGCGCGCGGTGGCTCGTAGGATGAGGAGAAAATTTTACTACTCCCTCCGTTAGACGCATATATACTCCTCGTCCCTACCTTGGTTACAGAGATTATCATATTGTTTGAAATATATGTCTTTTAGCAGATTTCAATATGAACTACTAGTACATACTCCAAACACTGATGTATATAGATGTATTTTAGAGTGTAGATTCACTCATTTTGCTCCGTATGTAGTCCATATTGAAACAAACATAGTAGTACGCACTCTCCCTCGCCCCTCGACCCTCGCCCACATGGTGGACGTGCAACAATTCATTCGGTCTCAGATAGCCAGAACCATATACTGTATTACCATCATTGCTCGACTTCCCGAAGAGGCGAAGAGCCAAGCGCAAGGTTATAATATTTTTGAGATGCCAAGCGCAAGGTTTATAGGAGAATGAGTAGTAGTAGTACTAGTAGTATGTAGTGTATGAGGAAGAAGCAACAAGAATGTATGTTTTGCGTGACAGTCTCTTCTTACAGAACGTGCTAGACCTATTGGACCTCATTGTTGCAATGGGAGTATCATAGATGGCACGATTCAGTGTGGTGGGCAGCGGGAATAATATTCGGAGCTGCTTAGTCTTAAACCCCATGAAGAAGTCCCATCAAAAGGGATAGCCATCCTCTACACGTGCTCCTATGTCAAATGAGTAAATGAGACAAAAAGAGAAAGAGACAAAGTAAAAAAAATCACCAGCCTTAGAGCGAGCCCTATTGTATCAGTGAATGATATTTCTACATCCTGATTGACATGGCTATCTTATTAACCATGCTGCAGAGGTAGCAGCGGATTGTTATTTATTTGCGGAGGTAGCAGCGGATGGATATTCAACGAGGAGTGAAATGATGGCTGCTTCCTCGGTTAAACATAGAGAAAGGTGGGCCTCGTGATTTGACGGCTCATTAGTCATTATTACTGCCTATACTCTTTGCCCATATAATAACCGCGTGGTAGAGTAGTTGGCTATACTTTTAATAACCATGCTCGAAGAGAAGAGCTGCACGCACCCACGCACATACTAGTAGCACTCTATGCGTCTTCCCCAACCACACACGTGGCACGGTGGAGCTCATTTCTGTACGATGATGCAGCCCACGTGATAATTTGATGCGTCTAGTAGCACTTAATGGAGGGTCGGGAACCACGCATGAACGGTGTCGCGTTATTTAGAAATAAAGTTTTTTTTCTTCAGTGGCACGTACGCAGTATAAATAGGTTCATATGGAGAGAAAAAGAAACCGCTCCACTATATATACATAGCTAGGAGCCTACACGGTTGCTTGCTGGGGTTGCTCTCTTCACACTCTCTTGCACAGAACGACTGTGGCCACATCTCTAACATCCGGGTGGATCATGTCCGCCGGTGGAAGGGGTGGATGCTTTGTGTAGATGCGGTCGCCGTCGCCGACGGTGAAAACCCACTGTCGGCGCATCCCAATCAGGGGTCCCCGCCATTCTCTCTCACAAAGCCGGTGCGGTTGCCTTCGCCCCTTGCTCACTGCCGCGACATGGGAAGTTGCTACCTCCCGCCGCCCTCCTCTAAGCTAGCTACATCCCAACATCCCACAGGTACAACTTCCTTTACAGCCGGCTTGCACCACTGCCCCAGCTGCCCACATCGCTCCATGTGGATATTTCTCTACTTCTTTGCCCCGCACGTACCTCTACTGGCTTCTACTGTATTTGTGATGAGTTTATGTCTCATAAAAACTAGTCCCACTAGTCTTATTCTAATCACACTTCAATTTCTTTGCCATAGGGATGCTCAGCTCGATTTTAGTGAAACTGCACAAAATGATCCGATGGTCAAAGGGTTGGAAACTTCATTCCTTCGGAAGGTTCAACCTCACCAGCAAATTAAAGCCTGGTTAGGGTTTAGGGTTCAAGGCCTAGGGACTGCATGGATCATTTTTTCTTTAGCTGTCTCTGTTCCAAAATAAGTGTCAACTTTAGTACAACTTTGTACTAAAGTTGGCAAAGTTGGCATAAAGTTGAGACACTTATTTTGGAACGGAGGGCGTATTGGCTATGATATGTGAATCATTGAGATGCAATAGCATGCATGTTAGTCTCCTTTGTATTTGATGGAATGTTGAAACGGGGCAACCTTGGATGCAAGATACATGAAACAGAAGCTAAAAGCTACATAGCATTGTACATTTTTCGCTACTTTCGTGTTTTCGCTAAGCTGTCGTGTTTTCGCTGATTTCGCACTCCTCCACTGTAAGAGTGGAGAAAATTGTAAAGAGTGGACACGCTCTACCTCCTTTCGCCGAAACGTGGGACATCCAGCATCCGGTGCATGTGTCATGCACCAAAGTAAAGTGTACAGTACAAGTGAGACTCAGCACCGTCGTACCACCTCAGTAATAATGACCAATGGGCCGTCAAATCACATAGACCCGGCAGTAAGTTGGACGGACGAAGCAACCATCACTCTTCGTTGAATCCGCTTCTCCCTTCAATGCATGCGCCAGTGAGAGGTCGCGTCCGCTCTGCCCGGGCATGAATGCGGCACCGATTCTATGGAGCGGCGCTGACCGTTTTGGGCGGGAAGCGCGCGCGGGCGATGGAGGGGCCTTGGGTGGGCTAGGGTGGTCAGTTAGGAGCGGGCGTGGCAGCTCACCCTGGGCATAAAAACCGAAGACCGAAAACCGAACCCGAAAAGACCGAACTAGAAAAGACCGAATAAAATACGGTCTGCGCAAATAGAAGACCGAAATAATTACGGTCTATTCGGTCCTCATATCTTCATGACCGAATAGACCGTATAGACCGAATTAAAAAATCCCATACGCAAGAGTGCAAGACCATGTTCTGTGATGTCCAGATTTTGTGATGTTCAAGTTCGATGATGTCCAGATTTTGTGTTGTGCATGTGTATTGTACTCCATGAAGATTGCATACAATACAATTGCTACTTGTCTTAATTTTTCTAATGTACATACGCACCTCTATACACATATTTGTTGTCTTTGTATATATGCACCTCTATACTACATGAAGTTTGGTACTGGAAGTAACATGAATTTGAGTTGTACCAATTAGTTTGGTTTGTTTGGTCTAGACCGAAGACCGAATAGTGAAGGACCGAAAAGACCGAAATTATTTTGGTCTTCAATTATGAAAGACCGAATTCTTGGAAGACCGAAAAGACCGAACCGAACAAACCGAAAAGACCGAATGCCCGGGCTGAGTGGCAGCTGTCCCGACCGGACGCCCGGAAACGAGAGGATGCACCGACTCTCGCGGCTTCGTAGTTAGTACGTAGTACTACACACCATCTCTCTGTAGGTCGATGTGTCTCTCTCTCTAACACACACACGCTGTTAAAAAACACACACACACACGCACACACACATGTTCATAGAATAGGAATATCATGGGAGTGGGAAGCCACAGGAAGTGAGATAAATGGAGAACGTACAAGAAGAGAAGAGGTACACGCATGTCTGTCGGAGACACAGTCGCTGCCTCGAACTATAGCATTTAGAACACATAAAAAAAGAAGCCAATAATATTTATTTTTTGTTGGCATGTATTAGCAGTTTACTACTTCCCGGCTAATCTCATTTTCTTCGTTTTACCATATTATTACAGTCTTATTTTCACTTCTTTCCACCACATGCTCACATTCCAAGGTGCATTAAATTGATGCATGCAATGATTAAAAGAAACCAACCAGTGCATGTAACCATTCCTACTCATTTAGTGGTCGTCCATGAAAATATTGTAATTAATCTCTACTCCTAATGGAGCAGTTGGTAGTCTCGCTTCCAGGTTTTTTTTAGTCCCACCTCCCCTGGTTTTTTTTGGTACCTCCTCCCACCTCTGACTTATCCACCAGAAACCGAAAAAACCTCCTCCTGAGGCCCCAACCCGCACCCATCCACGTACCAAAAAAAATAGACCTACGAAGGTTAACCAACAAAAAAAGACCTACGGTACGGTTTATTTTCGTCCCACCTCCCACCACCCCCGCCCACTGGTTTCTTATCCATTGGTTTATTTTTCTCTCCACTCTTTTGTTTAAAAAATCAACACTTTCCTAATGACAAAAGATCACGGATCTAACTTTCCTACCTTAGCCAAATCAACGAATCTCTCTCATTAATGCAATTTGCTTTAGGAAACAAATAATATATTCTTTCCTACCTTAGCCAAATCAACGGATCTCTCCCATTAATGCAATTTGCTTTAGGAAACAAATAATAGATTCTTTCCTACCTTAGCCAAATCAACGGATCTCTCTCATTAATGCAATTTGCTTTAGGAAACAAATAATAGATTTTCAGGAAACAAATAATGGATTTAAAGAAATTCATAAGTAAACCATTGACAAAAAAAGATCTTATCGTGATAGTCGGTTTTGTAGTCGTTCGTTCGTTTTGCTCAGCTCCCTCGTTCGTTCGGTCCCACCTCTTTTATTTGCTCGGCTCTCTCGTGAGTTATCTCCTCTGATTTCCGATTTTCTCTCCACCATATCAGCGATAGAGCCCCCTCAAAGAAAAAAATCAACGCCCCATTGCTTTTCAAACTCCTGAGCAAGAGCTGGGTCTCCTACTCGCACGCCGCCGCCGCCCGCCCGTCCAGGTTTTTTTTAGTCCCACCTCCCCTGGTTTTTTTTGGTACCTCCTCCCACCTCTGACTTATCCACCAGAAACCGAAAAAACCTCCTCCTGAGGCCCCAACCCGCACCCATCCACGTACCAAAAAAAATAGACCTACGAAGGTTAACCAACGAAAAAAGACCTACGGTACGGTTTATTTTCGTCCCACCTCCCACCACCCCCGCCCACTGGTTTCTGGTCCATTGGTTTATTTTTCTCTCCACTCTTTTGTTTAAAAAATCAACACTTTCCTAATGACAAAAGATCACGGATCTAACTTTCCTACCTTAGCCAAATCAACGAATCTCTCTCATTAATGCAATTTGCTTTAGGAAAAAAATAATATATTCTTTCCTACCTTAGCCAAATCAACGGATCTCTCCCATTAATGCAATTTGCTTTAGGAAACAAATAATAGATTCTTTCCTACCTTAGCCAAATCAACAGATCTCTCTCATTAATGCAATTTGCTTTAGGAAACAAATAATAGATTTTCAGGAAACAAATAATGGATTTAAAGAAATTCATAAGTAAACCATTGACAAAAAAAGATCTTATCGTGATAGTCGGTTTTGTAGTCGTTCGTTCATTTTGCTCGGCTCCCTCGTTCGTTCGGTCCCACCTCTTTTATTTGCTCGGCTCTCTCATGAGTTATCTCCTCTGATTTCCGATTTTCTCTCCACCATATTAGTGATAGAGCCCCCTCAAAGAAAAAATCAACGCCCCATTGCTTTTCAAACTCCTGAGCAAGAGCTGGGTCTCCTACTCGCACGCCGCCGCCGCCCGCCCGTTCCCATCTGACTCGCACGCCGCCACTCGCCATAGGAACATCACTGCACCTCACGCCTCCTCCAGATCGTCTTCGAGGTTAGGCTACTGAGGGATTCGATGCTGCTGTCCGGAGCTACTTCGCCCACGATGTAAAGAAGGGCATGGGCAAGAGATCATGGCCTTTCGGGATTGCAACCATAGGGGTCAAGATGGTGCTGATCCGGCCGCCGGCCACACCCTAATCCTCTCCTTCTCTCACTCAGTTCGTATTTGGCAATAATAGAACCTGACATCTAGCTTTATGGTGAAAATAAATACTAATGATCAAAAGAACAACACAAAAGGAGGCATTAGCATCGGGAACATATGGTCCATCAAAAATAAATACTAATGATCAAACGGACAACACAAAAGGATTTAGTTGATCAAGTTAAGTAGTAATAGAGTTCTGTAGGTTAAGCATCAGAAAGATATAGTTCTCTGGTCACTGATTTTGCTTGTATTAGATTAGGATTTGGTCAACTTAGCCAGTAATGGAGTTCCATGGGATTCAAATTATGTCTCTAAAAATGCTATAGAAGCTTCTATAATTTTTCTATGTAAATTATTCAGACGTCCAATAAGCATGTGGGCACAAAAATTCTTGATGTCAACACTGCAATACACTTGTAATAGCTTTCCTAAAATTGCAATCAACATTTGGCAGAAATATTTTTTTCATGTGTACAAATACTTCGAGAAAGATACTATTTGTCATGCATATCCATCTTTGTGCTTATCATCGGCTCTTCCTCCCGAACTGAGACCTAAAATTTATCCCATCATGGCATTGAAATTTTACTATTCCATCTACAATATTAAACCATTTCTAAATATATGCCATCTTTCTATGAAAAATATTCTTTGTCAAAGGCCTCTCCCTGAACAATAAATCTTTGAGTTCTTGGTAGGAGCTAGATATCTTGTTCATCTCCACATTTGGTTATTCCCTTTATTCAAAACACAGTATAAATTTCCTTGGGTAGTAAACATGATATATTGTCATGAAGTGAGCTTCTGTGTAAATGAGGAAACTAATTGTGCTGTCCCCTGTTTTTGTCGAGCAACATGAACCAAGAGTAATATTTTACAGTGGGTGTTGGAATTTGTTGAGGATCGTGGAGAGAGTCTTGTAACCGTGCGGTGCCATCGCTCACCAGCAACTAATTGGGCCACCCTTCTCAGAGGGGAAGCCGCAACCACCACCGTCGAGGACATCTTATTATGTGATGAGCATTATATTCCTGACCGCACAATAGTCGCCAATGTGGTGTTAAATTTCATCCACGTACTTTCTCACAAAAGGAATACATCTATATGATGTGAGGTTAGTTTTGTATAACTTTTCTATTTATTTCCAATCTATTAATTATTAACCATATAATCTCTTGTCTTGACATTTACAAGAAGATGGTTTATTTGACCAATCTATATGATGTGTAGCGTATCATATGAAATGACAACATATTACATACTTTCTTATTATGTTTTAATGTCCATGAGGCATGTATAGGAGGCAAATAAGTCTGTTCCTTTCCTTTTTCTGTTCACAAAAAGGTGGAATGGCTCCCAAATTTCGCATAATGATGTTCCAACATAAATTTTGTTTATATCGGAAAATTTTAAGGAGAACAAGCATTCGTGCCTCATGATTTGGGTATCATACTAAAATGAACTTCATATGTTCTTTGTAAAAAGTCTTCTATTTGCCATGCCTAAGAGGGATTGGAGCATTTGTGTGCCATGCTTAGGTTGTGATTAATGCCTCATGATTTTCAGACAGAGAGAGGATGGGAGAGAGATGGAGGGTGTTAGACAGAGTGGGGGAGTGAGACACAGATATGCATTGTATTCATATGTGCAATCAGGAAAACAAATTAAAAGACACGTGGCAACGCGCGGGCAATTAGAAACATATATACATGCGAAAGTTGATATGCCTTGCAATTAGAAGAGCAATTGGGAAAAAGGCCCGTGGCAACACACGGGCGTTCTACTAGTGCAAATTAAAGTTTGAGTAATTTTGTAAACTTCGAGACGTAGTACATTTCTCCACTCATCATCTGCCTTGGTTGATGAGATTTCAAATTTAAGCCCTATAAACCGGAAAGGAGGGAGTAGTTAAAAATTTTGGTCAAACTTTGACAAAAAATATATGACGTGGCGTAAAAACCTGGACGGAGGTAGTAGTACGAGATACGGTGGCACACTGACTTAGGCCGAATACAAGTGCCCGCTCATTATTGGAAGAGAGCAAAGTGTACATACAAAGTAATTAAAATTGAATTTATCAAAAATATTTAAAATTGGAGGATGGTGCAGCCCACCATTCTGATATTTTGACCGTGTGTGGTTCAGTTGTTGTTCACTTCGGAGGGTCGTGTACCACACGTGAACGATAGTAAGCGTGACCGGGGGGCTTGCAGCGTTAATTGCGAGTTGACTCCTTCGAGCGTTAAATTTTCTTCACGTATTAGCATTGCCCTAGTATTTTTCTTCACTATGTTAAATAAAGAGTTCCGTTTCGTGCACAATTTATAACGATTTTTATGGAGAGAAAAAGAAAACTACTCCAACTATATACGCCGCAGCCTCGGCGCTTGTTTTCTAGGGTTTGCTCTCTTCACACTCTCTCTCCACTATATACATACATGCTGGAGCTTCAGCGCTTGTAGTTGCTCTCTTCACACTCTCTCACCCTCTCCAGACCTAAACAAGACTGTGTTGGCCTCTCTCTCTCTCTCACTCCCCTCACTGCTGGTCAAAGAGCCGGCAGGATCCCGTCTACCGGGGAAGGGAAGGAGGCTTAACACTGTCGCCGTCGGCGAGGGAGGGAATCCACTATCGGCGCAGCTGTTCTCTTTCACCCAGCGGCAGCGCGGGAGGGCCTCTGACCCCTTCTTCCTTGCTGCCGTACATAGTATGGGTAGATTGGCCTTCGGCCGCCCATTGAGCCACACCCCGAGAACCTTAAGCTATAATTTACTTAATCCACATGCATTGCTCTAGCTGCATGTGGATTTTTTCCGCTTCTGCACTCGAATCTAGGTGTTGGATCAAACAGGAAAGTAGTGGGGAAAGTTGTATAGCATGAATCTAGGACGTGGTTCAAAGAGGAAAGGAAGGGGGAAAGTAGTATAGACTGGCTATCCAGCACCTACTCTGGTCGAAAAGGGGAAACAATGACAAATGCAGTACACACATCTATAACGAACTGATCTTTCTGTGGGTGGGGGACAAGGCTATAGAGTTTGAGCAGGACTAGATTTGCTGCCCTCACATAGGGAGAGGTGTCTAAAGATAACAAAACTGGGACCAACACAAATATGCTCCTTGGTTGTTTGTTCTTTGTTGCAATAGACTGTGCATCACACCTTTATACATCGGTAGATGCACATGGTGCTGGTGCGTCCACTGTCTTGTACAACTCTTTAGCTATTGTTAATCTAATAATGCCGCTGGAAAATTGAAGCAATGCCACAATTAAAAGCAAATTACATGCTTAACGAATTTTATTGTTAATATAATCTCTCTATTAATATGAATCAATGCCACTGTTTGAGAAATGCTACTGTCTTGCTTTCTTTCCCATTTAGATAAGTAAGATGCTTCTTTTTGTGGGCTTCTGTGTCATCCACCGTTATTGACCAGTAATTGTTTCCTTTGCACCTCTGTGTAAACAGGGTTATGTACTTCACCTCGTTGCTATTGCGACCTTTTGTTGCACTACACAAAACACTTTTGCTTTAAGAGTGTTTTGTGCAGTTCAACCAAATGTCACACCGACAATGTTGCTTGATTGCTTGATCTTAGTGGAACTTCACAAGAGGAGATCTGACTTCCTATCTGTGTTGGCAAATTTGTTTCAGATCTTCTTCTTGTGAGTTGTTTGAATTATGCGTCATGAGAGGTCAGTAATGGCCTTCTTCCACATGATTGTGCAGTGTGCTTTCATATGTTCTGCTACTTATACGGTAATGTTGCTTGATTTTAGTGAACTCCACAAAAGGAGACCAGACTTCCAATCTGTATGTGCACCGTAATATCCCATTAAGGTAAGATAATGATATTTCACAACTGTTGGCCTGTATTTTGCTACAGTCATCAGAAAAGTAATGTTGTTGTTTAGTGCTATACTTGTGCTCCCTAATTGACATGCCAAATCTTACATTGAAGGCGAAGCTTGTCTGTTATTGAACCAAGTGATGAAGGGGAAGAACAAGCGGAATAAGAACAAAAATCAACTCCCAGTGCTGTAATGAAGCACTGGAACTGTGATGACACAAGTAATGATATAGTTTTGCATCTTAATTTATTGCTATGGCTGGAACGAGCAATTGTTTTGCCACTATGATTTGATGCCACTCTTAATGTAATATGTAATTATCTCTACTTGTGCAAACAGGGATCTTGTTTGAAGATAACATATATTTTAGTGGAACTGCACAAGAAGATGTTGGAAACATTAAAATAATCAAGGAGCTTATATTAAGCATGGCAACCACAGTAGATAATAAGGGATGGTTCCGGAGAAGTGCTTCATCTGCATGCTCTACACAATAAGCCTCCTGACAAAGGTTGGTACCGGCCCACGGATTTCATCCATATGATTGAGCTTTGTCATCTCTATTGGTCTTGTGCTACTGTTTAGCTACTCTCATGAGAAAGTGGTATTGTTTCGCATGTTAATCTAAGGCTGCTAATAAATTGATGCACCAGTTTGCCACCGTTATAGCCACTGATAAAATTAAGTAATAATACAGTTCAAGTTGAGCTGCTGTGTTTGGTATCATATCATTTCCTATGAGGATAATGAGGAGATGCATCTCTTTGTGACTATACATTTCATCAGTTACTCCCTTTGTTAATGTAAGGGTTGTTTTAAATATTTTCTTTCCTTTTTTTCAAGCAAACAGGGATGCTAGCATTTAGTTATTCTCTTGTCTTTGCACAACAGGATCATCCTTCTCTGAAGAAGAATATGGAGTACGTGAAGTGCCTAGTTCCGATTATGCCAGGATGAAGAAGCCCAGTCTATCTTCTCATCAGAAGCAGCAGTTGAAGGATGGTTACATTACTCCCCACAAGACCAAATTAACTTCAGCTCAGAAGGACTCACAGATTTCCATCTTTTTTGCTGTGATGGGCAAGTACAATGTTGTTCTAGGATTCTTTCTGGTGAGTTCCATTTTTTTAAATGTGTGCTCTGCATGGACCATGTAGGTGCCTTTTTAAATTGTAAATTCATAATAAAGTTTGCTTTACTAATCATTTTTTGTATTTATGCAAACAGGGGTGCTCAGCTTGATTTCAATGGGAACTGCACAAAATGTTCTGATGGTTCGTGCCCATTATACTTCATCATGCACAATACATCGAATGTTATCGAATCATTCATTTCCACCTCTAGCCACAAAATTAGCTACAAGAAAGGAGGTGCCGATATGTTCAAGGCATTGCAACATATAAAGGCGAAATCATACAACCTCCGCGCGAATTTGGTTGATTTTGGTGGAACTGCACAAAAATAACAGCTATTTTATTTAGCACAAGGTGCCATGTCAATGTCCGAACTGATGGCAAACCCCGCCCAATCCACAATCGTAGGCATTTGATATTTTGGAATGGGAAAACCTTGTCAAAGTTTGCTCATTGATGTACGCAAAAAGACACGCATTGATATTGTGGAATGGGACAACCTTGTCAAATTTTGCTCATTGATGTTAGCAAGAAGACATGCGTTTGATATTTTCGAATGGGACGCCCTTTGCTGTCAGCAGCATCGATCGATTTTTCTTTACTCTTTAGTTGTGAAGTAAATATTGGCTCTGACATGTGAATCACTGAGATGCATAATCATCGATTGTTTTGAATGTTCTCTATGAATTGCCATGACTGTGAGTTTGGTTGCTCAAACTTTTTGTAGGTGTGAAACTGCTGCAAACGAGATGATCACCGTGAGTCCTAGGAATAATGCTAGTACATTTTGCATGTTCATCCAATGCCAGTGATACAAGAATTCAAACTAATTGAACTAAAATCGTTCATACACGGCCGAATTTCAAATAAACATGCCGGATTTCATTACATTTCATACATTCTTCAACTAAAAAGGGGTGCGCTGGAGGTATAATTAATTAACCTAATCTATGATCTCCGGCGCCCATTTCCCGTGTCCGGCTGAGCCGAACAGAAGCTTATTCTCCAGCACAGCTCTCCGCCAAGAAGCTAATCGGCCGTCAGTGTTCAACCCGCCAAGCTTAGCTTCAACCGGAGGGTAGCAGCGGTGGCCTTACTTGGACCCGAGAGGCAGTGACCTACCGTGTTCTACCCTTCCTCGTTTTCTGTGTGGCGCGGCCTCGTTGGCAGTGGGGCGGGGCCTCGACGGAGCCGGCGATGTCCTCTGTCTTGTTGCCAGTGGGGCGACGCCTCGGTGGAGTGGGGGAAATCCTCCCCCTCGTTGCCGGCAGGGCAGGGCCTCGGCGGAGCCAGCGATATCCTCTGCCTCGTTGTTGGTGGGGCGGGGCCTCGCCGGAGCAGGGCCTCGCCAAAGCCGGTGAAGTCCTCCGCCTCGGTGCCGGTGGGGCGGGGCCTCGGCGGAGCCAGCGGTGTCCTCTGCCTCGTTGTTGGTGGGGCGGGGCCTCAGTGGAGCAAGACCTCGTCGAAGCCGGTGAAGTCCTCCGCCTCGATGCCGGTGGGGCGGGGCCTCGGCGAAGCCGGCATTGTCCTCCGCCTCATCATCGGTCTCGCCAAACAGCGCCTCGCCCGCTTCATCGCCCTCTTTGTAGGCGGCCGCAACCTTCGCCACCCGCATGTGGTACTGCCAGCGCGCGAGGCGGCTCTTGCGGGCGGAGTGGTACGACTCGAGCAGCGCCTCCTGCTCCGCCCGCTGCGCGGCGATCTACTCCTCCGCCTGCAGGTGCTCCTGGAGGACATGGTGGTTGTAGGCGGCGTCGGCCTGCGCCTCCCAGAACTTCTCCTCATGCTTCTGCCTCACCATGTCCATGTATTGGGCACGGTCCTCGCCGATGGTCATGGTGCAATGCACCGGCGAGGATGGCGCGGAGGAGGGGGTTGGTGCCGGATCATCGACTACCACGTTCTCCATTGGGACGTCGTCGTCCTCCGGCTGCCTGCTGGCCAGCCAGTCAGCAGCAATGGCTCCCATCTCCTTCTTGTCCATCGTCCGCTGGAGCATGGGGAAGCCATGGTGTGAGTGGTGTGGACAGGAGAAAGGGAGCGGAGGCGGATGACTGCGGCTATGGCCGGCGCAGCAGCTTATATAGCAATGGTGGGCGCTGGAGGGACGGACGGGTGGCGCCGGAGTAGCTGCCTCGGCAACCGTGTATCATTAATATTGGCGGCAGACAGACGGATGACACTTGTGTTGTTTGAACGTGGAGCAATCGCCTACACCGGGAAGTGACGCGGGCGGCGCTGACCGTTTCGGGTGGAAAGCGCGCGGGGGTGAGGGAGGCAGTCTGGGTGGGCCAGGGCGGTCAGACTCGTGCTTGGCAGCGGGTTGGTCCAGCAGTCGGACATGCTGGCTCACCAGCGAGCTCGCCGAGCTGAGCGATGACAATCAGACGATGGACGTGGCTTCCGACCAGGAGCCGGCGCCACCGCCCAAGCCGGTTCATGCCGTGTTCACCATAGAGCAGGTGCTACCGTACTTCGACGCCCTAATGGCGGAAGAGCTAACAGCGCAGGAGGACTTGTGCTGCAACCTCCGTCTCCTCAACGAGAACTGGCTCGCGGAAGGACGAATCGCCGGTGAACAAGCGAACAATAATGCCGTCGCGGACATGTGGCCCTATGATCCTGGCTTCCTGAATGAGCAGTGGGTGTTGTATCAAACCATCCGTAGGGCCCGCGAGGCCCTCTCCGTCGTCCTTCGAGTTGTTGCGCTCGCCGTGGCGCCGCCGTCTTGCGTTGTCAACATGGTCAACGAACATGAGGAATGAGGAGATGACTTAACTTGGAGAGGATGACAGTGGGGACCCACCAGGGCCATAGCCGCACGTACACAAGTGCCTCCTTATTATATACAACTATAATTTTTTTTGCTTCCTCCTGGTTTCCTGACATCATGGTCCCACACCATTGTCAACCTATATAGTCAATAAACGAGAGAATTGCACAAGGAGCGGCCGACAGCTGGAACCCAGCAGCTCGAGCAGTATTTGTGTTTTTGAGGTGTGAGCAGAGTTTTTCTTGAGCGATGTTTTTGTTGTTGTTCAGAGAAGAGCAGGGTATCAACTGGGTGGGCTGTGGCCCGTCTAGCCTAGGCTATTATTTTATGTCGACCAAATATCCAGTCCAGATATTAATTTTCTTCAAGCTGAAAATGGCTAGCCCAGCTATACTTTTTTTGAGGAATACCCAGCCCAGGTCAACTTGTTATTCTCCGCCCCGCTGGGCTGCAAATCTTTCCTAGGAGGGATGCATTAGGCTTAACAAGAAAATGGGCTTTAAGAAATAATAAATGGGATGTAATTATAAAAAAACTGGGCTGTAACTATAAAAAAATGCACCAAACATGTAATTAGTTTAAAAAATTATTATTATTGGATTTTGAAAATTTTAATTTCATTACTTGTTGCGCGTGCAATAGTTCATTGAATTTTTACGTAATAAAAATTTATTTTAAAATTATATTTAATCTGACTAGAAATTTCGGGATAAAAATAGTTCGGATCCCATCAAATTGTGGGAAATTTTATTGAATTCTGTTTTGGGCGGTTGGTTGAAATTATTAATCATTGTCCTAGCTAGAAAATGGGCTGTAATTTTAACAAACTGTAAATGGGTTGTAGTAAATTCCATTAGAATTCAAAAATGGGTCTGCATTCTTACAAATCGCAAATGTGCTATATGTTCTCTGCCACACACTTGTGGGCCTACTAAGTTAACGCGTACGCAAGGCTTTGTCAACTTATAGTCAACACACGGTTCTAGCAGTAGTGGCCGTTGGATGTCCATCCAACGAATGTCGTGCTTCTTCTTCAATCTCGGATATTCTTGCTTCAGCCACCCAAATCATCGCCGGCGGTACCGCCTGCTACTGCCTCCCGTGGCCGGTTGTGCTGCCGTGTAGGACTCACCGGCCCACCTTACTCCCATCGTCGTCCAGGCCATTCCTCTACTCACCAATACCTCCTGTTATTCTCCGGCGACGGCAGCCTCACACCGCAGCCAAACCAGTGAACCCTCGTACTCCCCTCCGCGTGGACATCCACCTGCCTCGTCTTCCCTGGCTCCGTGTCATTCCCTTCCTAGGCCTCACCGTCGTCCACCGCCTGGGTGCTGTCCGCGCGGCGTGGTCAACGTAGTCAACGAACGACAACCATCGGAAGAGGACTCTACGTGGTGAGGCTGCCAGATGGACCCACCAGCTACATCTTCGCACGCAAGGAAGTGCGTCCATATTACGAGCACAAAAAATGATTCTTCCCCCTGACAGCTGGGACCCATGAGTTATATCTTCGCACGCAAGGAAGTGCGTCCTTATCCTCCCTGACAGCTGGGACCCACCCGGTCGAAGCGTACGTAGCGTTTTCTGTCTGGTCGCGAACATGTACGTACATACTGGTCTATCGGTCTCTCTACAATGATGAACCTTGGCCGAGCAAGCAGCAGCACGTGTAGTAGTAGAGCCACCGACGTAGCAGTTCAGGCAGTCCCTTCGAAACCTTGTACACGTATGTACAACCACATGCCAAAAAATACGGCCACGTACGTACATACGGGCGGGGTCTCGAACGCCTAGCTACTCGCGCATACGTACGGCCAGGGCACGTGTACATGGAGAGGCAACAGACGGCAGAATGGCGTTCTGTTCATTGGAAGCCAACTGGCTGGGTCGGAACGAAGAAACCGCGTCGTGTTCATCGGGAGGCAACAGAATGTGTCGTGTTCATCGGGAGCCAACCGGCTTGAACGGAACAGCCGAAACGGGGTCAGGCATACCACAGTATGGAGGAAACGGCTTTCTGTTCGACCGGCTACAGTCGAAACAGGATCCTGTTCATTGGGAGGGGTCTGGCGTACCACAAAACGGAGGAAACGGACTTGTGTTGGAGCGCTACGGTCGAAACGGGGGTCCTGTTAATCGGGAGGGGTGTGGCGTACCGCAAAACGGGACTCCACGGGCTAATGTTCACCCACCATCGACTTCCTTCAGCCTCCACCTGCACTGTTCATCCACCGCGGCTTCCTCCTGCCTCCACCAGCTACTGTTCATCTACGGGCTACTGTTCATCCAACCCTCCGCCGGCTACTGTTCAACCAGCCCTCCACGGGGTCCTGTTCATCCACCCCCAACCAGCTCGGCTGTGGCGGCCTCCTCTCGGGGTCCTGTTCATCTAGCGGCAACAACCTACTACCACGGGGTCCTGTTCATCCAACCCTCACCGGGAACTGTTCATCCAACCCCAACCACGTACGTCTCGACTCATTCAACCAACCCCCACGTTAACTGTTCATCAAGAGGCAGCAGGTTCGATCGGCTTCAGTAAGCAGCAGCAGCAGCGATCGATCGCTCGGGTTCAGTAACGTAGCTAGTGCAATCGCTCGGGTTCAGTAAGCGAATGCCTCGCTCGGGTTTAGTTAGAGCCCAACGCCTCGCACACACGCGTGTACGTGTATGACAGAAATGTGCAAACCTCCGTGCATCGCTCCGCCCCGACCAACCATCGTAACCGAGAACTCCCCAAAATTTTCCTCGCCCTCGCTTCTACCATGATTTTTTCCGTCATGGACGGCCCAAAGAAAGTCATGCAGATGCGTCCCCAGCCCGCCTAGGACGAAAAACCCATTTTCTGTCTTGATTTTTTTTCATAGAAGTAGGAGCCCGCCACATCTATGATGATACGTGCTTTTGTCACAATTATCGTCATAGAAGTGTCATAAGCATGACAGAAAAAAAATTCGTTCGGCCCAAAATGTCAAGTATGTGCCTTTTTTTGTAGTGCTAACCCTAAGTTTTTGCATCAAATCTATTCTAGAGGAATATTTGCGTGGATAAGAAGCTTTCAATCATGGCAAGAATATTGGCATTTGCTTCGTGCATTGAATCGGAGATAAAGATAGCACAAAGTGGTCGAATCCGTACCCTAACTTGGTGACAGTTCACTACGGTGGCAACGGAGGTGAAGAAATCCGTTTATGGTGGCGGAGACCAGTGGCGAAGGTGCACTGGCGGAGACGGCGATGATCCAGAGACCAAGGGGCGGCAGTGCTGGGGCGCAAGTTCATGCGGTTTGAAGAAGTTTTCAACCGTACGGCTCGTACAAATGTATCAACTCCATTCAATCTGAAGCTCTCATGTACATGGGGAAAATAGTCTTCATTGTTGTTAATGTCACAAACTATGGGCTTCGTGTCCAGGAGCACAGTTTCATAGAAGTCCTGCTGTTCTATGGTATGAAAATGATAGTCCACAGCCGTCCTTCTCGTTGTGGCATAAGGATCTGTCTTCCTCCATTGTCTCAGACCAGCATCCTTCCTCAACATCATGTTTTCAGCCACTGGATGATCATCATTATGATCCGGGATCTTGGGCTTCAATTTCCTGAGCACTAGTGGCTCACCATCTTCCTGAACTTCAGGCACTGGGGCCTTGTTCTTCTCTGCAGCAGAAATATTTCTTGTGGATCTCTTTGGAGCAGATTGCTTGGATGCTTGTGTTGGAGCTGTGGGCTTGGGGGCAGCAGGTTTGGGAGCAGACTTGGGCTTTGAAGGAGCAGCCCCAGTCTTGATAGCATCTGGCATCAGCTTCTGTGACTTGGTAGGAGGTGCAACAGGTTCTTCTTCCTCATCATCTTCTTCATCAGAAGAGTGTCTTTCAAATTCTGCCATTGGGTCAATTAGTTTGCACCATCTCCCTCTTTTCCTCTCTTTCTTGTCTTTTCCAGCACAACTTGCTGGTTGTGCTTGCTCTTGAGCAACAGTGGATTGCCTAGCTTTAGACATAGGAGCTCTTCTAGGTGGAGCTTTCCTCTGCAATCTAGGCCTGGTGGCAGCAGCAGTGCCATATTCTTTCTTCAACACCCTCTTCCTAGAGGTGGCCTCATCAGCAACAAAGTCCTCATCCTCACTGTCTGAGGTTCTCTTCTTCTTTGTTTTGGTAGCAGCCTTTGGCAAGTTGCTGGGAGTGCTCCTACTCCCCTCATCATAGCTATCAGAGGGACTAGAGCCCTCACTGAAGTTAACTTGCTCTTCAGACTTGTTATGGCTGTCACTTGCTTCTGACATTGCTGCAACTGACCCTGTGAATAGATGGGTGTGGGTAGAGTAGATGAGCATCACAAAATACAGCTGGTTTTTGCAAAAATTGAGACAAAAACTTAACTTTAGTTTTCTGCAGAAAGCATTTTGGAGCTACCGATTTGACAATCTCGGTGACACCGAAGCACTAACAGAGTCTAAACATGCAGTTTCGGTCAGACCAAGATGCAGTTCGGTGACTCCGAGATGCTAGGGTTTCACTCAGAAAGTGATTTCGGTCTCACCGATTAGTACACTTCGGTCTGACCGACTTGTACTTTGTGCAATGGCCAGGGCCAATAGGTGTGACCGAAATCTTCAGATCGGTCGGTCCGAGATGGGTTCGGCAGAAACCTAACCCTAAGTTTTTGCATCAAATCTATTCTAGAGGAATATTTGTGTGGATAAGAAGCTTTCAATCATGGCAAGAATATTGGCATTTGCTTCATGCATTGAATCAGAGATAAAGATAGCACAAAGTGGTCGAATCCGTACCCTAACTTGGTGACGGTTCACTACGGTGGCAACGGAGGTGAAGAAATCTGTTGACGGTAGTGGACACCAGTGGCAGAGGCGCACTGGCAGAGACGGCGATGATCAGGTGACCAAGGGGCGGTAGTGCTGGGGCGCGAGCTCGTGCGGTTTGAAGAAGTTTTCTACCGTACGGGTACGCAAGATATATATACCCAGGCGCTGTCGGTGGCACCGAATGGATCTAATCGGTGGCACCGAGATGCGAAACTACAAGCAGTTACAGCAACTCGGTGAGACCGAGTGGATCTAATCGGTAGCACGGAGATAGAAAACCTAGATCAGTCTATTGCATTCGGTGTGACTGAGTTGGAATGATTGGTCAGGCCAAAGTGCATTAGAAGGTTTTGGAGGATAGCCCTTGACGGATCAGTGGCTCCGAGTGCTCCTCACTCGGAGGGTCCGAAAGTGACTTGTTCAAATTTTGTGATGTAGCACGAATAGAGTTTGAGATGAGAAAAAGAATAGATAGCTAGAGGAAGTTCTTATGCATTCTTGTCCATCCATTTGGCCAATAAAAACCAAACAATCAAAACTACAAATGGATGTCCTCGAATGGAGAAAATTATGCAACCAACATGCTCACACAATAAGATAGCAAATAAAACATGTGGCAAAGCATGCACATACACTCTAGCATTTATCAAGCAATTGGCGATGACTAGGTCATCTATATATGAGTATATTGACTTAGGAGTTAAATGAGAACATTTGATCATAGGTCATACTCATCGGTTAAGCACAAGTGGGGTTACCACTTTCACACCATTAGAGTTGCTTTAGCTCAATTTTTAGAGCAAAGCTCCCCCTAGATGTGATATCCCCCTAAGAGGGATGAACTAACCTTGGGTTTTGTCGATGATGACTTCATGTAGATGTTGAAGATGTGGATGCTCAATATTGATGTAGATCATTTGGAGCAGTCCATTGGAGTGAGTTGCACTTTCAATACCTACATGTGTTAGTCCCACAAGGAACATGCAAAATATCCATAGACATAGAGTGAAACATACATGTGATGATGTCCATGAAAACATTAGGTTACCTTGTCCCTTGTCTTACCAACAAGAGGGTTTGTGACTCCATGAACTAGTGCAAGATATGAAAGTTGATTGCACATGTCCTTGCCAAAATGAATATGAGTGAAGTATGTTGGCGGAGTCACCCTCAAGAACACTCTAGTTCTTCATCTTTGGGATCCACATCAACTTGATGGGAATCCTTGGAGTTGAAGTTGTACTTGATGAAGTAGAACTTGATGTAGTCTTGGGAACCCACTTGACCATGGCCTTAGGAGCTTCTTTAAATGAATCAATCTCTTCTTGAAGCTTGTCCTTGCCCTTCAGCTTGTGGTCTTGTGGTGGAAGATCATCTTGAGCTTGTGTTCCTTTGAAAGAAGTGGGGTCATACTTATCTTGTTGAGGAACAAACTTCGTCTTGGGGTATTGATCTTCTTCCCACTCAACTCCATTGGCATTGAACTTTCGTTCAAAACCAACACCTTGATTCTTCTGGTGCCTTCCTTGCTTGCGTACAATTTCCTCAAATTTCTTACTTCCGGCAACGCTCTTGTAAACACCTTTCTCTATAATTCCCTTCAATAAACTATTTTCTTGCTCAAGTGTAACTTGGCTAAGAGAATCATTAGTGGAATCAAGAGAATTACTAGAAGCAACAATATTGGATTTAACATTGATATTGCTACTACTAGAAGAACAATCTTTCTTGCTCTTGTTGCTAGATTTTACTTGTGGCATATAAGTAGACAAGAGTAAATGCTTGGCAATGTAAGAAGAACTCTTCTTTCGAAGATCATCATTGATAGCTTTTAGGAACTCATGCTATTGCTCTAAATTTAGCTTCTCGAAGCGTAGCTTCTCATGAGTCCTTAGGAGCTCTCTATGATACTCTAGAGTTGTTTCATGAGCTAACTTAAGAGTGTTTAGTTCTTTAGTTAGACGCTCAATCTCCTTCTTGTCATTGTCATTTGTTTTATCTTGATTAGCATGAATACTAGCAATTTCATCATAGTTTTCATCACTAGTGTTGTCAACAAGTAAATCATCATCACCTAGCAAATCATCTTCATCACTATTAAAATCAACATACTCGGTGTGTGATACCTTAGGGCCTTTAGCCATGAAGCATCTTCCAATTCCTTCATCTGGTGAGTCAAATATGTCGTAAGAGTTGGATGACACAAGTGCAAGACCGGCAACACCTTCATCTTGAGTATATTCGGAGTCGGAGTGATAGCTTCTCTCGGAGTAGTTGTCGGAGTCAGAACCGAATACCCATTCACCAACATGAGCTTGATGTCTTTGTCTTGTGTAGCTCTTTGATGACTTATCCTTCCTTTCCGAATCCTTGCTTCTACGAGAGGGTCTTCGTTCATAACGGTCATCTCTACTCCTTCTCTCTCTTGGTGGTGATTCATCTCTTTTACTTCTCCTTTTTGGTGAATCTTCTCTTTTCTTGTAGGGAGCTGTACACTTATTGGAGTAGTGTCCGGGTCTTCCACAATTGTAGCAATTACGGTCACGGCTAGAAGATCTTTTGTCATTGTAGGATCTTGACTTGGAGCTTCTCTCTTTGCTTCTATTCTTGTAGAATTTGTTGAAGTTCTTTGCCATTAAGCTTAATTCTTCATTGGAGACTTGCTTCTCACTTGATGTTGTAGGAGCATCACATGAAGCTTTGTAAGCACCACTTGACTTGTTGTCGAGCTCTTCCTTATCCTTGAGTGACATCTCATGAGCAACAATTCTACCAATGACTTACGTGGGCTTGAGATCTTTGTAATTGGGCATCATATGGATCAAAGTGCACACGGTATCATATTTTCCATCCAAGGCTCTTAGGATCTTCTTGATGATGAATTTGTCGGTCATCTCTTCGCTTCCTAAGCCGGCAATCTCATTTGTGATGAGAGCAAGCCTAGAGTACATCTCGGCGACTCCTTCACCATCCTTCATTTTGAACTTGTCAAGTTGACTTTGAAGCACATCTAATTTGGATTCCTTGACGGACTCGGTACCTTCATGCATATCAACCAAAGTATCCTAAATTTCCTTTGCATTCTCAAGGCGGCTGATTTTGTTGAATTCTTCGGGGCATAATCCATTGAAGAGAATATCGCAAGCTTGAGCATTGTATTGCAACATCTTCATTTCTTCCGCTGTCGCTTCATGATCCGGTTCTTTTCCATCCTCGAAGAAAGTACCTTGCAAGCCAATACGCACAACAGCCCAAACGACGGGGTTATGACCAAGATTATGCATTTTCATCTTATGCTTCCAACTAGCAAAATTAGTACCATCAAAGTAAGGACCTCTACGGTGGTAATTTCCCTCGCTAGACGCCATACTCTCCTAGGTTGTGAAACCAAGGCTATGATCACCAAAGCTATGGAAATCAAGGCAAATGGAGACCAAAGCTCTGATACCACTTGTAGGATCGAAAGTAGGTCTAGGAGGGGTGATTAGACTACTTGACCAAATAAAAATCTAACCTTTTCCCAATTTTAGTTGTGGGCAGATTTTAGCAACTCAGCACAAGTCAAGCAATCAACCTACACATGCAATTCTAAGAGTGTAGCAGCGGAAAGTAAAACATTGCATATGAAGGTAAAGGGAAGGGATTGGAGAGTGCAAACGCAATGAAGACACGGAGATTTTTGGCGTGGTTCCGATAGGTGGTGCAATCGTACGTCCACGTTGATGGAGACTTCAACCCACGAAGGGTAACGGTTGCGCGAGTCCACGGAGGGCTCCACCCACGAAGGGTCCACGAAGAAGCAACCTTGTCTATCCCACCATGGCCATTGCCCACGAAGGACTTGCCTCACTCGGGTAGATCTTCACGAAGTAGGCGATCTCCTTGCCCTTACAAACTTCTTGGTTCATCTCCACAATCTTGTCGGAGGCTCCCAAGCGACACCTAACCAATCTAGGAGACACCACTCTCCAAAAGGTAATAGATGGTGTGTTAATGATGAACTCCTTGCTCTTGTGCTTCAAATGATAGTCTCCCCAACACTCAACTCTCTCTCACAGATTTGGATATGGTGGAAAGATGATTTGAGTGGAAAGCAACTTGGGGAAGGCTAGAGATCAAGATTCTTGTGGTAGGATTGGTATATCTTGGTCTCAACACATGAGTAGGTGGTTCTCTCTCAGAAAATGTATGCTGGAAGTGTAGGCATGTTCTGATGGATCTCTCACAAATGGAGAAGGGGGTGGAGGGGTATATATATAGCCTCCACACATAATCCAACCGTTACACACATTTGATCCAAATCGGTCAGACCAAATAGATGAACTCAGTGAGACTGATTCAGTTCAAAATGTGAACGTTAGGAATCTCGGTGGGACCGACTGGAACAACTCGGTGGGACTGATGTGCTAGGGCTTAGGGCAAACATCAACTCGGTGGCACCGATTGCATCAACTCGGTGAGACCGAAGTGAAGCAATCAGGCAACAGAGAAGATGACAAGCCAACTCGGTGAGACCGATCGCATTTTTCGGTGAGACCAAAAACTGCAACAGGCAATCATAGAGTTTGCAAGGCCACCTCGGTGAGACCGAGTTCTGTATCGGTGTGACTGAACTGTTAGGGTTTCTGGCAGTGGCTATGTCAAATGAACTCAATGGCGCCGGATAGAATGTTTTGGTGGGGCTGAGTTTGACTTTGGGTTTTGGACATATTTGGAATGAGAAAGTGGTTGAGGGCTTTGGAGCAATATCACTGAGCACTTTGAGCAAGTAGACCATTAAGCAAAACCTCATCCCCTTTTAATAGTATTGGCTTTCCTATGGACTCAATGTGATCTTGGATCACTAAAATATAAAATGAAGAGTCTTGAGCTTTTGCCAATATGTGTCCTTAGCATTTTGAGGGGTCCACATTCCTAGTCCATGCCATGCCATTCATTGAACTTTCTGAAATATTAAACTAGAATGGATATTAGTTCAATGAGCTATATGTTGTTATGAATTACCAATACCACCCAGGGATTAGTTACACTTTCAGACCTCAGCCATGTGGTCCAACAGCCCGGTGAGTCAGCCCGACAATTTTGGAATCGGTTTTTGACCAAAAAGAACCAGATTGTCGACTGTCCGGATGCCGAAGCTATAGCCGCATTCAAGCTTAGCATCCGGGACGAATGGCTAGCCCGGCAGCTGGGCCAAGACAAGCCGAGGACGATGTCGGCTCTTACTTCACTCATGACCCACTTTTGTGCGGGAGAATACAACTGGTTGGCTCGTAGAAGCACCAACCCCGAAGACCCCGGCACCTCGGAGGTTGATAACCCAAAAGTATAGGGGATCGCACCAGTTTTCGAGGGTAGAGTATTCAACCCAAATTTATAGATTCGACACAAGGGGAGCCAAAGAATATTTGCAAGTATTAGCAGTTGAGTTGTCACTTCAACCACACCTGGAGATTAAATATCTGCAACAAAGTGATCAGTAGCATAATAATATGATAGTTTTGATAGCAGTGGTAACAGTAACAGTTACGGTAACAGCGATAGCAATGATTTTGTAGCAAGTGAAATAGTAACAACAGCAGTAGTAACTTAGCAAGAACAATATGTGAAAAACTCATAGGCATTGGTTCGGTGAATTCATTTGATGATATTCATCATATAACAGTCATAACCTAGGGCGACGCAGAACTAGCTCCAGTTCATAAATATAATGTAGGCATGTATTCCGTAAATAGTCATACGTGCTTATGGAAAAGAACTTGCATGACATCTTTTGTCCTACCCTCCCGTGGCAGTGGGGTCCATAAGGAAACTAAGGGATATTAAGGCCTCCTTTTAATAGAGAACCGGAACAAAGCATTAACACATAGTGAATACATGAACTCCTCAAACTACGGTCATCACCAGAAAATATCCCAATTACTGTCATCCCGGGGTTTATGGATCATAACATGTAGCAGGTGCATATAACTTGCAAGATCGGATCTAGAACATAGATATAATGGTGAAAACATAAATCGTTCAGATATGAAATCATGGCACCCGGGCCCTAGTGACAAGCATTAAGCATGGCAAAGTCATAGCAACATCAATCTCAGAACATAGTGGATACTAGGGATCAAGCCCTAACAAAACTAACTCGATTACATGATGAATATCATCCAACTCCTCACCGACCAGTGAGCCTATGAAGGAATTACTCACTCCCGGTGGGGAGCATCATGGAATTGGCGATGAAGTAGGGTCAGTGATGAGGAAGACCGAAAATTCCCCTCTTCGGAGCCCCAAACGGGCTCTAGATCTGGCCTCCCGATGTAGAACAGGAGGCGGCGGCGGCTCCGTATCATGAAACACGATGAAACTTCCTCTTTGATTTTTTTCTCCAAAAATGGGTATTTATAGAGTTGGAATTAGGGTCTGCGGGGCCACGAGGTGGGCACAACCCACCAGGGCGCGCCAGAGGGGGGGGCGCCCTGGTGTCTTGTGCCTAGCTAAGGGCCCCCTCCGGTGGTTCTTGGCTCCATATTTTCCTTTTATTGTAAAATAATTCTCCAAAAAGTTTCGTTCCATTCCGAGAACTTTTATTTCTGCACAAAAACAACACCATGGTAGTTCTGCTGAAAACAGCGCCAGTCCGGGTTAGTTTCATTCAAATCATGCAAATTAGAGTCCAAAACAAGAGCAAAAGCATTAGGAAAAGTAGATATGACAGAGACGTATCAACTCCCCCAAGCTTAAACCTTTGCTTGTCCTCAAGCAATTCAGTTGATAAACTGAAAGTGATAAAGAGAAACTTTTACGAACTCTTTTGTTCTTGTTTACATAAATAAGCTTAAGTAGCACCCAGGTTTTCAGCAAAGATCATGACTAACCATATCAGCAATAACTCTTAAAAATTATATTAACTCATATCAATGGCATAATCAACTAGTGATCAATAATAAGATATCTCAAATGCCAACACTTTGTCAAAACAATCATGATATAATATGACAACAGTGGTATCTCGCTAGCCCTTTCTGAGACCGTAAAACATAAATGCAGAGCACCTCCAAAGTTCAAGCAGCGACTAAACATTGTAATTCATGGTAGAAAAGATCCAGTCATGATGCATTGAACATTGACTATACACAATGCATGAGGATGACAATAGTGCTCTCAGATCTGGCGCTTGTTTAAAAAGGTGATGACTCAACATAAAATTAAAAAGATAGTCCCTTCGCAGAGGGAAGCAGGGATTTGCAGAGGTGCCAGAGCTCGAAGCTTAAATCGGAGATAAATGAAATTTTGGGAAATGCACCCTTCCTGTTTACGTCACGACCAAGAATTATCAATATCTTCCATGCTAAACACGTTAGTGGCGGTTCCCAAGTGATAAAAGTAAAGGTTTACTCCCCCTCCACCAACAAACACACTCGACGACTAGCCGAATCCACGGGTACCGTCCATACCAACAACAATCCTGGGGGAGTTTTGTTTAATTATTTGCTATTTTTGATTTCGGGACTGGGAATCCCTATTACCGCCCTCTCGTGCAAGGACGAGTGAATAAACACTCATCATGAGAATAACCCACTTAGCATGGAAGATACTGACTACCCCCTGTTGCACTATGAACAATCCAGCCACACAAAAATAGATGTTCATTTGAAGTTTTAGAGGTGGCACATGCAAATTTACTTAGAACGACAGGGTAATACCGCATATAGGTAGATATAGTGGAATCATCTGGAATAACTTGGGTTTTAAGGATTTTGATGCACAAGCAGTATTCCCACTTAGTACAGGTGAAGGCTAGCAAAAAGGTTGAGAAGCGGCCAGCTAGAGAGCAAAAACGGTCATGAACATGCATTATGAATAATGAACATTGAATACTAGCATGAGTAGGATATGGACACCATGAACATAAATATCGTAGAGGCTATGTTGGTTTTGATTCAACTACATGCATGAACATGTGTCATGTCAAGCCACTTGAAACATTCAGAGAAGGATACCATATCATCATACTACATCACGATCATTTTAATGCAATGTTGACATCCAAGATAAATCATTATCCAATCCTAGCTACTTAAGCATGGCATGAGAAACTATAATCTCTAATTGTCATTGCAAACATGTTTGATCATAATATGCTGAATCATGGATACTAGGTTAAACATATTTACAAAAACAGAACAAGTTGAGTTCATACCCGCTTTTCTCTACCACAGCCACTTCATCAAATATCGTCATTATTGCCTTTCACTTGCATGACCAAATGATATGAAAATAATAATAGTGCGAGAGCGCCATGGACTAAGTTGGAATCTGCAAACATTTTATTTAAAAGGAGAAGACAAGGTAATTTGGGCTCTTTGTTATATAACTAACAATGCATATGAGAGCCACTCAACATTTTCATCGTGGTCTTCTCCTTGGTATGACTCAACAAAAGAAAAGAATTTCAGAGAAACACACTAAAATTAAAGAAAATTAAAGAAAAGGAAAACAAAGACGAGAAAAACTATTTACACGGGAAAGCTCCCAACAAACAAAAGAAGAATCGAGAAATATTTTTGGGTTTTCTTTTAATACTACAACTAATTAAACTAGAAAGAAAAACCGAAAAGAAGCAAGAAACATTTTTGGATTTTCTCAAAGTTTTTTGAACACACAAGAGGAAAGCGACAAAATAAATCTAGCATGGATAATACAATGAAAAGTGTGGACACCGACAACTATAATGAAATGTATGAACATGAATCTAATGTCGGTGGAAATACGTACTCCCCCAAGCTTAGGCTTTTGGCCTAGCTTGGTAATCACCATCCGTACCTAGATAATAATCTGAGTGATAGCCCACGGAGGCTCTAGGTGCAGCCTCCTCAGCCCGCTGAAGTACCTTGACCTCCTCCTTGTACGCGTGGGCCTTGTTTCTCGAGAACATAATATCTTGTTTTGCTGTGGAAATCAAAGAGAGCAGGCGCAGGCAAAACAATAGGTACAATGGGTTCTTTATTGAACCTCAAGCTATAAGTATAATCAGTGATTGTGCCCTTAAGGAACTTATGGCGCTTCATGGCCTCAAAGTCTAAGTACTTGGTAGGTAAAATGGGATCGTTAGGCCAAGGTGATACACCCAGCTCCTTTTCTACACGGGAAGCATAAATCCCACAATAAAAGTGACCACTACCAGCATTATGTTGCAATCTCCATGCAACGATTGCTCCAAGGTTATAATGTTTAATTCCTGTCAGAGCAGTGTGTATGAGGCTCAAGTCAGGGGCACACAATGTGCTACAATCTTGCTTGCCCACGATGCATTTGCCATTAAAGAGTGCAAAGTAATGAATTGATGGGAAATGAATACTTTTTATCCTAGCTTGTGTCACTCCTCTATCCTCACCGTAGCAAAGATTAATCAAAAATGACTAATACTCAGATCTTGGTGGCTCGTCTAGCGAACCCCAAAATGGAATTTTACAAGCACCACAAAACACCTCTAGAGGCATGGTAAATGGATGGTCATAAAGTTTAAACGAAACTCTAGACTCACGAGGATGAAATTTAAATTCTTTAGTGAACTTTTCTGTGCGGCTGAGATGCTGGATGCACTTATCTTCAATGTAGGGACCGAGCTCGATGTTGTGAACATATTGCTCAAATTCTTCTTTAATACCTGCACTCACCATGAAATCGTCACACGACCATAGGCATGATTTGATAGCGGCATCCCGTATTGAACTTGCACTTGGCTCAACATATGACCGACGTATCGAGCTACTACTCGATGATGCCTCCCAAGACCTCTTCCTCAAAGAAATCCTAAAGAATTACATTTTTATTTGCGAACAATTTCTGAAAAAAATTGGGACACAAAATTTTGTCAACAAAACTTCACAGTATTGATAGCAACTACTCATAAGGATGCCTAGAGGCCATATTGAGCATTCAAACTACTTAGAACTCTAAGAATTCAACATGCTAGCCCATTTACAGCAGCACCATGCGTAGCTAAGTAATCAAAATATAAACCACTAAAGCAAAAACTGATTGGAGCAATGGAGGAGTCACATACCAAGTAGCAATCCCCCAAAGCAGTTTCGAAAACGGAGCTTCGAGCAAAGAGATTGAAATCTGCGGGTTTGCGAGCAAGAACAAGAGAGAGAGAGAGAGCTATGGTGATTTTTTTCTGGAGGTAGGAGATGACATGGGCTAAAGAGATAAGTGAGCAGACCCACGTGGGGACAACAACCCACCAGGGCGTGCCCTGGTGTCTTATGGTCACCAGGTGCACCCCCCTCTGATGTTATTTGCACCAAAAATTCAGAAAAAAAATTGTATTAAAATTTCAGGGCATTCTAAGAACTTTTATTTTTGGGCACCTTTTTATTGCACGGGAAATTCAGAAAACAGGATAAATGTGACATTTTTATTTTATTTAACTAAGAAAAACAGTAAACAAAAGGTAGGGATAGAAGGTTGTGTTTACTAAATTCATCAACTTCATACCTCTCAAAAATGACCTATTAATAAGGTTGATCAAGTCTTATTAACAACCACTTTCGATTAGCATGAAACCAAAGAACTTTCATAAAACACTAAGTTACCTCAACGAGGATATGCATATCCCAACAATAAGTATTTCATATTTCTTTTTGGCAGTAGGTAGAGGTAGTTGAAAACTTCCAATAGTGAGTATCGGAGATTTTTCAATAACGTCAATACCACTCACTTGGAATTGTTTCTTCAGAAAGTGCACCGTATGCTCATTACCATTGATATGAAAAGTGACTTTACTTTTGTTGCAATCAATAACAGCCCTGCAGTATTTAAAAAGGGTCTACCAAGGATAATCGACATGTTGTCGTCCTCGGGCATCTCAAGTATAACAAACTCTATTAAGATAGTAACATTTGCAACAACAACGGGCACATCCTCACAAATACCGATAGATATGGCAGTTGATTTGTCAGACATTTGCAAAGATATTTCAGTAGGTGTGAGTTTATTCAAATCAAGTCTTTTATACAAAGAGAAAGACATAAGACTAACACCAGCTCCTAAATCACATAAAGCAGTTTTGACATAATTTCTTTTGATGGAGCAAGGTTTAGTTGGTATTCCCGGATCTCCAAGTTTCTTAGGTACTCCATCCTTAAAAGAATAATTAGCAAGCATGGTGGAAATTTCATCTTCAGGTATTTTCCTCTTATTAGTGATGATGTCTTTCATATACTTTGCATAAGGGGCCATCTTTAGAATATCAGTCAAGCGAGTACGCAAAAAGACTGGCCTAAGCATTTCAGCAAAGCCTCCAAATTCTTCATCATCTTTTTTCTTAGAAGGTTTAGGAGGAAAGGGCATGGGTTTCTGAACCCATGGCTCTCTTTCTTTGCCATGTTTTCTAGCCACAAAGTCTCTTTTATCATATCTTTTATTTTTAGTTTGTGGGTTATCAAGATCAACAACAGGTTCTATTTCAACATCATTATCTGGTTCTTTATCATTGTCTGGTTGGGTATGTTCATGAACATTATCATTATCATTTTCATTATCACTAGGTGAATGTTCATTACCAAATTGAGTTTCAGCATCAGAAATAGAGACATAATTGTTATCTTCAGTAAGTTTTTCTATCTTAGGTTCACTAGAGGTATGCAAAGTCCTATCATTTTTCTTCTTCGTTTTCTTTTTAGAAGGACTAGGTGCATCAGTATTAATTCTTTGAGAGTCTTGTTCAACTCTTTTAGGGTGGCCCTTAGGATAAAGTGGTTCCTGAGTCATTCTACCTCCTCTTGTCACCACTCTAATAGCACGATCATTCATATTATTATTCATTTCATCAAGCAATTCTCTTTGAGATTTAGCAACTTGTTCTAACTGGGTTTGAACCATAGAGGCATGTTTTCCTACACCTCTATCATTGGTGATTCTAAATAACAAGTCACTCAAGCGAGCAATCATATTAGAGTTATATTTCAATTATTTCATAACATTGGCATTGAAGTGATCTTGTTTTCTAATGTAGTTATCAAATTCATAAAGGCATTGACTAGGATGCTTATTGTAAGGGATGTCACTTTCATCAAATTTCATTAAAGAGTTTACCTCTACCACCTATGGGGGTGGTGTATCAAGTCCATGTATTTCTTCAATAGACGGTAAATTCTTAACATCCTCTGCTTTAATACCTTTTTCCTTCATACTTTTCTTTGCCTCTTGCATATCTTCAGGACTGAGATATAAGATACCCCTCTTCTTCGGAGTGGGTTTAGGCGGTGGTTCAGGAAGAGTCCAATCATCATAATTTTTCAATATATTATTCAATAATTCATCAGCTTGTTCAACAGTTCGTTCCCTGAAAACACAACCAGCACAACTATCTAGGAAGTCCCTAGAAGCATCGGTTAGTCCATTATAGAAGATATCAAGTATTTCATTTTTCTTAAGTGGATGATCAGGCAAAGCATTAAGCAATTGGAGAAGCCTCCCCCAAGCTTGTGGGAGACTCTCTTCTTCAATTTGCACAAAATTAAATATTTCCTGTAAGGCAGCATGTTTCTTATGAGCAGGAAAATATTTTTCAGAGAAGTAATAAATCATGTCCTGGGGACTACACACACAATCAGGAGCAAGAGTATTGTACCATATCTTAGCATCACCCTTTAATGAGAATGGAAATAATTTGAGGATATAGTAGTAGCGAATCTTCTCATCGTGAGCAAATAGGGTGGCTATATCATTCAATTTAGTAAGGTGTGCCACAACAGTTTCAGTTTCATAACCATGGAAAGGATCAGATTCAACCAAAGTAATCAACTCTGGGTCGACAGAGAATTCATAATCCTAATCATCAACAAAGATAGGTGAAGTAGCAAACTTAGGATCACATTTCATTCTAGCATTCAAAGATTTTTCTTTCAGTTTGCATAATAATTTCTTACGATCATCTCTATCATTGCAAGCAAGAAAGTCTCTAGCTGTCTCCTCATCCATAACATAACCTTCAGGTATCTTAGGCAATTCATATCTAGGAGAGCTAGGTCTAATAGGTGTTTCAAGATTTTTAGTTTCAAGGACTTCATCAGTTTCAGTGGTTTCATTTTCTTTAGCTCTAGCAATTTGTTCATCAAGAAATTCACCTAATGGCACATCATCATCAAGCATAGTACTAGCATCATCATAAGCATCATTCATAGTAGAGGTAGCATCATCAATAACTTGCAACATATCAGGATTAATAGCATGTGGTGGTGTTGCAAGTTTACTCAAAATAGAAGGTGAATCAAGTGCAGAGCTAGATGGCAGTTCCTTACCTCCCCTCGTCTTAGAGGGAAAAATCTTGGTTTTGGTATCCTTTAGATTCTTCATAGTGATAAATATGAATCCCAAGTGACTCAACAAATATAGTTATGCTCCCCAACAACGGCGCCAGAAAAAGGTCTTGATAACCCACAAGTATAGGGGATCGCAACAGTATTCGAGGGTAGAGTATTCAACCCAAATTTATAGATTCAACACAAGGGGAGCCAAAGAATATTTGCAAGTATTAGCAGTTGAGTTGCCAATTCAACCACACCTGGAGATTAAATATCTACAACAAAGTGATCAGTAGCACTGTAATATCATAGTTTTGATAGCAGTGGTAACAGTAACAGTAACAGTAACGGTAACAGTGATAGCAATGATTTTGTAGCAAGTGAAACAGTAACAGCAGCAGTAGTAACTTAGCAAGAACAATATGTGGAAAACTCGTAGGCATTGGATCAGTGAATTCATTGGATGATATTCATCATATAATAGTCATAACCTAGGGTGATGCAGAACTAGCTCCAGCTCATAAATATAATGTAGGCATGTATTCCGTAAATAGTCATACGTGCTTATGGAAAAGAACTTGCATGACATCTTTTGTCCTACCCTCCCGTGGCAACGGGGTCCATAAGGAAACTAAGGGACATTAAGGCCTCCTTTTAATAGAGAACCGGAACAAAGCATTAACACATAGTGAATACATGAACTCCTCAAACTACGGCCATCACCGGAAAGTATCCCAATTACTGTCACCCCGGGGTTTACGGATCATAACACGTAGCATGTGCATATAACTTGCAAGATCAGATGTAGAACATAGATATAATGGTGAAAACATAAACGGTTCAGATCTGAAATCATTGCACTCGGGCCCTAGTGACAAGCATTAAGCATGGCAAAGTCATAGCAACATCAATCTCAGAACATACTGGATACTAGGGATCAAGCCCTAACAAAACTAACTCGATTACATGGTGAATCTCATCCAACTCCTCACCGACCAGCGAGCCTATGAAGGAATTACTCACTCCCGGTGGGGAGCATCATGGAATTGGCAATGAAGGAGGGTTGGTGATGACGAAGACCGAAGATTCCCCTCTCCGGAGCCCCAAACGGGCTCCAAATCTGGCCTCCCGATGAAGAACAGGAGGCGACGGCGGCTTCGTATCGTGAAACATGATGAAACTTGCTCTTCGATTTTTCTCTCCAAAAATAGGTATTTATGGAGTTGGAATTAGGGTCTGCGGGGCCACGAGGTGGGCACAACCCACCAGGGCGCGCTAGAGGGGGGGTGTGCCCTGGTGTCTTGTGCCCAGCCAGGGCCCCCCTCTGGTGGTTCTTGGCTCCAGTATTTTTCTTTTATTGTAAAATAATTCTTCAAAAAGTTTTGTTCCATTCTGAGAACTTTTATTTCTGCACAAAAACAACACCATGGTAGTTCTGCTGAAAACAGCGTCAGTTCGGGTTAGTTTCATTCAAATCATGCAACTTAGAGTCCCAAACAGGAGCAAAAGCGTCAGGAAAAGTAGATATGACGGAGACGTATCAGAGGTCCGGGACAACAACGGGAAGCCGCAGCGCAACAAAAACAAGCGTCGACACAACAGCATTGACACCGACGACACGGTCGTGAATGCCGGATTCCGCAACTCTAAATCTGGACCGCGGAAGAAGCCCTCTAAAGGGAACCAGGACGGACCCACCAAGCTGAACGTAATCTTGGATAGGCCCTGCCAGATCCACGGCACTTCAGACAAGCCCGCCAACCACACCAACCGTAACTGTTGGGTGATCAAATAGGTCGACAAACTCACAACCGAGGACACAGGCAAAAGCCCTCGCAGCAAGGACGATGAAGAACCTCGCAGGCCGAACAATGGAGGCCAGAAACAATTCCCTCCGGAGGTAAAAACGGTGAATATGATCTATGCCACTCATATACCCAAGAAGGAGAGGAAACACGCACTCTGGGACGTCTATGCTGTAGAGCCTGTAGCCCCAAGATTTAACCCATGGTCAGCAAGCCCGATCACTTTCGACCGCAGGGACCATGCGACTAGTATGCATCATGGAGGATCGGGGGGCCCTGGTTCTTGACCCCATTATCGACGGGTACCACCTCACTAGAGTCCTCATGGACGGAGGCAGTAGCCTCAATCTGATTTATTCAGATACAGTGAGGAAAATGGTTATTGACCCATCAAGGATCAAATCCAGGAACACTACCTTTAAAGGGGTAATCCCAGGGGTGGAAGCCCGCTACTCGGGCACCCTGACCCTAGAGGTGGTGTTCGGCTCGCCGGACAACTTCTGCAGCGAAGACTTGATCTTCGACATTGTCCCTTTTCGCAGAGGCTATCACACACTCCTGGGCCGAACAGCTTTTGCTCGTTTCAATGTTGTCCCCCACTATGCATACCTAAAGTTAAAGATGCCCGGACCCAAGGGCGTCATCACGGTCAATGGCAATACAGAGCGCTCACTCCGGACCGAGGAACATACAGCGGCTCTGGCAGCCGAAGTCCAGATTGGCCTCGAGGGGCCAAAGTACCAGCCCGCCATCAAGGCACGGGAGGTAAGTAAACGGGCCCGAGCCCTGTCTCCGTTCGAGGTGCCTTCCTACACTCAACATAAATAGGGATACACACCCCACGGCATGCCCACCCCAGTCGCACAGTACATGCTTTGTATGCACAACTTCGTGCTTAAAATACCATGGGCAGTTGTGGGGACCAATCACCCGAGAACCAAGTGTTCGGGTCAACCGAGCTATGGTCAAATACGTCTTCGGACAGAAATAGGTACCATCTAGGACCTATCCAGCATTAAGCTAGCACAACACGACGACTTCTCAAGACCTCTTGTCAAGGGCCCGTCGACCGATTATCATCCCCTCCAAGGAGTTCTTCCTCTCGCCAGGAGCAAAGGCGCAGACGTGCAGCAGGGCACAGTAGGGACGTCAAACTACGAATTAAGGCCCTGTGTAAACCTTTCTTCTGTAAAACCTATTCTTTTTTTCCTCGAAGTATGTGTAACAGTTGCCTCGGCATTTCGGACTGTACGGTTAGACGCCACGAGTTCATTGGAAATAAAGGCCAATGTTTATGGTCCCTGATACGTCTCCAACGTATCTATAATTTTTTATTGTTCCATGCTATTATATTATCTTTTTTGGATGTTTTATATGCATTAATATGCTATTTTATATTATTTTTGGGACTAACCTATTAACCTACAGCCCAGTGCCGGTTTTTGATTTTTCCTTGTTTTTGAGTTTTACAGAAGAGGAATATCAAACAGAGTCCAAACGGAATAAAACTTTCGCGATGATTTTTCTTGGACCAAAAGACATCCACTGAGCTTGGAGAGGGGCCAGAAGGTTCCCGAGGAGGCCACAAGCCAGCTAGGCGCGCCCCAGGGGGGCGTCCTGAGGGCTTGTGGGACCCTCGGGAGTCCTCCAACCCTAATTCTTGCACTATAAATTCCCAAATATTCCCAAACCACCAGAAGTGTCCACCAAAATACTTTTCCGCCGCCATAACCTTCTGTTCCCGTGAGATCCCATCTTGGGGCCTTTTTCGGCGATTTGCCAGAGGGGGATTCGATCACGGAGGGCTTCTACATCAACCCTATTGCCCTTCCGATGATGTGTGAGTAGTTTACCATAGACCTACGTGTCCATAGCTAGTAGCTAGATGGCTTCTTCTGTCTCTTTGATCTTCAATACAATTTTCTCCTTGATGTTCTTGGAGATCTACTCGGTGTAATACTTTTTTGCGGTGTGTTTGTTGAGATCCGATGAATTGTGGGTTTATGATCAGATTATCTTTGAATATTATTTGAGTCTTCTCTGAACTCTTTTATGCATGATTAAGATATCTTTGTATTTCTCTTCAAACTATCGATTTGGTTTGGCCAATGAGATTGGTTTTTCTTGCAATGGGAGAGGTGCTTAGTTTTGGGTTCAATATTTAAGTGTCCTCACCCAGTGACATAGTAGGGGTAGTGAGGCACGTATTGTATCGTTGCCATCGAGGATAAAAAGATGGGGTTTTCATCATATTGCTTGAGTTTATCCCTCTACATCATGTCATCTTGCTTAAGGTGTTACTCCGTTCTTATGAACTTAATACTCTAGATGCATGCTGGATAGTGGTCGATGTGTGGAGTAATAGTAGTAGATGCAGGCAGGAGTCGGTCTACTTGTCATGGACGTGATGCCTATATTCATGATCATTGCCTTAGATATCATCATAACTTTGCGCTTTTCTATCAATTGCTCAACAGTAATTTGTTTACCCACCGTATGCTTTCTTCAAGAGAGAAGCCTCTAGTGAAACCTATGGCCCCCGGGTCTATTTTCCATCATATATTTTCAGATCTATAAAACCAAAAACCCAAAAATACCTTGCTGCAATTTATTTACTTTTATTTTGTTTTACGTTTTAGTAATCTTTTATATCTATCTCTATCAGATCTCATCCTTGCAAGTGACCATGAAGGGATTGACAACCCCTTTATCGCGTTGGGTGCAAGTGTTTGATTGTTTGTGCAGGTGCATAGGTTGGAGACTTGCTTGTACCTCCTACCGGATTGATACCTTGGTTCTCAAACTGAGGGAAATACTTATCTCTACTTTGCTGCATCACCCTTTCCTCTTCAAGGGAAAAACCAACGCAAGCTCAAGAAGTAGCAGGAAGAATTTCTGGCGCCGTTGCCGGGGAGGTTCTACAACAAGCCTACCAAGTACCCATCATAAACTATCATCTCTTGCACTTAGATTATTTGCCATTTGCCTCTCGTTTTCCTCTCCCCCACTTCTAAAACATCTTCAGAAAAACACAAAAAATATTCGCCTTTTTATTTGCCTTCTTTTCGTTTGCCTTTTATGTCTTACTTGGTTTGTTTACTTGTTCGCTTGGAATAATTGTGTATTTATTGAAAATTAGAAAGCAAAAAGTTTATGGATCCTCATCCACTTGCTAATCTTTTTAAGAGATCCAATTATGATGAATCAATTGCTAGTGAGTTGCGTGGACTAGATTATCTTTATGAAGTTTTTCTTGAAATTCGTGAATCTGAATTGTGATGAAATTTATGAAGTGATTCACGATAGATCCTTGAGTGAAAAGCATGATTGCAATGATGTTATTATAAATTCTATTAATGTCAATTGTGCTAATAATATGCAAAACCCTAAGCTTGGGGATGCTTGTTTTGCTATGTCCACTACTTATTGCAATGATTGGGGTGATAATGCTTCTTATGATCCTGAAAATTTATTTAAGCCTCATGATGAATATGTTTGCGATAATATTGAAAGTGGGCTTGGAGAGGTCTTGACTTTAGTTGATGATAATCCCACTATTTTGGAAGAGTATCAACTTTGCATGCATGTGGATCATGAAGAGAATATTTTATATGATAGCTATATTTTTGAATTTGAATATGATCCCACATGTAATTATTATGAGAGAGGGAAATATGGTTGTAGAATTTTTCATGTTACTAAATTAACTCTCGTTATGTTGAGATTGCTATTGTTTCTTTCTTCTTCCTTGCATATGCTAGTTTTTGCTTGTCTTGATAATTTGTTTGCTTATAAAATTCCTATGCATAGGAAGCATATTAGACTTAAACCTGTTTTTCACATGCTACATGATGCTCTCTTCGTGTTTCAATTGCCATCTTTCATGTGAGCATCGTTAAAATTATCAACGCCTAGCTAAAAGGCTTTAAAGAAAAGCGCTTGTTGGGAGACAACCCAATAATTTTCTTTTCTATTTTTGTGAGTATACACATTATTACCTATGTAGTAATTGTTTTTTGGTGTTTTAATTAGTGTTTGAGCCAAGTAAGACCTTTGGGATGGCTTACGGTGATAGTTGATTTGATCATGCTGAAAAACAGAAACTTTTGTGTCCAGTTGCAGAATTTTGATAATTCACAGATGCGACAAAAAATTCTTAATTTTTTATACAAGATTAATAAACAAATTTCCTGTGTAGTCCTAATTTTTTAGAATTGTTAGAGTTACAGAATTATGAGTTATATTCGGATCTTCATAGACTGTTCTGTTTTTGCCAGATTCTGTTTTTTATGTGTTGTTTGCTTATTTTGATGAATCTATGAGTAGTATCGGTGGTTATGAATCATGGAGAAGTTGGAATACAGTAGATATAACACCAATATAAATTTATAATGAGTTCACAACAGTACCTAAAGTGGTGATTTATTTTATTATACTAACGGAGCTTATGAGTTTTCTGTTGAGTTTTGTGTTGTGAAGTTTTCAAGTTTTGGGTAAAAATTTGATGGACAACGGAATAAGGAATGTCAAGAGCCTAAGCTTGGGGATGCCCAAGGCACCCCAAGATAATATTCAAGGACAACCAAGCATCTAAGCTTGGGGATGCTCTGGATGGCATCCCCTCTTTTGTCTTCAATCCATCGGTAAATTTACTTGAGGCTATATTTTTATTCACCACATGATATGTGTTTTGCTTGGAGCGTCTTGTATGATATGAGTCTTTGCTTTATTTGATTTTTAGTTTACCACAATCATCCTTGTTGTACACACCTTTTGATAGGGACACGCATTAATCGTGAATTTATTAGAATACTCTATGTGCTTCACTTATATCTTTTGAGCTAGGCAATTTGCTCTAGTGCTTCACTTATATCTTCTTAGAGCACGGCGGTGGTTTTATTTTATAGAAATTGTTGAACTCTCATGCTTCACTCATATTATTTTGAGAGTCTTAAACAACATGGTAATTTGTTTAGGTTATGAATTTAGTCCTAATATGATGGGCATCCAAGAGGGATATAATAAAAACTTTCATATAAAGAGCATTGAATAGATGAGAAGTTTGATTCCTTGCATTTGTTTTGAGATATAAATATGGTGATATTAGGGTCATGCTAGAAAGTAATTGTGGATTGGTAGAAATACCTGCGTTAAAGTTTGTGATTCCCGTAGCATGCACGTATGGTGAACCGTTATGTGATGAAGTCGGAGCATGATTTATTCTTTGATTGTCTTCCATATGAGTGGCGGTCGGGGACGAGCGATGGTCTTTTCCTACCAATCTATCCCCCTAGGAGCATACGTGTAGTACTTTGTTTCGATGACTAATAAATTTTTGCAATAAGTATGTGAGTTCTTTATGACTAATGTTGAGTACATGGATTATACGCACTCTCCCCCTTCCACCATTGATAGCCTCTCTAGTACCGCGCAACTTTCGCCGGTGCATTAAATCCACCATATATCCTTCCTCAAAACAGCCACCATACCTACCTATTGTGGTATTTCCATAGCCATTCCGAGATATATTGCCATGCAACTTGCACCATTCCGTTTATTATGACACGCACCATCATTGTCATACTGCTTTTGTCGGGGTACACAAACAGGGGTGTATGTTTTCCCCTGACTTGTGCACGGACAGCAAGCCACCAACCCGGCAAGATTGCAACATCCAAGACCAGACCAAGAACAAGAGATCAGCTCTTTGAAGAACCAGAGTGCAGATCAAGAAGACCAAGTCAAGCCAAGGAGCAAGACACTGCTAAGGGAAAAACCTCCCTTGCCGGGCAGGAGAGCCTGGCGAGGTCAAGGTTGCCCCGGAAGCAAGCCTCGTGACCGCCCCGGCAGGTCTGCCGGTTCCTACGAATGCAAAAACACCCCGCCAAGGCTTCACCACTCCACCTCACAGCGACGCAAGTCATTGATCGATGCGGTGTCAAGCCCCAAAGTGACTAAGTGGCTGTCTTTTGCCACATGGCAGCCATTTCCTACAGGAATCACCTCCAAATGACACCCGTCCAGCAATGTGTCATGCAGACAGGAGAGAAGGTGGCCGAACAGCCCAGCAAGGCATGTCGGGCAGGCCATGATGTGACACTAAGCGGTGCATTTAATGCGCTCTGCTCTGTCTGCAGAGTAGATATGATAGCACTGTTTGCTATCTAATCAGTACGCAATGACTGATTTGCCACTGTGGTGACCCCTTGGTCTATAAAAGGAGGCCCATGGCAACCATAGAAAGGATTCGGACCCTTGTACACTCGTACGCGCGTAGCTGCTCTCGCCCTGAGGCAACTCTACCGGGCAAGAGCACTGCGTTTCCACCACTATCCACCATCAATCCACCAAAGCAGGAGTAGGGTTTTACGCCTCGCGGCGGCCCGAACCTGGGTAAAAACTGCCCGTGTGATCTCTGCCGTGCTGCGCTGTGCTCCTCCGCTCTTTGTGCAATGTGCTCAGTCCCCTTGCCGAACCAAAAGGGGCTCATGGCCCCATAGGTGGCCGTGGTTTCCCACGACATCTTTGGCGCGCTCAGCAATATCAATCAAGCTCTTGATCCAGAGGACGACCTGCTCAGACTGGTTTGTCGGTTTGTCCTCTGCATCCTTCCGGAGGCACCTTGCGGTGTCCAGGTCTTTCGTCAGCTGCTACTCACGGGCCCCACTGGATTCTGCCGAGCTCTCCAAGGTGCCGATCCTGGCCTTCAGATCTTTGATGGTACCATTGGTGCTCTCGAGATCTTGGCTCTTGGAGGAGAGCTGCGATTGCACGTCCTTCAGGAGGACCTCCGCTTTCCGCATCTCCTCCTTGAGAGTCTCGACCTCCTTGGCGCTCCCGGCAAGCTTTTCCGTCAGCTCGGTCACCTACTGGTCGAGGTCCACCTTGGCGGTAGAGGCAGCGGCAAGGTCATCAGCAAGCTTCTTCAGCCGAGCGGCAGAGTCAGCAGTAAGAGCATCCAGGGTGGCCTTGTGATTGTCCTCCAGCTCTTTGGAGCGCTACCGCATAAGGACCTCCAGATCATCGTCCTTGGCGCGGAGAGCAGCCTCGAGCCTCTCCTCCTGGAGAGAGATGTCCTGCTCCCTGGCATCCAGAAGCACTTTGCGGTCCGCCAAGCGCGCCTCCCGAGCGATGACATCCTCCCTTGCCATCGAGACTGTCTCCTGCTGCCTCAAGAGGACCTGGAACTGCTTGCTGTGCCAATCGCATAGCTCGGCGCCTTTGCCCTTCAGCTTCTGGCCCACCTCATTGACGGACTTGCGCTGCTCCTTGAGTTCCTACCATTTCTGGCTGTGCCGATCCCGCATCTCTTTGATGCTCGTCGCCACAGACTCCATGAAAGACAAATCTAGAGTGACGGCGATGGAGTCATCCACCTCTTCGACCCCTTGGTATAGCGACGCCAGAATGCGCTGAAGCTCTTTGTCAAGTTCCGTGCTCGTCGCCATTGATGAGCCGGGGGCTCCAAGCCCTGGCTGTGCGAGCACCAGTGCTAGATGGCTCGAAGATGATGGCGGGACCCCCGCCGGGGTGCCAAATAGGGGAAGGGGACCCAAGGTTTGGAGAGGTATCTTCTCTTCAATCACAACCCCTGATTCAGATGTGCTACCAGGGGTTTTCTCGGGCTCCATCAGGGGACCCAGGGCACCCCCGGCAGCATGTTCCTGCCCCTTCGCGGCAGCAATCTTGGTGGCCTCCTCTGCGGCATCCTTCCCTGTGTTGGCCACCTCATCCAGCAAATCTGGATCCTCGCTTAAGGGGGCTGCAAGAAGAACCAACAATTAATGGCGGAGATACAAGATTGTTAACGAATCAGGAGTACAAAGCAAGATGGTAAGAGGAAACAAGGAAAGAAGAGCAAATAAATTACCCGGAGAGGTCTGCCAGGCAGAAGCTTCAGTTTCTCCGGCGACATTAGTTGTCGGGCCAAGATTGGACTCTTCCGTGGAGACCCTTGGCGGGGATCCCTCGACCCGATCAATGGGCAGAGTGGGCCCCTCCTGAAAAGGCTCGCCCGGGGTGGTTCCTTCTCCTCCTCTGGCTTCAGTGGTGGGGAGCTCTCCTCCATCGCTCTCGACGGGAGGAACCACCTCTGTGCGTTCAAGCTGGGGGCCTGGTGCTGGGGTACTCGCACCGTCCCCTGTCGGGCCTACCCCTTCCACCGTCCTCGGTGGCTCCGCGTGTCTGAGCCGCTTGGTCCGGTGAATGAGGGGCTGTTCCTCTTCCTCTTCCTCCCTGATAAAGACGGCGAACAAAGATCCATCAACAAGCAAGGAAACATGCGGAAATAACAACAAGGAGGGGAGGAAGTTCTTTCTTACTCCTCATCGATGAGCATGGAGCTCAGCACGAAATCGACAGGTGGAGGAGGTGCCCTGCTTCTCTTCTGAGGAGGGGGAGCTGAGCTCTCCGACAAATTTGGGCCCTGCCGAGACGCAGGGGGCTCCGATCAAGACGAGCTCTGCGAAGAACTCGAGCCCGACTGGGAGCTGGAGTCATCCTCCGTGGCTGCTGGCTGCTTGAAGGGAGGGGCCTTGGCCTCGGAGAGCCGAGGAGAATGCCGGCGCACAGCTTCAGGAACGCTGCTCTTGGAGGTGGTCTCCTTCACCTTCTTGGTGGCAGGCACAGGATCAGAGACTACCGCTCCCCGATTGGCTGCCCGCCTACGAGGGCGTTGGTCCAAGACAGGCCCGGGGGCTTGAGGACCTTCCGCGAGCCACTCTTCTCCAGGTTGCTCTGCTTCCTCAACCTCTTCTTCCTCTAGAGCCTTTGCCACTGTGATATATAGAGCCTCGATCCCGGAAGGCTCGTCCCCGGCAGGCTCATCCCCGACAACCTCTTCCGAGACTTGCGCCTCATCCCTGCGGCGGGAAGAACTTTCGTCTCCGGCCTTCTCTTTTCCCTTTGCTGCCTTCCCGGCCTTGGCCGCTGCTGCAGCTCGGGATGCCCTATCCTCCACAAGCCGCTTCCTAATGTACGCCTCCTCCACCCTGGAGGTGCACTTCTACATATTGACCTCCACCTTGGTAGCCCTTTCCACTAAGGAAGAGGACCATGCCAGCTCTTCATCGAGCATGGGTAATTGCCAGTCACCCGAAACTCCCTGGGGGTTGCAATGTGGCATCCATTTCAAGATCTGGTCCCTGCCGGAATTGATGTTCAGAGGGATGACGTTGGCGGGCAACTTGAAAAGCTCAAAGCTGCCAAACAGCTGGTCGCACAACCAGGCATGGCCGTAGACTGACAAGTTGTTGGCCAGGCCAGGAAGTAACCTCATCCTGTCTGCGGCATCCCCATAGAGCCAGGCAAACCTGTCCCTCTTCTGCAATGGCGCGATACGGTGGAGAAGGAAGTCGGCCCCTACATGCTCGACGGTTAGCCCGACAGCCTTCCTGTTTATTGCCGGGCGGAGCCTATCCTCGGTAAGGCCAAATGCCCTCCAGTCGTTGCCGCGCTCAAGGCATTCCATCCGCGCCTGGCAGAAATCCGGGGCCTTCTCGTCATGGATCCAACACCAATCTCCCCTCCACTCTTCCCATCTGCTGCGCTGTTGGCCAGAGATGTAATCCTAGTTCTCCCTCAGCACTACCCGTGGCATTCAGCTTATGTTCCCAGAGCGGTGGTTTTTATTCTCCACCCGCGGAACAAAATAGTGCCTGAACAGATCAACATTGGGGGCAACTCCAACAAAGTTCTCGCACAAGTGAGCAAAGATCGCCATGCACGCCATTGCATTTGGCGTGAAATCCAAGAGATGGAAGCCATAAATCACCATCATCGCTTCTAAGAAATCCGAGAAAGGGGGACAGAGACCACAAATGAAGTACACGCAAAAGAATCAGTACAAATCTGGCGGGTCCTGTTCCCCCTCCGCCAGAACTTTGGGCGCACCGTGCCCCTTTGGGACTTCCCTCCCCCACAGATATCCATACCTTTCCTCAAGCACTTCACCGTCCAGATTCGATGGAAGGAAGACGACATCTGCCCTCCGCTTCCTGTCCAGCTCCGATGCCCTCTTGCTCCCCTCAGTGGCTGCCTCCTTCGCAGCGGTCACCGGCTTCCCCCTGGCGGCGATTTTCTTCCCCATGACTCGAAGATGCTGCGAGGATGTGGGAAGAAAGTAGATAGAGGATCGGCGGCGAGTGCAGGCGAGGAAGGAGAGCAGTTGCTTGGCTTGCGGAGGAAGATGGTGGGGAGGCGAGGCAGACGATGAATGAGCAGTACCCTTCTGCGTTTTCCTCTCTTAAGGGAAAGGACGTGGGGAAGGGTGCGACTCTTCAGAAAATTATCGTTTTACATTAACTGCTACAGTCCCACGCCCCCACGACCCGCAGTAATTACGTGAAGTGGACGATGGATTGATTGGTCATCATAACAAACCGCCATGTGTGTGGCCTTCTTCTGCCACGTGTCCGTACACTGTTTGGGGCCTAACCCAATGTGCCCAGCGACACGTATGGCTCAGGACCGGGGGCTTCTGTCGGGGTACACAAACAAGGGTGTGTGTTTTCCCCTGACTTCTGCACGGACAGCAAGCCACCAACCCAGCAAGATTGCAACATCCAAGACCAGACCAAGCACAAGAGATCAGCTGTTTGAAGAACCAGAGTGCAGATCAAGAAGACCAAGTCAAGCCAAGGAGCAAGACACTACTAAGGGAAAAACCTCCCTTGCCGGGCAGGAGAGCCTGGCGAGGTCAAGGTTTCCCCGGAAGCAAGCCTCGAGACCGCCCCGGCAGGCCTACCGGGTCCTACGAAGGCAAAAACACCCCGCCAAGGCTTCACCGCTCCACCTCACAGCGACGCAAGTTATCGATCGATGCAGTGTCAAGCCCCAAAGTGACTAGGTGGCTCTCTTTTGCCACATGGCAGCCATTTCCTACAGGAATCACCTCCAAATGACACCCGTCCAGCAACGTGTCATGTAGACAGGAGAGAAGGTGGCCGAACAGCCCAGCAAGGCATGCCGGGCAGGCCATGATGTGACACTAAGCGGCGCATTTAATGCGCTCTGCTCTGTCTGCAGAGTAGATATGATAGCACTGTTTGCTATCTAATCACTACGCAATGACTGATTTGCCACTGTGGTGACCCTTGGTCTATAAAAGGAGGCCCATGGCAACCTTAGAAAGGATTCGAACCCTTGTACACTCATACGCACGTAGCCGCTCTCGCCCTAAGGCAACCCTGCTGGGCAAGAGCACTGCATTTCCACCACCATCCACCATCAATCCACCAAAGCAGGAGTAGGGTTTTACGCCTCGCGGCAGCCCGAACCTGGGTAAAAACTGCCCGTGTGATCTCTGTCGTGCTGCGCTGCGCTCCTCCGCTCTTCGTGCAACGTGCTCAGTCCCCCTGCCGAACCAAAAGGGGCTCATGGCCCCATAGGTGGCCGAGGTTTCCCACGACAGCTTTGCATGATCATGTAGTTGGCATAGTATTTGTGGCAAAGCCACCGTTCATGTTTTTCTATACATGTCACTCTTGATCATAGCACATCCCAGTACAACGCCGGAGTTGTTCTAGAATCGAGTTGTAATTCTTGAGTTGTAAGTAAATAAAAGTGTGATGATCATCATTATTAGAGCATTGTCCCATGTGAGGAAAGGATGATGGAGTCTATGATTCCCCCACAAGTCGGGATGAGGCTCCGGACGAAAAATACAAAAAAAGAAAAAAGAGAGAAAAAAAAAGGAGAAAGAAAAAAATAGAAAAAAAGAAAAAAAAATTGAGAGAAAAGAGAGAAGGGACAATGTTACTATCCTTTTTCCACACTTGTGCTTCAAAGTAGCACCATGATCTTCATGATAGAGAGTCTCCTATTTTGTCATTTTCATATACTAGTGGGAATTTTTCATTATAGAACTTGGCTTGTATATTCCAATGATGGGCTTCCTCAAATTGCCCTAGGTCTTCATGAGCAAGCAAGTTGGATGCACACCCACTTAGTTTCTTTTTGAGCTTTCATACACTTATAGCTCTAGTGCATCCGTTGCACGGCAATCCCTACTCACTTGCATTGATATCAATTGATGGGCATCTCCATAGCTCATTAATTTGGCTAGTTGATGTGAGACTATCTCCTTCTTTTTGTCTTCTCCACAACCACCATATTCTATTCCACCTATAGTGTTATATCCCTGGCTCACGCTCATGTATTGCGTGAAAGTTGAAAAAGTTTGAGAACATCAAAAGTATGAAACAATTGCTTGGCTTGTCATCTGGGTTGTGCATGATGAAATACTTTGTGTGATGAAGATGGAGCATAGCCAGACTATATGATTTTGTAGGGATAACTTTCTTTGGCCATGTTATTTTGAGAAGACATGATTGCTTTATTAGTATGCTTGAAGTATTATTGTTTTCATGTCAATATTAAACTTTTGTTCTGAATCTTATGGATCTGAATATTCATGCCACAGTAAAGAAGATTACATTAAGAAATATGTTAGGTAGTATTCCACATCAAAAATTCTGTTTTTATCATTTACCTACTCGAGGACGAGCAGGAATTTAGCTTGGGGATGCTTGATACGTCTCCAACGTATCTATAATTTTTGATTGTTCCATGCTATTATATTATGTGTTTTGGATGTTTTATATGCATTAATATTCAATTTTATATTATTTTTGGGACTAACCTATTAACCTAGAGCCCAGTGCCAGTTTCTGTTTTTTCCTTGTTTTTGAGTTTTACAGAAAAAGAATATCAAATGGAGTCCAAACGGAATAAAACTTTCGCGATGATTTTTCTTGGACCAGAAGACATCCACGGAGCTTGGAGAGGGGGCCGGAAGGCCTGCTAGGTGCGCCCCAGGGGGGCACCCTGAGGGCTTGTGGGCCCCTCGGGAGTCCTCCAACCCTAATTCTTGCACTATAAATTCCCAAATATTCCCAAACCACTAGAAGCATCCACCAAAATACTTTTCCGCCGCCGTAACCTTCTGTTCCCGTGAGATCCCATCTTGGGGCCTTTTCCGGCGATCTGCCGGAGGGGGATTCGATCATGGAGGGCTTCTACATCAACCCTATTGCCCTTCTAATGATGTGTGAGTAGTTTACCACAGACCTACGGGTCCATAGCTAGTAGCTTGATGGCTTCTTCTCTCTCTTTGATCTTCAATACAATGTTCTCCTTGATGTTCTTGGAGATCTACTCGATATAATACTTTTTTGTGGTGTGTTTATTGAGATCCGATGAATTGTGGATTTATGATCAGATTATCTATGAATATTATTTGAGTCTTCTCTGAACTCTTTTATGCATGATTAAGATATCTTTGTATTTCTCTTCGAACTATCGATTTGGTTTGGCCAACTAGATTGGTTTTTCTTGCAATGGGAGAGGTGCTTAGTTTTGGGTTCAATCTTGCGGTGTCCTCACCAAGTGACATAGTAGGGGTAGCGAGGCACGTATTGTATTGTTGCAATCGAGGAAAAAAAGATGGGGTTTTCATCATATTGCTTGAGTTTATCCCTCTACATCATGTCATCTTTCTTAAGGCGTTACTCCGTTCTTATGAACTTAATACTCTAGATGCATGCTGAATAGCGGTCGATGTGTGGAGTAATAGTAGTGGATGCAGGCAGGAGTCGGTCTGCTTGTCACGGACGTGATGCCTATATTCATGATCATTGCCTTAGATATCGTCATAACTTTGTGCTTTTCTATCAATTGCTCAACAGTAATTTGTTTACCCACCGTATGCTTTCTTCAAGAGAGAAGCCTCTAGTGAAACCTATGGCTCCCGGGTCTATTTTCCATCATATATTTTCAGATCTATAAAACCAAAAACCCAAAAATACCTTGCTACAATTTATTTAATTTTATTTTGTTTTACGTTTTAGTAATCTTTTATATCTATCTCTATCAGATCTCATCCTTGCAAGTGACCGTGAAGGGATTGACAACCCCTTTATCGCGTTGGGTGCAAGTGTTTGATTGTTTGTGCAGGTGCATAGATTGGAGACTTGCTTGGACCTCCTACTGGATTGATACCTTGGTTCTCAAACTGAGGGAAATACTTATCTCTACTTTGCTGCATCACCCTTTCCTCTTCAAGGTAAAAACCAACGCAAGCTCAAAAAGTAGAAGTCCCCTTGCAGTCTTTTATGTTGCATAACTCTTCCTACTCTTCCAACACTGAAGCAACCTAGTTCGGTACACGTTATCTTTATATGCAATCGGCTAATAGACCGGGGGCTCGAGCGTAGTGCTCGCCCTATGCATCAAGTTTGACACTATCTTCTTTCTATGTGTTAGGAGTCTCGGATATTGCATTATATGAATTGGTTCCGAATTATGTCTTGGGTCAATAGTTGGGTTGTCCGGCTCCTGTGTTTACCCTCTTACGTTCCGCACATTCGACTAAGAAGGTAATGGGAGAACCACTGCAATCGTACTTCTGGCTAGCCCGGTCAAGTACCTTAGTGGAGAAAGCCGAAAACTGACTGCCATAATAAGCGAGAACTGGTCGGGGATCTGATGACAAGTGTCAAACTAAGAATCGTTGGCGATTACCCCGTGTTCTATGAAGGGTTTTGTCTTAGCACAAACCACGTGATAGAGGTATATACCTCGGCTCTCTCGAACATCACAAAACACTAGGGGCTAGTCACTAGCCCCCTTGTCAAGCTCCTATGGCTAAGTGAAAGTAATAAAACCGCATAGTCCAATTGCCTTGTTTCCCTCACGCACTACCGCCTTCGGGCACTGAGACGTCGGCTAAGGGTAAATGTGCGGAGGACGAAACACCCCTCGTAGCATCTACATGGGGGCTGAAGCCGATGATGGGTAACTTTCAGATTAAAAATGGCCACATAGGAGTCAAAATAAAATTTAAAAAGATACAAGTATGATAAACCATACAAAATAGCCGCATTATAAAGCAAAAAGTCCAATTGTCATTAAACACATGATAGTGCCCTCACTAAAAAATTACATCTTTCGAACTATGGGCCTCTACTGCCCGAGCACCATCCATCACGATGGGGAAATACTGCTCGGGGCGCCTATGCTCCTTTCCAGAGGTGGGGGGGGGGGGGGTCCGGTGGCCATCTGAAAGGATCAAGAAGAGGGGTCTGGAGGGGGGGTGATTAGACCCTTAGCAAGCAAAATTAGCTGTTTTTAAATTCTTCAAGTTAAGGTGGAGTTTTATCACAATTTAAAGCATTCACAATACATTTCAAGAAAGCATGACAAGGGTAAGTGCAGCGGAAAGAGTAAAGCATGCAAGTTGCAAGAAAGTAAAGGGATGGGATTGGTGTTTGCAAACGCAATGGATACACGGAGATTTTTGGCGTGGTTCCGATAGGTGGTGCTATCGTACGTCCAAGTTGATGGAGACTTCAACCCATGAAGGGTGATGTCTACTACACAACTTGTTCTTGTAGACTCGTGTTGGGCCTCCAAGTGCAGAGTTTTGTAGGACAGTAGCAAATTTCCCTCAAGTGGACGACCTAAGGTTTTTCAATCCGTGGGAGGCGTAGGATGAAGATGGTCTCTCTCAAACAACCCTGCAACCAAATAATAAAAAGTCTCTTGTGTCCCCAACACACTAAATACAATGGTAAATTGTATAGGTGCACTAGTTCGGCGAAGAGATGGTGATACAAGTGTAGTAATGATAGTAGATATTGATTTTTGTAACAGGAACAATAAAAAACAGCAAGGTAGCAAGTAACAAAAGTGAGAACAAACGATATTGCAATGCTTGAAAATGAGGCCTAGGGTCCGTACTTTCGCTAGTGCAATCTCTCAACAATGCTAATACAATTGGATCACATAAGCATCCCTCAACGTGCAACGAAGAATCACAACAAACGATATCATGTGACGAACAAAAATATAGCTCCAAGTGAGGTTACCGATAATGTTGAAGACGAAAGAGGGGATGCCTTCCGGGGCATCCCCAAGCTTAGTTGCTTGGATCTTCCTTGAATATTACCTTTGGGTGCCTTGGGCATCCCCAAGATTAGGTTCTTATCACTCCTTATTCTCCTCATATCAATATCTCACACTAAACTTGAAAACTTCAATCACACAAAACTTAACGGAACTTCGTGAGATGGGTTAGTATGATAAAGACAAATCATTCACTTTGGTATTGTAAAGATAAGATTCATAATTGTTCTCACACAATTCCTACTGTACCCTACAATTTCTACAACTTATATTGACCAATATAAGCCATAGAAACTACAAAACAAGCAAACTATGCATTGAAAACAGAATCTGTCAAAAACAGAATAGTACAGAAACATCTAAATTTTGATCATACTTATGTAAGACAAAAAATTATGAAAAATTAGGAAATCGTATAAAATTTCTATACCCTTCATCTGTAAAAAACTTATAATTTTTCGACGTACCAGTAAAATATAGAAATTTATGTACTGCAGGCAGAAGTTTCTGTTTTTGCACAGAATCAAGTCAACTATCATCCACACTATCCCAAAGGCTTTACTTGGCACTTTATTGAAACAAAAGCTATAAAACATGATTACTACAGTAGATCAATCATGTGAACACACAAAAACAGTAGGTAAAAGTGTTGGGTTGTCTCCCAACAAGCGCTTTCCTTTAATGCCTTTTAGCTAGGCATGAAGATTTCAATGATGCTCACATAGAAGTAAAGAATTCGAGAGCATCATGAAGCATATGACTAGCACATTTAAGCCTAGCCCACTTCCTATGCATAGGGATTTTGCGAGCAAACAATTTATGGGAGCAAGAACCAACTAGCATAGCAGGCAAAACAAGCAATACTTCAAAACTTTCAACATAAAGAGAGGAAACTTGATATTATTGAGATATGTAAAAGCATATGTTCCTCTCTCATAATAATTTTCAGTAGCATCATGAATGAATTCAACAATATAACCATCACATAAAGCATTATTTTTCATGATTCATAAGCATAGAAATTTTATTTCTCTCCACATAAGCAAATTTATTCACATCAATAGTAGTGGGAGCAAACTCAACAAAATAACTATCATGTGATTGAAAATTAAAATCATGATGACAAGTTTCATGGTTATCATTATTCAATATAGCATACATGTCATCACCATAATCATCATAGATAGAACTTTGTTTTCATAATCAATTGAAACGTCTTCCAAAATAGTGGATTCATCACTAAATAAAGTCATGACCTCTCCAAATCCACTTTCATCAATATTGCAATAAGATTCAACACCCTCCAAAATAGTGGGATCATTATTACCTAGAGTTGACACTCTTCCAAACCCACTTTCATCATTGTAATCATCATAAATAGGAGGCATGCAATCATCATAATAAATATTCTCATCAAACCTTGGAGGACTAAAAATATCATCTTCATTAAGATTACATCCCCAAGCTTGTAACTTTGCATATCATTAACATCACGGATATTCAAAGAATTCATACTAGCAACATTTCAATCATGCTCATCATTTATGCCAAAAATTTTATTGAATTCTTCTTCTATCAATTGAGCACAATTTTCTGGTCCATCGTTTTCAAGAAAGACATTATAAAGATGAACAATATGAGACCACCTCAAATCCATTTTTTTGTAGTTTTCTTTTACAAACCAAACTAGTGATAAAACAAGAAACTAAAAGATTCGATTGCAAGATCTAAAGATGTACCTTCAAGCACTCACCTCCCCGGCAACGGCGCCAGAAAAGAGCTTGATGTATACTACACAACTTGTTCTTGTAGACTCATGTTGGGCCTCCAAGCGTAGAGTTTTGTAGGACAGTAACAAATTTCCCTCAAGTTGGATGACCTAAGGTTTATCAATCCGTGGGAGGCGTAGGATGAAGATGGTCTCTCTCAAACAACCATGCAACCAAATAATAAAAAGTCTCTTGTGTCCTCAACACACTAAATACAATGGTAAATTGTATAGGTGCACTAGTTCGGCGAAGAGATGGTGATACAAGTGTAGTAATGATAGTAGATATTGATTTTTGTAACAGGAACAATAAAAAACAGCAAGGTAGCAAGTAACAAAAGTGAGAACAAACAATATTGCAATGCTTGAAAATGAGGCCTAGGGTCCGTACTTTCGCTAGTGCAATCTCTCAACAATGCTAATACAATTGGATCACATAACCATCCCTCAACGTGCAACAAAGAATCACTCCAAAGTTCTTATCTAGCGGAGAACATAAGAAGAAATTGTTTGTAGGGTACGAAACCACCTTAAAGTTATTCTTTCCGATCGATCTATTCAAGAGTTCGTACTAAAATAACACCAAGTTATCCTTTCTGATCTATCTATACAAGAGTTCGTACTAAAATAACACCATATGATACGCATCAACCAACTCTAATGTCACCTAGATACTCCAATGTCACCACAAGTATCCATGAGTTAATTATATGATATGCATCAAACAATTTCAGATTCATAATACTCGATCCAACACAAATAACCTCAAAGAGTGCCCCAAGATTTCTACCGGAGAAACAAGGACGAAAACATGCATCAACCCCTATGCATAGATTACCCTAATATCACATCGGGAATCCGCGAGTTGAGTGCCAAGACATAGATCAAGTGCTCTCAAATCCATAGAAGTATTCAATCCGATAAAACAAAATCTCAAAGGGAAACTCAATTCATCACAACAAGATAGAGAGGGAAAACACCATATGATCCAACTATATTAATAAAGCTCGCGATACATCTAGATCGTGCCAAATCAAGAACATGAGAGAGAGAGAGATTAAACACATAGCTACTGGTACAAACCCTCAGCCCCGAGGGTGGACTACTCCCTCCTCATCATGGTGGCCGCTGGGATGATGAAGATGGCCACCAGTGATGATTTCCCCCTCCGGTAGGGTGCCGGAACGGGGTCTAGATTGGTTTTTCGTGTCTACAGAGGCTTGCGGCGGCGCCACTTCTGATTTAGGGTTATTTCTGGGGGTTTCTGTATTTATAGGATTTTTTGGCGTCGATTTCATGCGAAGATGGGCCTCGAGGTGACCACAACCCACCAGCACACGGGTTGGGCCCCTGGCGCGCCGTGGTGGGTTTGGCTCACCTCCTTCACCTTCTGGTCCTCCCACGAATCTTCTAGTGCCTCTTTTGTTCCAAAAAAATCGTCGAAAAGTTTCGTTGCATTTGGAGAACTTTTATTTCTGCACAAAAAACAACACCACGGTAGTAATGCTGAAAACAACATCAGTCCGGGTTAGTTCCATTCAAATCATACCAAAACCATATAGAATTTTTGTAAACATGGCATGAATACTTCATAAATTATAGATACGTTGGAGACGTATCAGCATCCTCAAGCTTAATTCCTACTCGTCTTCGAGTAGGTAAATGATAAAAGAAATAATTTATGAAGTGTGAATGCAAGCATAGTGCATAAGTTTGATCAATGATAATTTCAATCACTTTTCCTAGCATCATAACAGCAACTCTTTCTCATAAAACTCAACATAATAAAGTAGCAACTGAAAACAGAATTTTTGATGTGGAATGCTACCTATCATATTCATCATATACTCTTTTCTTTTGTAGCATGGACATTTGGACTTGAATGATTCAAAGCGATAGTCTATAATTTGACACGAGGACATCAATACTCAAGCATATATCAACAAGCAACCATGTCTTTCAAAATATCAACACTAAAGAAAGCTATCCCTAGCCCATTATGCTCAATCATTGATCCATTAATGAAACACACTCGAATATTAACTATGCCCAATGCACAAGTATGACAATAGTGTTCCCTGGTTGGTGCTTTATAAGAGAAGATGGAGACTCAAAAATAAAAATTGCATAAAGTAAATAGATAGGCCCTTCGCAGAGGGAAGCAGAGATTTGTAGAGGTGCTAGAGCTCAAAGCTTAAATTGAGAGATAAAATTGTTTTGATAGGCATGCCTTTCCTGTCAATGAAAACGACCGAGCATTCCCAATACTTTCCATGCTAGATACATCATAGGCGGTTCTCAAACATAAAATAAAGTTTATTCCTTTTCCCACCATTCTTTCACAATCCATGGCTAGCCATATCCACGGGTGCCTTCCATACCAACACTTTCCAAGGAATTTATTATTTGACAACATAAAATAAATTTCTTTTTCATTTCGGGACTGGGCATCCCTATTACCGCCACACTCTCGTGCAATGACAAGTGAATAAACACTCATCTTGAGAATAACACATCTAGCATGGAAAAATATTGGCCACCCCCACCGCTTCATGAGTGGTACGGGCACACAAAAAGGAAATTCATTTTGAAAATTAGAGTTGGCACATACAAATTTACTTGGAACGGCATGGAAATACCGCATATAGGTAGGTATGGTGGACTCATTTGGCACAACTTTGGGTTTAAGAATTTGGATGCACAAGTAGTATTCCCACTTAGTACAAATGGAAGCTAGCAAATAGATTGGGAAGTGATCAACCAAGAAACGAAAATGATCATAAAAGAGCATTAAACATAACTATCACCGAATAATGCACCACAAGTAGGATGTAACTTCATTGCATAACTATTGAATTTTGTGCTTGCATAGGGAATGACAAACCTTAACATAAATATTCTTACTAAAGCATAATTACTCACCAACATGACTCACATATTATTATCTCCATATCGCGAAACTATTGCAAGGAATCAAACTTATCATATCCAATGATCTTCATGAAAGTTTTTATTATATCTCTCTTGAATATCCATTACTTTGGAACTAAATTTATATATTAGCATTGATACTAACAAGATCTCAAATAAATTTAAGTGAAGCATGAGAGCATAAGTATTTCTTCAAAATTTTCAACTCTCAAGATAATCTAAGTGAAGCATGAGAGTAAATGACAAACTACTCCAAAAAGATATAAGTGAAGATCAAATGAGTAGTTAAGTAAATAGGTAGCTATGTGAGGACTCTCTCTCTCATTTAAAAGATTAGGATCTAAGTATTTTATTATAACAGCAAGCAAAACAAAATAAAATGAAATTCTAAGAATAGCACACATCATGTGAAGAAGCAAAAACTTAGGCTCAACCGAGGCTAACCGATAATTGTTGATGAAGAAAGGTGGGATGCCTACCGGAGCATCCCCAAGCTTAGATGCTTGAGACTTCTTGAAATATTATCTTGGGATGTCTTGGGAATCCCCAAGCTTGGGCTTTTGTGCCTCCTTATTTCCTTTTATATCATGGTTTCCCTAAATCTTAAAAACTTCATCCACACAAAACTCAACAAGAACTCATGAGATAAGTTAGTATAAATCAATGCAATAATCTTATCATTCTCTACTATAACAAATCACTAAAATTATTATTTAACATTGCATACGAAATTCCTCTGCATATTTAGTACTCATATCCTCAAATAGAATCATTAAACAAACAAACATATGCAAACAATGCAAACATAACAGCAATCTGTCTAAACAGAACAGTCTGTAAAGGATGAAGCATGATCCATTCTTATTTAACTCAAAAAATTATGAAAATTTACCAAACTGTAGAAAATTTATCATATCCTATTGTGCAAAAAATTTCAACATTTTATCACATTCTGACTTTTCTCAAGAATTTTTGCAACAGCGATAAACTTTCTGTTTTGAAACAGCAACTCATATACTTGCAATGTAAGCTTGGTGAAGGCTATCCTTGACACTTTTATTGAAGTAAAAGATGCAAATCATTATTCTAAATAACAGCAAGAAATTCCTAATAAAAAAAATGATGCTCCAATCAAAACACATATCATGTGACGAACAAAAATATAGCTCCAAGTGAGGTTACCGATAATGTTGAAGACGAAAGAGGGGATGCCTTCCGGGGCATCCCCAAGCTTAGTTGCTTGGATCTTCCTTGAATATTACCTTGGGGTGCCTTGGGCATCCCCAAGATTAGGTTCTTATCACTCCTTATTCTCCTCATATCAATATCTCACCCAAAACTTGAAAACTTCAATCACACAAAACTTAACGGAACTTCGTGAGATGGGTTAGTATGATAAAGACAAATCATTCACTTTGGTACTGTCAAGATAAGATTCATAATTGTTCTCAAACAATTCCTACTGTACCCTACAATTTCTAAAACTTATATTGACCAATATAAGCCATAGAAACTACAAAACAAGCAAACTATGCATTGAAAACAGAATCTGTCAAAAACAGAACAGTACATAAATATCTGACTTTTTATCATACTTATGTAAATAAAAAAATTATGAAAAATTAGGAAAACGTATAAAATGTGTATACCCTTCATCTGTAAAAAAATTATAATTTTTCGAAGTACCAGTAAAATATAGAAATTTCTGTACTGCAGGCAGAAGTTTCTGTTTTTGCACAGAATCAAGTCAACTATCATCCACACTATCCCAAAGGCTTTACTTGGCACTTTATTGAAACAAAAGCTATAAAACATGATTAATGCAGTAGATCAATCATGTGAACACACAAAAACAGTAGGTAAAAGTGTTGGGTTGTCTCCCAACAAACGCTTTCCTTTAATGCCTTTTAGCTAGGCATGAAGATTTCAATGATGCTCACATAGAAGTAAAGAATTCGAGAGCATCATGAAGCATATGACTAGCACATTTAAGCCTAGCCCACTTCCTATGCATAGGGATTTTGCGAGCAAACAATTTATGGGAGCAAGAACCAACTAGCATAGCAGGCAAAACAAGCAATACTTCAAAACTTTCAACATAAAGAGAGGAAACTTGATATTATTGAGATATGTAAAAGCATATGTTCCTCTCTCATAATAATTTTCAGTAGCATCATGAATGAATTCAACAATATAACCATCACATAAAGCATTATTTTTCATGATTCATAAGCATAGAAATTTTATTTCTCTCCACATATGCAAATTTATTCACATCAATAGTAGTGGGAGCAAACTCAACAAAATAACTATCATGTGATTGAAAATTAAAATCATGATGACAAGTTTCATGGTTATCATTATTCAATATAGCATACATGTCATCACCATAATCATCATAGATAGAACTTTGTTTTCATAATCAATTGAAACCTCTTCCAAAATAGTGGATTCATCACTAAATAAAGTCATGACCTCTCCAAATCCACTTTCATCAATATTGCAATAAGATTCAACACCCTCCAAAATAGTGGGATCATTATTACCTAGAGTTGATGTGGCACCCCGGCTCAGAGGAAACCGGAACGCCCCGTATTCCAGTCCCAGGGACAAGTCTACTGGAATACGACACTGTTGGCATAGAACAAATCAGCTCTTTATTGCTATAAATATGGTTACAAAGATTACATCAACACGGCGACACTACGCCTGCTCAAAATAGCTCTATGCTAACAGCGGATCTACCTGAGGAGGCGGAGTATCTCTCGGCAGCGGAACAGCGTCGGCGGTGATGGACTCCACTCCGCAGGGACTCTGGCTAGAACGCGTATCCTAGCTCGCGCAATCAACATCTTCGACAAACAAGCAGTCATGGCATGACCTGCAAACTGGCATGACACGCCAGGTGAGTACTTTGAATGTACTCGCAAGCTCACAACAAATATCAGCATTAAGGCAAGACAACATCACAGCAATCAAGATTAAGTTAAGATTTATTGTTACCGAAGGAATGGTTGAAATGAGCAATAACAGGCTACTCTTCCTGCATTCTGGTGACCAACTCATGATCACTCCAAGAACATCCAACGATCATCCTCGAGATCGTTACTAATACTTGCCCATGGCATACTGTCCAACTGTTACCAAACTCAGATGAGTTCTCCCATCATTACTGTCATTATTGTGGTTGATCTCCTATAGAGGTCTGGACGGGCTGTCCAATTCCGTGGACACAGCTATTCGAATAGATTTAACACTCTGCAGAGGTTGTACACTTTACCCACACCACGGAACTCATGGCCTCGTGCTCCCATTCGGGTGGACCAACGACGTTCCGATGAAACCCGCCTGACCCGTGACTCTTCCATCGTACGACCGGCAATCATACTCCCTCTTGGAGTCAAGCCCTGGGTGGCCCCGTGTCCTCAAGACACCTGCCAGCGTCCTGGCCAAACAAACTGTCCCAAACGGGGACCTGGATCCAATAACTCAACTGGGCTCACAGGATTATCGCCGCCTACCGGGCCAGGGTAGCGCGCGCGCATAACCCTCCCTCTTTGGAGGTACCGGTGGAAGAGCACGCGATCAGACCAAGTCAAGGCCGTCCCATACCGGCAAATGTGGCTGCACGAATAAGCCCGGACAGGTGACTCTCGATCAACCAACTAAGTTCACTTATTACCAGGTTGTTTCATCAAGTTAACTTAGTTGGTCAAATTAGGCATCTTATCCTCGAACAATCTTTCTGTCACAGCTGACACTCCGGTATCATAGTAATCCAATAACCGGCATGCTTAGGCTACTGCTACTAGTCCATATCCACAAATGCCGGATGAAATCCCAAAATAATCATAGACGGTAATCTCAACATCATAACCTCAACGAGTGGGTAAACTACTAGTCATTAACAATCCGGTATTCAACATCTACTCATGCATGTCATAATCCAATCCATGCTACAGATAACATTCTTGCTATTAAAGTAATTAATTAAACTATGATATTGCATTGCAATTATGCAGATGAGGGTTGTGGCTTGCCTGGGAATGAAGGATACACCGGGGAGAAGTGCGGAACGGTCGCGGAAGGAGTTGCCGAAAACAGTTCTCTCTCGGAGGGGCTGTTTATGGCAAGGGCAAAATGGTCATTTTTACAGTAGGACCACATAGTGAAAATGACACCAACACGACGGTCTCGACGAGACGAAGACGTGGGCATTGGATTCACCTCGATCGGAGTCTCGGGTGAAAAGTTACAACCAGTTGAAATCCAGGGACCAATCTGCAAGAAAACCCTACAAACAGGTCCCTGGCGGCTGAAAATAGAAAGCGTCTTTCTCTGAATTACGCCTTCTGCACGAGAAAACGTATTCTCAACCGCAGTACAACAGGAATACGCTTTCCAGTAAGGAAAGCGTAATTTCACAGAAGAAAGAACAAAGTACGTTTTCAAAAGATGAAAGTGCACTTTCGAGTTACGCTTCCACTTACTGCACCGGGCCCGGGCGTTGACCTTGCCGTGACGCTTACAGGCGGGCCCCGCTTACCTCTCTCTCCCCTCTCGCTCCAGTTCATCTTCTTCCCCCGCGCTGTGCCTCGCGTGGGATAGAGGAAGGGAGCAGGGGAGATGGGCGCTAGGGGGCCCGCCAGCTCAAGCCAGCTCCGGCCGGGCTGAGGCCACCGGCGGGACCGCAGGGCTGTAGCGCCTCCGTTCAGAGGGTTGTCCGGCGCCGGGGAGGAGTAGGGAGGCGGGGAGGGGCGGCGCCAGGAGGAGGACAGAGAGGCGGGCGGTGGTGATGCTCTCCGGCGAAACGGGTAACTCCGGCGAGGGCGAGTGGGTGGGGCAGTTAAACAGGACGAGGAGGAGCTGGTGGAGAGGTTGGAAGGAGGAGAGGAGCTCGGCTGAGCTCCAATTTAGGAGAAGGGCCGCGGCGGCCATGGCGAAGGTGGTGGCTGGAGAGAGCTTCTCCTGCTCGGGGAAGTGGCTGGGCGGGACAAGAGGAAGACGGGGAGGTGGCTGGTGAGCTCGGGAGGGGCTCGGAGGTCCTTATATAGCCGAGCGATGAGGAGGTCCGGGCACGGCCACGGTGCCACGTGCACCGGCGTCCCGATGCTTCGGGAGCTCGCCTGGAGGGGAGGAGAAGCATCCGTGAGCTTCACGGAGGGCGGAGAGGGTTCAGGAGCGGCCGGGGAGGTTCGGGAGAGCTCGGGGCGACGGGACTCATCGACGGCAGAAGCGGACAGGGAGCGGCGCGGTTGTGCACTGCGTAGGAAGAGACGGGAGAGGGGGGAGACTGGTCCAGGGAGGAAGAGGACGACGAGGGGCTCTGTTGGACAATATCATACGCGCGGATACGACGATCAGAGGAGGGGCCCGAGCAAGAAGTCACGCAGCTCGTGTCCACGGCGCGCCAGGGTGACGATCACCGCGTGAACTTGGCCTTGCCACGCGTCCAAGTCAACTCCAACATGCCAACGTGATCAGTCAGTCGTAGGAAGAGGTCAAGGAGGAAAGAGACAGGCACAGAGAGACTTGAGGTGACCGCAGCTAGCAGTTCTATCCAAAACAGCAAGGTGTTTGGAGTGGGCTGGGGGAGATCGAACAGGATCTAGACTCTGATATTTGGCATGGGATGATCAAATGCTAAGGTGATCATGTCTGCAAATTTGCAGCTCATTTGGATGAAGATAAATAGCACTTGCTGTTCAAAGGGCCTCACTGACCAAATTTGCAAAGTATGAAGTAGCACTCACATACTTCATTGGATTGAGCTGAAATTTGGCAAGGCAGGGTTATTTGGACATATGAAGATGCTGTAAAAATTTCATACCAAATGGACATGCCAAAATGGTACTTCCTTCACAGCTATCTTCTCTGTCCAGAAACTTGCAAAATTTGCACAGGGCAATTGGATTACGGAATTGGGCCAAAACTTGGTGGAAGGAGTTGAAATGGATTTAAGAATGTCCTGGTAAATTTTTAGCTTAAATGGAGCAATATAGAATATAGTTGCTTCACAACTGAAAAATATGACCAGAAGCTAGGATTTGATGTTTTGCTCACACAGATGATTGGATAGGATTGAAACTTGGTGGAGAGTCATGATTTGGGCAATTGGAGGTGCTTGCAAAATTTCAACTCATTTGGATACTCCTAGCTAGCACTTGCTTCACAAAGATTCTAGTTGCCCAGAAAATTTGGAAATTAGCCAAGGGAGTTTTAATATCCAAATAAAGTTGCATTTTGGCATGTGGCAATGATATGGATAAGAAAGAGTGCACAAAAAGTTTGAGAGCAAGCAAGCAAATATAAATGGTACTTGCTTCACAACCTGCCAGCTGGGGCAGAATCAGAAAAGGAATATTTGTGAAATATTTTTGGACATGGCAAGGAATATTTTGACATATCTGGATAAGATATGTCCCAAAGGATTTATGAGAATTATTTGGGAATTTTGGGAATGATAGAAATATGAGTTGCTTCACAACTCAGAGCTGACAGGGTTATTCCTTTAATAGAAAAAGGAATATTCCCAAGAAAAGAATATTGGGATTGGTCCAAGATGGAAATGACAAGGTCTTGGGATGATTTTGAGGTTGGCAAGCCACTTGGGAGAGGAATCAAGGGTGATCTCTCCAGGTTTCAGGACTACTAAGCCACAGAAAAGCAAATCCAGACCAAAATAAAAAGGAAAAAGAAATGGGCAAAATCCAGGGTGTCACAGTTGACACTCTTCCAAACCCACTTTCATCATTGTAATCATCATAAATAGGAGGCATGCAATCATCATAATAAATATTCTCATCAAAACTTGGAGGACTAAAAATATCATCTTCATTAAGATAACATCCCCAAGCTTGTAACTCTGCATATCATTAACATCACGGATATTCAAAGAATTCATACTAGAAACATTTCAATCATTCTCATCATTTATGCCAAACATTTTATTGAATTCTTCTTCTATCATTTGAGCACAATTTTCTGATCCATCGTTTTCAAGAAAGACATTATAAAGATGAACAATATGAGACCACCTCAAATCCATTTTTTTGTAGTTTTCTTTTACAAACCAAACTAGTGATAAAACAAGAAACTAAAAGATTCGATTGCAAGATCTAAAGATATACCTTCAAGCACTCACCTCCCCGGCAACGGCGCCAGAAAAGAGCTTGATGTATACTACACAACTTGTTCTTGTAGACTCATGTTGGGCCTCCAAGCGCAGAGTTTTGTAGGACAGTAACAAATTTCCCTCAAGTTGGATGACCTAAGGTTTATCAATCCGTGGGAGGCGTAGGATGAAGATGGTCTCTCTCAAACAACCATGCAACCAAATAATAAAAAGTCTCTTGTGTCCTCAACACACCAAATACAATGGTAAATTGTATAGGTGCACTAGTTCGGCGAAGAGATGGTGATACAAGTGTAGTAATGATAGTAGATATTGATTTTTGTAACAGGAACAATAAAAAACAGCAAGGTAGCAAGTAACAAAAGTGAGAACAAACGATATTGCAATGCTTGAAAATGAGGCCTAGGGTCCGTACTTTCGCTAGTGCAATCTCTCAACAATGCTAATACAATTGGATCACATAACCATCCCTCAACGTGCAACGAAGAATCACTCCAAAGTTCTTATCTAGCGGAGAACATAAGAAGAAATTGTTTGTAGGGTACGAAACCACCTTAAAGTTATTCTTTCCGATCGATCTATCGAGCTATCCCTATAAGTGTCACAAACAGCCCAAGAGTTCGTACTAAAATAACACCATATGATACACATCAACCAACTCTAATGTCACCTAGATACTCTAATGTCACCTAGAAACTCCAATGTCACCACGAGTATCCGTGAATTGATTATATAATATGCATCAAACAATTTCAGATTCATAATACTCAATCCAACACAAAGAACCTCAAAGAGTGCCCCAAGATTTCTACCGGAGAAATAAGGATGCATCAACCCCTATGCATAGATTACCCCAATGTCACCTCGGGAATCCGCGAGTTGAGTGCCAAAAGATATATCGAGTGAACCAATATGATACCCCATTGTCACCACGGGTATTCATAGCAAGACATACATCAAGTGCTCTCAAATCCATAAAAGTATTCAATCCGATAATAACGAAATCTCAAAGGGAAAACTCAATTCATCACAAAAAGATAGAGAGGGAGAAACACCATATGATCCAACTATATTAACAAAGCTTGCGATACATCAAGATCGTGCCAAATCAAGAACACGAGAGAGAGAGAGAGAGATTGAACACATATCTACTGGTACAAATCCTCAGCCCCGAGGGTGGACTACTCCCTCCTCATCATGGTGGCCGCTGGGATGATGAAGATGGCCTCCGGTGACGATTTCCCCCTCCGGCAGGGTGCCAGAACAGGGTCTAGATTGGTTTTTCATGGCTACAGAGGCCTGCGGCGGCGGAACTTCTCATCTAGGGTTATTTCTAGGGGTTTCTGTATTTATAGGATTTTTTGGCGTCGGTTTCACGCGAAGATGGGCCTCAGGGGGCCCACTACCCGCCAGGGCGCGCCAAAGGGGGTGGCGCGCCCTAGTGCCTAGTGGGCAGCAGGGCCCCCCCTCCAGTGGTTCTTTGCTCCAGTATTTTTCTTTTCTTCCAAAAAAATCATTAAAAAGTTTCGTCCAATCCTGAGAACTTTTATTTCTGCACAAAAAAACAACACCACGGTAGTTCTGCTGAAAACAACGTCAGTCTGAGTTAGTTCCATGCAAATCATACCAAAACCATATAGAGTTGTTGTAAACATGGCATGAATACTTGATAAATATAGATATGTTGGATACGTATCACTCAGTGACTGTAACGATCGTGATCCCAACCTGTTATGCATCTTCATATTGATCTTGTGTGATCATTGGCACGAATTTTTTTTCCTACTATGTTTCCCAATAGTGGCATCATGAGCAGTTGGATGAGTAGGTGCAGGTTGCAATCTAGATCACATGTGATTGTGAGGGTTGATGTTCTTGCTATACTTCCCTCAAGTGTTGCTTCAGTTCAATTCATTGACGGCATGGTGTCGCTTTTTAAAAGGTTCTAACAATCGATCAGCCCTGTCTGTCGATAATCTGCTAACAGTTCCCTGGGCTTCACCATAGTTGAGAATAGTGAACCGTCGCGTACATAAGAGGGTGCTAAAGATGGATGATCTTCTAGGGGTTCACACGTATTTGACAAAGTTTAGTGTGGGGCTAGAGACTTCTAATTAAGTCTCTTGTTTGACACACCCCGAAACTTAATCTAGCATCAAGAATCGTTGCCTATGTTGTGAACGTAGGTAGCTAGTATTATTTGTTAAAACTTGTTAACTTCGTAACCAAAATGTTGCTTAAACCGATTAGAGGGCATCTAACTTGGTTTTGCAGAGTATGCATATGATGTGGTATAGCCTTCGTCATGATAATGAGTTTATGTATGAGATTGTTATATGTTGTAATGTTAAGTAACCTGCATGTCACGTCATGATAGCTGGAGCCACAAGATTGCCATGTTAATGTAAATATCATAGAGATATCCTACAAGTTACACGTGACGATGGCAAACGTACACGGAGGACCCCGACATGGAGAAGGTGTACTTGGCGCGGGACGAGGAGCTATAATTTTGTGCTACGGCAAAATTTCTGAATTTGGTGCCACGTCAACGTTTTCTGAAACAGTCGCCACAATAGCATTTTCTAAAATTGCCGCCACGGCAATGTTTTTGAAATGGTTTATATGGCAATGAAATATTGGCTGTCACGATGCTTCAACAGAAGATTGAAGATGATCATGGAGGAACCCCGACGCCTAGGGCTATACCATATCATGCTTTTATGAACTGCCTGAGATGTTTATCCCTTTGTTGTTTGCACCCTTTGATTGCGCAAGAGTAAATTATTAGGTTGTTCTCTCACAGTAAATATCAAGTAAAAAAGGTGCTCTTCCCACTGTTGCAACTGATAACCCACAAGTATAGGGGATCGCAACAGTTTTCGAGGGTAGAGTATTCAACCCAAATTTATAGATTCAACACAAGGGGAGCCAAAGAATATTTGTAAGTATTAGCAGTTCAGTTGTCAATTCAACCACACCTGGTGATTAAATATCTACAGCAAAGTGATCAGTAGAACAGTAGTATGATAGTTTGATAGTAGTTGTAGCAGTAGTAGCAACTGTAACAGTGATAGCAATAATTTTGTAGCAGTTGTAACAGTAACAGCAACAGTAGTAACTTAACAAGAACAATATGTGGAAAACTCGTAGGCATTGGATCGTTGGTAACATTGGATAATATTCATCATATAACAGTCATAACCTAGGGCGACACAGAACTACCTCCAGTTCATAAATATAATGTAGGCATGTATTCCGTAAATAGTCATACGTGCTTATGGAAAAGAACTTGCATGACATCTTCTGTCCTACCCTCCCGTGGCAGCGGGGTCCATAAGGAAACTAAGGTATATTAAGGCCTCCTTTTAATAGAGAACTGGAACAAAGCATTAACACATAGTGAATACATGAACTCCTCAAACTATGGTAATCACCGGAAAGAATCCCAATTATTGTCACCTTGGGGTATGCGGATCATAACACGTAGCAGGTGCATATAACTTGCAAGACGGATCAAGAACATAGATATAATGGTGGAAACATAAACAGTTCAGATCTGAAATCATGGATCTGAAATCATGGCACTCGGGCCCTAGTGACAAGCATTAAGCATAGCAAACGCATAGCAACATCAATCTCAAAACATAATGGATACTAGGGATCAAGCCTTAACAAAACTAACTTGATTACATGATGAATCTCATCCAACCCACCACCGTCCAGCAAGCTAACCTATGAAGGAATTACTCACTCCCGGCGGTGAGCATCATGAAATTGGTGATGGAGGATGGTTGATGATGACGAAGACCGAAGATTCCCCTCTCCAGGGCCCCGAACAGGCTCCAGATCTAGCCTCCCGATGAAGAACAGGAGGTGGCGGCGGCTCCATAGTGTAAAACACGATGAAACTTCCTCTCTTATTTTTTTCTCAAAAAATCAGATTTTATAGAGTCAGGATTAGGGTCAGTGGAGCCTTGTGGGCCTCACTACCCACCAGGGCGCATCAGAGGGGGGTGGCGCGCCCTGGTGCCTGGTGGGAAGATGGGGCTCCCCCTCCATTGGGTCTTGGTTCCAGTATTTTTCGCCCTGGTGCCTAGTGGGAAGATGGGGCTCCCCCTCCATTCGGTCTTGGTTCCAGTATTTTTTATTCATTCCAAAATAATTCTCCTAAAAGTTTCATCAGATTCTGAGAACTTTTATTTCTGCACAAAAACGACGCCATGGTAGTTTTGCTGAAAACAGTGTCAGTCCGGGTTAGTTTCATTCAAATCATGCAAATTAGAGTCCAAAACAAGAGCAAAAGCATTAGGAAAAGTAGATACGACGGAGACATATCAACTCCCCCAAGCTTAACCCATTGCTTGTTCTCAAGCAATTCAGTTGACAAACTGAAAGTGACAAAGAAAAACTTTTACGAACTCTTTTGTTCTTGTGTTTATACATATGCTTAAATAGCACCCAAGTTTTCAGCAAATATCATAACTAACCATGCAAACCATAACTATTAGAAATTATATTCACTCATATCAATGGCATAATCAACTAGCGAGCAATAATAAGATATTTCAAATGCCAACACTTTGTCAAAACAATCATGATATGATATGACAATAATTGTATCTCGCTAGCCCTTTATGATACCGCAAAACATAAATGCAGAGCACCTCCAAAGTTCAAGCGGCGACTAGACATTGTAATTCATGGTAGAAGAGATCCAGTCATGATGCATTCAACATTAACTATTCATAATGCATGAGGATGACAATAGTGCTCTCAGGATTGGCGCTTATTTGAGAAGGTGATGACTCAACAATAAAAGTAAAACAACATAAAAGTAAATAGATAGACCCTTCGTAGAGGGAAGCAGAGATTTGCAGAGGTGCCAGAGCTCGAAGCTTAAATCAGAGGTAAATATAATTTTGGGAGGTATACCTTTCCTGTCAACGTTACGACCGAGAGTTTTCAATATCTTCCATGCTAAACAAATTAGCGGCGGTTCCCAAGCGGTAAAAGTAAAGTTTACTCCCCCACCACCAACAAACACAAGCCATGGCTAGCCGAATCCTCAGGTGCCCTCCATACCAAGAACAGTCCGGGGGAGCTTTGTTTAATTATTTGTAAATTTTTATCATGGGACTGGGCATCCCTATTACCGGCCCCTCTCGTGCAAGGATGAGTGAATAAACACTCATCATGAGAATAACCCGCTTAGCATTGAAGATACTGACCACCCCATGTCGCTCCATGAGCGGTATAGGCACACAAAACAGATGTTCATTTCAATAATTAGAGGTGTCACATGCAAATTTACTTGGAACGGCAGGGTAATACCATATATAGGTAGATATGGTGGACTCGTCTGGAATAACTTTGGTTTAAGGATTTTGATGCACAAGCAGTATTCCCGCTTAGTACACGTGAAGGCTAGCAGTTAGGTTGAGAAGAGACCAACTAGAGAGCAAAAATGGTCATGATCATGCATTATGAATAATTAACATTGAGTACTAGCATGAGTAGGATATAAACACCATGAAGATAAATATCATGGAGGCTATGTTGGTTTTGATTCAGCTACATGCGTGAACATGTGCCAAGTCAAGCCACTTGAAACATTCAGAGGAGGATACCATATCATCATACTACATCACAATCATTTTAATGCACGTTGACACTCAAAATAAATCATTATCCACCCCTAGCTACTTAAGCATGGCATGAGCAACTATAATCTCTAATTGTCATCATAAACATTTTTAATCATAATTTTTGAATCATGGATACCGAGTTAAACATATTCACAAAAACAAAAACAAGTTGAGTTCATACCCGCTTTTCTTGCCTCAGTCACTTCATCATATATCGTCATTATTGCCTTTCACTTGCACGACCGAATGATATGAAAATAATAATAGTGTAAGAGTGTTGTGGACTAAGCTGGAATCTTTATTCAAAAGAAGAAGACAAGGTAATTTGGGCTCTTTATTAGATCAACAATAATGCATATGAGAGCCACTCAACATTTTCATCATGGTCTTCTCCTTGGTACGGCTCAACAAAATGTAAAAGAACTTCAAAGAAACATACTGAAATATTTTTAGAGTTTTTGATTTTTCTTGAAGAAAGCAAATTAAAGAAAGAAAAACAAGAACGGGAAAAACTATTTACACGGGAAAGCTCCCAACAAGCAAAAGAAGAACAATAAATCTTTTGGGGTTTTCTTTTAATACTACAACTAAATTAAACTAGAAATAAAATCAAAAAGAAGTGAAAACTATTTTTGGATTTTCTTAAAGTCTTTCAAACACACAAGAAGAAAGTGAGAAAATAAAACTAGCATGGATAATACAATGAAAAAGTGTGGACACCGACAACTGGAATGAAAATGTGTGAACATGAATGTAATGTCGGTGGAAATACGTACTCCCCCAAGCTTAGGATTTTGTCCTAGATTGGTAATCATCACCCATAGCCCGGATAACAGTCGGAATGATAACTCGTGGAGGCTCTCGAGGCAGCCTCCTCAGCCTGGAGAGCAGCCTCTACTGCAGCATTGTACTCACGCGCCTAGCTCTCATAGATGTAATACCTTCCTTTACTCTAATAACAAAGAGAGCAGGTGCGGGCAAAATAACAGGTATGATGGGTTTCTTATCGAACATCAAGTTATAGTTGTAGTTAGTGGCCTTATATATAATAAATTCATGACACTGCATTGCACCAAAGTCTAAGTACTGGGTAGGTAAAATAGGATCATTAGGCCAAGGTGACACACCCAGCTTCCTAGCTATACGGGAGGCATAAATCCCTCCATAAAAGTGACCACTGTCAGCATTGCATTGCAACCTCCGTGCAATGATTGCTCCAAGATTATAACATTTAATTCCTATAAGAGCAGTGTGTATGAGGCTCAAGTCTGGGGCACATAGGGTACTGCAATCTTGTTTGCCCATGATGCATTTGCCATTAAAGAGTACAAAGTAACGAATTGATGCAAATTGTATACTTTTTATTCTAGCTTGTGACACTCCTCTATCATCACCACAACAAAGACCAGTTAAAAACATCTCACACTCAGATTTTGGCGGTTCGTCCAGTGAACCCCAATATGGAATTTTGCATGCAACACAGAATTCTTCTAGAGGCATGGTAAAGGCACTATCATAAAGGCTAAATGAAACTCTAGACTCACGAGAATGATATTTAAATTTCTTGGTGAACGTATGGGTTAAGTTGAGATGTTGAATGCACTTATCTGCGATGAAGGGAGCGAGCTCGGTGTTGTGAACATACTGCTCAAATTCTTCTTTAATACCTGCTCATATCATGAACTCGTCACACGGCCATAAGCATGATTTAGTATCGGCATCCCGCATCGAGATTTCACTTGTCTCCACTTAAGACTGTCGTATCGAGCTTTCACTCGATGATGCTCCCGAGGACCTTGCTACTTCTTGAGCTTGCGTTGGTTTTTCCCTTGAAGAGGAAAGGGTGACGCAGGAAAGTAGAGATAAGTATTTCCCTCTGTTAAGAACCAAGGTATCAATCTAGTAGGAGGAAGACACAAGTCCCCAATAGATGCACCTACACAAACAAACAAATACTTGCACCCAACGCGAAAAAGGGGTTCTCAATCCCTTCACGGTCACTTGCAAGGATGAGATCTGATAGAGACTGATATAAAAGATAACTAAAATTGCAAAATAAAGTAAAGGTAAATAAATTGCAGCAAGGTATTTTTGTGTTTTTAGTTTTATAGATTTGAAAATAATATGATAGAAATATGACCCGGGGGCCATAGTTTTCACTAGAGGCTTCTCTATTGAAAGAACACATACGGTGGGTGAACAAATTTCTGTTGATCAATTGATAGAAAAGCACATAGTTATGAAGATATCCAAGGCAATGATCATGAATATAGGCATCATGTCCGTGACAAGTAGACCGACTCCTGCCTGCATCTACTACTATTACTCCACACATCGACCGCTATCCAGCATGCATCTAGTGTATTAAGTTAACAAGATTGGAGTAATGCCTTAAGCAAGATGACATGATGTAGAGGGATATATCCAATCAATATGAAATAAACCTCATATTTTTATCCTTAGTAGCAACAATACAAATATGTGCCTCGCTACCCCTTCTATCACTGGGTGAGGACACCGCAAGATTGAACCTACTACAAAGCACCTCTCCCATTGCAAGAAAAATCAATCTAGTTGGCCAAACCAAATCAATAGATCAGAGAGAAATACAAAGCTATCTTAATCATGCATAAAAGAGTTCAGAGAAGACTCAAATAATATTCATAGATAATATGGTCATAAACCCACAATTCATCGGATCTCAACAAAAACACCGCAAAAGAAGATTGCATCAAAAGCAAAAGGACATCGAGGAGAACATTGTATTGAAGATCAAAGAGAGAGAAGAAGCCATCTAGCTACTAGCTATGGACTCGTAGGTCAGTGGTAAACTACTCACACATCATCGGAAGGGCAGCAAGGTTGATGTAGAAGCCCTCCGTGATCGAATCCCCCTCCGGCAGAGTGCTAGAAAAGGCCCCAAGATGGGATCTCGCGAGAACAGAAGCTTGCGGTGGCGGAAAAGTATTTTTGGTGTGCCCCTCAGTGTAAAGGGAATATTTGGGTATTTATAGAGCTGATATTAGGGTTAGAGGGGCTACAGGGGGCCCACAAGCTCATAGGGCGCCCTCCCAGGGCGCGCCTGGTGAGCTTGTGGCTCACCCGTGGGCCTTCTGGCCTCGTCCCGAAGCTTCTTAGGTTTCTTATGGTCCAAGAAAAATCATCAAAAAGTTTCATTCCGTTTGGACTCCGTTTGGTATTGATTTTCTGTAAAAGACAAAAACAAGGAAAAAACAGCAACTGGCACTTGGCACTAGTTTAATAAGTTAGTCCCAAAAAATGATATAAAATAGCACCATAATGCATATAAAACATTCAAGATGGATAATATAATAGCATGGAATCTTTACCTAATATTAAAAGATGAAGGCTTTCATTGTTCTCCATACGTTGATTTTTTGAAGAAAAAAAATACTATCCGAGGTGGTACTATCTGCTTCTTTGACGCTACGTTCAATTTTCATGTACGTGGTGGCTGCTTCCCTCGGTTGGGCCTCTGGCTGGGCCTACATCCATGCTCAAAATTTTGTCCGGCGTATGCTATGCAGCCAATTGAAGTATTGTAACACATCGCATATTCCCACCTTGCTCCAATAAATTGACTCTCACCAATTCATATACGTCCTAGATTATCTGTAGCATCAACCAGACTTCTCAAGCAACAACACGTGAGAATGGTGATGAGGCCGGGCAAAGGCGGGACCGTGGTCTGCTCGAGATGTGATTGGCGGTCGAAAGCAGCGGCGCAAAGGAGAACAAGGAGGCTTGCAGGAGGAAGGAGGGTGCTGGCGGGGCAAGGATGCCAGCGGGAGATGAGGCAGCGGCGCAAGCGATAGCGAACCGCCGCGGGGACATAGGAGGAAGGCACGCGGGAGCAAGGATGCTGACAGGAGGTGGTGCTCTATGGCAGGAGACGAGGCAGCGGCGTAAGGGGTGGCGTAGGTCACCTAAGCCGTGGCTACAGTCAAAGCCGGTGCTAGGGACCGCCGGCCAGATGTCTGGGAGGGGCGAAGAGCTCGCCGGCCAATGCCGCAGCTACAGGATGCGAAGCCAGGCCGGCGCTCGGGGCCACCGGACAGAGGCCGGGTCGTGGAGGTGTGTGCCGGCGAGGCCTGAGGAGGAGCGACGCGCATGTGCTGTGCGCTTACTTTGTGTGGCGGCGCTTCAGGGAAGATACGAGGGAGAGATGTGAGGAACAGAGTTGTGAGGATCGGGCTAGGTTTCCAGGGAGCTAGTTGGGCCTCGTGGGCCGGTTCGGAGGCTAGGGAGAGAGAGAGAGAGAAAATATTTGCTGCTGAACAATTTTTCCATTAATAAACCAGGAATCCCTCAAAAATAATTAATAAACCAGAAAACTTCATGGGACCAATTTTCCTAGACTCCCAAGATTTATACTTTGTCCCATACAAAATTGTTCCACAAATGTTTGGAAGGTTTGAATTCAAAAGTATTTGAATTTGATTCAAATTGGCAACATGAAAAGTAATACAAAATCCAAACTTTACCTAATCTTTATCTTTATCTTTACCTAATAATAAAGCGTTGATTGCTTCTTGCTTTCATAATTTCGTCCGTTTTCGTACGTCATTGCTCGTCCGTTCGTCCGGCTCTCTATTTGCAGCATCGTAAGTCAACAGGCCGCTAAAAAAGTTCGAACTTACCACCTGACCTCCCCTCCCTTATGCCTCTGCTAATTTTTTTTCAGATTCTAATTAGTCCCACCCCGCTCCTTTACAACAAATCCTAGCAACTTATATACATTCAGACTTGCGAGAATCAACAAGCAAACAAAAAGCCAATAAAAAATGTTGAAGCGAGCCCGAGAGGAAGGTCATGCCTGCATCCAAAAAAAGTGCCCAACCTACTGAGAGAGAGATGAGGTGAAAAATTGAGCAAAAATCTATCATGTCCAGCCTAATAGAAAGGTTGCAGGAAAAAAGCAACACTGGGTGCCCAGCCTATTGAGAGAGAGACGAGCAAAAATCTGTCCACAGAGAGAGTTGAGATGAAGATTCAGAAAAAGGTTGCAGCAAAAAGATAGCCTGAAGGCCTCGCTGACACCAGTGGCCGGCGGGGCTGCATGCACGGCACGGCTTCGGCACATCCGCCACCATCCAAGCCGCCCCATCATATCCTTGTGCTCCACAGGCAGCCACACTGCACACAGCCACCACAACCTCAAGCCGAGCACGGACATCCACGATCCACCGGCGGCGAGATCTGGGCCCGAAGCCGCCGAGGAGCCCATATGCAGCCACACCGCAACCGGCCGATGAACATGAAGTAGACCATCGGCCGCGGGCGAGATGGCCTGGGAAATCCCCAGGACCCTTGAATAAAGCTGCCGCAGATGGGGGTTGGCACAGAAGGATGGCGGGGGGCAATGAGAAGAGAGAGAGATGGGGTCAACGGACAAACACGCCAAAGGAAGGGGGGATAGAACACCAGAGGAAGGGGAACTTGCCAGCAAATTGGACTACTTTAGATGCGGCAGCCACGTGATGGGTGTACGTGGCCTCCACCTGAAATTTACTTTTGTTAGACAATCCACTCAAAAATTACACCCGAAATTTACCTTTTTCTTTATGGGCCCCCGAAATTTACATGTGATGGAGAACAAAGAAAAGCTTGCATTTGCTTATATCGCCAAGTTCAGATAGTGAAAAGGAACGGAATATAATTTTGCAAATCAAATACCAACATTTTCTAACAAATAATTACCATAGTAAAAACCTGTTTGCTTTCGAATATTAACAAAAAAATGGAAATAAACAATCCCACTTCAATGCACCACTACTCTTTCATCCAAAAAAAATGTTTGCAAAACTTTTAAAAAATCAAAGGAAAACTTTTGGGTTAATTATTAAACTCTCGAATAGTATACAACAATTCCACCGTCTGTATATCCCGATAAAAACAATTACACCATTTTTCTTTCACTCGACGATAGTGCTAATCAGAAGGAGGCGCCATCAAAGGACATCCTAGGACTTTCTCAACTTTATACTACATGGTATGGACACCAACAATCCTTTTTTAATTGCAGACACCGAGCGTGTGTGTTTTTTTAAGGCAAGGAGTGCTTCAAATTCTTCTTAGTTTAAAAATTCATGTTTTAAATATGTGCACGCTTTTTAAAAAATGCTCAAAATTCCCAAAAATGCCTCAACTTAAAAAACATTTAAAATTGAGGACAAAAAATTAAAATATTGTGATCAAAACATGTTTCAATTATAATAGAAAGATTATACAACAATTCCACCGTCTGTATATCCCGCTAAAAATAGTTACACCATTTTTCTTTCACCCGATGATAGTGCTAATCAGAAGGAGGCGCCATCAAAGGACATCCTAGGACTTTCTCAACTTTATACTACATGGTATGGACACCAACAATCCTTTTTAATTTGCAGACACGGAGCGTGTGCGTTTTTTTGAAGGCAAGGAGTGCTTCAAATTCTTCTTAGTTTAAAAATTCATGCTTTTAAATATGTGCATGCTTTTTAAAAAATGCTCAAAATTCCCAAAAAATGCCTCAACTTAAAAAACATTTAAAACTGAGGACAAAAAATTAAAATATTTTGATCAAAACATGTTTCAATTATAATAAAAAGATTAAAATTCAAATTTATTTAATTATTTCAAAATAAAAAATTTATTTTTTTCAAAAAATAAAATATAAAACCGATTACTACACTATTCTATGCACCACTACTCTTCCAGCAGGTAAAGGATGTTAGGGTGACTTCTTTACATGCACACTTCATACTTCGAAAAGTGGTACTAATATAACCTTATTAGAAATGACGTGTATTATTGCATGAAGAAAGTTTTATGATATTTTTTGCCCGTTGCAACGCATGGGCATTTGGACTAGTAATGAAAAATTATAGATACGTTGGAGATGTATTAAGCATCCCAAGCTTAATTCCTGCTCGTCATCGAGTAGGTAAATGATAAAAACAGAATTTTTGATGTGGAATGCTACCTAACATGTTTATCAAGTAATCTTTCTTTTATGTGGCATGAATATTCAGATGTGTAAGATTCAAAACAAAAGTTTAATATTGACATAAAAACAATAATACTTCTAGCATACTAATAAAGCAATCATGTTTTTTCAAAATATCAAGGCTAAAGAAAGTTATCCCTACAAAATCATATAGTCTTGTCATGCTCCATCTTCATCACACAAAGTATTTATCATGCACAACCCCGATGACAAGCCAAGCAATTGGTTCATACTTTTAACGTTCTTAAGTTTTTTCAACTCTCACGCAATACATGAGCGTGAGCCATGGATATAGCACTATGGGTGGAATAGAAGGGGTAGTTGACAAAAAAGGAGAAAGAAATTCTCACACCAACTAGGCAATTTAATAGGCTATGTAGATGCCAATAAATTGATATCGATGTGAGTGAGTAGGGATTGCCATGCAACGGATGCAATAGAGATATAAGTGTATGAAACCTCAAAAATAAAACTAAGTGGGTGTGCATCCAACTTGCTTGCTCATGAAGACCTCGGGCATTTGAGGAAGCCCATCATTGGAATATACAAGCCAAGTTCTATAATGAAAAATTCCCACTAGTAATATATGAAAGTGACAACATAGGAGACTCTCTTATCATGAAAAACATGGTGCTACTTTGAACCACAAGTGTGGAAAAAAGGATAGTAACATTGTCCCTTCTCTCATTTTATTTTTCTCTCTTTTTTCTTTTTCTTTTTTTTCGTCCGGAGCCTCATCCTACTTGTGGGGGAATCATAGTCTCCATCATCCTTTCCTCACATGGGACAATGCTCTAATAATGATGATCATCACACTTTTATTTACTTACAACCAAGGTAGTCAGAGTCGGGATTCGGAGTCGGATCGATTTTCCTTAGACAGAATCGAGTCGTAGTACCGAGTCGTTGAATCGAGGATTCTACTTGATTTACTGAAATAAGGTATTTTGTATCCACGCCAGAAATTTATATGGGTTCTATGAGTTTAACCACTAAATATAGAGCAAAAAACATACACATCAATGCTAGTTGTGTTCCACTTCTTTTCATGGCTGACCTACTATCTAGCTTGCATGTATGAAAAATATATGAGAGGGAAATATATCGAACATTTAAATCTTCAATGCACGAAATTTACTTAGGAGGTTTTTCTAGAGTAAGTGAACCGATCACTTATATAGCTGACCTGCACTGCTGAACCTTGAAGGTTCTTGCTCACCTTCTTTGACCAATCTTGACGCATCCTCCTTGTCACACCAATTCCATTCGTCGACAAGCCTGATCCTCAGTTTTGAACTAGGGTTTCTAAGAGCTAGATCAAAGGTGTCGGGTGCTGAGCATTTGGGCTTGGGAGGGGAATAAAGGGCCATGAGGCATGTGAAGAGGGGTTTGGATGATGCCATACTATTCTGATACAACTAAACAAATGGCTTAGATAGATTAGTAGAATCGGACATAGTCCATAGCATAGTCGGGATTCTACTATTTTGTATAGGATTCTTTGATTTGGATCGCGACTCAACATGGATTCTACCAGATCCGGATTCATACTGGGACTTGGATCAACATGCTTCCATAGGGTCGTGAAGTCGTAGGATTCTAGGACTCGAGTCGGGATTTTGATTACCTTGCTTACAACTCAAGAATTACAACTCGGTACTAGAACAAATATATGACTCTATATGAATGCCTCCGGTGGTGTACCGAGAAGTGCAATGATCTAGCTTGACATGTATAAAAAATATGAACGGTGGCCAAGCCACAAATACTATGCCAACTACGTGATCATGCAAAGCAATATGACAATGATCATATGTGTCATAATAAAACAGAACGGTGGAAGTTACATGGCAATATATCTCGGAATGGCTATGGAAATGCCATAATAGGTAGGTATGGTGGCTGTTTTGAGGAAAGGTATAAGAGGGTTTAATGCACCAGCGAAAGTTGTGCGGTACTAGAGTGGCTAGCAAAGGTGGAAGGGTGAGAGTGCGTATAATCCATGGACTCAACATTAGTCATAAAGAACTCACATACTTATTGCAAAAGTTTATTAGACCTCGAAGCAAAGTAATACTACACAAGCTCCTAGGGGGATAGATTGGTAGGAAAAGACCATCGCTCGTACCCGACCGCCACTCATAAGGAAGACAATCAATAATAAATCATGCTCCAATTTCATCGCATAACGAGAGACCATACGTGCATGCTTCGGGAATCACGAACCTTAACACAAGTATTCTTACTAAACCACAATTACTAACTAGCATGACTCTAATATCACCATCTTTATATCTCAAAACAAATGCAAGGAATCAAACTTCTCATATATTCAATGATCTTCATGAAAGTTTTTATTATATCCCTCTTGAATACCCATCATATTAGGACTAAATTCATAAACTAAGAAAATTTCCATACTATTTTTAAGACTCTCAAAATAATATAAGTGAAGCATGAGAGTTCATCAATTTCTTCAAAATAAAACCACAGCCGTGCTCTAAAAAGATATAAGTGAAGTACTAGAGCAACTGCCTAACTAAAAAGATATAAGTGAAGCACGTAGAATATTCTAATAAATTCTCGATTAATGTGTGTCCCTCTCAAAAGGTGTGTACAGAAAGGATGATTGTGGCAAACTAAAAAGCAAATAAAGCAAAGACTCATATAACACAAGATGCTCCAAGCAAAACACATATCATGTAGTGAATACAAATATAGCCTCAAGTAATTTACCGATGGATCGTAGACAAAAGAGGGGATGCCATCCGGGGCATCCCCAAGCTTAGATGCTTGGTTGTCCTTGAATATTACCTTGGGGTGCCTTGGGCATCCCCAAGCTTAGGCTATTGCCACTCCTTATTCCATAGTCCATCGAAACTTCACCCAAAACTTGAAAACTTCACAACACAAAACTCAACAAAGAAACTCGTGAGATCCTTTAGTATAATAAAAGTAAATCACCACTTAGGTACTGTTGTGAACTCATTACAAATTAATATTAGCATTATATCTACTGTAGTCCAACTTCACCATGGCTCATACCCCCGATACTACCCATAGATTCATCAAAATAAGAGAACAATGCATAGAAAACAGAATCTTTAAAAAACAGAACAGGCTGTGAAGACCTGAATATTTCTCATACTTATGTAACTCCAAAAATTCTGAAAAATTAGGAAGACCTGGGAAATTTGTTTATAAATATTGTGTAAGAAATTCAGAGTTTTTCCATGTTCCAGAATTTTTTTATAATTCTGCTACTGGACGCAAAAGTTTCTGTTTTTCAGCAAAACCAAATCAACAATCTTCCAAACCATCCCAAAGGTCTTACTTGGCACAAACACTAATTAAAACTCTTAAACACAATCATAATAGAGGTATAATTGCATATTTATTGAAAAACAGAATAAAAACAAGAAAAACAAAAATAATATTGAGTTGCGTCCCAACAAGCGCTATTGTTTTATGCCCCTAGCTAGGCATAATGCATAGATCTAGGTGTTGTCATCTTTGGTATGCAATTCATAAGTAGCCCTCATAATAGATTCATATGGCAACTTAATTTTATTTCTTGGTAAGTCTTCCATGCCCTTCCTTAATGGAAATTGAAATCTAATGTTTCCTTCTTTCATATCAATAATTGCAGCAATCGTTCTAAGGAAAGGTCTACCAAGAATTATAGGGCATGTAGGATTGCAATCTATATCAAGCGCAATAAAATCTATGGGCACATAATTCCTATTTGCAACAATAATACTTCATTAATTCTTCCCATAGGTTTCTTAATAGTAGAATTCACTAAGTGCAAATTCAAAGAATAATCATCAAGTTTATGGAAACCTAGCACATCACATAAAGTTTTTGGAATAGTTGAAACGCTAGCACCCAAATCACATAAAGCATAGCACTCATAATATTTAATCATAATCTTAATAGTAGGTTCCCATTCATCACATAGCTTTCTAGGGATTAAAACTTCCAACTCAAGTTTTTCTTCAAAAGATTTCATCATATCATCAATGATATGTTTAGTAAAAGCCTTATTTTGATTATAAGCATGGGGTGAATAAAGCATAGATTGCAACAATCAATTAAAGAACAATTATCATAATTGAAGTCCTTGAAATCCAAAAGAGTGGGATCATCACTACTTAAAGCCTTGACCTCTCCAATCCCACTTTTATCAATTTTTTCATTCAGATCATCACCCTCCAAATTATTGGGAGGCCTTCTAGATAAAGTTGACTCATCTCCAGCCCCTTTTTCATCAAGTTTAACATTTTCAAAAAAGGATTCGATAGGAGTAACACCAAGCACTTTAAGATCTTCATCATGATTATCACGAAATCTAGAAGAAAATGCCTTTTCAAACCAATTTCTCTTAGCTCGCATCCTAGCGATTCTCTCCTTACTTTCATTAATAGAAATTTGAATGGTTTTCAGAGACTCATTAATATCAAGCTTGGGTGGCATAGATCTAATCTTAAAGGAATTAATCTCATGAGAAATTCTATCAACGTTTCTAGCCAAATCGTCAATCTTCAGCAATTTTTCTTCTACCATGGCATTGAAAATCTTTTGATAATTGATAAATATTTAATATTATTCTCAAGATCAGAGGGTATATTATTATAATTTCCATAAGAATTTTTATAGGAATTACAATAATTATTAGAGGAATTACTAGGAAACGGCCTAGGATTGAAATTACCTCTATATGCGTTATTACCAAAATTGTTCCTACCAATAAAATTCACATCCATAGATTCATTATTATTCTCAATCAAAGGAGACAAAGTATTATCATTAGGATCAATAGGAGCAATCTTACTAGAAATCAATTTCATAAGTTCATCCATCTTTCCACTCAAAGTATCAATTTCTTCAATAGCATGCACTTTTTTTTACTAGTAGAAGATCTTTCGGTATGCTATTGAGAGTAATTTGCCATAATATTATCTAGGAGTTTAGTAGCTTCTCCTAATGTGATTTTCAATAAAATTACCACGCGCGGCGGAAACTAAAAGATTTCTAGATGCAAACAATCCGGCATAAAAAAATTGTATGATCATCCATAAACTTAAACCATGAGTAGGGCAATTTCTTATCATTAATTTCATCCTCTCCCAAGATTGTGCAACATGTTCATGATCAAGTTGCTTAAAATTCATTATATTATTCCTAAGAGAGATGATCTTAGTGGGAGGAAAATACTTGGAAATAAAAGAATCCTTACACTTACTCCATGAATCAATACTATTTTTAGGCAAGGATGAAAACCAAGTTTTAGCACGATCTCGTAGTGAGAACAGGAATAGCTTCAATTTAACAATATCATTATCCACATCTTTTTTCTTTTGCATATCACACAATTCAATGAAAGTATTTAGATGGGATGCAACATCTTCATTAGGACTACCAGAAAATTGTTTTTTCATAACAAGATTCAACAAAGCGGCATTAATTTCATAAGATTCCGCACTAGTGGCGGGAGAAATCGGAGTACTAATAAAATTATTATTATTATTGTTGGAAAAATCACACAACTTGGTATTTTCTTGAGACATCGTGACAAAGCAAGCAATCTAGCACACAAGCAAACAAAAGCAAACGAAAAGACGAACGGAAAGAAGGCAAATAAAAAGGCAAATATTTTTGTGTTTTTCTGAAAAATGTTTTAGAAGTCGGGGAGATGAAAACGAGAGGCAAAGGGCGAATAATGTAAGTGCAAGAGATGAGAGTTTATGATAGGTACTTGGTAGGATTGATGTAGATCCTCCCCGGTAACGGCGCCAAAAATACTTCCTGCTACTTCTTGAGCTTGCGTTGGTTTTTCCCTTGAAGAGGAAAGGGTGATGCAGCAAAGTAGAGATAAGTATTTCCCTCAGTTAAGAACCAAGGTATCAATCCAGTAGGATGAACACACAAGTCCCCAACAGATGCACCTGCACAAACAAACAAATACTTGCACCCAACGCGAAAAAGGGGTTGTCAATCCCTTCATGGTCACTTGCAAGGATGAGATCTGATAGAGATTGATATAAAAGATAACTAAAAGTGCAAAATAAAGTAAAGGTAAATAAATTGCAGCAAGGTACTTTTGTGTTTTTAGTTTTATAGATCTGAAAATAATATGATAGAAATATGACCCGAGGGCCAGAGTTTTCACTAGATGCTTCTCTCTTGAAAGAACACATACGGTGGGTGAACAAATTACTGTTGAGAAATTGATAGAAAATCGCATATTTATGATGATACCAAGGCAATGATCATGAAAAACCATCTCCTGTCTGCATCTACTACTATTACTCCACACATCGACCGCTATCCAGCATGCATCTAGTGTATTAAGTTAACAATAACGGAGTAACGCCTTAAGCAAGTTGACAGGATGTAGAGGGATAGATCCAATCAATATGAAATAATCCCCATCATTTTATCCTTAGTAGCAACAATACAAATACGTGCCTCGCTACCCCTTCTATCACTGGGTGAGGACACTGCAAGATTGAACCTACTACAAAGCACCTCTCCCATTGCAAGAAAAATAAATCTAGTTGGCTAAACCAAATCAATAGATCGGAGAGAAATAAAAAGATATCATAATCATGCATAAAAGAGTTCAGAGAAGACTCAAATAATATTCATAGATAATCTGATCATAAACCCACAATTCATCGAATCTCAACAAACACACCGCAAAAGAAGATTGCATCGAATAGATCTCCAAGAACATCGAGGAGAACATTGTATTGAAGATCAAAGAGAGAGAAGAAGCCATCTAGCTAGTAGCTATGGACCCGTAGGTCAGTAGTAAACTACTCTCATACATCATCGAAAGGGCAGCAGGGTTGATGTAGAAGCACTCCGTGATCGAATCCCCCTCCGGTGGAGTGACAGAAATAGCCCCAAGATCGGATCTCATGAGAATAGAAGCTTGTAGCGGCGGAAAAGTATTTTTGGTGTGCCCCTCGGTGTAAAGGGAATATTTGGGTATTTATAGAGCCAAGATTAAGGTTAGAGAGGCTACGGGGGGCCCACAAGCTCATAGGGCGCCCCCCTAGGGTGCGCCTGGTGAGCTTGTGGCTCACCCATGGGCCTCCTGGCCTTCTCCCAAAGCTTCCTAGGTTTCTTCTGGTCCAAGAAAAATCGCCAAAAAAGTTTCGTTTCGTTTGGACTCCGTTTAGTGTTGATTTTTTGTAAAGGACAAAAAACAAGGAAAAAACAGCAACTGCCACTTGGCACTAGTTTAATAGGTTAGTCCTAAAAAATGATATAAAATACCACCATAATGCATATAAAACATTCAAGATGGATAATATAATAGCATGGAAGAATAAAAAAATTATAGATACGTTGGAGACGTATCAGACCTCTGCTTTGAAGAACTCCTAAAGAGGTGCATTTTTATTTGTGAACAATTTCTGAAAAATTTCGGGACACAAAATGATATCAACAAAACTTAACAAAATTGATAGCAACTACTCATATGGATGTCTAGAGGCTATATCAAGCATTTAAACTACTTGGAACTCAAAGAATTCAACATGCAAGCTCATTTACAGCAGCACCAAGAGTAGCTAATTACTGAAAATATAAACCACTAGAGCAAAAACTAATTGGGGCAATGGAGTAGTCACATACCAAGTAGCAATCCCCAAAAGCAGTTTCGAAAACGGAGCTTCGAGCAAAGAGATCAAAATCTACGGGTTTGAGAGCAAGAACATGAGAGAGAGAGAGAGAGCTAGAGTGATTTTTTCTGGAGGTAGGTGACGAAGTGAGCTGAAGGGATAAGTGAGAGGGGCCTTGTGGGGCCCACTACCCACCAGGGCGCGCCCGGTGGGTGTGGCGCGCCCTGGTGCTAGTGGGCACCAGGGGCACCCCCTGTGATGTTATTTGCATTAAAAATTCTTAAATATTCAAAAAAAATCATGTCAAAATTTTAATGCATTCTGAGCACTTTTATTTTTGGGTCATTTTTTATTGCACGGAAAACTCAGAAAACATGATAAACATGACATTTTATTGTATTTAACTAAAAATAACCGAAAATAAAAAGTGGGTACAGAAGGTTGTGCTTACTAAATTCATTGACCCCATGCCTCTAAAAAATAATTCATTAATAAGGTTGATCAAGTCTTATTAACAACCACTTTCGATTAACATGAACCCGAAGAACTTTCGTAAAACACTAAGTTACCTCAACGGGAATATGCATATCCCCAACAATAAGTATTTCATATTACTTTCTGGCAATAGGTAGGGGAAGTTGGAAGCTTCCAATAGTAATTGTCGGAGACTTTTCAATAACATTAATACCATTCACTTGAAATTGTTTCTTCGGAAAGTGCACTGTACGCTCATTACCATGGATATGAAAAGTGAATTTGCTTTTATTGCAATCGATAACAGCCCCTGCAGTATTCAAAAAGGGTCTACCAAGGATAATCGACATGTTGTCGTCCTCGGGCATCTGAAGTATAACAAAGTCTGTTAAGATAGTAACATTTGCAACAACAACGGGCACATCCTCACAAATACCGATAGGTATGGCCGTTGATTTGTCAGCCATTTGCAATGATATTTCAGTAGGTGTGAGTTTATTCAAATCAAGTCTTTTATGTAAAGAGAAAGGCATAACACTAACACCAGCTCCCAAATCACAAAAGCAGTTTTGACATAGTTTCTTTTAATGGAGCATGGTATAGTTGGTATTCCGGGATCTCCTAGTTTTTCAGGTACTCCATCCTCAAAAGAATAATTAGCAAGCATGGTGGAGATTTCAGCTTTGGGTATCTTTCTTTTATTAGTGACAATATCTTTCATGTATTTAGCATAAGGGGTCATATTTAAAATATCAGTCAAACGAGTACACAAAAAGACTGGCCTAAGCATTTCAGCAAAGCGTTCAAATTCTTCCTCATCTTTTTTCTTAGATGGTTTAGGTGGAAAGGGCATGGGTTTCTGAACCCATGGTTCTCTTCTTTATCGTGTTTTCTAGCAACAAAGTCTCTTTTATCATAACGTTTATTTTTAGGTTGTGGGTTATCAAGATCAACAACGGGTTCTATTTCAATATCATTATCTGGTTCTTTATCATTGTCTGGTTGAGTGTCTTCATGAACATCATCATTATCATTTTCATTATCACTGGATGAATGTTCATTACCAGATTGTGTTTCAGCAGCAGAAATAGAGACATTATTATCATTATCCTCAGGAGGTTTTTCTACTTCAGGTTCACTAGAAGTATGCAAAGTCCTATCATTTTTCTTTTTCTTTTTATTTTTAGAAGGACTAGGTGCATCAGTATTAATTATTTGGGAGTCTTGTTTAATTCTTTTAGGCTAACCTTCAGGATAAAGTGGCTCCTGAGTCATTTTACCTCCTCTAGTTGCTACTCTAACAGCATAATCATTCATATTATTGTACATTTCATTAAGCAGCTCACTTTGAGAATTAGCAACTTGTTCTAACTAGGGTCGAACCATAGAAGCATGTTTCCTACACCTCTAAAATCATTTGTAATTCTAAATAACAAGTCACTCAAGCGAGCAATCATATCAAAATTTTGTTTCAATTGTTTCATAACATTTGCATTGAAGTTATCTTGTTTTCTAATGTAATTGTCAAATTCATGCAAGCATTGACTAGGATGTTTATTATAAGGTATATCACCTTCATCAAACTTTAAAAGATAATTTACCTCCACCACCTGTGGTGGTGTGTCAAGACCATGTATTTCCTCAATATGTGGTAAATTCTTAACATCTTCAGCTTTAATACCTTTTTCCTTCATACATTTCTTTGCCTCTTGCATATCTTCAGTACTGAGAAATAATATACCCCTCTTCTTTGGAGTGGGTTTTGGAGGTGGTTCAAGAAGTGTCCAATCATCATAATTCTTTAATATATTATTCAATAATTCTTCAGCTTGTTCAACAGTTCGTACCATGAAAACACAACCAGCACAACTATCTAGGAAGTCCCTAGAAGCATCGGTTAGTCCATTATAGAAGATATCAAGTATTTCATTTTTCTTAAGAGGATGATCAGGCAAAGCATTAAGTAATTGGAGAAGCCTCCCCCAAGCTTGTGGGAGACTCTCTTCTTCAATTTGCACAAAGTTAAATATTTCCTATAAGGCAGCTTGTTTCTTATGAGCAGAAAAATATTTTTCAGAGAAGTAATAAATCATATCCTGGGGACTACGCACACAACCAGGAGTAAGAGTATTGTACCAAGTTTTAGCATCACCCTTTAAAGAGAAAGTAAATAACTTAAGAATATAGTAATAGCGAATTTTTTCCTCATGAGCAAATAGGGTGGCTATATCATTCAATTTAGTGAGATGTGCCAAAACAGTTTCAGTTCCATAGCCATGGAAAGGATTAGATTCAACCAAAGTAATTAACTCTGGGTCGACAGAGAATTAATAATCCTTATCAGTTACAAAGTTAGGTGAAGTAGCAAACTTAGGATCATATTTCATTCTAGCACTCAAAGATTTTTCTTTCAACTTGACTAGAAATTTCTTAAGATCATCTCTATCTTACAAGCAAGAAAGTCTCTAGCTACTTCTCCATCCATAACATAACCCTCAGATATTTCAGGAAATTCATATCTAGGAGAGCTAGATCTAATAGGTGTTTCATAATTCTCAATTTCAAAGACTTCTTCAATTTCAGTGATTTCATTGGTTTCAGCATTCTCAATTTCTTTAGCTCTAGCAAGTTGTTCATCAAGAAATTCACCTAGTGGCACATTCTTATCAAGTAGAGTACTAGCATAATCATAAACATCATTCATAGCATAAGTAGCATCATCAATTACTTGTGACATATCATAAACAATAGCAGGTTGTGGTGTTGCAAGCTTACTCAAAACAGAAGGTGAATCAAATGCAGAGCTAGATGGCAGTTCCTTATCTCCCCTCGTCTTAGACGGAACGATCTTGGTTCTGGTACCTTTCAAATTCTTCATAGTGATAAATAGATATAAATCCCAAGTGACTCAACAAATATAGCTATGCTCCCCGGCAACGGCGGCAGAAAAAGGTGTTATGACCCACAAGTATAGGGGATCACAATAGTTTTCGAGGGCAGAGTATTCAACCCAAATTTATAGATTCGACACAAGGGGAGCCAAAGAATATTTGTAAGTATTAGCAGTTGAGTTGTCAATTCAACCACATCTGGATATTAAATATCTGCAGCAAAGTGATCAGTAGCACAGTAGTATGATAGTTTGATAGTAGCGGCAGCAGTAGTAGCAACGGTAACAATGATAGCAATAGTTTTGTAGCAGTTGTAACAGTAACATCAACAGTAGTAACTTAACAACAACAATATGTGGAAAATTCATAGGCATTGGATCGGTGGCAACATTGGATAATATTCATCATATAACAGTCATAACCTAGGGCGACACAGAACTAGCTCCAGTTCATAAATATAATGTAGGCATGTATTCCGTAAATAGTCATACGTGCTTATGGAAAAGAACTTACATGACATCTTTTGTCCTACCCTCCCATGGCAGCGGGGTCCATATGGAAATTAAGGGATATTAAGGCCTCCTTTTAATAGAGAACCAGAACAAAGCATTAGCACATAGTGAATAAATGAACTCCTCAAACTACGGTAATCACCGGAAAGAATCCCAATTATTGTCACCTTGGGGTATGCGGATCATAACACGTAGCAGGTGCATATAACTTGCTAGATTGGATCAAGAACATAGATATAATGGTGGAAACATAAACAGTTCAGATCTGAAATCATGGCACTCGGGCCCTAGTGACAAGCATTGAGCATATCAAAGTCATAGCAACATCAATCTCACAACATAATGGATACTAGGGATCAAGCCCAAACAAAACTAACTCGATTACATGATGAATCTCACCCAACTCAGCACCGTCCAGCAAGCCTACGAAGGAATTACTCACTTCGGCGGTGAGCATCATGAAATTGGTGATGGAGGATGGTTGATGATGACGAAGACCGAAGATTCCCCTCTCCGGGGCCCCGAACAGGCTCCATATCTGGCCTCCCGATGAAAACAGGAGGTGGCGGCGGCTCCGTATCGTAAAACGCGATGAAACTTCCTCTCTTATTTTTTTTCTACAAAAATAGGATTTTATAGTCAGGATTAGGGTCAGCGGAGCCTCGTGGGCCCCACTATCCACCAGGGTGTGCCCGAGGGGGTGGTGCACCCTGGTGCCTAGTGGGCAGCTGGGGCCCCCCTCCAGTGGGTCTTGGTTCCAGTATTTTTATTTATTCCAAAATAATTCTCCAAAAAGTTTCGTCTGATTCCGAGAACTTTCATTTCTGCACAAAAACAACACCATGGTAGTTCTACTAAAAACAGCGTCAGTCTGGGTTAGTTTCATTCAAATCATGCAAATTAGAGTCCAAAACAAGAGCAAAAGCGTTAGGAAAAGTAGATACGACGGAGACATATCAGCAACCGTCTATAACACGTAACTTTTCGGAGTGGGTCATGTCCACATGAGCACAAACAGATTGAGACATGTAAGATGGAGATGGTTAGACCATGTATGCAGATAGCACTCAGTTGTCTTGAAGTTCTGGCAGAATCGTTCTGAGCTCGGAGCACAAAGCATCGAAAGATAAACAAGTGTCATATGGAGATATGATCGACAAAGGTTTGTGTCACAGCCCTAGAATAATTGGCTACAAATAGTTGCATCTGCATCCATGCATCATATTTAAATGCAAATGAAAGTTGAAACGGGGATGATAAACCCTAGCACTCGAAATATTTTCAAATAGGTTCAACCTAAAAATATTTTCAATGAACCCAAAATGCCCTTCAGAAAACTTCATCATTTATAGGTGGGTGAAAACCTCTGCCAAAAATGGTGCACATTTTCTAGGTCATCTCTGGTTTTTTGAAATAAATCAGAAATTATTTGAATTTGGGAATTTAATTGCTATAATTGTTTTAAATTCCCAAATAATTCTGAAAACAGTTGAGGGCTATTGGAAATAATTCAAAATGTGTCCAAAATCTATTTTAGCATTTTATAAAATGATTTAGTATTTTTACTAAATCCAAAAAAAACAAATTAGAAAACAGAAAGAATTAGAAAAGAGAGAGAGAGAGAGAGAGAGAGAGAGAGAGAGAGAGAGAGAGAGCATCTCACCTGGGCCACTTGCCTGGCCGGCCCAGTCCACTTGGCCCCCTGCCAGTCATCTCCTTCCTCTGCCAGTAGGCAGAGGAAGGACAACGCACGCGCGCGTGATACGTCTCCAACGTATCTATAATTTATGAAGTATTCATGCCATGTTTACAACAATTTTATATGGTTTTGGTATGATTTGCATGGAACTAACCCGGACTCATGCTGTTTTCAGCAAAACTACCGTGCTGTTGTTTTTTGTGCAGAAATGAAAGTTCTCCAAATGAGCTGAAACTTTTTGATGATTTTTTTTTGGAACAAAAGAGACCCCCGAAGCTTCATGGGAGGGCCAGAAGAGCCATGAGGAGGGCACAACCCACCACGGCGCGCCAGAGGGGCCTAGCTTGCCCCGGTGGGTTGTGCTCACCTCGAGGCCCATCTTCGCATGATTCCAACGCTGAAAAATCCTATAAATAGAGAAACCATCGGAGATAACCCTAGATCAGAAGTTCCGCCACCGCAAGCCTCTGTATCCATGAAAAACCAATCTATACCCCGTTCTGGCACCCTGCCGGAGGCGGAAATCATCACCGGTGGCCATCTTCATCATCCCGGCGTCCGCCATGATGAGGAGGGAGTAGTCCACCCTCAGGGCTGAGGGTTTGTACCAGTAGCTATGTGTTCAATCTCTCTCTCTCTCTCTCGTGTTCTTGAGATGTCATGATCTTGATGTATCGCGGGCTTTGTTAATATAGTTGGATCATATGGTGTTTTCCCCCTCTCTATCTTATTGTGAATTGAGTTTTCCCTTTGAGATTTCGTTTTATTGGATTGAATACTTTTATGGATTTGAGAGCACTTGATATATGTCTTGCATATGAATACCCTGGTGACAATGGGGTATTATATTGATTCACTTGATATATGTTTTGGCACTCAACTCGCGGATTCCCGAGGTGACATTGGGGTAATCTATGCATAGGGGTTGATGCATGTTTTCGTCCTTGTTTCTCCGGTAGAAATCTTGGGGCACTCTTTGAGGTTATTTGTGTTGGATCGAGTATTATGAATCTGAAATTGTTTGATGCGTATCGTATAATTAACTCATGGATACTTGTGGTGACATTGGAGTATCTAGGTGACATTAGAGTTGGTTGATGCGTATCATATGGTGTTATTTTAGTACAAACTCTTGGATAGATCAAACGGAAAGAATAACTTTGTGTTATTTTAGTATGAACTCTTGAATAGATCGAACGAAAAGAATAACTTTAAGGTGGTTTCGTACCCTACAAACAATTTCTTATTATGATCTCCGCTAGATAAGAACTTTGGAGTGATTCTTCATCGCACGTTGAGGGATGGTTATATGATCCAATTAGATTAGCATTGTTGAGAGATTGCACAAGAGAAAATACGGACCCTAGGCCTTGTTTCCAAGCATTGCAATACCGTTTGTGCTCACTTTTGTTACTTACTACCTTGCTGTTTTTTATTGTTCCTATTTCAAAAATCAATATCTACTATCATTACTACACTTGTATCACCATCTCTTTGCCGAACTAGTGCACCTATACAATTTACCATTGTATTTGGTGTGTTGGGGACACAAGAAACTTTTTATTATTTGGTTTTAGGGTTGTTTGAGAGAGACCATCTTCATCCTACACCTCCCACGGATTGATAAACCTTAGGTCATCCACTTGAGGGAAATTTGCTACTGTCCTACAAAACTTTGCGCTTGGAGGCCCAACACGAGTCTACAAGAACAAGTTGCGTAGTAGACATCAAGCTCTTTTCTGGCGCCGTTGCCGCGGAGGTGAGTGCTTGAAGGTATATCTTGAGATCTTGCAATCGAATCTTTTAGTTTCTTGTTTTATCACTAGTTTGGTTTACAAAACAAAAACTACAAAAAAATGGAATTGAGGTGGTCTCATATTGTTCATCTTTATAATGTCTTTCTTGAAAATGATGGATCGGAAAATTGAGCACAATTGATAGAAGAAGAATTCAATAAAATGTTTGGCATAAATGATGAGCATGATTGCAATTTTGCTATTATGAATTCATTGAATATCCATGATGCTAGTGATACGCAAAGCCATAAGCTTGGGGATGCTATGTTTGATGAAGATGATCTTTTTACACCCCCCAAGTTTTGATGAGAAAATTAATTATGATGATTGCATGCCTCCTATTTATGATGATTATATTGACGAAAGTGGATTTGGAGAGGTCATGACTTTATTTAATGATGAATCCACTATTTTGGAAGAGGTTGCAATTGATTATGACAACAAAGTTGCTATCTATGATGATTATTGTGATGACATGTATGTTATAAAAAATAATTATATCGATGAAACTTGTCATCATGATTTTAGTGCTCAAATTTATTATGTGAATCAAGTGTCATATGATAGTTATTTCATTGATTTTGCTCCCACTACTATTCATGAGAATAAATTTGCTTATGTGGAGAGTAATAAAAATTCTATGCTTGTGGATCATGAAAAGAATGCTTTATGTGATAGCTATATTGTTGAATTCATTCATGATGCTACTGAAAATTATTATGAGAGAGGAACATATGCTTTTACATATCTCAATAATATCAAGTTTTCTCTCTATGTGTTGAAAGTTTTGAAGTTATGTTTGTTTTGCCTTCCTATGCTAGTTGATTCTTGTTCCCATAATTGTTTGCTCACAAAATCCCTATGCATAGGAAGTGGGTTAGACTTAAATGTGCTAGTCATATGCTTCATGATGCTCTCTTTGTGTTTCAATTCTTATCTTTTATGTGAGCACCATTGAAATCATCATGCCTAGCTAAAAAGGCATTAAAGAAAAGCACTTGTTGGGAGACAACCCAACATTTACCCCTAATGTTTTTGTGTTTTCACATGATTATGCTACTGTAGTAATCATGTTTTATAGCTTTTATTTCAATAAAGTGCCAAGTAAAGCCTTTGGGATAGTGTGAATGATAGTTGACTTGATTCTGTGCAAAAACAGAAACTTTTGCGTCCAGTACAGAAATTACTATCTTTTACTGGAATGTAGAAAAATTCTGATTTTTTAAAAGTTAATGAGTATACATATTTTATACGTTTTCCTAATTTTTCGGAATTTTTTGAGTTATATAAGTTGACCTTAATTCAGATCTTTATGTATTGTTCTGTTTTTGACAGATTCTGTTTGCAATGCATAGTTTTCTTGTTTTATGGTTTCTATGGCTTATATTGCTTAATATAAATTGTGGAAATTGTAGAGTACAGTAGTCATTGTGTGAGAACAATTATGAATCTTATCTTTACAGTACCAAAGTGAGTGATTTGTCTTTATCATACTAACTCATCTCACGAAGTTCCGTTAAGTTTTGCGTGATTGAAGTTTTCAAGTTTTGGGTGGGATATCGATATGAGGACAATAAGGAGTGACAAGACCCTAAGATTGGGGATTCCCAAGGCACCCCAAGGTAATATTCAAGGAATATCCAAGCAACTAAGCTTGGGGATGCCCCGGAAGGCATCCCCTCTTTCGTCTTCAAGATTATCGGTAACCTCACTTGGAGCTATATTTTCATTCATCACATGATATGTGTTTTGCTTGGAGAGTCATTTTATTTTGTTAGGATTTCCTTGCTGTTATTTAGATAATGTTTTGCATCTTTTATTTCAATAAAAGTGGCAAGGATAGCCTTCAGCATGCTTATTTTGCAAGTATATGAGTTGCTGTTTCAAAACAGAAAATTTGTCGCTGTTGCAAAAATTCCCGAGAAAAGTCAGAATGTGATAAAATGTTGTATTTTCTTGAAAAATAACCTATGATAAATTTTCGACAGTGTGGTAAATTTTCAGAATTTTTTAAGCTAAATAAGTATAAATATTCTTGCATCCTTTACAGACTGTCCTGTTTAGGCAGATTGCTGTTATGTTTGCATATGTTTGCTTGTTTAATGATTCTATTTGAGGATAGGAGTATTAAATATGCAGATGAATTTAGTATGCAATGTTAAATAATAATTTTAGTGATTTGCTACAGTAGAGAATGATAAGGTTATTGCATTGATTTACACTAACTTATCTCACGAGTTCTAGTTGAGTTTTGTGTGGATGAAGTTTTTAAGAACTAGGGAACCCGTGATATGAGAGGAATGAAGAAGACACAAGAGCTCAAGCTTGGGGATGCCCAAGGCATCCCAAGTTATTATTCCAAGAAGTCTCAAGCATCTAAGCTTGGGGATGCCCGGGTAGGCATCCCACCTTTCTTCATCAACAATTATCGGTTAGCGTCGATTGAGCCTAAGTTTTTTCTTCTTCACATGTTGTGTGCTATTCTTGGAATGTCATTTTATTTTGTTTTGCTTTCTGTTTTAATAAGACACTTAGATCTAAAAGTTTTTAAATAAAAGAGAGTCCTCAAATAGCTACCCATTTACATAACTACTCGCTTGATCTTCACTTATATCTTTTTGGAGTAGTTTGTCATTTACTCTCATGCTTCACCTATATCCTAAGAGTAAATTGTTGAATGAATTGAATATCATGAAGTTTAAATTATATGTTCATATAATGCCGAGTAGTAGCTTCACATTGGGTTTAGATAGTGAAATCTTTTGAAGCTTGACAATCACAATATTGGTCATACAAGCAATTCATGAATGATTAGTATAAGGAAGATAACTTTCACATACAAATATATTATCTTGGACATTGATGTCTACTATGCAAGCTTCTTCTTGTAGACTTTTGTTGGGCCTCCAAGCGCAGAGTTTTGTAGGACAGTAGCAAATTTCCCTTAAGTGGATGACCTAAGGTTTATCAATCCGTAGGAGGTGTAGGATGAAGATGGTCTCTCTCAAACAACCCTGCAACCAAATAACAAAGAGTCTCTTGTGTCCCCAACACACCCAATACAATGGTAAATTGTATAGGTGCACTAGTTCGGCGAAGAGATGGTGATACAAGTGTAATATGGATAGTAGATATAGGTTTTGTAATCTGAAAATATAAAAACAACAAGGTAACTAGTAGTAAAAGTGAGCAAAAACGGTATTGCAATGCTTGGAAACAAGGCCTAGGGTTCATACTTTGACTAGTGCAAATTTTCTCAACAATGATAACATAATTGGATCACATAACAATCCCTCAACATGCAACAAAGAATCACTCCAAAGTTTCTATCGAAGAACGTAGGGCGAAAACGTGCATCAACCCCTATGCATAGATTACCCCAATGTCACCTCGGGAATCCGTGAGTTGATTGCCAAAACATACATCAAGTGAATCAATAGAACATCCCATTGTCACCACAGATATCCCATCGCAAGACATACATCAAGTGTTCTCAAATCCAATACTCAATCCAACATAACGGAACCTCAAAGAGCAAGACTCAATTCATCACAACAAGATATAGAGAGGGAAGAAACACCATATGATCCAACTATAATAACAAAGCTCGCGGTACATCAAGATCATGCCAAATCAAGAACACGAGAGAGAGAGAGAGATCAAACACATAGCTACTGGTACATACCCTCAGCCCCGAGGGTGAACTACTCCCTTCTCGTCATGGAGACCGTCGGGATGATGAAGATGGCCTCCGGTGATGGTTTCCCCCTCCGGCAGGTGCCGGAACGGGCTCCCGATTGGTTTTTCGTGGCTACAGAGGCTTGTGGCAGCGGAACTTCCGATCTTGGTTTCTTTTCGGGGGTTTCTGTATTTATAGGAATTTTTGGCGTCGGTCTCACGTCAAGGGGGTCCACAAGGCAGCGGCAAGACAGGGGGGCACGCCCTAGGGGGGCATGCCCTCCACCCTTGTGGTTGCCTCGGGAATCTTCTAGCCCAACTCTTGTGCTTCGGGGGTCTCTTTTGGTCCATAGAAAATCACCGTAAATTTTCAGCCGATTCCGAGAACTTTTATTTCTGCACAAAAAACGATACCATGGTAGTTCTGCTGAAAACAGCGTCCGTCCGGGTTAGTTCTAATAAAATCATATAAAATTGTTGTAAACATGGCATGAATACTTCATAAATTATAGATATGTTGGAGACGTATCAGCATCCCCAAGCTTAATTCCCGCTCGTCCTCGAGTAGGTAAATGATAAAAGAAATAATTTATGAAGTGTGAATGCTAGCAAGTGCACAAGTTTGATCAATGATAATTTCAATCACCTTTTCTAGCATCATTATATATCATAAACAGTAGCTCATCTCATAAAGCTTCTCATGATCAAGTAGCAAGCTATCCACATGTTAAAGCATAGATCATAAACTTTCTTGAAAACTAACAAACTATGTTCTCAGTCATCAAACAATTGCAATTCATCTTATTTTCAGGAAGAGTCTATGTAAGAGCTTTGTTTAGCAAATTCCACATACTCAACTATCATATAGTCTTCCATGATTGCTACCACTCAAAGCATATTTTTAGAACAAATAGCATTCATCGAACACAGAGAAAGATAGGGGCTTAGTGTTTCGCCTCTCAACTTATTTATCATATAGATAATTGTCAACAATAATAATTCATGATCAAATATATTTGAACGGCCATATATGCTTAGATCTTTCCCAATCACATGATGCTTGCCAACTAAAGAATAGGTTGGAATAAGAAATTGACTCAACAAAAATAAAAGTAAAAGATAGGCCCTTCGCAGAGGGAAGCAGGGATTTGCAGAGGTGCCAGAGCTGGAAGCTTTTAAAACAGAGATGAACATAATTTTGAGAGGTATGCTTTCATTGTCAACATAACAACCAAGAGTTCTCACTATCTTCCATGCTAGACACATTATAGGTGGTTCCCAAACAGAATGGTAAAGTTTTTACTCCCCCTCCACCAACAATCACACTCCACGGCTAGCCGAATTCACGGGTGCCGTCCATACCAACAACTTTCCAGGGGGAGTTTTGTTTAATTATTTGAAATTTTGTTTTTGATCTTTTGATCATAGGACTGGGCATCCCAATTACCAGCCACTCTCTCGTGAATGACAAGTGAATAAACACTCATCGTGAGAATAACCCACCTAGCATGGAAGATACCGACAGCCCCTAGTCACTACATGAGCGATTCGGGCATACAAAACAGATTATTATTTGAAGGTTTAGAGTTTGGCACATGCAAATTTACTTGGAACGGCAGGTAAATATCGCATATAGGTAGATATGGTGGATACTCAAGGAAGAAACTTGGTTCAAGGATTTTGGATGCACAAGCAGTATTCCCGCTTAGTACAGAAATTTTGGCTAGCAAAAGATTCTAAATAGCAAGCACCACATGTTGGAGGATCCATAACAATATAACTTCTATGCAAATATACCCAAGCATAACAAATTATGTTGTCTTCCTTGTTCAACTTCAACTAATTTGCTCAAGTTTGAAAATAATTAATGGGGCTCACAATCATAGAAGATGTCCAAGATAGTATATTTATATGTGAAATCTCTCTTCCTTCAATATTCTTTCATGAATTGTTCAAGTGACCAATACTATGTTTGCTAACTTTCAATAAATTTTACCACCTATACTTCTTATATGTGAAGTCATTACTCCCCATGGGATAAGCATATGAAACATATATAATTTCAGATTTATGATATTCAATTCATTCAACCATTTACTCATAGGATATAAGTGAAGCACACGAGAGCAAATGACAAACTACTCCAAAAAGATATGAGTGAAGATCAATGAGTAGTCGAATAATTAAGTAGCTATGTGAAGACTCTCTCTCATAAAGAAAATTTAGATCTTAAGATATTATTAAAACAGCAAGCAAAACAAAATAAAATGAAATTCTAAAAATAGCACACATCATGTGAAAAAGCAAAAACTTATGCTCAACCAAAACTGACCGATCATTGTTGAAGAAGAAAGGTGGGATGCTGTAACACCCCCAGTGGTTAGCTACAGTAATCCCCCTTTGATAATGCCATGATATCATGATCAACGGTGCTTAAACATCACTTGGATCATATCTCTTTTCCAATTCAAATTCAAATGGAAAATTCTAACTGAAAGTGAAAATAAAAGTTGTTCAAATCCAGGAACTAAAATGTTCCTAATATTGTAAATAATCCAGAGACAATTCTAAAATTATATTCAACATATACTAAATAAATTATGTGACTCTAACAGCAACAAAACAGAGATAATTAATCCATTTTCATTTAGTAAAAATCCAAATAAAATTCATTTGCCTCCAAACCAATTTCTAGCAGTGACAAATATTGCACTATAAATATTGGGCCAAGTTACTTATTTTACAAAACTGGAGTTGGGGTTGTACATTTTGGAAAACAACAACTAAAAAGAAAAATAGAGAAAACAGAAAAGATAAAAGAAGAAAAGGAAAAGGGCCCGCAGCGGCTGGGCTTAGTCAACCAGCCAGCCCAGCCCACCCCGCATGTCCCGTCCTTCCTCCTCTGTTCATCCCCGCGCCGCAACCACCGCGCGCGCGCTCGCCGCGCCAGGCCCCCCTCTCCTCTACTCGACACCCGCGCTCGTCGTGGAGGGGGATAAGAGCCCCCTCGCCCGTCCCCGCGAACCCTAGCCCCCTCAGGCGCTCGCCCGCGCCTCTCCTCTCTCTGTTCCCCACTCACCCGAAAGCCGTCGTCACCGCGCCGCTCGATCCCGCGGCCACCGCCACCGCGTCGCCTCGCCGCCGTGCAAGAACGGATCGTCGTCGTCCGCTACGCCGTCTGGTGCAAACCAGGGGAGCTGGGAGCCCCCACAGCGAGTGCCTCGACCTCTTCTTCCCCGCCGCCATCCACCACTGCCGTCGTCAATTTGGTCCTCTCCGACCACCACCGGCTTCCCCGAGCGCTTCCCGTCAACGCTGTGAGCACCGCCATCAGTTCCTCTTCCTCTCTGCGCTCCCCGTGACCCTCTAGCTAGCTGCTGCTGCTGCCGGGCTCCGACCACCGCCATTGCCACCGCCCGCGAGCCGTACGTTCTCCCGAGTCCCCGCGCGAGCCACTGGCGCGCTCCAGAGCGCGTTACGCGACGCACCCAGCCCCCATTTGACCCTCTCGCGCACTCGCGCGCCTTTTCGACGAAGCCCGAAGAGCACCGCCGCCAGCTGTCGTCGCCGGCGTCGTTCCGGGCACTCCCGAGTCCGACCACTCGCCCCACGCGATGCGCGACCTCGCTAGCTCTCTAACGCAAGTGGCCATGCCTGGTTCGGACCACCGTAGCTCGAACCCAAACTCGCCGGAGTTCCTCCGCCGCATACGGGCTCGCCGGCGCAACTCCGGTTGCCGTCCGATGCGGCGCTGACGCGGCAGTCGCGAGGCTCGCCTCATGCCACTGACCACAGGGCCCACTGGGCCCCTTTGACCAGGGTCAACGCTGACTGGGCGGCCCCGTGTCTATGACATGTGGGTCCTGCCATTTAAAAATGTTTTTAGATAAATAGATAATCTGTAAATTAATTAATTAGTTAATTAAAACACTAATTAGTCACTGACTAACCGGACCCACTACTCTAACTAGATAATTAGTTTAAATTAACTCTGTTAATTAGTTACAGAGGCAGACATGTGGGTCCCAGTGGGACCCACCTGTCAGGTTTGACTCTGGTCAGCCAGAGTTGACTGCTGACGTCATCTTTTCGTCATGCTGACGTCACCTTTTACTGTTTTGGATAATTCAAATTTAAATGAATAAATAAATCCAGAAAATGATTAAAACTTTAGAAAATCATAGTAAATAATCCGTAGCTCAGATCAAAAAACTTTGTACATGAAAGTTGCTCAGAACGACGAGACGAATTCGGATACGCAGTCCGTTCGTCCGCCACACGTCACTAGCATAGCGAACATGCAACCGCCCCCTCCGTTTCATCTGTCCAAAAATGCCAAACTTCGAGAAAACATTCCCGGATGTTTTCCCTCTTCACCTATATCATGTAGCACCGCGTCTGAACAACCATAGCTCTGTGTATTGTCATGTCATGCTCTTGTTTGCTTTATATTTACTGTTTCCTCCCCCTCTTTTCTCTCGGTAGATCCCGGTACCGACGTAATCCCTGAGACCGACGCAGCTCAAGAGCCCGACGACACAGTTGACGACCTTGCCTTTGCCGCCGAGCAACTAGGCAAGCACCCCCCCATTTTTTGAGCATACCGATATCGCCTACTCTTTCTCTCTCATGCTTGCATTAGAAATTGCTGCTGCTGTTTTACCTATTCTGATGCATAGCCTGTTTATTGTAACCTGCTATTGAAACCTTACCTGCTTATCCTAAACTGTCTAGTATAGGCTGGGTAGAGACCTATCAGTGACCCCACTTGTCCCGATTGCCCCACTGGATTATCAGAAGACTCGACAACCAGGCCCCGGCACCGCACATCACCCCCTTAGTTGTAACGACACTGCAGCGTTACTATCGAGTGCCGAGGGTGATACCTCGTGTAGCACTTCTGATGTTAACTCTGTAGAGTAGCTATTCGGTCGTGGTCATCGAGGGTGATTCCTCCTTCACCACTTCCGATAACGACGCTGTCGTGCAACACCTCAAGTGTGAACCCATCGAGGGTGATTCCTCCGAGTTCACCTTGACGGATACATCGAGTAGGAATCCAACGAGGGTGATACCTCGGATTCCCTTGATGTTATGGACACGGATAATTGGACTTTACACTGTTACTTGGAAGGCGGGTCGAGTGATGAATACGAGGCGTGGCCGGGCATTCTTGGCCCTTGCCGCAAGTCCTCGAGATGGGGCGACGGGGTCACATCGATCGTGAGTCTCTGCTCATTACCGCACTACCAACACACTATGATTTGGATATTTGATTCGAGTGGGCCTCTGGCCCGATAGCACTAACCATCACGCGGGAATAAATATGGTACTCTGCATCATGGTATTAGCCAACAGCTCTGTCAGACGTCCAGTTCGGCATTGTGGCCGGGTCGGATCGTGCCATTGGCACTGGTATCCACCCTACTCGCAACGACCCGGAGTGCATAGGGCGACGGCCCAAGATCCCTGAGCGCTTAGGATGTAGACCGGCGGGGACCTCTCTGCTGAGCTCTAGGTAGGGCTGCGGTGTGTCGTTTGTCCGAGGCCGGGCATGACCCGGAAAAGTGTGTCCGGCCGGAGTTAAGCGAGCATGGTGGGTAAGTTGGTGCACCCCTGCAGGGAAGAACTAATCTATGCATAGCCGGATCCTCGGTAACGGACACTCGGAGTTGTATCCCGATCGATACAACTAGAATTGGATACTATGGCTCTGGGATTGCTTCTCGCAGGGAGTCGAGAAGGGATCTCTGGCCGAGGATGATGACAGTATGGCTCTGGGATTGCTTTCTCACAGGGAGTTGAGGAAGGATCTCTGGCCGATGTGGAGACTTAATGATACTACTACTTTATGTTGTACGAATCTACACTCTTCTAAGGCTGCAAGACCGTTGAAGATGCTAGTCTTCGATAGGACTAGGCTTTCCCCTCTATTCTGGCATTTCTGCAGCCCAGTCGACACATACAGGCTTCCTTTGATAATGTTGCATATGTAGTGTAGATCCTTGCTTGCTGAGTACTTCGGATGAGTACTCACGGTTGCTTTGCTTTCTTTTCCCCCCATATCCTTTTGATGTAACCACATGACGGAGCCCCTGAGACAGCTGCCCCCGCCGACGATCGCTTCTACTATCCCGAGGGTGGTTACTACTATGAGTTGGCCGACGACCAGGAGTAGGTTAGGAGGGTCCCAGGCAGGAGGCATGCGCCTTTCGATCGTAGTGTTTTCTTTTGCCCCGCCTTTTAAGGGCCTATCTGTGTTTTCTTTTATATCTGTACTCAGATATCTGATGCTTCCGCTGACGCTTGTATGCGAGCTTATCTATTCGAGCCCTCGAGGCCCCTGGCTTGTAATATAAAGCTTATATGACTTTATTTATGTTTTAGAGTTGTGTTGTGATATCTTCCCGTGAGTCCTTAGGCTTGATCGTGTGCATTTGCGTGTATGATTAGTGCACGACTGAGCCGGGGGCGTCACAAGTTGGTATCAGAGCCAGGTTTCGATCCTGGGACCTGTGTGGCTTACGGGCCCATGTCGCCAATTGGGTGGTATTAGGATCTTTTATTCCTCGTATTTACTCTGGGACTTTGACCTCTCTTCTATTCGGGTTAAATGAATTTTACTAACACCGACACTTAAGATCTCGTAAATCTCGTCTACCCGGAGAGCTGGATATCTGTGCTTAATTCCTTACCATTGATCTGATTATTCTGATAATCATTTTCCTTTCCATTGTTTTGTTTAACCTTTCTCTCTGAGTTGTATTATACTTCTCATTGTCATTTGACAATCCTGAATTTCCTCTGTTTCAGATGGATCGTTTGTTTCCACCACACCCTACGACGCACCTTGTGCTTCGCACTTGGGCTCGTGGTGCCCCTGGTTTTCCAGCTGTCCTGATCGTCCTCCTGACCAGGCTGGGCTACCGCTGGTACCCCGAGTACATGGTCTACGAGGATTACCGCGAGTTCAACCAGGAGCAGCACCATGCTGATGTTCGTATCTATGATCAGCGCGATGACTCAGACACTGAGCTGCACCTTTTCCACGGTATCGGCGTGACGATTGAGATGGCAGTACATGATGCCGCCTACTCTGCTGTCGCACGTCTCCGAGGAGAGTTCAGCGATAGCTTGGATGCCTCTGAGTTCCGATACATTCCGTATGCCCCTACTGGAGATACTACTGGATACTACACAGCTATCTGTGCCCCATACGAGTGTCGTCGATACGACCCGCACATTCTTATTCAGTGCACTCAGGCTCTGGATCGCACTGTTCGGGCTCTTGCCGTCGAGTTGGTTGCCACTCGAGCATGCCTCTACGATGCTATGACGCAGTTGCTACCAGCTGTTCATGCAGGGATACATCCAGAGTACATCCTTTACCCGAGCAGGACTTAGATGTAGGCTGGTATTGATTGGCCTGCTGTTGGAGGTCACGCACCTCCACATGGACCTCTTCTTTCAGCTCGAGACCGGGTTCTGCATCAGAGTGCACATGGAGTGTAGGATCCTTCCGCGATGAACATTCGTCGTCCGCACGTGCAGCTACCCCGTTTCAGTGGATCTTCCTGACATTGATGTAGCCTTTGCTATGTCTCGTGGTGTACTTCCTTACCGCATGCATGCGCGCCGCCTACCATATCTAGCTTTTGAATTTGTGCCATTATGCTATTCGCATGTACCCGACTCTGTGTATGGATCTGTATGTCTTAATTGACTACTGTTAAGTATCTAGTACACTGCTTAATTATTGTCGTGTTACATCATGCTTGTCTCTAAACCCCCGCAAATGCTCTTACTGAACTACCCCTGTTGAAACATAACAGGATGGTTAGACCAGGTGGTCGTGGTCGTGCCCCTGAACGCCCACCACCGCCAGATTATATGGCAGCTATGATGCAACAATTCGAGCTCAACCGCCAGTTCATGACTGGGATTATGACTCAGTTCCCGCATCTGAACAACCAGAACCAGAACCCTCCTTCAATAACTCTGCCAGAATTTATGCATCTTAACCCAACTCAGTTCCGCAACTCTGAGAAACCACTGGATGTTGATGACTGGATTCGCGATATCACTCATGAGATGGAGTCTGCAAATGTCTCCCTTGCCAACTTTGTCGCCTTCGCTTCCTTTTTCTTAAAGGGTCCCGCTGCTCAATGGTGGGACACCCACAAACGTACACTGCCTGCTGGAACAGCCGTTACTTGGCCTAAGTTCCAGGCTGCTTTCCGTGCCCGATATATTCCTCAAGGAATCATGGACCGGATGAAAACCCAGTTCCGCAACCTCACTCAGGGCAACAAGATAGTCGAAGCTTATCAGCGGGAATTCCTTGACCTGTCCCGCTATGCTGAAGAAGACATCGCCACGGATGCCCATAGACAAGAGAAGTTCCGTAATGGACTCCACCCAGACATCGAGCTTGCACTTGCTGCTCAAGATTTCACCGACTTTACTACTCTTGTGAACAAGGCTATTCTGCTTGAGACTACTCAAATGAAGCATAAGGAGTCGCAGAAGCGCCATCGTGATGTTGGCTCATCTTCGGGCTCAACACAGAAGCGTCGAGTCTGGATTTCCAACAACGTGTTCCGTCAAGCTGCCCATGCCCCAAGTAACAACCATATTGCACCACGTGTTCCACCCAATGCTCCTCTTCGTCCTGAAGATGGACTGTGCTTCAAGTGTCGCAAACCAGGCCACCTTGCTAAGGACTGCCGCCAGACTCAGAATCAGTTGGCTTTCCCTCGTACTGGCCGTGGCAATGATCGTGGCAACAATCAGGCCCGCAACTATAATATTGGGTCTGCTGCTCATGGTCGTGGACACGCTTACAACATTGATATTGAACAAGTCCAGGATCAACCTACCACTGAAATGGGTACCCTTCTCGTTAACTCAGTATCTGCTTCTGTTTTATTTAATTCAGCAGTATCACATTCATTCATCTCTGAAAAATTTGCATTCATGCATGACCTTCATTATGAGGAAATGCATACTCCGTTAGTCATCCGGGCTAGTGAATTACCGTGCCCAGACAACTCAAAATGCTGAGGCTAAAAGATACACCTTGAATGCGTTGAACGCTTCTCCGCTTGAGATGATCGAAAACATTCCAGTCGTTTGAGATTTTCCGGACGTTTCTTCGGAAGAACTTCCAAGAATACCCCGCTTTCTTTCAGTCTTCCTCTTAATTCTCGGGACGAGAATTCTTATTAGTGGAGGAGATTTGTAACACCCCTAGTGGTTAGCTACAGTAATCCCCCTTTGATAATGCCATGTCATCATGATCAACAGTGCTTAAACATCACTTGGATCATATCTCTTTTCCAATTCAAATTCAAATGGAAAATTCAAACTGAAAGTGAAAATAAAAGTTGTTCAAATCCAGGAACTAAAATGTTCCTAATATTGTAAATAATCCAGAGACAATTCTAAAATTATATTCAACATATACTAAATAAATTATGTGACTCTAACAGCAACAAAACAGAGATAATTAATCCATTTTCATTTAGTTAAAATCCAAATAAAATTCATTTGCCTCCAAACCAATTTCTAGCAGTGACAAATATTGCACTGTAAATATTGGGCCAAGTTACTTATTTTACAAAACTGGATTTGGGGCTGTACATTTTGGAAAACAACAACTAAAAAGAAAAACAGAGAAAACAGAAAAGAGAAAAGAAGAAAAGGAAAAGGGCCCGCAGCGGCTGGGCCTTAGTCAACCAGCCGGCCCAGCCCACCCCGCCTATCCCCTCCTTCCTCCTCTGTTCATCCCCGCGCCGCTGTCGCCGCGCGTGCGCTCACCACGCCAGGCCCCCCTCTCCTCTGCTCGACACCCGCGCACGTCGTGGAGGGGGATAAGAGCCCCCTCGCCCGTCCCCGCGAACTCAACAAGAACTCGTGAGATAAGTTAGTATAAATCAAATACAAAACCTTATCATTCTCTACTGTAGAAAATCACTAACATTATTATATAACATTGCATACTAAATGCCTCTACATATTTAATACTCCTATCCTCAAATAGAATCATTAAACAAGCAAACATATGCAAACATAACAGCAATCTGTCTAAACAGGACAGTCTGTAAATAGTGCAATTATACTCATACTTTCCTAACTCTAAAAATTCTGAAAAATTACCACACCGTAGAAAATTTGTTGCTACTCATTGTGTAAAAATTTCAAGATTTTACCACATTCTGAATTTCCATAAGAATTAAGACAATAATAGAAAACTTTCTGTTTTCAAACAGCAACATATAGACTTGCAAAATAAGCATGGTAAAGGCTATACTTGACACTTTTATTGAAATAAAACATGAAAAACATTACTCTAAATAACAGCAATCAAATACTAATAAAATAAAATGATGCTCCAAGCAAAACTCATATCATGTGACGAATAAAAATATAGCCCCAAGTAAGGTTACCGATAATGTTGGAGACGAAAGAGGGGATGCCTTCCGGGGCATCCCCAAGCTTAGTTGCTTGGATATTCCTTGAATATTACCTTGGGGTACCTTGGGCATCCCCAAGATTAGGCTCTTGTCACTCCTTATTCTCCTCATATCGATATCTCACATAAAACTTGAAAACTTCAATCACACAAAACTTAACGGAACTTCGTGAGATGGGTTAGTATGATCAAACAAATCATTCACTTTGGTACTGTCAAGACAAGATTCAAAATTTTTATCACATGATACCTACTGTACCCTATCATTTCTACAATTTATATTGAGTAATATAAGCCATAGAAACTAGAAAACAAGCAAACTATGCATCGAAAACAGAATCTGTCAAAAACAGAACAGTCTGTAAAGATCTGAATTAAGATCACACTTTTGTAACTCAAAATATTCTTAAAAATTAGGAAAACGAATAAAATTTCTATAACAATAAACTGTAAAACATTCAGAAGTTTTCCACATTCCAGTAAAAGATAGGAATTTCTGTACTGGACGCAAAAGTTTCTGTTTTTGCACAGAATCAAGTCAACTATCATCCACACTATCCCAAAGGCTTTACTTGGCAATTTATTGAAACAAAACCTATAAAACATGATTACTATAGTAGCTTAATCATGTGAACACACAAAAACAGTAGGGGTAAATATTGGGTTGTCTTCCAACAAGCGCTTTTCTTTAATGCCTTTTTAGCTAGGCATGATGATTTTAATGATGCTCACATAAGAGATAAGAATTGAAACACAAAGAGAGCATCATGAAGCATATGACTAGCACATTTAAGTCGAACCCACTTCCTATGCATAGGGATTTTGTGAGCAAACAATTTATGGGAACAAGAATCAACTAGCATAGGAAGGGCAAACAAGCATAACTTCAAAACTTTCAATACATAGAGAGGAAACTTGATATTATTGCAATTCCTACAAGCATATATTCCTCCCTCATAATAATTTTCAGTAGCATCATGAATGAATTCAAAAATATAACTATCACATAAAGCATTCTTTTCATGATCGACAAGCATAGAAATTTTATTACTCTCCACATAAGCAAATTTATTCTCATGAATAGTAGTGGGAGCAAACTCAACAACATAACTATCATGTGAGGCATAATCCAATTGAAAATTAAAATCATGATGACAAGTTTCATGGTTATCATTATTCTTTATAGCATACATGTCATCACAATAATCATCATAGATAGCAACTTTGTTCTCATAATCAATTGGAACCTCTTCCAAAATAGTGGATTCATCACTAAATAAAGTCATGACCTCTCCAAATCCACTTTTATCAATATTGTGAAAAGATTCAACACCCTCCAAAATAGTGGGATCATTAACTAGAGTTGACACTCTTCCAGACCCACTTTCATCAACATAATCATCATAAATAGGAGGCATGCTACAATCCTAATAAATTTTCTCATCAAAACTTGGGGGACTAAAAATATCATCTTCATCAAACATAGCATCCCCAAGCTTGTGGCTTTGCATATCATTAGCATCATGGATATTCAAGAAATTCATACTAACAACATTGCAGTCATGCTCATCATACAAAGATTTTATGCCAAACATTTTATTGACTTCTTCTTCTAACACTTGAGCACAGTTTTCCTTTCCATCATTTTCACGAAAGACATTCAAAAGATGAAGCATATGAGGCAACCTCAATTCCATTTTTTTGAAGTTTTCTTTTATAGACTAAACTAGTGATAAAACAAGAAACTAAAAGATTCGATTGCAAGATCTAAAGATATACTTTCAAGCACTTACCTCCCCGGCAACGGTGCCAGAAAAGAGCTTGATGTCTACTACGCAACCTTCTTCTTGTAGACTCGTGTTGGGCCTCCAAGCGCAGAGTTTTGTAGGACAATAGCAAATTTCCCTCAAGTGGATGACCTAAGGTTTATCAATCCGTAGGAGGCGTAGGATGAAGATGGTCTCTCTCAAACAACCGTGCAACCAAATAATAAAGAGTCTCTTGTGTCCCCAACACACCCAATAAAATGGTAAATTGTATAGGTGCACTAGTTCGGTGAACAGATGGTGATACAAGTGTAATATGGATAGTAGATATAGGTTTTTGTAATCTGAAAATATAAAAACAGCAAGGTAACTAGTAGTAAAAGTGAGCAAAAATGGTATTGCAATGCTTGGAAACAAGGCCTAGGGTTCATACTTTCACTAGTGCAAATTCTCTCAACAATGATAACATAATTGGATCACATAACAATCCCTCAACGTGCAACAAAGAATCACTCCAAAGTTTCTACCGGAGAATGTAGGATGAAAATGTGCATCAACCCCTATGCATAGATTACCCCAATGTCACCTCGGGAATCCGCGAGTTGAGTGCCAAAACATACATCAAGTGAATCAATAGAACATCCCATTGTCACCACAGATATCCCATCGCAAGACATACATCAAGTGTTCTCAAATCCAATACTCAATCCAACATAACAGAACCTCAAAGAGCAAGACGCAATTCATCACAACAAGATATAGAGAGGGAAGAAACACCATATGATCCAACTATAATAACAAAGCTCGCGGTACATCAAGATCGTGCCAAATCAAGAACACAAGAGAGAGAGAGAGAGAGAGAGAGAGATCAAACACATAGCTACTGGTACATACCCTCAGCCCCGAGGGTGAACAACTCCCTCCTCGTCATGGAGACCGCTGGGATGATGAAGATGGCCTCCGGTGATGGTTTCCCCCTCCGGCAGGGTGCCGGAACAGGCCCCCGATTGGTATTTCGTGGCTACAGAGGCTTGCGGCGGCGGAACTTCCGATCTAGGTTTCTTTTTGGGGGTTTCTATATTTATAGAAATTTTTGGCGTCGGTCTCACGTCAAGGGGGTCCACAAGGCAGCGGCAAGACAGGGGGCGCGCCCTCCACCCTTGTGGTTGCCTCGGGACTCTTCTGGCCCAACTCTTGTGCTTCGGGGGTCTCTTTTGGTCCATAAAAAATCACCGTAAATTTTTAGCCCATTCCGAGAACTTTTATTTCTGCACAAAAAACGACACCACGGTAATTCTGCTGAAAACAGCGTCAGTCCGGGTTAGTTCTAATAAAATCATACCAAAATCATATAAAATTGTTGTAAACATGGCATGAATACTTCATAAATTATAGATACGTTGGAGATGTATCAGACATCTTCTATGATTGTGAATACCCATTAATTATTTTCAAACTTGAGAAAATTAGTTGAAGTTGGACAAGGAAGACAACGTAATGAGTTATGGTTGTGTATATTTGCATAGAAGTTATATTGTTATGGATCCTCCAACATGTGGTGTTCGCCTAGGATCTTTTGCTAGCCAAAAATTCGTACTAAGTAGAGATACTACTTGTGCATCCAAAAACCCTTAAACCCAGTTTCTTGCCATGAGTGTCCACCATACCTACCTATGGATTGAATAAGATCCTCCAAGTAAGTTGTCATCGGTGCATAAAGCAATAAAAATTGCTCCTAAATATGTTTGATCTTTTATTGTAAGGGAAAATTGAGTGTTGTATGAACTTGTGATGGCAAAGTAATAAAAGCGACGGACTGCATAATAAAGGTTGCTATCATAAGGGGCAATATAACGTGACGTTCCTTTGCATTAAGAGTTTGGGCATCCAACAACAAAAAGCGCATGACAACCTCTGCTTCCCTCTGTGAAGGTCCTATCTTTTACTTTTCAGTATTTACTTTTATGCAAGAGTCAATAGTATGCATTCTCATTTCAACATCAATTATCCTCTAGTTGGCAAGCATCATGTGGTGGCGAAAGATCTAGGCACATATAGCCAGTCAAATATATTTGATCATGATTTATTATTGTTGACAATTATCTCTATGATAAATGAGTCTGGAGGCGAAACATTAAGCCCCTATCTTTCTCTGTGTTCGATGGATGCCATTTGTTCTAAAAATATGCTTTGAGTACTAGCAATCATAGAAGACTAAATGATGATTGAGTATGTGGAGTTACTTAGACTCTGTTGAATAAGTTGAATTGCAATTGTTTGGTGACTAAGAATATAGGTTGTTGAGTTTCAAGAGAATTCATTGTTTGAACCTTAACATGTGAATTGGTTGCTACTTTAACATAATGAGTTTTATGACAAAAAGTTGATGTTATGGTTCTAGGAAAAGTGATTCAAACTATCATTGATCAAACTTATGCACTTTGCTAGCATTGACACTTCATAAATTATTTCTTTTATCATTTACCTACTCGAGGACGAGCAGGAATTAAACTTGGGGATGCTGATACGTCTCCAACGTATCTATAATTTATGAAGTATTCATGCCATGTTTACAACAATTTTATATGGTTTTGGTATGATTTGCATGGAACTAACCCGGACTGACGTTGTTTTTAGAAGAACTACCGTGGTGTTGTTTTTTGTGTAGAAATGAAAGTTCTCCAAATGAGCTGAAACTTTTTGACATTTTTTTGGAACAAAAGAGACCCCCGAAGCTTTGTGGGAGGGCCAGAAGAGCCACGAGGAGGGCACAACCCACCAAGGCGCGCCAGAGGGCCTGGCTTGCCCCGGTGGGTTGTGCTCACCTCGAGGCCCATCTTCGCGTGATTCCAACGCTGAAAAATCCTATAAATAGAGAAACCATCGGAGATAACCCTAGATCAGAAGTTCCGCCGCCGCAAGCCTCTGTAGCCACAAAAAACCAATCTAGACCCCGTTCTGGCACCCTGCTGGAGAGGGAAATCATCACTGGTGGCCATCTTCATCATCCCGGCATCCACCATGATGAGGAGGGCGTAGTACACCCTCAGGGCTGAGGGTTTGTACTAGTAGCTATGTGTTTAATCTCTTTCTCTCTCATGTTCTTGAGATGTCATGATCTTGATGTATCGCGGGCTTTGTTAATATAGTTGGATCATATGGTGTTTTTCCCCTCTCTATCTTGTTGTGAATTGAGTTTTCCCTTTGAGATTTCGTTTTATCGGATTGAATACTTTTATGGATTTGAGAGCACTTGATATATGTCTTGCATATGAATACCCTGGTGACAATGGGGTATTATATTGATTCACTTGATATATGTTTTGGCACTCAACTCGCGGATTCCCAAGGTGACATTGGGGTAATCTATGCATAGGGGTTAATGCACGTTTTCATCCTTGTTTCTCCGGTAGAAATCTTGGGGCACTCTTTGAGGTTCTTTGTGTTGGATCGATTATTATGAATCTGAAATTGTTTGATGTGTATCGTATTATTAACTCATGGATACTTGTGGTGACATTGGAGTATCTAGGTGACATTAGAGTTGGTTGATGCGTATCATATGGGGTTATTTTAATACAAACTCTTGGATAGATCGAACGGAAAGAATAACTTTGTGTTATTTTAGTACGAACTCTTGAATAGATCAAATGGAAAGAATAACTTTAAGGTGGTTTCGTACCCTACGAACAATTTCTTCTTATGTTCTCCGCTAGATAAGAACTTTGGAGTGATTCTTCATCGCACGTGGAGGGATGGTTAGATGATCCAATTAGATTAGCATTGTTGAGAGATTGCACAAGCGAAAGTACGGACCCTAGGCCTTGTTTCCAAGCATTGCAATACCGTTTGTGCTCACTTTTGTTACTTGCTAGCTTGCTATTTTTTATTGTTCCTATTACAAAAATCAATATCTACTATCATTACTACACTTGTATCACCATCTCTTCGCCGAAGTAGTGCACCTATACAACTTACCATTGTATTTGGTGTGTTGGGGACACATGAAACTTTTTATTATTTGGTTGCAGGGTTGTTTGAGAGAGACCATCTTCATTCTACACCTCCCACGGATTGATAAACCTTAGGTCATCCACTTGAGGGAAATTTGCTACTGTTCTACAAAACTCTACGCTTGGAGGCCCAACACGAGTCTACAAGAACAAGTTGTGTAGTAGACATCAACGCGCCAGCTCCTGCTTCCACCGCGATGCCCCACCTCTTCTGGACGTGCCACAGAGACACCCAAGACCTCCTCTACCTTATCCCCCTTGTAACTCTCTTCTTCCCCTTCTCTGTCTCGCTCCTATGCTCACATCCGAGCGCCATCATCGCCGCCGCTCGCCATTCCCGTGACCACCGTGCACCTTGTGCCTCACCACCTTGTCCCCGAGCACCGCCGTTGTCTCCTGTGTCGTCTACACCAAGCCATTAGACCCTGGGAGCTCTTCAAGGATGCCATCGACCTCCGTCCGCCAAGATCACCGGCGACCACACGCTCACCTAGCTGCCTCCCCGAGCTCTTTGACCACCCCTACGTGATCAACGTGAGCTTGCGCTTTGTTTCCCTCTCCTTCCAGTGTGGATTCCTCATCATATCTACCATACAGTCGAGACCGAGAGTGCGCCACCGCACGAGCTCATCGCCGACAAGGCTCCGGTGACCAAATGTTCCCGTGCATATGCCCTTTGGCTTCGTGAGTGCATGTAGAATCCGTAGGTGCTAACCACTGACCCTCCCATGTGTCGCATCACCAACTCCATCGGCATCCGAGCCCCAGCTGCCGCCAAATTGGTCGTCGCCGTCCATCCCAACCAGCGCAGCTCTGGCCACCACCACCAGCCGATGTGGCTCGCTCCCAGGAGCATGTACGAGCAAACCATGCCTAAAACGATGCCCTGTGGTGGATTTCCGACATGATCGGCCATCTCGGACCTCGTCGGCGGCGAACCACCGATGGGTTTGACCCACTTTGACCATGGCTGGACCCCCCTGTGTCCATGACATGTGGGGCCGTTCTCTGACTAGTTTTAGTTTAGGGTTATACTTAGCACTCAATAACCTTGTTACTTTAATGAGTCACTGACCAGTGGGTCCCACTTGTCAGGTTTGACTTGGTTGACCTGCTAACATTACTATTGACCGTGCTGATGCAGTAATGTTTTCTGGAATTCTAAAGAATCAGAAATGATTTATTAATTTCATAAAATGTTTAAAACTTTGAAAAAACATAGAAAATAATCTATAACTCAGATGAAAATAATTTATATACGAAAAATGATCAGAAAAATATGAGGAATCTGTTTATGACATGATCATGCATATTTGAACAAGTTAACATCACCAATAGGACAATTCATGGTTATGGCAATTTATGAAATAACATTTGGAGTTGGAATTTGATCTTGTTTGAAATCCACTTCTATTAACTTGGCTAAATATTGCATTAGGTGAATTCATTACCTTAACAAGACATGGCATCCATGTGAATGTGCGTTGCATTGATTTTGTTCCTTCTTTGCTAGTCAGTGTTGTTCCTTCTCGGTAGCCATTTTTTTTACGTTCTTATCGTTGTCACTGATGAAGAGCTTTACTATCTTCAGCATTGCCAGGCAAGAACCCCCCCCCCCCCTTGATCACTCCGATACAATCCCACTCTCTCGCTCTTGCAGGACAACAATGATTCAACTATTACATGTTGTGGTAGTTGAACCCATTCCTCTGCATGACCTGTCTTTGCCATAGTAAATAGTTAAAACCTTCTAGCATGAGTAGGAATTGCTTGAGCCATGTTGTGACTACTCATCAATGCTTGCTTGATATGCCTGCTATGCTTAGAGTTGTGTTGGGTCTGATCCATCTGGGCGATGAATTGGAATGATTGTGTTAATGTCCAACTGTGTGAGAGCTAAGTGTGTGAACACGATTTGGTAAAGGTAGCAATGGGAGGCCATGTAGGAGTACATGGTGGGTTGTCTCATTGAGACCGTCCTTAGGAACTGAGTTCTGTGTTTGTGATCCAAGACAGTTACTACCACACATTGGGTTCCGATAACTCGACCCCTCTCGACTTATTAATCGCCTTGATCTCTATCCAGGAGTTGCAACTAGTTTCTGGTGTTTGTAGGATATGTGTTAGGCCGTGCATAGCGTTGACCCTAGGGGTGGGCTATGATGCGGTAGAGACACCAAGGCACGGTGTGCCAACTGACACCCGAATGGTGCTCTTGGGAACCCTATTCTCATTGTTTGGGGCCGTGATAGAAACCTCGGCCGGACTTCCATTGTGGATACAACCTCAAATAGGCGATAAACCTAGACTAGAGTCTTGTGTTGTTAGTCAGGTCATGGCTGACACCCTCGCCAGGCTTTCACTTGAAGGTTGCCGAGATACATGACGTGTACATGGTGATAAGTGGTGAGAGCGTGTGTGAAGAAGTACACCCCTACAGGGTTGATGATCCTTTCGGATAGCCGCGTCCTCGGATATGGACTACTTGGAAAGCTTATATTGTTCATAGACAAGTTGAAATGGATACTCTAAAATGCACAAGATAAGTGTGAGTGCTATGGATGGACTTCTCGTAGGGAGACGGGACAGAGTCCATAGTGGTGTATTGAATTGGTGAATATGTGGACTCATGTGCGCTCTCTTACCCCAAAGAAATTACTGGTAGTCGTAGTTCAGGATAGCCACTGAGTCAAAGCTGGCTTGCTGCAGTTAAACTCCACAACCCCCTTGTTGATATTGATGCATAAGTAGTTAGTTCCGATGTAAGTCTTGCTGAGTACATTTGTACTCACGTTTGATTAATTTATGTTTTTGCAGAGGAGACATAGGTCTCACTAGTGGTTTCAACGATGAGTTTGACTTGGAACGATTAGATTGGGAATTCGATACAGAGGTTTGGTTCCTATGGAGGGTCTTGTAGATAGACATGCTTTCTAGACTTCTTTCTTTTCAACTGTCTGTACTCAGACAGGTTATGCTTCCGCTTGTTGTTTGTATGGCTTTGTATGTTGGGTCATGAGGCCCATGTTTGTAATATAAGGCTACGTATGACTCTTCGAGGCTTCTTTAATAAATACTTTGAGTCGTAGAGTTATGTTGTGATGCCATGTTGTACGAACACATACTTGCATGTTCTGCGTACGTATGATGTGTATTGCTATGTGTTGGGCCCTGACAGTTTGCCTACCGGTTGAAGTTCACGTCATCAGTGATGTCCACATCAATGGCTGTGAATCAGATTAGGGTCTTGAATCACTTAAAATCAATTATGAGAGATATTGATTTGAGTGGGAGCACAATTATGTATTAATTAAGTTTTATCACTAGTGCAAATTAAATATGAACAATGTCTATGTGTAGTTTGCATTATAGTTGTAGACTTATGGCTCACGTTCCACCTTTGTTGTTGAAATTGATTGACTGTTATTTATCTGGTTGAATCGTTACGATTGGTAAACGTAATGAGAGGATCGTCCTCTAAGAGTGTAGAGAAGGATTTTGTCGTACTGCATGCTTACAATACTCTCTTCCTAATGCTATGGATGATGAGACTCACGTCCTTCGATCCAAAAGCTAGAATTGCATTATGGTCTGCTTGCTTCCAAGAAACCTGAACTTCAAAATGTTTGGGATAGTTATGTGATATTCCCAGAACCGAAAATTGTTTTCAAGAACAAACAAAGATATGTGATATCCAAAGAAGTGTTTGTTTGCAAGATCTAGTGAAGTGTTCAACTATGTTTTAGACTAAAATATGTGAGATCCAAAAGAACACCAGTCATGAATTGATGGTGAAAACTTAAAGAGAAAGAACAAAACCAAATGATGTAATGAGAGGTACATGCCTAGGGTAGTTCGAAGCTTACGCTACTCTTAAATGGTTAGGTAATTCTTCTATTGAGTGGGAGAAATATTGACTATAAGAAGTTTAGAGGCGGAAGGAAAAGAAGACTGGAATGTCCATCTCAGGTATGAATGTCTTACAAGTTATAAGATGTAGAGAAAGTCAGTCAAGTAAAGTGTGATTTTTGAGAGTTGTGATTAAATTGTTAAACACTAAATTCTTCGGGAATTGTGGTTAAAAGTTGATCACAAGGATACCGACTCGATTGCATATTGTTGTGAATGGATGCAAAAATTACTACAGCCTAATGACCAACAAACTAATGAGGTTAAAATATGTGTTAAATTTTTTGTAAAAGTTATGATACTTTTTCATCAACATGTTACCTCTGAATTTATTGAACATCCATAACACTGACGCTAAATGTCGCAAGACTATAAGAATACCACATATGTGTGACACTGCATTTAGTCACATTGGAGAAACTCGCATGGAGAAATTCCATAGTGATGGATGTTGGAGTCATATGATTATGAATCATGTGACACTTGCAACTTTTGTCCAAATAGTGAAGTAAACTAAAATACCGTTCACAAGCTATAAAGAACGAGCAACAAAATAATTGGAAATATGCATATTGATGTATGTAGTCCAATAAGTGTTGTTACAAGCAATGGATTTATCTATCTTCAAGGATGACTCAAGTAGATATTTATATTTACCAATTGAGACATAAATCTGGATCTTTTGAAATGTTTTAAAAGGCTTTCAGAATGAAGTAGAAATTATTATAACAAGAAAATTATGTTTCTACAATTGGATTGCAGAAAAGAATATTTGAGTTACAAATTTAGCGAATGTCTGATGAGCTATGAAAAATATTTTATAGCTTGCACCTCCTAGAAACACTACAAAGCATAGAGTGTTTTGAGTAGATGTAATCAAGCTATGTATGACATGGTGTGATCAAAGATGACATTAATTATTTTGCCATTATATTTTTTAATGTGATGCTTTAGAGACTATGGCTTTTACACTAAAAGAGCGCCATCAAATTTATTGAAATAAGTGCTACTTTGTAGGTTATCCCAAATGGTTGGGTATTCCTCTATCACTACGCCGAGGCAAAGTATTTTGCCAGAGAGTGCAAAATTTTTGAAGAAAATGTTTTCTGCAAAAGAGTGAGTGGGAGGACAGTGCAAATCGACGGGATTATGGAATTTTCGTGATCAGGTCAAAGAAAATAAATGCTAGAAGTGGTTCTACAATTTATTACCATGACTGATACAAAAGCCTCTACATAGGATATAGAGACTTCAATCGAACGTGCAACTAAACCATATTGGTTGGGGAAATTCGTGCAAACCTTCATGGTGCACAGATGAAATATTGTTGAACATACAACAAACCTACAATTTACAGAGAAACGTTGATGGGCCCTGACTCCGGAATTGGCTATAAGACAAATAATCTGAGATAGTATCCATACACATAATTCAAGTTTAGAACTTGATAGAACCTCTGGAAGACTTAAAGTCTAAATTATATTGATGGATCTATAGATTGACAAAGATAAAAATGTTTATAATGCTTGACTTATTACAAATAGTTTATGACAAGATCAAGGAGTTTATTATGACGAGATTGTCTCATCATAATAATACTTAAAGTCAGTTCGGATTAAACTAGCAATTACTAAATATTTCAGTTATGAGATATAACAGATGGATGTCAAAATGATTCCCATGAGATGGAAATAGAACCAAGGTTGTATATTTGATACAGTCCAAGGTAATTTTCTGAATCTAGAGGATGCTAGTAAGTGTACAAACTATAAGAGATCCACTAATGATCTGAAGCAAGCATAGTGGAGTTGTAATCTTTGTTTTGATGAATTGATCAAATGATATGATTTCATCAATAAAAACAAAGATGCTTGTGTAACACCCCCAGTGGTTAGCTACAGTAATCCCACTCTTGATAATGACATGTCATCATGATCAATAGTGCTTAAACATCATTTGGATCCTATCTCTTTTCAAATTCAAATTCAAATGGAAATTCAAACTAAAAGTGGAAACAAAAGTTGTTCAAATTTGATAACTAAAATGTTCATAAGGTTGTAAATAATCCAGAGACAATACTAAAATTATAACCAACATTTAATAGATTAATTAAGTGACTCAAACAGTACCAAAACAGCAAGGTTTAATATAATTTATTTAATACAAAATTCGTGTGAACTCCATTAGCCTCCAAACCAACTTTTAGCAGTACTAACTAATGCACTGTATTTATTGGAACAAGTTACCTATTTTACAAAACAGTGTTGGAGGCCACACATTATTGCAAAAATAGAAACAAAAGAAAAACAGAGAAGAAAACAAAAATAAGAAAAGGAAAAGGCCCACTGTGGCTGGGCTCTAGTCTACAGTGCCGGCCCAGCCCACTCCCCACCTCGTCCCCCTCCTCTGTTCACCACCGCGCGCCGCTGTCGCCCACACCACGCGCCGCGCCCCGGCCCTCCTTCACCTCGCTCGACACCGCACCTCGCCGCTCGCTGTGGGTGGATAAGAGCCCCCCTGGCTCCCCACTGAACCCTCTGGTCTCTCCCCCTCTCCATCGCTCCTCCTTCTCCTCCTCTCTCTGTCGAATGCCATCGCCGCCGTTTCATCGTTGCCGCGCTCCGGCGCCACCCCGGGCTGCGCCAGGTAGCACAGAAGAACCGTCTCCCTCCCCTACATCGAGCACGCCCCTGGAGCTGGACCGAGAAGCCCTGGAAACGCCGCCCGCTCCATTTTCCCCTCGCCGGAATCCGCCTCGGCCGCCGCCTCAACCCGCTGCTCCGACACCTCTCCGCGCCTCCCCGAGCACGGCAACACCCTCAGTGAGCACCCGCGTGCTTTTCCCCGTTAGCTTGGGCTCGGTTTCGAGCTCCGGCGTGCTTTCCGTCTACGGGTTGCTCCGGCTGCCGTCACCACAGCTCGTGCCGCTGCTATAGTGCCGCTCTGGCTCCATCGAGCGCGCCATTGAGTCCGTGACATCGCGTAGATGCCGCCTAGTCTCTTAGTTAGACCGCTGGAGCCCCGCCATAACGTTTTAGTGCACCACCGAACTCCGGCCGCCGCCGCGAGCTTCGTTCCGGCGAACTCCGGCCACCCCAGCTCGTGAGATTGCCACAGGTCAACTCGGTTCGATCCTAGCTTTCGAATGAGCCGCTTCCCGCGCTAAAAGAGCCCCTGTGGGCGATTTCCGATGAGCTCCGGCGAAGCTCCAGCCGTCCCCGCCGCGTCTCGCCTCACCGGCGGCCGGCGCTGACCGGGCGCCCACGTGGCACCGCGGGCCCCGCCCCGTGCCACTGACCACGGGCCCCACTGGGCCCCTTTGACCCAGTCAACGCTGACTGGGCGGCCCCTGTCTATGACATGTGGGCCCCGCCTGTTTAAAACATTTTTTTTAATAAATAAATTGTTAATTAATTTGTTAACTAATTAATTAGTTGATTAGTTAGTTAAATCACTAATTAGTCACTGACTAGTGGGCCCCTGTTAATTAGTTAGGTAGTTAGATTAGTTAAACTCAGTTAGTTAGCCACTGAGTATGACAGGTGGGTCCCGCAGGTCAGGTATGACTTGACTCAGGCGGTTTGACTGCTGATGTCACAGTGACATCATGCTGACGCAATAATCCATTTCTGTTAATTAAAATAATTCCAGAAATTGTTTAAAACTTTAGAAAATCATAGTAAATAATTCGTAGCTCAGATCGAAAAACTTTGTATATGAAAGTTGCTCAGAACGATGAGACGAATCCGAATATGCGGTCCGTTCGTCCGCCACACGTCCCTAGCATAGTGAACATGCAACCGTCCCCCTTCGTTTCCTCTGTCTGAAAGTGCCGAACTTCGGGAAAACATTCTCGGATGTTTTTCCTCTTCACCAATATCGTGTAGCACCGCGTCAGAACACCCCTAGCTCTGCGTATTGTCATGTCATGCTCTTGTTTGCTTTATATTTACTGTTTCTTCCCCCTCTTCTCTCTCGGTAGACCCTGACACCGACATCGTCCCCGAGACCGACGCAGCTCAGTAGCCCGACGACACCGTTGACGACCTTGCCTTTGCCGCCGAGCAACCAGGCAAGCACCCCCCCTTTGAGCATACCGATATCGCCTATTCTCTCTCTCTCTCATGCTTGCATTAGAATTGCTGCTGCTACTGCTTTACCTATTCTGATGCATAGCCTGTTTATTGTAACCTGCTGTTGAAACCTTACCTGCTTATCCTAAACTGTCTAGTATATGCTGGGTAGAGACCTATCAGTGACCCCACTTGTCCCGACTGCCCCGCTGGATCATCAGAAGACCCGGTTAACGGGATTGAAGACCAGGCACCACACATCACCCCCCTCCCTTAGTTGTACGCCACTACTGGGTTACTATCGAGTGCCGAGGGTGATACCTCGTCAGCACTTCTGATGTTAATCTGGTAGGTTAGTTCATCGGTTGTGGTTACCGAGGGTGATTCCTCCTTCACCGCTTCTGATAACGACGCTGTCGTGCACCACCTCAAGTGTGAACCCATCGAGGGTGATTCCTCCGAGTTCACCTTAACAGATACATCGAGTAGGAATCCAACGAGGGTGGTACCTCGGATTCCCTTGATGTTATGGACACACGGATAATTGGACTTTACACTGTTACTTGGAAGGTGGGTCAACCCTGAGGGGTACCCACGAGTGATATGGAGACGGGTTGACCTGGATGGTGCCCGAGTGATGAATACGAGGCGTGGCCGGGCATTCTTGGCCCTTGCCGCAAGTCCTCAAGACGGGGCGACGGGGTCACATCGATCATGAGTCTCTGCTCGTTACCGCACCCCCAAGGTACTAATGATTTGGATATTTGATTCGAGTGGGCCGCTGGCCCGATAGCACTAACCATCATGCGGGAAAAGTTATGGGCACTCCGCATCGTTGCATCAGCCGAAAGTTCTGTCAGACATCCAGTTCAACATTGTGGCACGGTCGGATCGTACTGACCATCCGAGGCGGTGCTGGTATCCACCCTACACACAACGACCCGGAGTGCACAGGGTGATGGCCCAAGACCCCTGGGCGCTTAGGTTGTAGACCGGCGGGGACCTCTCTGCTGAGCTCTAGGTAGGGTTGCGGTGTGTCGTTTGGCCGAGGCCGGGCATGACCCAGAAAGTGTGTCTGGCCAGAGTTAAGCGAGCGTGGTGGGTAAGTTGGTGCACCCCTGCTGGGAAGAACTAATCTATGCATAGCCGGATCCTCGGTAACGGACACTCGGAGTTGTATCCCGATCGATACAACTAGAATTGGATAACCATGGCTCTGGGATTGCTTCTCGCAGGGAGTCGAGAAGGGATCTCAGGACGAGGTTGATGACTGTATGGCTCTGGGATTGCTTTCTCGTAGGGAGTCGAGAAAAGATCTCTGGGTGAGGTTGATGACACTACTACTACATTATACTGTGTTGATCTACTCTCTTCTAATGCTGCAAGACCGCTGAAGATGCTAGTCTTCGATAGGACTAGGCCTTCTCTCTATTCTGGCATTTCTGCAGCCCAGTCCACATATACAGCCTCTCTTTGATAATGTTGCATATGTAGTGTAGATCCTTGCTTGCTGAGTACTTCGGATGAGTACTCACGGTTGCTTTGCATTCTTTTTCCCCCATATCCTTTTGATGCAACCAGATGACGGAGCCCCGGATACAGTTGCCCACGCTGATGATCGCTACTACTACCACCTCAAGGTTGGATACTACTACGAGTTGGCCGACGACCAGGAGTAGGATCGGAGGTTCCCAGGCAGGAGGCCTGCGCCTTTCGATCGTAGTGTTTTCTTTTGCCCCGCCTTTCTAAGGGCTTATCTGTTTCTGTTTAATATTTGTCCTCAGATATCTAATGCTTCCACTGACGCGTGTATGCGAGCTTATGTATTCGAGCCCTCGAGGCCCCTGGCTTGTAATATAAAGCTTGTATGACTTTATTTATGTTTTAGAGTTGTGTTGTGATATCTTCCCGTGAGTCCTTAGGCTTGATCGTGTGCATTTACGTGTATGATTAGTGCACGATTGAGCTGGGGCGTCACAGCTTGCATTTACAAGAAAACGTAAGTGGGAGCATAATAATATTTCGAAACACTGTGTGTGCATGACACATTGTTGATTGGAAATTATATAAATTTCTTGACATGGATTAAGACTTTATTGAAACTAGTTTGTCAGTAAAGTACTTAGGCAATATAGTCCTTGTATTAAGCATTACAATCTATGGAGATAGTAGTGTCTAATAATGGCTTAGCCAAAATACATATTGACAAAGTACTAAAGCAGTTTAGTAAGAAAAACACCAAGAAGAGTTTCTTGACAAAGTCACATGAAAGGAGTTCTTAGCAAGAATTGATATCTTGAAATACTAATGAATCAAATACATGATTTCAATCACACTTGTGTTAATTCCATGGTATGTAAATAACCAGATATTTCTAGTACTGCAAGTAAGTTGTGAGTAAAGTTACTAGAATGTTCCAATTGTTGATCATAGGACAATAGTGAAAATGTCATTGAGTGTCGACGACATGTTTTTCGCATATGGAAAAGATGAAGAGATTGTTGTAAGGATTTACATCAATACAGGCTCGTTGTAAGTAGCACAACGGTAAAATCTTCATCAGTGCTCCTAGCGATTTTTGGTTTCAACTAAATGATTAATGGTGGCACAGTAAGCTGGAATTGGTCCAAGAAAGTTACCGTGGTGAATTCTACAATAGAAGGCTAAGTATATTGTCGCTTTAGAAGCAACAATAGAGGCTGATGAATCAAAGGTTCATTTATGAACTTAGTATGGTTTCTAGATGATTGTGCAAATAGAACACTGTTCTTAATAGTGGTTCTATGATTCAATCTAAGGAATCAAATGTCCTGCTAGTGATTCAATATATACTAAGCTTGTTTCACATAAATTATAAATTCATGTGAAAGCATGACAGATGCATTCAAATGCAAAAGATACACACGAATCTGAAGATTGTCAGATTCGTTAGGATGAAATCTATATCACAAGCAATGAATGAACTGGCACCGGATTGTCATTGGCGTAAAAGTGCAAAGTGCTAACTAGATTATTGAATCTAGTGCAAGTGGGAGACTGTTGGAAATATGCCGTAGAGGTAATAATATTGTATTATTATCTTTCCATATTCATAATTAAGTGTTTATATTTTATGCTATAACTGTTATGATCCTCGAATATGCGATTCAGTGGAAAACTCATATGCACGTGTGAAATGATAAAACGGATAAAATAAAGGTTCCCAGTCTCGCCTCTAAGACTAGCTCAAGTGTTGTTGGTGATCACATTTTCCGGATCTTAGGATATCATTAAGTGTAATGCTAGTCCTAAAACAAAATTGAGATTATGACATTGGAAGAACGATCATATTGAATCGACCCATATTTGTTTGTTATGAATTGAGATAATATCGATGTAATCAATTATAATAACACAGAGTGTTAACGTGTGATTTTGCTCCTTAGACCATGAGAGTATTGTGGTCACTTCTTACTGTACGGTGGGCTTTGGGGTTGCTCAAACATCACCTGTAACACGGTGATCATAACGACAACTTACAGGTTCAGCGAAAAGTTTGACAAGTGGTCGGATAGCTCGAGAGTGGGATTTGCTCCTCCGATGATGGAGAGATATTCTTAGGGCCCTCTCGGTGTGATGGCATCAATAATCGTCTAGAAACACACAGGTGACTTTGTCATGGGGATGCCTGAACACAATAACGAGAAAGAAGAACAAAACTGGTAACGAGGATTTCGGTACAGTGAGCATGGTGATGACTCTATAGGAAACCAATGCATCCCTGTTTTTGTGAAGTATCGCGAAGCAAAGGGAACATCACATGATAACCAAAGGTTCACTCGAATATCATTCGTGTGCTCATAGGGATCGATATGGACGTCCATGGTCCCGTTGTCGGTCATTGAACGAACGAATTCGTTCATGTCAATGAGTTACTGAACCTACGGGGCCACAAGCTTAAGGAAATCATGATCTACTGAGTGTTAGTAGGACGGGAGTCATGAGAATATATTTGTGGAATTATTTCATGAATATTCGAAATAGTTTCGAGAGAATCCAGAAGCGTTTTAGGGTCATCGGAAGGGTTTCGGTGAGTATCAGGTATTACCGGGTATTACCCATAAATTATATATAGGTGGAAAATGTTTTCAAGGATGTTAAAAAATATATATAATGGTATGAAAGTATTTAGAACATTTTATATTTAATTTAAATATCAATGGGCCTAAAAAGGCCCAGAGGTGGAAGGCAACTTGGGCCAAAAAAGTTTATCTTCAACACTCTCTCTCATGTCCTATGCAGGAAAACTGACCCTTCTCAACTCCACAGTCACATCCCTACTCATTACGCCATGTGTACGCTCAAGTTTCCACCAAAACTTATAGAGATGCTAGACAGGATCAGAAGAAGATGTCTATGGGTCAAGAAAACTGATCAAGGGGACAAATGCATCTCCTTGGCAGCATGGGAGATGATATGCAAACCAAAAAATAAGGGAGGGCTCGGCGTCCTCAATCTCAAGATTCAAAATGAAGCTCTACTTATGAAATTTTTACACAAATTCTATAACAAGCTGGACATTCCTTGGGTGCAACTTACTTGGGACACCTACTATGGTCAGAAAATCCCACATGCTACTGATCCCGTTGGATCTTTCTAGTGGCGTGATGTGCTCAAGCTCTCTCCCAACTTCAGAGGGGTTTCATGTGTTAATATCGTCTATGGCACCACGGCTCTTTTTGGAAAGATTTATGGTCAGATTAGTTACTCCGGGACTCACACCCACGTGCATTCCCTCATGCTACCAACGAAGATGTCTCCGTCAAGGATTTCTTGGGGATCACGTCTCTTGGGAAGGCCTTTCACCTTCCGTTGTCCCCACAAGCCCATGCAGAAGTCAGCCACATGCAGATGACCGCAACATCCTTTCAACCTATGACGGCTACCTCGGAAATGTGGCACTATGTGTGGGGTAAAACGGTCTTCAAATCCACACACTATTACCGTTTCTTCTTCAGGGAGATTCAATCTCACCAAGCCTTTGGATGGATCTAGAAATCAAAATGCACGATGAAATTAAAGGTTTTTGCATGGCTACTGTTCCACGATAGGCTCAACACGCGGAATATGCTCAAAAGGCGGCACTACAACATAGGAGATGATCACAACTGCCTCCTCTGTGGACTTAACATCGAAGAGACAGTCGAGCATATGATATTCACTTGCTCCTTTAGCAAACAATGCTGGAATGTGCTAAGCATAAACTGGGAACCTTTCCTGGGGCGCCTACAAGCTATTGAAGACTAGAAAAATGGCCACCCTTCACCAATGTTCTTAGAGAAATTCATTGTGGCGGCCTGGAGCCTTTGGAAGGAAAGAAAAAATAAACACTTCAGGACAATTGATCCCTCAGTTCGGTCTTGGCTTGACAGGTTCAAAAAAGACTTCGAGCTCCTGCAGTACAGGGTCAAAGAGGCACATAGGCCTTTTATTCTCAATATTAGACACTCCCTACACTAGACCCCCCCTGCTTCCTTTAGATCCCCTCACCTGCCAGAAAGTGGTTAGGTCCCCTCACCCTCACCATGTAAATAACCCTTTTGTATAGTGTTACCCTTTTATTATTAATACAATTTCACAGTAGGAGTCTTTCCTACTGTTCTCGGTCAAAAAAAAAACTTGGGCCAAAAAGGCCCAAGTGGGAAAGTGCCTCCCTTCCCTAAGGAAGGAGGCCAAATTGGTGTGGGGGAGGACTCCAACTCCTCCTCCTTTGGCCGCCCAAAGGAGAGGGACTTTGCCTCCCCTTATGGTGCCCCTCCTCTCCCCTCCAACCTATATATACTAGAGGATTTCCACCCTTTGGACATACAAGTTTTTGGAGCCTCCTTTAGTTCTTCCAATTCTTGTTCTAGTTGGTCCCAGTTGACTAATTAGAGCTTGGCGAATCCTCTTGGCCTCATAATTAGAAGCCTAGTGTGTTTCTAATCCGCTCCCTCTAATTCTCCGGCGACGATTAGCTCTGGAAGGCGAAGCGCTGGCGGATCATGAAGGCTGCATGCTTGCAACCATGTAGAGAGGCCATGCTTTCGGTCTTTGGTTTAAGGGATTGTTCGTGGGTGGTACGAGGGACTCCAAGTATGATCTACAACGACGATTTCTTCTTCTGCTCCAACTCGGTGACGGTAACGATCTTGATCCCAACCCGTTATGCATCTTCACATTGATCTTGGGTGATCGTAGGTGCGATTTTTTTTTGTTTTCTACTGCATTTCCCAAAACACTCTCGATGTGAAAACATCATTCATAGTCTGGCCAGAAACAAGTGACTTGTCACGGGGATGCCGAAACACAATACCGAGAAAGAAGAACAAAAACCGGTAACGAGGATTTCGGTATAATGAGCATAGTGATGACTCACGAGGATACTGATGCATCTCGGGTTTTGTGAAGTATCATGAAGCAAAGGGAACATCACATGATAACCAAAGGTTCACTCAAATATCATTCGTATGCTCATAGGGATCGATATGGATGTCCACGGTCCCGTTATCAGTCAATGAACGAACAGTTTCATTCGAGTCTATGAGTTACCGAACCTACGGGGTCACAAGCTTAAGACAATCATGATCTGGTGAGTGTTAGTACAATGGGAGTGATGAGAATATATTTGTGAATTTTTTCATGAATATTCGGAATAGTTCCGAGAGGATCCGGAAGCGTTTTGAGGTCACCAGAAAGGTTTCGGTGAATATCGGGTAATACCGGGTATTACTGATATATTATATATAGGTGGAAAATGTTTTCGAATATGTTAAATATATATATATATAATGATCTAGAAGTATTTGGAACATTTTATATTTAATTTAAATATCAACGGGCCTAAAAAGGCCAAGAGGTGGAGGGAAATATGGGCCACAAGGGCCCATAAGGAAGTGGCGCCCCCCTTGCCATATAGAGAGGGCCGATTTGGACTAGGGGAGGAGTCCTACTCCTCCCACTTGGCCGGCGCCTGCTACTTGCGAGTTGCGTTGGGATTTCCTCGAAGAGGAGAGGATCAAGTAGTACAGTAGAGATAAGTATTTCCCTAAGTTAAGAACCATGGTTATCAATCTAGTAGGAGAACCACACATAACCTCGTTAGCAGCACCTGCACACACAAAAGCAAATACTTGCACCCAACATAAACAAGGGGGTTGTCAATCCCCTCAGCGGTTATTTGCAAGGATCAAATCTTGTAGTGGTAGGTAACAAGATAAATTGCAAAACAAAATAAAATAAAGAAAAGTGCAGCAAGGTATTTTTGTGTTTTTATATATGATAAAAGTAGACCTGGGGGCCGTAGTTTTCACTAGAGGCTTCTCTCTTAAGCACATAACATACGGTGGGTGAACAAATTACTGTTGGGCAATTGATAGAAAAGTGCATAGTTATGACTATATTCAAGGCAATGATCATGTATATAGGCATCATGTCTGAGACAGGTAGTGTAGGAACGAAGTATGCCTACCAGAGGGGGGTGAATGGGAGTTTTAAAATTTCTTCGGAAATATCAAAACTCTCGGAACCCGACAACGGAGCGAATGAAAATAGTATACAGTGAGCGAATACAAACTACCGAATGGAAACTAAAAGCATGCATCGAGACAAATCACATGATTGAAACAGTACAAATGTAAAGAGGAGAAGCATAGGTAACCAGTGATGCTCGATGGCGACAAGGAATTTGGTAGGCCAGTTCGCCCTTCTACACAAGGACTACGTCTGGTTGGAGAGGTTGTGATTTAACATAGAATATAAACACTCTTCGCCCAATTCTCCTCGACAATTGGTTCATCAACCAATGCCGATCACTCGTGGTAGATACTTGAGGCGATCTCCAAACCTTTACAAACTTCTTCTTCGATAACCACAATTACTCTTGGTCTCTGAAGAAATTGACACCTAACCATCTAGAGAGTTTACAGCTCTCAAGAGTAATAGGCGGAGCGTACTAAACTTAGATTCGAGTGATGCTGAACGACTATCTAATTTTTTGGCTCTAGGGGTTTTCTCTCGGTGGATTTGAAACTCAAATCACTCTGGAGAGGGGGTTGCTCAACAATCTTCTCATAATCAAACAGAGCAGCCATCGGACAAAGCCGGTGCGGGGTGCCTATTTATAGCCGCAGCCTTCCCTGGTGGGAAATGACCATTTTGGACACGCGGTCTAGCCAATGGCCAACCAACATGTTCACAACGGTCGGATTTTAAGAGCAACAGTAACATTACTTGAGGACCAAGTAATCCTAACTCCTCGGTCAGAGACAAATCTCTCGCAGCGAAGAAGATCATAGTCTCTTGCTGGCAAGTATTTGCTCGGAACACAAAGAGATTTCTCTCGCAACTTTCATAGGATTTGGGTTTAGCATCAGAGAATCAAAGCTTCGACGCTACACCCCTCTTAATAGTATGGTGGTCCTGTGACTCAATAAAGAGAAGAGAAACAATGAAATAAATGCTATGTCTGCACTTTGTGTTCAATCCTCTCGGTTGCAGTCACTTCCTTTGGGCGAGCACCGAATCAATTGCTTCACGTCAGCAATTTTTGAGGGGTCACTCTTGTTATCATGATCTTCGGTGATAACCTTCACTGCAACACAGGGGGTTATCTTCGGTGTTCGAATCAAACTCCTCTTGATTCCAGGGACCAGTTACTCTGTGTGCACTACCAAACACATAAGTCCCATACTGTTTATGTCAACAAACTCCAAAACATAAGGAGGTGAATTATTGCACCAACAATCTCCCCCCTTTTGGACGATTGTTGACAAAACAGATAATCATCAAAGAGAAGATAGATAAGTGATAAGTAATTCCAACAAGAGTGAATAAGTGTTACTTTGCTCGATAATGAAATAGACTCCCCCTAAATGTATGCAGGGAAACAGATATGAGATTAATTCTCCTACAAGTATTGAAGTATACAGAGGAAATTTCAATCATTCGAGACAATGATTCGTACTGATGACATATAATCCATCGAGATAGTAGTGCAATCATTCATAACTTCCGATAATTCCACCTGCAAAACAAATGCTTCGAGAGAGATAGTGTAGTAGGAAGGCTTATTAACATTACAGTACAGAAGTTTTACAACTTAGAGCACATAAGCTTAAACCGAAAGTTTCAAAGTCGCACGAAACCAAACCAAAGAAACACAGAAAGCAAATCTATCGAGACTCGATTTAATTCTCTCCCTTTTTCTCAACTAGTGTCAAAAAGGTGACGAATAACAAGAGTGCAAAAGCGCAGAACTTGGTTCACTCGATGGCATCTCCAAAACTGTCCGAGGCAATTTCATCTTCGGAGGTGACTGGATTGGCTTCGTCTTCAGCAGCAATGGATTTTCCTTCAGGATTAACAACTTGAAGCTGAGAGGATGAGGGCAAATTTGGATCAGCCACATGAGGAACTCGAGAAAGCACATTGCCTTCGATAGGTTTCTCACTCGGTGAGGTGGCTTCAGATTCGTCAAGCAGTTTGCGAAGCTTGAGATGCAGAAGATTAGTGGTTGGTTCATGAACAGGAAGAGGAGGGGTGCTCCGTTCTTGGAAGTCATCAACAGTGAAGCCTTTGTCAATATAATCATATAGCTCTTTCAGATTGACATTTAGGAGTTGTTTCTTGGAAAAGAACTTGCAAAGCAATTTCCAGAGCCTCTTCATGTTTTCATCTGCAATCAGATGCATGAGTCTGGTGCGATTATTGAGTGTATTTAGCTTGGAGGCGAGATGTTTTTTTTGTGTCGATCCTCAGCGATGTGCTGCAGTAGCAGTTGTTGTGTACGCAAACTAACTTCGAGTTGCGATGGAGGTTAAGGCATAATCTTGGGATCGCACTGAGGGAGACGTGGCCCATCGAATTTCTTGTGATAATCGTGAGGGCTTGACGCAGGCGATTTACCCAAAGAGATATCTTCCATGATCTGCAAGGTATCGCAAACAGGAGGTATGAAGCATTTATGACTTTCCTTCACCAGATAAACTATGCGCATAGCATGATCAATAATCTTCTGGATCCATGGCGCAAATACTTTGACACAGAAAGGATATTGAGCAGAATCCTTCAAAATACGCAGAAACATATCCTCAACATCGAAGATATACTGCTCAGAGATTGCATAGATAGTATTCTGAAGAACATCTGAGATGGACTTGTCTGTATTCATCCCGGCCAGAGAGCAAATAGTGTAAGAGAGGAGATGAAATAGCGTCTGATTCTCGAACATTAAGTGCTCAGGACGGGGAGGACTAGTGTAGTCACGAATCTTGTCTTGATCAATGGTGCATCGAAAAGTTTCATCTGATATGACATCAATGTTGTGCACCCGAATTTCATTGTTATCATGCTCAAATCGAGGGAAACGGAAGTGCGAGACAAAATCTATTGAAGTGCATTTGATGCGTTTTCCTTCGGTCATCCACTCCATAATCCATTTTGAGCTATCGGATTCATCACCAGAGATGTACAGAGTAGTATAGAACTGAAGAATAATCTCTCTGTTCCAAGGATGCACGAATTCAAATACCTTGGTGAGGCAGAAATCATCCAGATCTTGCAGTAACTGATTGAAGCAGCCAATACTTCGCATGGCAGGGATGTTCGGGTACTCATGCAGAAATATCTTTTTGCTCTCATAGAGGACCCGAGAGTAATATATGGCATGTTCCTTCTTCCAGAAGCAAGGCGATTCCGAAGTGCTCGTCCCATTATACGGGCTATCTTGAAAGAATTGGGGATGCACATTCCATTGAAAAGAGACCTTTGGCGCCAGCTCCTTTCGAGAACAGAGGTAGTTCTTCACGAGGGAATGGATATTTGAGTTCTTCTTTTGGTGAGAGAAATGCATCGCCATATACAACTGAGTCAGCTCGGCGAGTAGAAAACGATTTTTGTTCGGAGGGACCAATATCTGGTATTCGTTGCATTGTGTCGATAGACAACTTAAGTGGTGATGGAGCTGGTGGCACAACAAAGGGAGTTGCAGTGGCAGTAGGCAGCTGAGCAGGTTCATTCATTGTAGGCACTAAAGCTGAATCAAGCACTGGAGGTGGTTGAGATTGTTCCTCAGGAATCTATTGTTGCTGAATAGTTGGAGAGGCCGAGATGTTTGGAGCTTCATGAGCTGGAGAAGCTTGGGGCTCGGAGTGAGGGATTTCACCTTCCTGAGAAATAGTTCGTTGGATTGGCATGTCAGCTTGAGCAGAAGAAACCACAGGCACTAATTCAGTTGGCCTTGGTGAGGCAGGAGCATCTGAGTCTTTGACTGGGGGTTGCGAAGGAACAGTTGGCTCAGGAGATTTTTCTTTCTGAGACTGAGCCTCTGGGTGTTCTGGTGACTTTTCTGTCGGAGCATGAGGTACATTTTTCTTCGCAATTTTCTTTCGATGCTTCTTCTTTGCTGAGCAGTTTCATCAATATGGCCTTTGACTAGATCATGTAGCCAGTAGCCTCTGCTTGATGCTCAAGACAGATCTTGCGAACAATTTCATCTAGATTTGTGTGAAAACACAATCTTCTATTTCTGAGCAGAGTGATGGCACGGTTGATGTCCTTGTAGGAGTCTTCGAGTGCTTTAATGGCAAACTTTGAAGAGGCAGTTTTCATTCGACCATCAAGGTCACTTAGTTCGGCAGTAAGAGTGTTGATTTCAACTGCATCTTCTCTCATTTCTTGAACAACAGTAGTGGCCTGTGAAATGATTTTAGGAGGAATAGGCAGAGAGGCCACTTCACCATCAAATGGATTGTCCACAAACTTATCAAGCTATTCCATGATGAACTTATGATCATAGTAGTGAGGAGCATCAGACTCGGCAAATAGGAGCAGTTTGCACTAGAACTTGCTCGGAAGGAGGTTTAGAAGCCAACGGTTGGATTAATGTAGGAGCAAACTTAGCAGCCTTTTCCTTTGGAGCAGTAGCTGAGGAGCATTATGCTCGGTAGTAGGCACCTTGATTTTCTTCAAGTCAGGCTTGGGAATCCGTTCGCCTGGGTGTGTAGTACTTACAGGAGCATCAACTACCAAATCCTTCAAATTGATAGCATCTGGATGAGGAGCTGTGTTCACATGTTGTTTCATAGTGACAGTGGTAGGTGGAGTCTTTCTTGCAGTGATCTTCTCCGGTGGTGCTTCTTGAACCATAGGAGCCCGAAGATCAGGCAACACCGTTGAGGTAGTGATATTCACTTGCTCGTTGAGAGTAGCAACAACTTCTTCCTTGGTAAGCGGAGGATCATCATCATCCAAAGAATCATTCATTTCAAATTCATCCCCTCGCTCAACAGTTTTCTTCTTCGGAGCACTCTTTCGCTTAGATGCAGCAGCATTGGGGTCATGCTTGCGTTTAGAGCGACCTTCAGATTTTCCTTCGGCCTTTTTCTTCTCGGCATCATCTTTGAGAAGGCGACGATTTTCCTCTTCACGAGGCTTTTTCATTTCTTCTCTCTTAGCTCACTTGACGGCATTTTGCTAACGCTTTGCAAGCTCGTCAGGATAAGATTCGGGTGTGCGAAGGGATGAATCATGAGCATTTGGTGGAGGCGGCGGTCTCTCCTGGGGATCATTTGGTTTGATGAGAGCAATTTCCCGGTAGTCACCCCATGGGGAATCAAATGCAAAGTTTTGTGCAAACCGAGGATGAACAAATTCATAATTGAACCATTTGCGCACCCAGTGACGCCGAATCCGTTGCAGACGCTTATCTCTTTGCTGCTTTGTTTCTCTTGGAACAGTGTTATAATTATCATGGGAGATATATTCATCTGTGTTTGTATATGGTTGTCTGCCACCCTTCTTCTTCTTCGGAGCATTCTCTTCTTGCTCGTCGGCATTTTGCTCGGTTCTTTTTCGCTTGCTAGTTGATGGGCCTATCATTGGGCCATTAGCATTCGGAGCTTTTGAATCATCTGTTGTGCCCAGAACAACATCTTCTCCATCAGCCATGCTCACTGGTCGAGCGGAATCCTCAATTGACTGCATTAACCTGTGAATAAGAATATATGCGAGGGAAAATGGGGACAGGGTTGAGAATGCTCACAGCGAAGTTTTTGAGAAAAAAAATTTCAAGAAGAATTAGATCCAGACTTTGAGAGATGTTTCGGATGAAAGAAATGTGTAGAACGAACTAGTAGGTTTGAAGAATATACTAGTTAACATGCTAAGCATTCCATTCGTACGAGACATAACACAAACCCTAGATCTGATAATTTTCGGATGCGAGGGACTTCTACAAACCACATCCACACAAGTTACCTATCAGTAAAGATCTGAGAAATGTGGTAAATGCATATAATTTCTACCGCGGACAAACTCGAACAAGATGAATGGAGGAACGAGTCCGCACTACACATACCGTAACTTGGGGATCTGCAGTAGCTACGGTGGCGCGGGGAGGAAGATGTCCCACAGCGGCGAGGAAAGACTCCGGTGACTTCTTTCCGGCAGCAAAGCGGCAAAGATGATCGTCAGCGTCGAGCTCAAGGTGGAGTAGTGCGGTAGGGATTCTGAAAGTGACAGTGGTGAGGAGGAGGAATGGATTTGGGGAAGGTTGCCGATGTTGTATATATATGCGAGGGGAAATAACCGCATCCGGTGAATCAGATCGGACGGCCACAGTCAAAGGACTTTTCCGATTCAATGGGCCAGATAGAATGACATTTGATGAAGAGCACGCGTGGCAACCGTCATCAAAGATCATGGTCCTGACTTGGGTGGGAAACCCCAAATTTTGGACGGCTTTCGCCAAAATGAATTAAGTTTGGAACGAACCTTTAACGTGGTCAAGGACACCAGATAAAGTATCGTTACCAAATGAAGTTTGAGCATTCATAACAGAACAACATAGACTGGAAGAGATAGAGTAGAGGGAAAACAGGGTCCTAGGTATTTCACTCAGACAAAGAAACACAAACACTCGAGAGAAAAGCTATGAGTGAAATACATTCAGACTAACACAAAATCCTTCAATCGAAAGTCAACTCAACGAAAGGAAATTGTGGTGGCGTGACCCACCGTATAAGAATTGTATGACCCCGAGCGTCACACAATTATCGTGGCACCCAGTTAGTCTAGTTCTTCGTTAATGTATTCACTCTCAGAAAGAAAATTTCACTTTGTCAAAATTGTCAAACTCTTCAAGTGTTGTGCACCCATTCCTTCTAAGATGTGGAAGTGATGGTACGGGTGTCGATTCCAGCTTACTGCACGTTTGTGGAATCGAGGATATTTAGCTCACATCGTAACGCATAAAATCTTTTCTCATCGGGAGGCTTGGTGAAGATGCCAGCAAGATTATCTTCAGTATTGACGTGACTGATAACAATATCCCCTCGAGCAACATGATCGCGAATAAAATGATGTCTGATGGCAATATGCTCGGTAGGGGAGTGCTGCACTGGAATGTGTGCAATTTTGATCACACTCTCATTGTTGCAATATAGAGGAATCTTCTTGACCTTGATGCCATAATCCTTCAGAGTCTGCTTCATCCATAATAACTAAGTGCAACATGCGCCAGCAGCAATATATTCGACCTCAGCCATAGAGAGAGAGACACACACAATTCTGCTTCCTTGACGACCAACATACCAAAGATCTACCAAGGAAATGGCATGTCCCCGAAGTAGATTTCCTGTCAACCAGGTCACCTGCGTAATCTAAGTATGAATATCCAACGAGATCAAACTATGCTCCCTTAGGATACTATAAACCTAAGGTGGGGGTGTGAGCCAAATATCTTAGAATACGCTTGACCACTTGGTGATGCGATTCTTTCGGTGCAGCTTGATAACGGGCACACATACAAACACTCAACATAATATCGGGTCTAGATGCACATAGGTAGAGTAAAGAACCAATCATCGAATGATAAGCTTTCTGATCGTAATCCTTACCGTACACATCTGCGTCCAGCTTACCATTCGTGGGCATAGGAGTTTTTTAGCCCTTTAGTTTGCAATCTTGCATTTTAAACTTCTTCAGACAGTCTCTCAAATATTTCTCCTGAGATATGAAGATTCCATTGTCTTGTTGACATATTTGCAGTCCAAGAAAGAACTTAAGTTCATCATAGACATTTGATATTTCTTGGACATCAAGCATTGTTAGTATAGCCAAAAATAATATCATCCACATAAATTTGACACATGAATAGATCACCATCAATAGCACGTGTGAAAAGAGTGGAATCAGTGGATCCTCGCTTGAACCCTTTGTCGAGCAGAAACCTCTTCAAGGTGTCATACCAAGCTTGAGGGGCTTGCTTCAGCCCATATAGAGCCTTTTTCAACCTGAAAACTTTGTTAGGAAACTGAGGGTTTTCAAAGCCAGGTAGCTGCCTAACATATACTTCCTCATCAATTTCACCATTAAGGAAAGCACTTTTCACATCCATTTGATAAAGCAGGATATCATTATAGTTTGCATAAGCGAGAAGAATACAAATTGCCTCAAGGCGAGCAACAGGGGCATATGTTTCACTGAAATCAATACTTTCTACATGTGTATAGCCATGAGCGACAAGACGTGCTTTTTTTCTCACAATAATGCCATTTTCATATTGCTGGTTCCGGAATATCCATTTTGTGTCGATGATATTGTGCTTCTTAGGATTCGGTTTGTCAACCAATTCCCATACATCATTCAATTCGAATTGCACCAACTCTTCCTGCATTGCATTCATCCAATCGGGATCATTCATGGGTTCCTCATACTTGGTAGGTTCTGCCAATGAGACAAAGGAGAAACTGCCATGGTAGTTAGCCAAACGAGTGTGAGAACGAGTTGTGGGTCGATAACCTGGATTCTCGAGATCTTCGAGAATTAATGCAGGGTCAACTCGATTAGCCACTCGTGGGTGAGGATTTTCATCTTGATGATCATTTTCATTTTCCTCAGCATCAGCATCAGGATGAGCATTTGTGTCGCCATTTTCATCGGGATTGCCATTCAGATTGGCATTTGCATTCTGGTTGCCATTTGTGTTTGGAGTGGCATTTTCTTCGGCAGTGGCTCGGCGCGTTCTACTTTGAGTCATGGGGGCATCATCATTTGAAGTGTAAGGTACATTTCCTTCAACTGGCCTAACGCTCCCAATGGCCATTTGTCGAATAGCATCCAAAATTGATGGTTCATCTATCACATTAGGCAGGTGCTCCTTTTGGGAGCTGTTAGATTCATCAAACCGCACATTTACCGTTTCCATAACTTTCCCGTGGTGAAAGTTATAGACACGATAAGTATGCGAGTTCGAGCCATAACCAAGAAGAAAACCTTCATGTGCTTTAGGTGCAAACTTGGAATTATGATTCATGTCACGATTATAGCATGGTGCACCAAAAACACATAAATGAGAAACATTTGGTTTCTTGCTAGTGATGAGCTCATATGAAGTTTTCTTAAGTAATTTGTGAAGATAAACACGATTCACAATATGACAAGCAGTGTTAATAGCATCAGCCCAGAAGCGAATAGGAGTTTTATACTCATTGAGAATTGTTCTCACCATCTCGATGAGAGTTCTATTCTTTCGCTCAACCACTCCATTCTGTTGGGGAGTGTACGCGGCGGAGAACTCATGAGTAATACCATTTTCGTCGAGAAAATCTTTGATATGAGTATTTTTTAACTCAGTACCATTGTCACTTTTGACATGCTTAATTTGCACATCATATTCATTTTGGGCTTTCTTGGCAAATCTTTTGAAGATGTCTTGGGTGCAGGTTTTGTCTTCCAGAAAGAATACCCAAGTGTGGCGAGAGAAATCATCAACAATAACCAGACCATAATGACTGCCTCCGAAACTTGCATAGTTTTGAGGTCCGAATAAATCCATATGAAAAATTTCTAGATGTCTTGTTGTGGTCATCACAATTTTTTATGAGTGATGCTTCTTGGACAATTTTTCGGCCTCACACGCACCACAGGACGATCCTTGTCGAATTTTACATCAGGAATGCCACAGAGATGATTTTTCTTCACTAGAGTCTGCAAATTTCTCATACCTGCATGACCAAGTCTTCGGTGCCACAGCCATCCTTTGGTTGCTTTTGCAAGCAAACAAGTATCGACTGAGGGACCCTTAGAGAAATCCACAATATATAAATCACCTTTTCTATTTCCGTCGAAGATGAAGGAATTGTCAGAGGCCATAAAGATGATGCATTTGGATATGGAAAATAGAACTAGCATGCCTAGATCACATAGCTTGCCACCTGACAAGTAAAACATCATCAATAGTCTTGTCTCTGGATATAGCAATTTTACCTAACCCAATTACCTTTCCTTTGTTGTTGTCGCCAAAAGTGATATACTTCAGAGATGAAGCAGTTAAGTTGGGGTCGACAAACAACGACTTGTCTTCGGTCATATGACTAGTGCATCCACTATCCATTATCCATTCGGTACATCCGGAGACATAGTCCTGCAGAAGAATTAGGCTTTCTTAACCACCCACATCTTTGTAGGTGGCTTTGAAACAAGAGAGCAAGCAGTATATGATTTCTTTCGATAACCGTAATTGTTACTCGAAGAAGTGCGAGCATAGTTACTCGAAGAAATGCGAGCATAAACGAAAGAATAGGCATTAAAATTCTTTCCAGACGAATGAGTGTAGTGGTTGAATGAGGTATGCATGTGCTCATTCTGTTGAACTTTTTCAAGGAAGTAACGAGCATTTTGTGCCTGCATGGTTAGTAACATAGTAACAGGCAATGCTTCGATAGTTTTCCTGGGCACCCATATGGCTTTCTTTGGGGGCCATTCCTGCTGTTTGGTCCAACATAGCGAGCAACGGCCTCTTTGAACAGCTTATAGTTGTCCAGAGAATCATCAAGAGAGTATTCAGGGGTTGGAGAGTCATATCCCGAAAGCAAAGCTAGATCAAGTGTTTTGCTCTTGGCAGGCACCCACACAGTGCGAGGATATTGATCAGGTTCCCAGTAGGTGCCATTTTCATTCAGTTTCCTTTCGAAATTGATACCTTCTTTCTTGGGATTTTTGTGAAGAATAAATTTCTTCAAAACATCACAAAGGGTTTGATGCCCTTTGAGAGACTTGAACAAACCTGTCTGAATAAGATCCTTCAACCTAGCAGTCTCATCAGACACAGAACTATTTTCCTTGACAGAGGGGTTAGCATTCACAGAAGATTCAACATTGTTGCGTTCCAGGCATTTTAAGCAAGGTGGTATAAACACTTCAGGTTTCTCTTTAAGTTGTTGGGTGAGAAGAGAATTTTCTCTGATCAAATCATCATGAGCCTCTCTCAGCGACTCGAGTTCATGTTTCCCTTATAGATAATCATAAGTCAATCTCTTGTGACCGGCCGACAGAAAATCATGATGATTTGATAGTTCTTCCATTCATGACTTGAGAGCGGAATACTCTTCTGTCAACGACTGATTTTTCTCCATCTCCTTAACCAACAACCCTTCAGATTTCCTGAGGGTTTTCTCAACTTTCTCAAGAGAGTTTTGTTGTATATTAGCAATTTTGATCAGTTTAGCATGGTCATCCTCATCCGAAGAATATTGATCACTGGAGTGAACCTTGTGATGTTTGGAGGATACCTTTTTCTTTCAAGGCTTTGGCCATGAAGCAGTAGGCAGGAGATTCATCGTCGCTTGAATAATTCTCGATGAAGTTTGATGCCGGGGTAGAGTCACATCCTATGCTAGCCATGCCGAAATCAGAATCCTCATCAGAAGAGTCAGCTTCTTTGGAGTCAGACGACTCTTCTTCATCGGAGTCCATTTCCTTGCCGATGTATGCCTTGGCCTTGCGAGAGGTATTCTTGCGGTTGGAGGAGGACTTGGAGGGATTCCTTGAGGAAGATCTTGACGAAGACTTAGAGGCGGAGCTGTCCTTCTTCTTAAAGAACTTCTTCTTTTTCTTCTCATCATCGGAGTCATAGTTCTTGCTCTTGCCTTTTCCGCGGTAGTTTCCTGAATCATATCTTCCACTGGCACGAATTTCAGCTTCCCATAGAGGGCAGTCCAAAATGAAATGTCCTGGCTTTTTGCACTTGAAGCAGGTCTAATCTCCAGTAGGTTTTGATGAAGATTTTGAACCGCCAGAGTTGCTGGATCCTTTCTTCTGAAACTGGTTCTTCCTGTGAAGGCGCTGGAATATTTTCGTGACTAGTGCGAGATCTTTGTTGATCCTTTCTGGGTCATCTAATTCTTCTTTGGCATTTCCTTCTGAGGAAGAATTAGCCACAACCTTGAGAGCATGACTTTTGCGATGAGTTGAGCCATAGAGATCTCTCTTTTCTTCTTCTTGTTCCTCATGGGTGTTTAGCCTTTCCATGATATCAGCAGAGTCGAGATATTTGAAATCAACTCATTCCCTAATCATCAGAACTAGTGTGTCGAATGAGCTGTCAAGATATCGGAGTAGTTTCTTCACAACTTTGTGATCAGTGATATCTTTCGCGTCGAGACCTTGCAGCTCGTTTGCAATGTCACTCAGATGATCGAAAGTTTGTTGATAGCTTTCATTTCTGATTCGCTTGAACTGATTGAATTTCGCCCGAAGAGTATCAATGCAAGCTTCTTTTTGTGTAGAAACACCCTCATTTACCTTTTTGAGAATGTCCCACGGTTCCTTGGTAGTTTCACACTGACGATAGTGAAGAAATTGAGCACGAGAGAGATGGCCACCAATTTTATCTTTAGCTTGAGCGTCCAACTGAATGAGTCTCTTCTCGCGATCACTGGGGAATTGGGGCACTTCAACCGTGACTCCATTCTGCACCACGTTCCACATATCATCATCAATAGCTCGAAGATGGATCTTCATCTTCTCTTTCCAGAAGGGATAGTCCGTCCCATCGAAGATGGACTCTTGAGATATGACTTGTAGCTCACTAAAGACATACTTAAACTCCAACGTGGTTAAACCAAAATGAGCAAAGTCAAGGAGTACCTTGCTCTAATACCAATTGTAAGAATGAAGTATGTCTACTAGAGGGGGTGAATGGGAGTTTTAAAATTTCTTCGAAAATATCAAAACTCTCGGAACCCGGCAGCGGAGCGAATGAAAATAGTATACAGTGAGCGAATACAAACTACCGAATGGAAACTAAAAGCATGCATCAAGACAAATCACATGATTGAAACAGTTCAAATGTAAAGAGGAGAAGTAGAGGTAACCAGTGATGCTCGATGGCGATAAGGAATTTGGTAGACCAGTTCACCCTTCTGCACAAGGACTACGTCTGGTTGGAGGGGTTGTGATTTAACACAGAAGATAAACTCTCTTCGCCCTATTCTCCTCGACAATTGGTTCGTCAACCAATGCCAATCACTTGTGGTAGATACTTGAGGCAATCTCCAAACCTTTACAGACTTCTTCTTCAAGAACTACAATTACTCTTGGTCTCTAAAGAAATTGACACCTAACCGTCTAGAGAGTTTGCCGCTCTCAAGATTAATAGGCGGAGCGTACTGGACTTAGATTCGAGTGATGCTGAACCACTATCTAATTTTTTGGCTCTAGGTGTTTTCTCTCGGTGGATTATAAACTCAAATCACTCTGGAGAGGGGGTTGCTCAACAATCTTCTCACAACCAAACGGAGCAGCCACCGGACAAAGCTGGTGCGGGGTGGCTATTTATAGCCGCAGCCTTCCCTGGTGGGAAATGACCATTTTGGACACGCGGTCCAGCCAATGGCCAACCGACACGTTCACAATGGTCGGATTTTAAGAGCAACGGTAACATTACTTGAGGACCAAGTAATGCTAACTCCTTGGTGAGAGACAAATCTCTCGCAGCGAAGAAGATCACAGTCTCTTGCTGGCAAGTATTTGCTCGGAACACAAAGAGATTTCTCTCGCAACTTTTATAGGATTTGGGTTTAGCATCAGAGAATCAAAGCTTTGAATGCTACACGCCTCTTAATAGTACGGTGGTCCTATGACTCAATAAAGAGAAGAGAAACAACGAAATAAATGCTACGTCTTCACTTCGTCTTCAATCCTCTCGGTCGCAGTCACTTCCTTCGGACGAGCACCGAACCAATTGCTTCACGTCAGCAATTTTTGAGGGGTCACTCTTGTTATCATGATCTTCGGTGATAACCTTCACTTCAACATAGGGGATTATCTTTGGCGTTTGATCAAACTCCTCTTGATTCTAGGGACATGTTACTCTATGTGCACTAGCAAACACATAAGTCCCATACTGTTTATGTCAACAAACTCCAAAACATAAGGAGGCAAATTATTGCACCAACAGGTAGACCGACTCCTGCCTACACCTACTACTATTACTCCACCCATCGACCGCTGTCCAGCATGCATCTAGGGTATTAAGTTAATAAAAACAGAGTAATGCCTCAAGAAAAATGACGTGATGTAGACAAAGTAAACACAAGCAATATGAATAAATCCCATCTTTTATCCTTAATGGAAACAATACAAATACATGTCATATCCCTTTCTGTCACTGGGATTGAGCACCGCAAGATTGAATCCATCACAAAGCACCTCTCCCATTGCAAGAAAAATCAATCTAGTTGGCCAAAGTAAACAGATAGATCAAAGAGAAATACAATGCTATAATAATCATGCATAAAAGAATTCAAAAAATACTCAATTAATATTCTTGAATAATCTAATCATAAACCCACAATTCATCGGATCCCAACAAACACACCACAAAAGAAGATTACATCGGATAGTACTCCAAGAACATCGACGAGAACATTACATTGAAGATCAAAGATAGAGAAGAAGCCATCTAGCTACTAGCTATGGACCCGTAGGTATATGGTGAACTACTCACGCATCATTGGAAGGGCAGCAAGGATGATGTAGAAGCCCTCCGTGATCGATTCCCCCTCTGGTAGGGTGCCGGAAAAGGCCTCCAGATGGGATCACGGAAGAACAGAAACTTGCGACGGCAGAAAAAGTGTTTCGGGTGGCTCTCTGGTATAATGGGAATATTTGGGAATTTATAGAGGTGGAATTAGGTCAGGAGGTGCCACGAGGGGCCCACAAGCCTGGGGGCACCCCCCCGGGGCGTGCCCCCTGAGCTTTTCGCTCCCTCGTGACTCCTCAGGTCTTCTCCCGAACCTTCATGGGTCCCTTCTGGTCCATAAAAAAATAATCCAAAGTTTTTTCTCTGTTTGGACTCTGTTTGATATTGATTTTCTGAGAAGTCAAAAACAAGCAAAAACACAGCAACTGGTACTTGGCACTAGGTTTATAGCTTAGTCCAAAAAATGATATAAAATTGCATATAAAACATCCAAGATTTATACTATAATAGCATGGAACAATAAAAAATTATAGATACGTTGGAGACGTATCAGCGCCCCAAGAAGGGACTTTCCCTCCTTGGTGGCTGCCCCCTCCGCCTCCTCCAACCTATATATCCTAGGTTTTTTTGCTCTATTGATCATACAAGTTTTGGATCCTCCTCTAGTTCTTCTAGTTCTAGTTATAGTTGGTCCTAGTTGACTAATTAGAGCTAGGCTAATCCTCTTGTCCTCATAATTAGAAGCCCTATGTGGTTCTGATATCCTCCCTCTAATTCTCCAGCGACGATTAGCTCTGGATGGCAAAGTGCTGCCGGATTGTGAAAGTTGCACGCTTGCAACCAAGTAGAGAGGTTGTGCTTTCGGTCTTCAGTCTGAGGGACTGTTCGTGGGTGGTATGAGGGATCGTTCATCGACAGTTCGAGGGACTCCAAGTACGATCTTCACTGACACATTCTTTTTCTGCTGCAACTCGGTGACGGTAACGATCATGATCCCAACCGGTTATCCATCTTCATATTGATCTTGGGTGATCGTAGGCACGATTTTTTTATTTTCTACTATGTTTCCCAACAAATACACCACATAGTTGGAGTCACGTTGTAGACATGAGTTGCAGTCGGGACGCGACACTGCAGTTGCGTCCTGATTGGTAGACATGCAACTGCCCTCCATTACAACACACCAATGAGTTGCAGTCGCATTAAAGAGAAGCAATTTCAGTCAGGGGCGACACTTGCAACTAGCTATGCCTAGTGAAAGACGTGCAACTTGTCCCCTTCCCCTGACAAAACACCACAAGGTTACAATCAAGAGTCACACTTGTAGTTGCATGCCTAGTGGTAGACATGCAACTGCACCTTCTTCGACAAAAATATCACGAAGTTGCAGTCACATTGCAGGTATACAATTGTAAATGAGGTGACACCTATAGTTGCATGCCTATTGGTAGGCATGCAATTGACCCTCCTGACAAAATACCACATAGTTACATTCGGGATACGACACTTGCAGTTGTGTGTGTCGGGGCCCGACACCTATGGGATCCTAAGGGACCCCTTTACGATTCGGCGGGGGGAGAGGTATGCGCAAAGAGCAGAACCAACGATCGACGTGGGAAGATTTTACCCAGGTTTGGGCCGCTGACCAGCGTAAAACCCTACTCCTGCCTTGTGTTCTTATTAGTGTTCTTGAGCCCAGCCTCCAGGAGCGCTCGCAGTGAACAGTACGTTCAAAGAGCAGCTACGCATGCAGAATGGGCCAGAAGTTCTCCTCCCCTGTAGCAGTTGCCTTGGGCCTCCTTTTATATGCTCAAAGGGGTCACCACAATGGCAAAATGTACATACATTGAGGTGTAAAGTAGCTACAGGGTTACCATACCTAACCCCTGACGGACTAGGACGAACGCATTTAATGCACCGTGAGGTGTCCGTTTAGGTGTCCTTACTTTCTTGGGGATGGAAAAAGGGGCCATCCCATCAGCACCGCTTAAGCTCTCCTCCACTGGCGCATCGCCACGCATCCAAAGAAGGACCCAAAATGTCGGGTTTGTCGCTGTGCTAGAGCGGTGGCACAGTAACAAAACCTTGCCGGGCACCAAGCCTTGCCGGGCGCCGAGCCTTGCCGGGCGCCGATCCTTGCCGGGCTCCGCAAGCCACCCCGGCAAGATCTTGCTAGGGAAGCTGGCCTTCGGATTCCAGCTCTTCTTATCTGCTAATCCTCAGATCTCTGACTGGATGATTTCTTTGGTGGCTTGAATCAACCTCGAACTGTTGCCCGGCAAGCCTTGCCACGAGGATGGCTACAACTGCCCATGCACAAGTACGGGGTACTAGTGGCCCAATACTTAGTACACCGACAGGAGCCCCCAGGCCTAGGCCATACACGAGTGCGAGGCGTTGTTGGGCTAGGCCCAAACAGTGCACGGGCACGCATGGCAGAGGATTAACTGCTCGTAAATATCCCGTTTACTGTGCCTCCCACTACGCGTGCCGAATGCGCGACGTGGGAAATGTGCCTCAAAAGCTGTGACTGCAACGCGCCTGCAGAGGCGCATTAACATTGGGGAGTAAAAGAGGCGGCCCCGCTCCTTCCCCATAAAAAGGAGAAGCCGCAGAGGCACAAGCCTATTTACCCCCCTCTTCTTCTCAATCTGGCCATCGCCATCGCCTTCCTCCTCTCGAGCTCAGAGCGAAGTTTTCCTTCTTCCGCCCGCCACTTCCACGCTCGCTTCACCCCCGTCTTCCGCCCTCACAACCGCCATGCCGCCCAAGGCCAGCAAAGGCAAGAGCAAGGAGGCAAAAGCCGATGTCCCAGAGAATGAACTAGTGAAGATGCGGAAGAAGTATGTCGTCTTCGCCCCATCGCTCGATGCATAAGCTCTGAAGAGGCAGTACCAATGCATGTGGGCGAAGGAGATGCAGGCTCACCCCTCCACACACGTGATTCCAGGTTCTTGTTCCAAAAGTGGGTCGGACAGATACCCCTTCTTCGCTGCGTATTTCTATTGCGGGCTCTGCCCCCCATTTTCCGACTTCTTCAATGACATCATGTACACATACGGCTTTCATCTTCTCGATTTCACGCCGAATGCGGTACTGTGCATGTCCATCTTTGCCCATCTTTGTGAAAATTTTGCCGGAGTGATTCCCAACACTACCCTTTTCCGCCATTACTTCTTTCCCCGCATCCAAAAAGGAGAGGCCCTCTCTGGTTCTATCGCCTGGATTCCAAGGGCTTGGAATAAGGAAATATACCCAGAAGGGGTTTACTACGAAAAGTGGGACGAATGGCGGACTGAATGGTGCTGGATCAAGGAAGTTGATCCCCATCCGTTTTGTCTACCCCGGCAACAGAAGGCGGTCCGTGGCAGTGGTTGGAGCAGTCATGCCGCTGACGATGAAAAGCTCACAATCGCCACCACCAGGATTCTTCGCCTGAAAGCTGCCGGGCTGACAATGGAGATGATTGGCTTCGACTTTCTCCGCCGCCGCATCGCCCCCTTGCAGAACAGGGGAAGGCCAGCTTGGGAATACCGAAACATGGCGGACATTATGAGATTGCGCCCCGGGTTGAATAATAATCTAACTACTATGCAGCTTGGCGCTCTTCGTCAAAAGCTGTTCCAGCGCGATGACAAGCATCGGCTACCGGCAAGGATGGTCCCTTTGTGCAACAATTCTGCTCTGGGGTCAATCATCGCCTTCATGCCGATGTTCAATGCCCACGGTCTTGAGGCGACTTTGGCCGAGCCAACCGAGGAGGAAGCACAGAAGTTTTTTGATAACTTGACGGAGAGGCCCGTCCGGGAAGAGGCAGATTTCATCCGACCCACCACTGACCAAGAAGTAGCATACATTGCTACTAGGGTGGAGGAGGCAAATCTTGCCGCCAGAATGGGAAACCAGTGACGCAGAGGTAGTAGTGGAGGTAAAACCTGCCGGGAAGGACAAAGCTGCCGGGGAACAGAGCAGCACAGCCGCTGAGAGCTCGTCCGACGAGGACACGACCGAAGAAGAACCGCAAGAAGAGCTCCCAGCCCCGAAGAAGACGAAGCGTGTTCTTCGGAAGGCTGCATCTGGCATCCCGGCAAGCCAGCCTTCTTCGAGCGGTGAGGCTCCCGGCAAGAAAGTGGCCGGCAAGACTGCACCGCGCCAAGGGGTTCGTCAGCAACCTGCGCGGCCCGCGAGACCCACACCAGCGGCCACTGCTAGAGCGGCAGGGGTGTCTCGCACTACCGCACCGGAAGCTGCCCCGGCGCCTGCCACAGCCAAGCGACCTAGGACCCCTCCTCCGCCTTCCCACTCAGATATCGCAACGGAGGCCGATTTCGACATCTCCGGCTTTAGTCCGGAGCGGGAAGAAGAAGAGTGAGTGCTTTGCCACAACCTTTATTTTCCAATCTTGGATCAACCTTGCTGACTTGCTTATATTGTCTCTGCAGTGATGCAAAAACCTTGCTGGAGAGGATGACGAAGAGGGCAAAGACTTCTACAGGCGACGAGCCCCCGGCAGGCTCCACGAGCGTGCCAGAAACTGTCATCGTCAGCCCGGAGCTCAGCCCTCAGCGCAGCCCCCAGCACAGCCCCCAGCGTAAGTTCACTATTCTTTTTCCGCTGGCGGGTGCTGAGGCTTCCATTCTTGCCGCTGATATCTTTGGGCTCGCAGGAGAAGAACGGCAACAAGGGGAGTTGTCGGAAGACGTCCCCGTCGTGCCACCTCCATCGACCACGCCGCCCACAAGCTCGTCCCCGGCAAGGGATCCTACCGACGAGCCCATCTTAATTGAGGAGGAACCGGCAAGCATGGACACCGGCAACCCTCCCCCGGCAACCGAAGTTGCCAGGAGGGGCGAGGCCACCTCTCAATAGCTCGACGTAGGTAATCGATTGCCTCAGAACGCTTGTTACTCTTTCCTTTATCTCTCTGTCTTTGGTCCCTTCGAACTTCAATCTTGATCTTATTCTGTTTCCCTCCTTCGTCCTCTAGAGTTCCCTGTGATGGAACACATGGACGTCGATGTTGTCATCGAGGAGACCGCCAGGGATGCCGCTGCCGAAGCAGACAGGATCGCTGCCAGCGAGGCCAACAAGGATGCCACTATCGAGGCTGGTGGTGCTCTTGACGAGGAGGCCGCCAAGACTGCACAGGAGGAACCCGCCAAAGAGTCTACTAAAGGGGGTGACAGGGAGACTGATGACCGTACTGATGGCATTCCTACCGCAGGAGCACCAGGCGCTGCACCGGCCATGGAGCCCCCTGCCACTGGTGAGCGGTTGTTGAGGACCAACCGTCAACATCTGGAGGCCCCTCATCCAGCAAATATCTCAAGGTTGGCGAGAACCTGTTTGTCAACTTGTCGGGGACAGCAAGCATTGGGGCACCAGCCGAAGGAGAAGCCTTTGACGAAGAAATCATCGCTGCTACCGGGCTCGAAGTTGTTGATGATCCTAGCGCTAGCAGTGGCAAATCTGAAGAGGGTCAGCTCCTTCAGGCCATGGGCGAGAATTTCCGCAAGCTTGAGGCTCTTCACCGCGCCCGGAAAGATAAAGCGGATTCCAGAATGGCAGTTGTCGAGGCGGCCGAAGCAGATTTCCAGAGGCGTGTCGAACAAATGCAAGTCTGGTACGCCGAGGCCCTCCAAGAGCTGACTGCTGGCCGGGAACAAGTGAGCCAACAGTGGACAGAAATCCTCCTGAAGCAATCTGATATGGAGAAGGCGCAGGATGAAGCCACTCAAAGAATCGCTGCCGAAGATGCCCTCTTGACGGGACGCCGCGTTGCTCTTGATGCTCATGAGGAAGATCTCACCGCACGTGAGCAGGCGCTCGCCGCCAAGCTTTGCAGCAAAGATGAAGATATCGAGAAGCTTGTCGCGCGGCGGACCCAGGAGCTGGAGCAAAAACATAAAGAGGCGCTCGAAGCTCTGACTGCAAGTCATGCCGGCAAGCTCAAGGAGGCCGTCGATGCTGCCGAAGCTGCAGAGGCCACCAAGAACGAGCTGAGCGACAAGGTAAAGAAGCTGGAAGTAGATCTCGAAGAGCACGGCAAGGAGCTCTCAACGCTCAAAGGTGATAGGGAAAAAACCCTTCACACCTTGGCGGAGATGCAAGTTGCCCTGTCTAACAAAACCAAGCAGCTCTCCTCTGCGGCTGATGCTATTGCAGTTCTGGAATTGAAGCTGACCACGTTGCAGAAGTCTCTTGAGGCCGGCAAGGCCCGTGAGAAGGCTCTACTCAAGGATCTCCAGGGAGAGAGGAACCTGCTCAAGAGCGTTGCCGCTGCCCAAATCGATTACGAGAAGGGGGTGAAGATCTGGACTGGACATCTCATCGCCGCTGCGGAGAAGCTTACGGTGGAACTGTCAACCATGGGCCTGTCAAACTTCAGGTATTCTTCCGAGGAAAGGATATCTTCAAGTGCCAGGTTGACGATGTTCTTTGAAAGCATCATCGACGCCTTGAGGTTGCTCCAGTCTAGCCGGGCGACCCAATTGGCCAACGAGACTCGCCGGCTTTGCCGGGCCGTCCTTCGCAAGGTGCTTATAAAGGTGGTGCACAGCAATCCTGGCATCGATCTCTCCAACGCGCTCGGCCATCTGCCAAAGTACGCAAATGTCGAGGCGCTCGAAGAACGTATCGCGCCTATCCTTGAGAAGGTGGACTCCATCAAAAGGATCGAAGGCCAGCGCAGAGATTAAGTGCCTCCCCTTTTCTTGCCGTCGTCATTCCATGTCAAAGACAATTAAGTCTCAAGTTAGAATTGCGGCAAATCATTAATGTAATATAACTCGCCTATGTTTAGGTTCATGTTTGATATTTTCCTTGTCTAATTCCTTTATGTATGGAATTCACCCTACGCTTACTGAAAAACTTGCCGGCGCGCAACCTGCCGCGAGCGCTGGGTGCGGGACTTCAGCAGCCTGCTGGAGGTGCAGCGGCCGGCAAGACTCCTTGGCGTTCTCAGTGCAGCCACTTAAATCTTTGAGCGGACTCGAAACAAAATAAGGGCACAACCGATTACAACAAGGGTTCCTTCGCGTGCAGATTTTCCATACAAGAGTCGGAATCGTCCAAGGAAATAACTTTGCAATAAAAGAAACTTGTTCTAAGTTTTTAGAACTTAGCTTAATGTCGCTATCCTTCCTCCGGCAAGCGTCGATTCCGAACGTCGCCAACTGGTACTCATATCTTCCTTCCCCCCCCCCCCCCCCCGGGTAAATGTGCACGCGAGGAATCCTTCTGTCTTTTAAGAAAAAGAAAGAAGAGAAAATAAAGATATGAAACCTTGGCGGTTCATTAGAACTTACCGGGGGTAGGTGTTATACAACATCTTAGACAAACATGCATATATAAATATGAACATGGGAATCAATAAGGGAATGCACAACACTTAAATTTATTCATCTGTGCTCAGGGTCTGCGCCTGGCTTTGTACAAAGGATCACATGCCTTGCCGGCAAGACTTGTACAAAAGAGTGGTTGCCGGGAGCCCCCGGCAACCGCGCCTTACGGATAGAACTTGCGAAGATGTTCGATATTCCAGGAATTGCTCACTGGAACGCCATCTTCGGTCTCCAAGCGGACAGCGCCGGGCCTGGTGACTCATACTACATGATAAGGGCCTTCCCACTTTGGCGTCAACTTGTTTGAATTCTTGGCGGACTGAATCCGCCGAAGAACAAGGTCGCCTTCCTCAAGGCTTCGGGCATGAACTTTGCGGCTATGGTAGCGGCGCAAAGCTTGCTGGTAGCGTGCAACTCGCACAGCAGCCTGAAGATGATTCTCCTCAAGGAGCACAGCGTCATCTTGGCGCAGTTGCTCTTGCTCAAGCTCATCATAAGCGAGCACTCGAGGTGATCCATACGTGAGTTCCGTGGGGAGAATTGCTTCCGCTCCGTAGACCAGAGCGAAGGGCGTCTGGCCGGTGGCTCGATTTGGTGTCGTTCTGATTGACCAAAGAACCGCCGGCAACTCATCAATCCAGTGTCTTCCGCACTTTTTCAGCCTGTCAAAGGTTCTGGTCCTGAGACCGTGCAGCACTTCAGCATTGGCCCTCTCTGCTTGGCCGTTGCTTCTCGGGTGAGCAACCGAGGCAAAACAAATTTTGCCGCCAAGGTCTTGGACGTACTGCATGAAGGTGCGACTTGTGAACTGCGTGCCGTTGTCGGTGATGATCCTGTTGGGTACACCGAAACGGCAAACTATCCCTTTAAAGAACTTGACGGCTGATTGTGCTGTCACCTTCCTCACTGCTTCCACCTCCGGCCACTTTGTGAACTTGTCGATAGCAACGTACAAGTACTCAAAGCCCCCGGTAGCACGGGGGAAAGGGCCCAGTATGTCGAGCCCTCAGACCGAAAATGGCCAGGAGAGAGGGATTGTTTGAAGAACTTGAGCTGGTTGATGTGATTTCTTCGAATGAAACTGGCACGCTTCACACTTGGTGACTAGTGCAGTTGCATCCTGGAGAGCGGTGGGCCAAAAGAAACCTTGCCGGAATGCTTTCCCGGCAAGGGCTCTTGATCCTATGTGAGAACCACATATGCCTCCATGTATCTCTGCCAATAGCTCTAGTTCATCCTCCCGAGGAATGCACTTTAATTTCACACCGTTTGGTCTCTTTCTGTACAGAACGTCGTCGACGAACTTGTACATAACAGACCGATGGGCTACTCTTTCCGCTTCTTCTTGTTCCTCCGGGAGTTCTCCTGTTTGAAGGAAATGGACAATGTGCTGTGCCCATGCTGGAGCCTGAGGCTCGATGGCTAGGACTAAAGGCATCTCCTCCGCCGGGGGAACATTTGTCTCGACCGCAAGGGCCTGAGGCCCTGCTGGAGCCTGTTGTTCCCCGGCAAGCATGTAGATCCCGGCAACTTCCTTGCTGGCGGCTCCCGGGAGCTCTGCCGGGAAGTACTGACCAGAGTTCAACTTTCTCCTTTTTTCTTGCCGCATTGATGGCGCCACGGATGGTTGAGTCAATTGGAGCACAAAAGTTCCTGGTTCCACAGGAAACTTGAGGGCGGCACGCTTTGACAGGTCGTCAGCAACACTGTTATCGGCACGAGGAACGTGTTCCATTTGCAGACCGTCAAAGTGCTCTTCCATTTTTCTCACTTCATCCATGTAGGCTTGCATCAATGGACTTTGATAACTCTTGTTAACTTGCCTGACGACAAGCTGTGAATCGCCTTTGATGACGAGCTTTTGGATACCAAGGTCTGCCGTGATCCTAAGACCGGCAAGCAAACCCTCGTATTCTGCTGTGTTGTTGGTCGAACTCTCCCGGGGAAAATGCATTTGGACTACGTACTTGAGGTGCTCTCCGGTGGGTGCGATAAGCAGCACGCCAGCACCGGCGCCTTGCAGCGAGAAAGCGTCGTCAAAGTACATAACCCATTCCTGATCGATTTCCTTGCCGGGGAGAGTTGTTTCTTGAACTTCTTCGTCCGGCGTTGGGGTCCATTCCGCAATGAACTCTGCCAAGGCCCTGCTCTGAATTGTCGAAGTGCTTTCAAACTTGAGGCCAAAGCTCGACAACTCCAACGCCCACTCCACGATCCTGCCGGTTGCTTCTGGATTTTGCAAAATCCGTTGCAGCGGAAAGCGAGTGACGACGGTGATTTCATGTGCTTGAAAATAATGACGCAGCTTCCTCGAGGCCATAAGAAGGCCGAAAAGCAACTTCTGCACGCCAGAATATCTTGACCTAGCTCCTTGTAAAAGAGAGCTGACAAAATAGACTGGGCGCTGCACCACCTTTTTCTTCTGCAATGGTCCTTCTGACTGCACAGATCCTGTTTTGCCGGGATCAATCCTTGCCGGGGAAGATCCTGCCGCGTCATCTGACGGTCCTGCCGCTGGTGTCGCTTCCTCATCAGCCTCTCTCTGCGCCACTAGCGCAGCACTAACCACTTGATTTGTCGCTGCCAGATACAGCAGCAACGGCTCTTGTGGTTTAGGAGCGACTAGCGTCGACGGAGAGGAAAGGTATTTCTTCAAATCTTGCAGCGCAGCCTCCGCCTCCGGAGTCCATTTCATTGGACCTGCCTTCTTCAAAATTTTGAAAAAGGGCAGGGCACGCTCAGCAGACTTGGAAATAAACCTGCTTAGAGCAGCAACACCGCCGGCAAGACGACGCACATCCTTGACGCGTCTCGGCGCTTCAATTTGCTCAATAGCTTTGATCTTGTCGGGGTTCGCTTCGATTCCCCGGCAAGATACAAAGAAACCGAGGAGCTTGCCGGAAGGAACACCGAACACACACTTCTCAGGATTGAGCTTCAAGTTGATCTTGCGTAGATTTGCAAATGTTTCTTCTAAATCTTGAATGAGCGTCGCTTTGTCTTTGGTTTTGACCACTATATCATCCATATACGCCTCCATATTTCTATGGAGTTGAGGCTCAAAACCAATTTGGATTGCTCTCGCAAATGTCGAACCAGCACTTTTCAACCCGAAAGGCATTCGTATAAAACAATACGTACCACATGGGGTGATAAATGTGGTCTTCTCTTCATCTTCTTTCGCCATGAAAATCTGATGATACCCTGAATAGGCATCAAGGAAGGACAGGAGATCACAACCAGCGGTGGAATCCACAATCTGGTCGATGCGCGGCAAGGGAAAGGGATCTTTTGGACAGGCTTTATTGATATCTATATAATCGATACAAAGCCTCCATTTCCCATTCGCTTTTCGCACTACAACCGGATTGGCCAACCAGGTTGGATGAAGCACTCCTTTGACCAATCCTGCCGCCTCCAGCTTTCTGATTTCTTCGGCAATGAATTCTTGCCGCTCCAAGGCTTGCTTCCTGACTCTCTGCTTGACGGGCCGCGCGTGAGGACAAACAGCAAGGTGGTGCTCAATTACCTTCCTGGGAACACCGGGGATGTCAGACGGTTGCCATGCAAACACGTCGACATTCGCCCGCAGGAAGGCAACGAGCGCGCTTTCCTATTTGTCATCTAGGGTGGAACTTATGGTGAAAGTTCCCCCCGTTCTGTCCTCCCTGACAGGCACCTTCCTCATCTTCGGCGGAGCAGCCTTGGATTTCTTGTTCTTGCCGGTGGAACTCTCTGGTGCATCCTCGACGGAAGCGCAGCACTCTGAGGAGGTGCGCTTGCCGGAGTTCGAGCCAAGGTTCTTGCCGGTCTTCTTCCCCCCGGGAGTTCCAGCGGCAGGAGCAGATGCCTTGATGGCAGGTGCTGCAACTGCTTCCCGGTAAAGTTGGTCGGCACACATGAGCGCATCCTTCTTATCGGAATGGATGGTGATGACGCTCAACGGCCCGGGCATCTTCAAAACATTGTATGCGTAGTGTGATGCCGCCATAAACTTAGCCTGCGCTGGCCGACCAAGGATCCCATTGTATGACATGGGGATCTTGGCGACATCAAACACTACCTTCTCGGTCCTGTAGTTGAGCTCGCTACCAAATGTCACCGGCAGCGTAATCTTGCCCTTGGGCTGGGTTCTTCCCAGATTGACCCCTTGAAACGTACCCGTTTCTTCGAGGTCCTCGTCAGGAATTTGGAGCTTCTTGAGCACATCCGATGAGATTAGGTTTAGCCCGGCCCCACCGTCAACTAGCATTTTCGTCACCTTGAGGTTGCGAATTGTTGGCGAGACCAACAATGCCAAGCACCCGACCGCAGTTGTGCGATCAGGGTGATCCTCGGCGTCGAAAACGATAGGCGTGTTGGACCACTTCAGGGGCCTACATGCATCTGGTGATGGCTCTATTGCATTAACTTCCCGCACCCACTGTTTGAGTCGACGGTGGGAAGAATGCAGCGAGGCACCTCCATCGATACACATGGCCTCTGTAGCTTTCTGGAATTCTTGCTCACTGGACTCATCATCTTCTTCATCATCATCTTCTTCTTTGTCTCGGCCCCGAGTGGGCCTATCCTTCTGTTGCTTGGCCTTGCCGCGGCGCCCCCCTCGGCCACCGTGCTTCTTGCCGGATCCGTCAGTGCCATCTTGGGCCTTCTCCTTATCCCGCCTTTCATATTCGGCCCTCTGTTTCTCGGCAAGCTGTTCAACTTGCCGGCAATTCTGGAGATCGTGGCCCTTGGTGCGATGGATCTTGCAATACTGCTTGCCGGAGCTTTCCGACTTGTCGGTAACCGCCAAGGCCTGACAGGAAGGGTACCCGGCAAGATCCTTGCCGGGGTCACCAACCTTGGCCTTCTTGGCGGCGCCGGGGTTGTCGGATTCCTCGACAGGAAGCACGGCCTTGCCTCCGCGTTTCCTGTTCCGCCGCCGGCCTTTCCTTGACGGGGTCGCGACGTCTTCATCTTCGGATTCGCCCGCTGCGCCAACAGCCTCGCCAGGGAGTTTCCTCCCCTCTTCAGCTCGAGCGCATTTATTGGCCAAAGTGTAAAGCTCGGCAATACTCCTAACTTTGTTCATCGCCAGCTCTTCCTGCATTCTGCGGTTACGCACGTTCTGATGAAACGCGCTAATGACAGCGGCAGGGTGAACGTCAGGAATATTGTACTGCACCCGGCTGAACCTCTGCATAAACTTGCGCAGGGACTCACCCTCCTTCTGAGGGATGATATGCAAATCACTCTCTTGGCCAGGAGCTTGGTGGCCTCCAACAAATGCGCCAACAAACTGATGGCACAAATCTGACCAAGAAGAAATATAATTCTCCGGCAGATGCATCAACCACGACCTGACGTTGGGCTTGAGCACCAACGGGAAGTAGTTGGCAAGTATCTTATCATCTCGGCCCCCGGCAGCCTGCACCGCAATGGTGAGATGCTCAGGAACTCCGAGGGATGGGTCTTACCATCATATTTCTCCCGGACCTCCGGCTTGAAGGTTCAGGAATTGGGCCACTGGACTTGCCGCAGCTCACGGGTAAACACTGGAGTCCCCACCTCATAAGGCAAGTCTCCTACGTCCCCTGGCACAGGCTCGTCGACAGCCGGCCCTGCGCGCTTATCAAACTGATAGCGCGCTTCCCGTCGCCGCTCGATGGTAGTTCGAGCGTCCTCCTTGCCTTGTTCCTGGAGAACTTGACGCTGATCGTGGCGCATCCGTGGATCGGACGACGCCGTTGAAACTTCTTCACGGCGGTCGACCTGTTGGGTTGTCGGCCACCACTGGTGCCGTGGAGGGGAGTGCACCGTGGTTGCACCACCTCCGATTTTCTCCACATCGGCTCGCGCCGGATCAATGGGCCTTCGCTGTGAGGGCCCTGCCTCTTGCGGCCCATCGGCTCACCACTCCTCCATCTTCTCCGGGGCAGGAGGGAAATCGAGGAGTAGCTGCGCATGTGCCAAGGCTTCTGCTGGCGTAGGCAGCGGCGACAGGTGCGAGGTACGTGAGGTGCTCTGACTCCTAACCATATTAGAAGGAGCACCACCACGGTCACGCGACCACGCGCCACCTCCGCCGGCAGCTCGGTGTGCATGCTGGTCCCGCGCATCTTGGGATCGATGCACAGAAATCTCTTCATGGGGACGCCCTGAACCACCAGCGCCATGGCGTCGCTCATCGTGCACGACCTGGGTAGGTCGTGATGCTTGCGCCGGCGCGGGAGCTCCAGCAGGCGCCCTCCGATTTCTGGAATTCGTTGTGCCACCCGTAGGCAACACAGCTCCGTCTCTGGATCCAGCGGCGTGTAGGTTACCGCTGCCACTGCGAACGATACCGCTCGCCTGGCTCGGATCACCAGAACGCCATGGGGGTTCTAGTCCCCTTCCTACTGCACCCACGCCATCGCCTGTACGCGAAGGCTTAGGTAAAACTGACGTGGATGGTTGCGCCGTCACAGCGCTCTTCTTCTTGGGTGGCATGATGATGAAGATGACGAAGAAACTAAGGCGCCGATCACTAGATCAGGTTCACACAACCTTCAATCCCCCTACCTGGCGTGCCAAAGATGTCGGGGCCCGACACCTATGGGATCCTAAGGGACCCCTTTACGATTCGGCGGGGGGAGAGGTATGCGCAAAGAGCAGAACCAACGATCGACGCGGGAAGATTTTACCCAGGTTCGGGCCGCTGACCAGCGTAAAACCCTACTCCTGCCTTGTGTTCTTATTAGTGTTCTTGAGCCCAGCCTCCAGGAGCGCTCGTAGTGAATAGTATGTTCAAAGAGCAGCTAAGCATGCAGAATGGGCCAGAAGTTCTCCTCCCCTGTAGCAGTTGCCTTGGGCCTCCTTTTATATGCTCAAAGGGGTCACCAAAGTGGCAAAATGTACATACATTGAGGTGTAAAGTAGCTACAGGGTTACCATACCTAACCCCTGACGGACTAGGACGAACGCATTTAATGCACCGTGAGGTGTCCGTTTAGGTGTCCTTACTTTCTTGGGGATGGAAAAAGGGGCCATCCCATCAGCACCGCTTAAGCTCTCCTCCACTGGCGCGTCGCCACGCATCCAAAGAAGGACCCAGAATGTCGGGTTTGTCGCTGTGCTAGAGCGGTGGCACAGTAACAAAACCTTGCCGGGCGCCAAGCCTTGCCGGGCGCCGAGCCTTGCCGGGCGCCGATCCTTGCCGGGCTCCGCAAGCCACCCCGGCAAGATCTTGCCAGGGAAGCTGGCCTTCGGATTCCAGCTCTTCTTATCTGCTAATCCTCATATCTCTGACTGGATGATTTCTTTGGTGGCTTGAATCAACCTCGAACTGTTCCCTGGCAAGCCTTGCCACGAGGATGGCTACAACTGCCCATGCACAAGTACGGGGTACTAGTGGCCCAATACTTAGTACACCGACAGTGTGCCTAATGGCGGACATGCAACTGCCCTCCCCCCAAAAGTTGTTTAATAAAAAAATAACAAAATGGTTCAAAAAAGTTTTAGGAGCAATAAAAAGATAAAATAAAAAAGAAAGCAAGATAAGGGTGAAAACACAAAATGCAAAAAATAAAAATCATCATCAAAAGAAACATAGGCAAAAAACATTACACTTACAAAACAAAAAATAAAAATATAATGATGATACAAAATAGCTGCTCCTGGTTGTTCTCAGCTGATTCGCCTCCTTCTTTAGATGGTTTGTTTCCCCCGCTGGAAATTTCAGCCTATAAAACAGAAAGGGAAATCCCAAAACTAGACAAGAAAAAATAAGCGCTAAAGCTCAGCCCATACCGCATACCCGGCCGACACGAGAGAAACAAAAAAAGGAAGCAAAAAAGAAAACAGGTCGGTCGCGCACCTAAAACATTTCGATATTAATATAAGGGTTTTCTATTTTTGTTCCCCTGGTTCCTTAGTTGTGCTCAGTTTTTCCCACTCTCTAAAGTTTTGCTCACTTTTCCCCACTCTCTTGTCTAAAACCCTCACAAATGCTCAAATTGGATGTTGTCGTCGGGTCAATGGTCTGGCCATTAACTTCTGACAAGTGGGGCCGCTTTAGACTTTTATTGTGTCTCTCGTTGTTGGAGTCGGGCCGCGTAAGACGGATGGGCCGTGGTTCGATGATTCAGCCTGCTCATCCTTCTCTACTTGGGCGACGTGATTCAACCTGCTAATGTGATTCAGCCTGCTATGCATGCGGGCATCTTTGACCTTGACGTGCATGCATGCGCGCTGCCAGGATTTAGTGTTACTGGCCATGGCCCACGGCACCGATGCAGACAACTGCTGGCCAAGCGCCTCCACAGAGAAATGCTAGCCACAGCGCCGCCGAAGACAGCTGCTGGCCACGCGTCGCTGCAGAGAACTGCTCACCATGCCACCGCCGCGGACAACTGCTGGCTACGCCACCACCGCACATAGCTTGGCCGCTCGATTCAGCTACATTGCATTAACTCAGGGGAGCAGCTGGCTGGCCACGCCCGCGCATACCAGTCAAAGCGCCTCGTTTTGATGCGTGGCCTCCTTTTCAGTGTGAACCCCTAAAGCAAGGGCATACTGACGACGCGCCCCCACGCATGCGCATACGTGCAGGTCGATCAAGGTCAAGGGCATGCATGCATACAGATCAATGCGCCTCGTTTCAGTGTAGCAACACGGCTATTAAACCACCCCGCCCCGTGTACCTCAACACACTCTTCCATCTGCGTTGCCCCTCTTCTCTTCTTCACCAAATTAGCCAGAGGAAGATCCAATCGAAGATGCAGTACTACGGGCCCACTTTCTACCTACCACCCACCGTGTCGGAGCTGCGTTACCCCACCGGTATCGTGGTGGAGACCATGCTTCACCTGTGGCGATCTCGAGGTGGCGGGGTGCTAGGGAGTTGGCCGAGCGGTTTCTCCGTGCTGGCTTTGCCCACCTCCCAGCAGGCTCGCCGATCATGTTCCGCCTCGAGGAGATGCATCCCAACGCCAGCTCGCCATCGATTGTGCTCCTCGCCCACTTAAGCAATCGCTTTGATGCCTACTACCTTCCCGGCAAGGTGTTTTGGTGTGGCTGCGAGTTCATCGCATTCACGACCTACAACATCTTCACCGACGTCGAGAGCATCTTCCCCGCCGAAGACCATATCCACACTCTCCCCTATTATCTAGGCGAGGAGGAGCATGCGGAGTGAAGATGCATGCTGGCGATGAAGGCACAGGTGAAGACGATGGTGAAGACGTGGAGTTCATGTTCTGTTGCCCTAGCTATATAGTGTTATCTAGCTAGGGCTTGTATTATCTATATATTGTGCTTTGTTCGATCGTGTGTACCAGCCGCGTGATCTTTAATCTACCCTTAATTATATTAATGTTGTGTGTTATATATGTCGTGTGTTATATATCTATATATGTCCTATATATATGTTATGAGTGTTATATTAAGGGCTTATATTATATTGGTGTGTGTTATATATATTTAATTTGTATTTGATTTGTCCCAAGTTTTGGCACGGCTAATTTTGTTTTCGCGAATATATACTGGGTGTGCCATCCACAAGAGCCCACAGACACGCGTGCCTCCTCCTGGATCAGCTAATCTATAAAAAAATGAGATGGTGGAACAAAGTTTGGAATTAATTTCGGCCATATCATAAAAAAAAGCTAGAAAAGAAGAGCCGCTCACAATGTTGAATTCGTGGGGTTCATAGATGCATATAGGGGTTATATGCATATTGTTACCTCAATCTATCCATTGTGTGTGTCCATTTGAAGTCTCACTATTATTGGGCCAAATATATTTAAAAATCTTGAATTGAATAAAGTTTGTGTGTCCATTTGAAGTCTCACTATTTATTGAACTATTCTTCATATTTTTTCATGAAGATGACTCAATCCAATAGTGTACTCATGAGCTAGCCAAACTAGCTATGGGTTCATGCATGCCAAATCAAAAATTAATTTGATGGGAACCATATATATATGTTGATAATTCAACACAATTATCAAGATTTCACAAATATCAAAGCAACTCTCATAATTCAACACATAATGATGAGAACACAATCATAAATAATCCATTAAATCTGACAAATGAAGAAACACTAATATAGTTTAACATATAAATGATCTTGCCCAAATAAGATGAAGCAAATAATACAAAGATTCTACTCATCACAGGTATATTTTATCTTCTTGATCTTTGTCGTGAGCCCTTCTTTCTGTTTCAGCAGATCTTCAATCATCTACTCCAGCCTCTTCTTATCTTCCTTGAACTGATCCCTTTCCTTCTCTGCCTTCACCAACAAAAACTTGTGCATGCTGGTAGTTGATGCATCAAGCTTCTTTTTCTCCTCCAATTCAGCTCTTGCATCAGCAAGAGCTTCTTCAGCTTTGGCCTTGAAGGCTAGTGTCACCTGCTTTTCCTCAACCATTTGCTTCAGCTCATCTTGGACATTCCTCAGGTCACGGTGAAGCTTCTCAATCTCATATGTGAACTTAATGCATGTTTCAACATTGTTTAAGGCATCACGAACTCTACCATCTCTCACTTCAGTGTGCATTTCTCATAGCTTCGACAAGGATTTAATCAGTGGACTCAGCCACACAGGATCAACCCATTGCACAAAGTCACATTTGTCTCCAAACTACAAGATATATGACAGAGCAGAATCTATTAGGAAATTACACAGCAAAAACTTCATTTTAATGACTGTAAATAAGTTCATATTTTTCAGAGGCCTCCCCTGAACAGGCCAAGAACCTCCTGCCAGTCCAACATCCTTCAAAAGCAACAAATTTGGAGGGCATGGAATTGCATTTACAATGGATAGGCTTATCTCCATCATCGGCTAATCCACCATAATCGGAGTCGTACATTGTATTTGGACCCTAACAATACAAATATCCATAGTAAATAAACAGAAATCAGTGCTGAAATAAAAAAAAAATCCCAAATCGATATGAACCCTAACCCTAGATTGATGAGAATGCAACACTTACATCAGTTCCAAGGCAGTTCGGGTCGGTGGAAGAATCCTCGCCATCGCCCCACGAAACCATGCCATCCTTGAGTGGCTATGGGAGATCTACGACCACTGGCACAGCGAGGTGCTATACAAACGGTTTTTAACCCATTTCCGCGACAGCGTTCTGAACCGTCACCTAGTGAGTGACTGCGATAGGGGGGTCCTTCCCACACGACCCAGAAACCGTCGGGAATATGCCCTCCTGGCACACACACGCTCGGAAAAATGAGGTCGTGTGCGACCGGTGAGTGATCAAATACGGTTATACATACAGTAGTGCTAAAAAATACAATTATACAGGCGAAATCATTTCCAATCGTAAGTACATCCCACACAGTCAGGCCCCGCTAAATGTTTCCGTTCGTATATACATCCCACACAGTCGCTCCAAGGAAAATGTTTCCGTTCGCAGGTACATCACACACAGTTTTCCCCATTAAATCGTTTGTGATAGCGTTGCCATTGCACACGATATTAACAATTTTATCGTTTGCATTATTGAATGCATCACACACGGTGCGTAGAAGAAACTGTGTGGCAAAGGCTGTCCATCACACACAGTTTTTATGTGGTAAACGTTTGCGCAAGGTGGCCTAACACAAACATTTTTCAAGAGGATGTCGTGTGTGATTGTTCATTGATCCAACACGGTTTATTCCTAGAAACTGTGTGCATTGCCTGAGGTCATCGCCCATGGTGTTTTCTCAATAACCGTTTGCAATAGAAAAACCCAATTAGCAAGCTAATTGGCCATTAGCAGGCTAATTGCCCTATTATTAATAATCCATTTATTAATCTAATTGACATTTCATATTAAGAACACAATATATTTCATTTCCATATTAAGGAAGCAGGATTTCATAATTGAAATACATCAGAGTACAACATCATATAGCTTCAGCACTCAACTACCCCATTACACAACTGCACCAGCACCAAGTTTCACATGCAACATCTAGAACCTTACGAAATTAGCATCATAGATGGTACATAGACAGATGCATCTCATCTGGAAAACTGCTGAAGCGGAAGGTGAATATTGAGCCTTCATTGATGTTGAAGGTCTTTGCAACTTTAGGCCAGTGCCTGTGGATGATTGACCGTCCATCCTTCGTCCTCTTCAGGAACACTTCAATATTGAACCGTGGGTGTTGTATGAAAACCTTCCTCGCCTCCTGGCCATAGAGATGGTTTGAGAGGTAATCATCAGTGAACTACTTTGGAAAGGCCTGAAAACAAGGATGTGCGTAAATATCTTCTCTATATTGGAAATGGGGCAAAGGAATAAAAAAAGGCAAGGTATAATAGTTAGTACCATCTTGTAGTGAACTGATGTCTTCTTCATTGTGCAAACAAAGATCTTGTTGTTTTTTGTCGCTAATTTATTTATCCTAACAATCTTTCTGAGTTTCTTGACTTGATTGATATTCATGGACAACTCATTTCCCCATATGCAAAAAGGGTCGAACAGTGGGTCAAAACCTCTGACAGCAGGACCTACATGTGCAAAACCAAATTGTTAAAAACCTAAATATTAGAATGGTTCCTGCAATTGCACAATAATGTGCTATTAGACAAAGGACCATGCATGTGCTAACCTCGATTATAAACCTCAGTGCTTCCCATTGTTTCCCTGCAACACATATAAGGTAGTTGGTCATCAGGTTAAGTGAGGGTTCGCATGCTATCAGTAAAATATGTTGATGAAAAATAAGCACATTGCAGATTCATCAGATTAATTCAAGCCACATGGAAAACCCATTTATCCAAACCAAGCATGATTAAGAACTAGGAAATATAGCACTTGTATATGTTTCTCATGTATTAAGTGCAGCCAAATTCGATTTATTCCTCACATGCACAACAATACAAAATTCTACCCACGACAATTGGACATCACATTGCAGAATTGAACCAAGCAGTTAACTAAACACCACAACAAATGAACCAAACATTAACTGAGCACCACATTGCATAATATAACATACTCCTAATAGAAGATCAGACAGTTAACCAAACCAAGCATGCTTAACAACATGGAAATATAGCAATTGTATTTGTTTCTCATGTATTTAGTACAGCCAAATTCAATTTATTTCTCACATGGTATACAATAACAGAATGCACCCACAACAATTGAACATCGCATTGCAGAATTGAACCAAACAGTTAACTAAACACCACAACAAATGAACCAAACGTTAACTGAGCACCACATTGCACAATATAACATACTCCTAATAGAAGATCAGACAGTTAACCAAACCAAGCATGCTTAACAACTTGGAAATATAGCAATTGTATTTGTTTCTCATGTATTTAGTACAACCAAATTTGATTTACTTCTCACATGGTATACAATAACAGAATGCACCCACAACTATTGAACATCACATTGCAGAATTGAACCAAACAGTTAACTAAACATCACAACAAATGAACCAAACGTTAACTAAGCACCACATTGCACAATGTATAACATACTAGAAGATCAGACAGTTAACCAAACCAAGCATGCTTGACAACTTGGAAATATAGCAATTGTATTCGTTTCTCATATATTTTGTAAAGATAAATTCAATTTATTTCTCACATGGAAGACATTACAAAATTGCAGCCTGAAGAATTGAACATCACATTTGCATAATTGAACCAAACAATTAACTGAAGACGACAACTAATTAACCAAACAGTTAATAAGTGAGCACCACATTGCATGACATATAGAACATATAGACTAGAGCAACAGATTGCATGGTAAAATAAGATAGCACAATTCATTAGAATTTGTTAAGGAAAGGCAGGAGCAGCACACGCAATGGGTAAACCAAGCATGCTTAACCGGCGTAGCAAGCAAATGGCAAGGTGCTCCTCCAAGATCTGGGGGTTGGCACGAATGGCAGCCATCGCGACCTCATCCGCGCGTGCGGCCGCGATTTGCTTCTCCGCTGCCAAATGCTCCTTGAGCTCCTGGCTATACTGCGTGCACCATGGCTTAGGGCGGCGCTTATTTGGTGGAGGGGTCGGTGATTTGGGTGGAAGGTGTCGCGCCGGCGGTGGGGGCATGTGGGGTGTGGAAGAAGGAGGAGGATGGGGGTCGGGTGTGGATTACCTGCTTGGATAGACGAGGCCGAGCAGCGTGAAGGAGGGTCGCCGGCGAGGAGGTGGCGCTGCAAGCAAGGAGTGAAGGTTTCAACTTGGAAAGGAAGGCAGAAACAGGGGAAATGTGGCTTTTGGTAAGGGGGAGGGGGCGGGGAGGTAGATATTTCCACGGAAGCCGAAAATTTTGAATTGGTTCAGCAAAAAAACTGGCGCGCAAAGTGTCATCACACACGGTCCCTTATTCAAAACTGTGTACGATATGTGAACATCACAAATGATTCAGATAGCTTAACCCGTGTGTGATGAGTTTGAACGTAAAAAAATTTGGTTCGAATTTCCCTGGTTACAGTGGTCATCCACGTCATTGCATAATTTGGGTACACAAAGGAAACTACAGCACACCCACACTTCTTAATCGAGCAAGTTCAGCAATTAAACAGAGCTAGCTGACCAAAACATTACTCTAACAAATTAAAGACCAGTGCTCTTAATTAAACAAAACAAAGAGTACTACTACGACTGGTGCTCGTCGATCTCCGCCGCCTCCTCCATGCCCAGCTCGCGCCCGACGGTCTCCTGGGGAAGGGGCTCCATGGCATCCATCGCACCATACTCGGCAAGCATCTCGCCATCCGCATCCGCCATCTCTTTGAAAAAGGCCGCCACAAGCTAGGCGTGGGCGGCCGCGATCTGGGCTTGGACGAGCTCCGTCATGGCAAGGTATGCGGCGGAGGAACGGACGGCTGCTCAAACGCTCTAGGCGATTGCCAACTCTTCGGCCGTGGGTTGCCGACCGTTGTCAGAGAAGCTTTGTTCGATTTGTGCGGTGACCGCCATGAGCTGGGCGTGGGCGGCCTCCATCAGGGCTAAGGCCGCCGCTACGGAATGGACAGCTGTTGTGCCGCTCTCGCCAATTGCTATCCCCGAGGCAGATGTTACTGCCGCAACCTGAGAAGCAACAGCGGCCGTTTGGGCTGCCTTGGCCGCCCGGTCGCAGATTGCGGCCACTCTCCTGCACCTTGTTAGCACGCGCATGGCGGCTGCAGCCGCGCTCTCGCCGGAGTGGGCCGCCGAAGTTGCCCTCACGACGCGGGTCCACGTCCCCATCTTTCACTGGCGACGATTGAACAGTGAAAGATATTTGGGGAGCGAGCTAGTGTGCCTGACATGCCGGCTGTGGACTGTAGCCAACGCACCTTCTCGCATAAGCCATAGGCGTACTATACACTGACGGTGCTCCAAGATATTTTGTACTGCATCTCACACGGTTGGTGGTAATAAACTATGTGCGATCTACTTGATTTTTCTTCTTGATTTGAATTACATAATGGGGTCACAGTGGCAATGGAGGGTGTTTGAATTGCTAGAACTTTTATCTGCAGTGAACATGCAACTATATGTGTGTCATAAAAAAATTGGAATTATTCAGGGTTTGTTTGGACATTTTATACATTAAATTGGTTTTCTAGCCATTTCAGGTGCACAATTCAAAATTAAACTACATGCACATGCTTCGGTGCACCAACATGGGTTGTAAAATCATATATGTGTCCATGGGTTTATGCTTATATCCCATGCAAGAAATGGGGATGAATTTCGAACACCACGGCACCGTGGCTCTCCGACAAACGTTGAGGTACTTGCTTTTGTAATTCTAGTAAATCCAAAACCCGTCTGAAATTCAAGAACCTTGGCATGCTATCATGGAATGGCATCAACATGTTGGGGTAAAAAATATTATCCCATTTGGGGCAGGTTATGGTATAAGCCTCTCACAAGAAGCCTCATGGTTCCGTTAGGGAAACGTGTCACCTTTGTGGACAAAACGATATTCGTCGCCTCTTCTTGCTTTCAATTTTTTCCTGGTGTCAACATAGAACAACAGGAGTGTCGTGTTAAATTTTGGAATTTTTCGGGGATCGTTTGGACATTTTTATACATTAACTGAGTTTTCTAGGCATTTATGTGCATAATTCAAAATTGAACTACATGCACATGCTCCAGTCCATAAAAACGGGTTGCAAAATCAAATGTGTGTCCTTGGTTGCAAGCTTAGGTCACATGCAAGAAATGAGAATGAATATCAAACATCTTGACACTGTCGCTCGTCTAGTAAATCGAAAACTCGTCTGAAATTCATGAAACTTGACATGATATCATGGAACGGCATCGACATGCCATGGTAAAAATATTGTCCCATTTGGGGCAGGTTTGGGTATAAGCTTCTTGCATACCAGAGCTTCTCTCACAACAAGCCTGATGGTTTCGGTAGGGAACGTGCCACCTTGGGGGACGAAACGATATCTGTTGCCTCTTCTTACTTTCAAATTTTTCTCGTGTCAACATAGAACAACAGGAGTGTTGTGTCAATTTTTGGGATTTTTCGGGGTTCGCTTGGACATTTTTATACATTAACTGAGTTTTCTATGCATTTATGTGCATAATTCAAATTTGAACTACATGCACATGCTCCAGTGCATATAAATGGGTTCAAAATTGAAATGTGTGTCCTTGGTTGCATGCTTAAGTCCCATGCAAGAAATGAGAATGAATGTCAAACACCTTGCCACCGTCGATCGGCCGCTAACATTGAGATACATGGTTTTTAAATTCTAGTAAATCGAAAACGCGTCTGAAATTTATGAAACTTGACATGATAGCATGGAACGGCATCAACATGCCATGGTAAAAATATTGTCCCATTTGGGGCAGGTTGGGGTATAAGCTTCTCACAAACTAGACCTTCTCACAACAAGCCTCATGGTTACGGTAGGGAATGTTTCACCTTTCTGGACAAAACGATATCCGTTGGCTCTTCTTGATTTCAATTTTTTTTCTAGTGTCAACATAGAACAACATGAGTGTTGTGTTAATTTTAGGAATTTTGCGGGGTTTGTTTGGACATTTTTATACATTAATTGAGTTTTCTATGCATTTATGTGCATAATTCAAATTTGAACTACACGCACATGCTCCATTGCATGTAAATTGTTTGAAAAATCAAATATGTGTCCTTGGATGCATGCTTAGGTACCATGCAAGAAATGGGAATGAATGTCAATCACCTTGCCACCGTCGCTCGACCGCAAACATTGAAATACATGGTTTTTAAATTCTAGTAAATCCAAAACACGTCTGAAGTTCATGAAACTTGACATGCTATCATGGAGCGGCATCAACATTCTGTGGTAAAAAATTTAACCCATTTGGGGGCAGGTTTGGGTATAAGGTTCTCGCAAACCAGAGCTTCTCACAACAAGCCTGATGGTTTCGATAGGGAACGTGCCACCCTTGGGGACGAAACGATATCCGTTGCCTCTTCTTGCTTTCAAAATTTTTCTAGTGTCAACATAGAACAACAGGAGTGTTGTGTCAATTTTTCGGATTTTTCGGGGTTCGCTTGGACATTTTTATACGTTAACTGGGTTTTCTAGGCATTTTATGTGCATAATTCAAATTTGAACTACATGCACATGCTCTAGTGCAGAAAAATGGGTTGGCATATGAAATGTGTGTCCTTGGGTGCATGCTTAGGTCCCATGCAAGAAATGGGAATGAATTTCAAACACCAGGGCACTGTTGATTGCCGGCAAAACATTGAGATACTTTGTTTTTAAATTCTAGTAAATCCAAAACTCGTCTGAAATTCATGAAACTTGGCATGCTATCATGGAATGGCACCCGACATGCTGTGGTATTTTTCGTGTCCATTTTGAGAGAAGGCGCACTCGAATAACAGCCAACAAAGGCATTTTGAAAAAATAGCTGCCACTTTAATATCTCAAGTGTTTGTATAATTTAAATCATGTGCGTTCTGTTAACCATTCATGTGACGCCATGTGTCTTTGTTTTAATGGCTATAGGAGGTGTCGTGCGGACAGCTGCTTGACTGAACGGGAGGCGTGCGAGCGCAGTTCGGTGTGAAGGCTGACCGAGAGGCGTGCAAGCTGTCCTCCAATGCGCAGGCTCACCGGGAAGCGTGTGAGTTGTACGCTGCGCAGGCTCACTGGGAAGCGAGCCCTTTGACTTCCATGGCCGCCCGCCTTGCTCGGATCCTCTCCATTAATGGCGCCCGAGCCGCTCTTTAATACGGGCGGCCTTACTGTTCGCCTCCCATTCCCCTCCCTCCCGCAGACCTCCACCAACCCCATGGCGAAGAAGGATCATCTACCACTAGTCTTCAAGTTTGGTGAAGTCGACTCCGAGCCAGAGGAGATAGAAAATAAGGAGGAATGGGGCCTCATGGACATGGCCCTGAACGAGCTGGCCGCGGCGGTTGCTGCCCCCGTGCCCGTCCCAGCTCCCATCCCCGCGCCCGTGCCAGCGACCATCCCCGTAGCATTGACGGGCTGGTCGCCGAGCACTATTGCAGAGCTGGAAGCCACGGGCGTCAGCAAGGTCTCCACGGACCCGCGCGAGCTCGTGTACATGCCAGCGCCAGCGCCCGTGCCCGTGCACACCCCTCCACCCACCGCGGCGCTGGTCCCCGTGCGTTTGCCTGCACCCGCCGCGCCCGTGCCCGTGCGCACGCCCCCCTCCGCGGCATGGGACGCCACCGTCGACCGCTACCTCGCAGCGCCGCCAGTTGCCGTCCTCCCACGCCCCGCCCGTCGATCTCGTGATGACATGATGTGCTGCCTTGAAGACTTCAACAACGGCGTCCCGGAGGACGACAACGATGGCGTGGCACGCCGCCTGCGCCGCCGCCGGAAATAGTTTTTTTTGGGTTTAATACTGTATCTCGATCATATGAATATAAATTTGCAGTGTGACTGAATGAAAGATATGGTTTGACCGAACTTGCGTTTTTCTCTCTTAATGTACAGACTTATCAAACGATTTTCTTTTGAAAAAAACGTCAATGGTTTTTAAATATAAAACACTCATCGCAAACGTTTTAGTTAGAACACCCGTATGCAAACCGACAGCTTCCCTAGGAAGCCAAGGGAAAATGTGTCGAGCAGGATTTGTGCAGCTCTTGATCGCAAACGTTTTAGATAGAACACCCGTATGCAAAGTGAGAGCTATGGTCTTCCCCCTTAAGTCAAGGGAAAATTCACAGCGCAGGATTTGTGCATCTCTTCAACGCAAACGGTTCAGATTGAATACGGTATGCAAAGCTAGACTTCGGCGCTAAGCCAAGATAAAAATGTGCCGAGCAGGATTTGTACATCCCTTCAACGCAAACGGTTGTTTTGGATAACCCGTGTGCAACCACGTACAGACAATTTTGTAAGATTTGCATCTGTCATATTGGGTATATTGCCATTTGTCAAACTGGAAAGATTGACATTTGTTGATCTAGTAACATTGCCATTTGTCAACCTTATAACAGTGCGATTTGTCAAAATATGCAGCTAAAAATCACTAGCACTATCTAATTTTTGCAACTAAAATTCAGTAATTAAGCATAGATTTCATTCATAGATTAAGCAGTCGTTCTTTATACAAACAGTTCAACTCGATAGCTGAACCGACCAAACTTTTCCCCAATTGTTGCCAACCACGTACTGAAATAGCTAGTTCAACTATATATACTAGCTAATTTAAGTATGTTGTACAGTTTCACCACATCTATAGTCAGATGAACTGAACAAAATAGCTCCTAAATACTACTACTACGGAGGGGCTTTGTACTACTTCCGACAGCCTCTCCTCTGCCGAGCGCGCTCAGTAAGAGGCAGAGGAGGAGGAGCCTACCGACGAGCTGGACAACTGCAATACGGTGCCTACCGTTGTTGCACCTTCAGCGACGCTCACCTCGAACGCCCTCTGCCGCTCCAGACGACCCCTCTCGACGCGGTGGTTCTCCTTGTAGATCTCCTGATTCCTCGCCTCTGCGGCGGCGTGTGCTGCGGCCATGGCGGCGGTAAGGCTCTTTGCGTGCTCGACGAGGTGCTCCTCCTCCTCCCGCAGGAACTCAGTGTAGCGCGCAAGGTCGCTGATGCACGTGCGGCCCTCCACCTCCGCTTCCCGCCTTCGGGCGGCGGTGGCGGAGCGGGTGATGACCCCGGCGGTCGACGGTGGGCTGGCGGCCACGGCAGCCGACGACGGGGTTGTGGCCACGACCACCACCTCCTGCCTTCGGGCCGCGGCGGCGGAGCAGGTGATGGCCACAGTGGCCGGCAGTGGGGTGGCGGCCACGACGGCCACCTCCCGCCTTCGGGCCGCGGCGACGGAGCGACCGATGGTCCTGGCTTTTGACGGTGGTGTGGCAGCCACGGCGGCAGACGGTGGGGTGGCGGCAACGGCAGCCAGCAACAGCTGCCGACGGGCAGCGGCGGTGGAGCGTGTGGTGGGTGTTCCGCACACAAACAATAGGGACGCCATGCGCACTACACTACGCTAGGGACTGCGCCGCCGACGCGGTGTAGCCTCCCGCTGGAGCTGTCCTTTGATGATGGCGGAGTGGCTGAGCGACGATGATGGACCGGTGCCATTGGCGATTGTGGGAGAAGCAGACGAGATAAGCTACAGGGAGGGAGGGGAAAATGCGACGCAGGACTCGCCGGCCATGAGGGTTTATATAGCAGGCCGGTAAGCATTGGGATTTTGGGGGATTTCACCGAGTCGGGCGGGAAGCTTGCGTGGGAACCTGCGAGGTTGCGTGGGAACGGGCTCACCGACGATTCATTGGCGCCACTTCGAGACACCGTTTGGCCAAAAGAACGCCCCCGCGCGCTGCGCAAGCTTGCGATGTAAGCCGTCTGCGGCAGCGGGGTGACAAGATGTGTGAGAGGAGGACGAAAGGCCATGTACACATACGGTTAATAAAAAAATGTTTGCGATTTAATTACCTACTATACCCCCATCCTGGTTTATAAGTAGGATTTAAGTAATAAAATATGAATGCATGTCGCCAAAGATTATATACATGTTATTCTTCTGTAGACAGAGCAAATCACACGGCTTATTAGCAGCAATCGTCTGTGTTATTATTGGTCTTCGCACATATTTCTGATTACGGACCTGTTTGCCGCGTATCACACATATCTTGTTCAGTTGAACCATTTCCATTGTGTTGCCGAATCACACACAGTTCATCCTAGTGAACTGTATGCCGTATATCGCACACACCCTCATCTGGCTGCCAGTTTCTGTTGTTCTTCATCATCGCAAACAGTTCTTCTGGATTAACCATTTGCCACTCATCGCGCACGCAACTCTAATATGAACCATGTTTGATGTCGCCGCCATCACAAACGTTTTGCATCGTTTTTGACGGTTTTATTACATCACCGTTTGTGATTGATGCATCGCACACAGTTTCGTCGAAGGGTCTCTGATTCGACTGTCGCGTTTGGACCATCCTGCAGTAGTGGACGCTGCGGTGATGGGAGGCGACATCAAAATGGTAGGGGAGAGGATGGGGATAGGAGCGGGAGTGAAGGAGGAGGACGTGAGCTGGAGCAGAGGAAGGGGAGGATGTTGTTTGAAATGTGCCCCACATGTCATTGTGATCGCCGACCCCACACACGGCCCACTCGTCAGCCTCTCACGGATTGCCTAGTCATATGCAGCCAATCACGTTGCAGAGACCAGACTCTCGTGGATTGCCTCGCCAGTCCTTCTAGAAAACCATATCTGACGGCTCTAGTTCGGCACTAGTGTATGATTGAATGACTTCAGTTCGGTGCTAGGGTTTGAAGGGGTTTGGAGATGGTCAACAGGGTTTTGTAGGGTTTGACCAACATTCAAATGAGCATAACTAATTCAAAAAAAATCAAAAAAATAAAAAAACCGGTGCACATAGTTGTTTCAAGTGATATACTTTCAATAAAAAATATATAAACTTGGACTATGGTTAGTTTTATGAAAAAACCTTCACAAAACTAAGCTACCTCGAATGATGTTGTGGAGAGTTCAAGAAGCAAGTGAGAGGGGTTTAGGATTTTGAATTAAAAAATCAATAAAATCACAAATGCTTCATTATGGAGTGACTAAGAAGGATCTAAACTTACTTTTTCATTTTCATATTTTAAGCGTGTTTTCTAATGTTTTTTATTAAAGCGTAACTAATTTTAAAAATATATAAAATGGACATTAATTCAATAAATAGTGAGACTTCAAATGGACATTATATAGATTGAATAGGTCTTAATAAAAAATATTTGGCTCATTTAGACAAGGTGTAAAAAATACTTGATTATAAATGGGGCTGTTTGCCCTGGCTTCGGATTTCATTTTGAGCATTTGGAGCTCCGGAGCTCATTTGGAGCTTAGGATCTCATTTTGGAGCAAATGTATAATATTTCAGAAAACGTTGCGACATCCCACATAGAGCAATGGACTTCAAATGTTGGTTCAAATTCGAAATTTGCCTTAAATTCAAATTTTGGTTCAAATACGAATTCTACCACAAATTTGACATCAAAGTACAAATAGCATTTTGCATTATTAAACCTTACAAGTTTTCACAGTATTTCAAAGTTCAAATTCAAATATTTAACTTGCTCCTTGTGTTCGCAGATGGCTTAACTGTCTTGCTCTTGGTTTCCCTAGCTGGGATATTCTGTGGCTTTGTCTTCTTCCTTTTGATCTTCACTTGGGGTTGTGGAGGTGGAGGTGCTGACGAAGTACTTCCACTGACCAAGCACTTGATGAACAATTGACAGTCATCTGTTGGTTCAATAATCTTTAAAGGAATGACAGGAACCATGTCTTGCTCCTCTCTTATAGCTTCAAAACCATCATAAGCCATGGCTTCAAATTCTGCATCAGATGATGGTTCAACCGAAGTTTCTTCCTCTCTAGGCCTTTTCTTTCCTTTGTCTCTACCCATCCTAGAGCTGGGTCAAACAGAAATAAGATTCGGGATGAGCCATCGATAAAAAAAGAGAACAAATGCATACAAAAAAGGGAAGGTTGCACACATACCAAGATGCCGGTGCTTCTACTGCATTTGTTGGATTCTCCTCTGCTATTTCATTCTCCACTGCATTTGCTGCTGCCCATTGTTCCTCTTCTCCAAATGATGCATCCATTGGATTGGTACAAAGCCTAGCAATGTGCCCTAGGGTTCCACATTTTTTGCACTTACGCTGTCTTTTTACATGACCCTCTTCACCTGCTCATATCCTGTTCTTCCTTGGTCTTCCTGGTGGTCTAGCAAGTACAGGAGAACTGATTTTGAACCTTGGATCTACTCTGTTCCATTGGTCTTTTCCCAAGAGTGTAGGTACATTGTCAGCATAAGCAGCCCTAAACTTGGCGACAGAGAAATATTCAGAGCAATACTGATCAACTTCACCATCTTCACCCCCGATAACAGTCATGAGATGTAGGGCATGTATGCATGGCTTCCCAGGGATCTGCCATCGCCTACAACTGCATTCCCTAGTTGCTAGGTTCACTGGATACCTCCATTCCCTATTTTTACTATCAGTATATGTTACCTCATCCTCGTATGTTGACAGTCGAATGCATTTCATCTTCAGTCCTGTTCACTTGGCATGCAATGCCTTAATCAGAGATGGGAGCATAACATGGCCAACATATTGTGTTTCTGCAATTCTTTCACGAAGAACCATCTTTATCATGATCATCTGCCTTATCTTATCAAATCCTTGCCACAACGAAAGCCCTTTCACTGACTTGACCTTTGCATTGAAGCACTCTGCGAGGTTACTGGTCACATAGTCTACTTTGTAGATTTCATTGAATTTGCTTTTTGACCACACCATTCCATGATGTGATTCCAAGTACTCCTTCACCTCAGGATTGTGAGCATACAACACTCTCAAATGGTGCTCATGCTTCCTCAAGTTGCATGTGTATGATGCTGGCCATAGGTTCTCATCATAAACTTTACCTCTGAATTTCTTTTTAAAATTCTGCGCTAGATGTTGCATACATTCCCTATGCTCTGCTCCAGGGAATACAATTCCTACTGCAGTCTCTAAACCCTTGAAAGCATCTGAGTGTAAAGCTAAACCTGGGGGTGTACCTATAATGTTGCGCAACTGCTGCAGAAACCAGACCCAACTTTCCTCGAACTCTACCTCCAACACACCAAATGCAACTGGGAATAGCCACTTGTGTCCATCAACTATAGAAACTGCTACTAGCTATCCTCTCCATCTTCCATTCAAAGCAGTTGCGTCGACATCCAAATAGGGCCTGCAACCATCCAGAAACCCCTGCCAGCAAGCCTTGAAACAAACAAAAGCGATCCTAAAGCACTCCTTCTCAAATGACTTCCCTCTTATTTTGTATGAAACTGTGTGCTTGTCAATCTCTACAACACTCCCTAGACTAGCCATCTCCACTTCAGCTTAAGTGTAAAGCTACTGAAAACTCTCATTTCATGGACCATTTATCCTGTCAAGAGCCATTTCCCTACCATAAAAAATCCTCATGTAAGGTACCACAATTTTTTACTTCTCAAAAAGCTTCCCTTGGAGTTTTGTTGGACCAAGTGTTGGTCTTTCTCTCAGCCAATCCAAGATTGCATCTTCCACCCATCTAGTCTTTGCTAGCTTTCTTTTGGTCTTTCCCCCTCCCCCTCCAGGTGGACAAGTGTGTTGATGTGGGTTTTGTTTTATCTGAAACAAAATAAAGTACAATTAAGAAACATTACACAATGATCTAAAAATAAAATGAATCAATACACTGAAATCCACAATGAGGTGTAATACCTAAATCAATTTGCTCTTTAGCATACGGGGTGCATGCAGGCTCCACCTACACCTATCATGGTAATGAACAGTGAACCTTGTTGGCTCACTCCTATCAATCACATAATTATTTTGAGTCAGAATGCAATATGTAGCCACTGCATTACGACAATCTACCATCGATTCAAATATGGTTCCTGGAGTAAGCTGAGGATCTTCCCTGTTCCACTCAATTGTTGGCATGTTGTCACCATCGTATTCATCTAAAACTAAGCTGTCAATGTTCTCATCCCTCTCTTCATCGTCAGTGTCATCAAATCTAGCACGACTGCTGGGCTCCTCCGGATATTCATCTTCCATTCCTGTTGACTGACCGTACCTACCAGTTCAGGGTACATCATCTCATCCTCATCATCAAGTCGAGGCACTTCCTCGTCAGGCTCTGCATCTACTTCTACAGGAGCTACAGAAGGGACAGGAGAAGTGGCAGCACTAGCGGCAGCAGACATGTTGTGGCTTTGAGAACCACTAGGCTTACTTGGTATCGACCTACAAGGAGTGCCGGGGCACTCGCTATTATCAGAGACAGATGATGTATGAACACTCTTCCCCTTGTCTTGTTCTTTGCGTGGTTGAAGCACCTCGATACAGATTTTACCGAAATGCCTGTCAGCATTCAAACTAAATAGAAACCCCAGATGCTCGTCGCAAGTTAGTGGGAGAAATCTTTGCTCGCTACTGTTGAAATATTTCAGTTCAACAGCATCGGCAGAGCTCCAGTCATACACGGAACGAAGTGCATCGTGAAAATCTTTGAACGAAATGCTGGTTTCTACCACCTTCCAATAGAAAAATCCAGAGATCATATGCGCTTTAGTACCACGCAGCACGCTAGTTTCCATTCTAACCGCCAGCCGAAAATCAAGCACAGGATCAATCATATTCGATCGAAATAAAGGGTGAAAAATTCAGCAACCCAACTTGGTACGATTCAAGCGACTAGTGGTCAAATACTGCCTAATTTACGAGTTTTCTCATCAATTCGAGGGGACACGATGCTTACCCAGATGGAATCCATGAATTATCCGCCTCCGATTCGACCCAATCATCTTCACGGTCGATGGGCCGGAGGGCGTCCTCCCCCGACATCGCTTCTTAATCCCAGATTGGGAGGGCGGGGGGTTGATGTGGCGAAGGCGCGACGTCGCCGATGAACGGAATAGGGCTAAAGGGTGGAGGTCACGACGGCGGCGGCGGCGGAGGATGCGGGTCGGGATACGATCTGTTTCAGACAAGCTGCTCCGACGTGTCTCCTTGTGGCCCCACTCGTCAGCACGTAACGGTCAAAGGAGGACCCGACCCTAAGCAGCCCCACTCGTCAGCAGTTAACGGTCAAGCCATTGACCCGATGACAAACGTCTAGTTTGACCATTTGTGAGAGCTTCAGACAAGAGGGTGGGGAAAAGTGAGCAAAAGTTTAAAGCATGGGAACAACTGAGCACAACTAAGGAATCAGGGACACTATCATAAAAAAACCTTAATACAAAGACAAACATAGAAAAAAGTCTACCGGCCAGGGAGTCGATTGGGACTTGGCTAAAACTTAGTTTAACAATCCGGTATAAACACAAAAGTGGAAAAAAAAAGGTTTAAATTTTTTTTTACAAGGCCTGTAAGCTAAAAGCTTCATACTGGCGTTTTGGAGGCCGAGCTCCATGGAGGCCTTTATTTTTGAAAATTTCAAATTCAAACTTTTATGGTTCAAAAAATTCTGAAAAAAAATATGCGTGTATGTAAGGATGTAACCCACATGTGTGTAAAAATTCATGATGAAATACCTTGAATTGCAACCTGTACAAAAAAGACAAATTCATGGCTTGGGAGGATGAATAGTATCATGTGTTAAACAGCCTTAGATTTATCTTTTTTGCACAGCCCTCATTTCAATGTATTTTTAACTAAAAATTTACACACATGTGTGTTATGCCTTCATGTACATCCGTATTTTTTTCAGAATTTTTTGAAATGTAAAAAATATGAATTTTGATGAAATTTAAAATTTGAATTTGGAGGCCGAGCTCCAAAAGGGATTTCCACATAAAAAAACACCGATACAAGGCACTTCAATCTATATATATGTCTGTTCCCTCTTGTAGGAAAGAATAATAAAAATAGGAGAGCAACTAGTTGACGGACGCTCCTTCGGGAGCCTCACAACGATCAGCGCTGCTTGGCGCGCTCTCAGCCGCCCGCCACGTGTCGCACTCTGGGCACTCCCTCCAGATTTTATTTTTATTTTTCCGCACGCGTTTTCTGCTTTTTAAACGTTTTTTTTTTTGTTTTTTCGACGTTTCGGTTTCCCACCGGTCTTCCTTAGCTTTTGGGCCAAAAGAAAATTTAAAAAAAAAATTGTGCGAAAAAATGCGTTTTCTTTTTTTTCGCGAGAGTCACGGCCGTGCCTCTCGGAAACGAAAAAAAAACGTGTTTTCTATTTTTTTTTCCTTCCGCGAGAGGCACGGTTTTGCTTCCGCGAGAGGCATGGTTGTGCTTTCGCGAGAGGCACGGCCGTGCCTCTCGGAAACGGAAAAAAAACGTGTTTTCTGTTTTTTTTCTTCCGCGAGAGGCACGGTTGTGCTTTCGCGAGAGGCACAGCAGTGCCTCTCGGAAACGAAAAAAACACGTTTTCTGTTTTTCTTTCTTTCGCGAGAGACACGGTTTTGCTTCCGCGAGAGGCATGGTTGTGCTTTCGCGAGAGGCACGACGTGCCTCCACGGAACGAAAAAGAAACGCGTTTTCATTTTTTTTCCTTCCACGAGAGGCACGGTTTTGCTTCTGCGAGAGGCACGGTTGTGATTTCGCGAGAGGTACGGGTGTGCCTCTTTCGGAAAGGAAAAAACCCGGGCTCGCGGTTCGGTTTTTTCGTTTGGTTTTTTCGACCGGTTTTTTTTGTGAAAAAAAGTTCATCAAAACCTATCAACATGGGACCTAGTTTTAAAGATCTCGACGCGAGGAATCCAACGATGAAAACGGTTCGAGATTCGGACGCACGGTTTAAGAGATAAAACGTTTTGAATAAACAGATCTACGAAAAAAGGAAAAACTCTCAGGTTGCGATAAATAGCGCACATGCAGCACGTCATTTGTCGCAACCTGAAAAGACAGGAATGATCTTTGCAATGAGTACTCCTTAACTAGTGATTTCGTAAAAATAGAAGCTGACCCCGCCCAACAAACAAAGTAAAAAATTGCCTACAAAAATGCAGCCCACCCAGTTCGTCCCCAACATGGGCTCTCATTTACAAGAGTCAACAGGGCTGCACACATGGTAAAGCAACACAAAAATCTACTCCCTTCGTCCAATTTGAACTAAAACCACGACGAGTAAATTTGAACTAAAACCACGACGAGTAAATCGGAACGAAGGAGTAGCGTAAGGGGACTGGACTGGAGACTTCATAGAAACTCACTCGACTGACTGCAAGTACAGGAGTTCAACGTCCAAAGGCGCCTCCACAGGGACATTGCTAAAATCCATGTCGATGCGGCTGTAAGACCAGACAGGGGCGGCTCGGCATCGGCTGTCTGCAGAGATCACGCTGGAAACTACCTTGGCAGTTCCTCTCTGATCATTGGAGGAGTTTGCAGCCCTTTGACGTTGGAGGCAATAGCTTGCCGAGAAGCCCTATCATTAGCACAAGATCTTCACTTGTAAAACATTGTTATAGCTTCTGACTCAAAGCAAGTGGTGGCAGATATTAAGCAAGGCAGCCATGGAAGAATTGGAGCAATCATCACGGAGATCAAAACTAGAGTAGCTACTTTTAATTGTAATTTTACTTTTAAAGTTCGTGCAGTCAATGTCGCACATAGTTTAGCTAGATTTTCTCTTTCACTAGCCCCGGGTCGTCATATTTGGTTTGGCCAACCACATGACCAAAATTCTGTCCCACTAGTTGTGGTTTTTGACTAATGAAGTTGGCTTTACCACTAAAAAAACGACTGAGTTTTAGCACAACTGTTTTTTTTCTGACAGAAGAGTGCGCATACGTGATTACAGGGACATCAGAGATGGAAGCAACCATGAATAAAGGAGACTCGTTTCAACTGCCAAGGGGGTGTGGACGTTGTTTCAAGAATGCATCCAACGCTTCAATTATGGAAGCTGTGCATCAGTAGTCTGATCCCTAGCTGCGCCCAAGGATGATTCCCTCGCATTTGCGAGGGCGACTGTGCTAGTTAAGGCAACATCAGGAAGACAATAGTCATTTTTTCTGCACGGCAAGAGATCTGATTCGATAGAAGCATTTTTATCAGTACGTTAACCTTCATAATCAACCCACTTTGATTTAGTTGTTTGGGTTCAATCTTTGTATGTGAATCCAACAAAACTCTGTCCAAAATGCCAACTATTTCGAAATTACCCCACAACCAGTTCTCATGACAGCAAGAAACAGATAAAGAGGCCTAAATCATTGTTATTTTTTGTGTAAAATCATTCATAAGGGCAACCAAGACCATCTCGTAGCTGTTGGTAGCAACGGGGGCAGAGATAGTACTGGTTATTTATGCATCAGAAGCAGGTCAAACTTAGGTCACTTACACATCTCAACTGAGTGGAAAAAGAATGATCCTCGGAATATCTTATGTACATCGCCGTTTTATTTTCAATGTAGAAACACATGCATGGCTTGATTTACGCTGCTATTTACCTTTCTATGTACCATGAGAACAAGCATTTTACACAGCTGTGTTACCTACATTCTAAGAAGATAGCACAAACAAGACATCATATAGGAGTATTACACATCTTGCCTACAAACAGGGCATGAACCATGGCCAATGAGCCATTTGTCCACACAGGGCTGGTGGAAGGTGTGGCAACACTTTGGCAGCCTCCTCGCCATCTCTCCTGTCATGATATCCTAGGACAAGAACAGAGTGTCAGGGCATAAGAAACAAAGTTCAAATACGGACTCCTCCGTCCAGATACATGGGTGATATTAAGGGTGTATTTTGATTGGTTAAAACAAATTTCACTGGATTCATATATAAAGTACTTACAATTGTGATTCCGACATTTGGAACCACATAAACTACATATTGAAGGAGTAATTGTTGATCAAAACCTTGTTTTAACCAATTAAAATACACCCAACATATCCGGACAGTTCAAATATCAAGGTTGTGTCATCATATATAAATGACAGTACATATTAAACTCCCGTGCATTCATGAACCAACCCACAATTTCAAAGAACGCAGAGACAAAATTTGCTTATTTACACTGAAAAGACATCAATTTGGAAAATAACATACAACGTGAGGGTGATAAGTGGAGCCTACAGCAACATGGCTAGGGTGCGCTGGTGTTATTCATGTTACTAACTAATTTGCTCCCGAGAGCTGGTCAACAAATTTGCTAAATATTCAGAAATAACACATAGGTCTGGGTAAACAAAAATTAAGCAAGGAAGAGAAACTCCGGGTACAAATTCGACCAAGTATTGTGTGGTTATCTACTTAGTTTTAAATTTTGAGAATTCCCATGATTACCCACCTTCAAAAAGTACCAAATAAGATTATTTCAAATAGTCCAACCAGATAAGACGTCACCACCACATATTTTAGACAATAACTAATTCCAGCTTCTGAACAGTGAAATCCATATGGAGTTACTTAGATTAAGGAAATTAAAAATAAGATGGTTTGGAAATAATTTCCATAATTCTCACCTCCGTTATACCAATCATAAGTAAGATCTAAGATGATTTTGAACCGTTCAGCCAGACAACATATACACCTACCAGACTATCTATTAAGGCAGCATAAATTACAGATTGGATGGTGAAGTTATTTCCCTACTAGGTAAAATCCAATAAATCATATATGTAAATGTTACACTTGTACCTGTAGGCAAATAGGGCAAGACAAGTTTTCACCAGCTGGCTCTTGTTTCTGATCAATCACCACATGGTATGGCAATTTCTTCAAGTTATCCTGTGAGAGCCCATCGGATGAAACTTCTCCAGTGATATCATACGGATCATCATTGCCAAACTCTGCAATACCAACCTGTTGAATATCTTAACTTCAGTAAGAAAAATTATGTGTGCAGCAAAGGGTAGAAACTTCACTATAACAATTATATTTTGTTTTAGCTGACCTCACCATACAATTTACATAAAACACACTGCAATGGATTAGTATACAGGTAAAAAAAACGCGGTCACTAAAATGAGCAATTGCAAGAACGACTCTTGCAAGACCCCTCCAATTAGTAGGAAGCATGAAGAGAATAACTATCATTTGGGCACTTTCCCTTGCAGAGGATACTGCATTAGCACTGTTAGGGGTATAGAACAACTGACCTGCCAACGATATGACATATACACTGATGGCTCATACTGCTCTCCCACAAACCGAGCATGAAGGAGCTGATCCACGAAATCCCCCTGGAAATCGAACAAACATTTTCTGTAAGCAAATCCTCAATGGATGGATCAATAACGTGTCATCCACTGACTGAAGTATAATATATTTAACAAACATACTCCCACCGGAATATAAGATCGTTTTGCAAGCTGTTTTAGCTTGCCAAACGATCTTATATTATGGGACGGAGGGAGTACTTTATAAACAATGAAGAATACTTTCTGTAATCCAGGCAAAAAAAATGCAAGCAGCTGTTCTAATTTAAAGCACCGTCAAAATGACGAGCTGCGGCAGTAATGTTACATTCCAATCGCATTTATTGGGCAAAAAATAAAAACGTTATATTCTGCTAAATTTTATAGACTGATTTGCTGAAGAATCTTACGGTACGGACCATGGATGATGTACTCTGCGGTGTTGACCTGTCGGCGCACCAATAGGCGCGGGAAGCCTCCAGGACCTCAATGGACAGGACAGCGCCAGCAAATGCCCCCAACCCAGCTCCCCGGAGAACACCGCTGTCCGAAGCTCTCCCAGCCAATGCGCCGGTGACCGCCCCCGTCAAGCCTCCAGCTTCGGACAATCACAAATCGACATCAAAATACGATCACACGAACCAAAAGATTCGGCTGCTAAGTCAATCAAATTTGCTATCACTACGAAAAAATTTAGCGTTGTGTCGGAAGAAGAAATGGCTAAAGACCAAGAGACCCAATCCCTTCTCCACCAACCAATAGAGAGCTCGAAATCACCGACAAACGCGTCACAGCCAAACACAGGAGCCAGGGCGCGTACCGACCGCGAAGAGGCCGGTGAGCACACCGGAGAGAACGCCGGCGACGAGCCTGGGGAGGTACGGCGGGGCGGGGCGCTCCTGATCCGGCGCCGCCGACGCCGACGCCGGGGGTCGCGGCGGGGCCGCCTCTCCTGTCGCCGCCTCCATCACGATCCACGGCCGCGAGGCCTCCGCGCTGAAGCTTAGCACGGCGTCGGCTGTGGCGTGCGCGCTGGCTGGGGCATAGAGGAGGAGGGTGGCTCGCCGGGAAGGGAGGGGGGTGGGGTGGGGGATGAGGCGTGACGCAACCCGGAAACAAGTCGCCGCTTGGCTGCTGCTTGCTGGTGCCTGTTGCTTAAAGATTTTCTGTGTTCTGTTCCATTTCCTACGTTTTCGTGCTGATTACTACGTAGTACTACAAATCTGTATTCGTGGACTTTTTAAACACGGTATAATCGCAGATACCCACGTACACACGCCGACCCAAACGGACGGCGGATTTGTCCGCTTTTTGCCCGTTTGGATCGGCCGTCAGCTCGGCGTCCGCCCTCTTTAAGATTTGGGTCGGCAGTGCGTCCAACGACCGCGACTCATTTCATGTCCGCACGCAAATTTTAAAAAAGGCTCGCGGCCATAGATCATGCCAGTGGCCATGTCGTCGCCCGAAGTTCATGCCGGCACCATGCCAGCGCCGGCATACAATGCCAACTTCAGAAAAACAACACGCAGTTTAGCTGGCGCACTTGCCAGCGGCCGGCACACATGCCAGCACACAAAAAAGGGGCGGGAAAGTTCGACCACGCCATCGCGGTCGTGGTCATGCCAGCACACTTGCCGGCATACAAAAAAGGATGACGCTCGCCGCCATAGATCACTTGTCGTCAAACTTGAGTATGTCGGCCTGCATCTTCTCGAACCACGGCCTCTTCCTTGGCGACACGGTGTTGAGATCCACCTTCATGATCTCCATCCCCGTCATCATGCTCGCGAGAGCCACTTCTTTCGCCTTGGTCTTGGCGTTGGCGGCCTCGATCTCTAGCATCTTGGCTTGCTTCTCCGCCTCCATCTCAAGCATCTTGACTTGCTTCTCCGCCTCCATGTCAAGCCTCCTTCTTTGGATCTCCATGAAGGCGTTCATTTGTTCTTGTTGGGGAACGCAGTATTTCAAAAAATTTACCTACGATCACGCAAGATCTATCTATGTGATGCATAGCAACGAGCGGGAGAGTGTGTCCACGTACCCTCGTAGACCGAAAGCGGAAGCGTTAAGTAACGCGGTTGATGTAGTCGAACGTCTTCGCGATCCAACCGATCAAGTACCGAACGCACGGCACCTCCGCGATCTGCACACGTTCAGCTCGATGACGTCCCTCGAGCTCTTGATCCAGTTGAGGACGAGGGAGAGTTTCGTCAGCACGACGGCGTGGTGACGGTGATGATGAAGTTACCGACGCAGGGCTTCGCCTAAGCACTACGACGATATGACCGAGGTGTGTAACTGTGGAGGGGGGCACCGCACACGGCTAAGACAAATCTTGTGTCTATGGGGTGCCCCCTTCCCCCGTATATAAAGGAGTGGAGGAGGGGGTCGGCCGGCCTCATGGGGCGCGCCCCAAGGGGGGAATCCTACTCCTACTAGGAGTAGGTTCCCCCCTTTCCTAGTCCTACTAGGAGGGGGAAGAAAGGGGAAGAGGGAGAGAAGGAAAGGGGGGCCGGCCCCCCTCCCCAATTCGGATTGGGCATGGGGGGGCGCGCGCCTCCACCTGGCCGCCTCCTCCTCTCTTTCACTAAGGCCCATGAAGGCCCATTGACTCCCCGGTGGGTTCCAGTAACCCCCCAGTACTCCGGAAAATGCCCGAACCTATCTGAAACCTTTCCGGTGTCTAAACATAGCCTTCCAATATATCAATCTTTATGTCTCGACCATTTCGAGACTCCTCATCATGTCCGTGATCACATCCGGGACTCCGAACAACCTTCGGTACATCAAAACACATAAACTCATAATACCGATCGTCATCGAACGTTAAGTGTGCGGACCCTACGGGTTCGAGAACTATGTAGACATGACCGAGACTCATCTCCGGTCAATAACCAATAGCGGAACCTGGATGCTCATATTGGCTCCCACATATTCTACGAAGATCTTTATCGGTCAAACCGCATAACAACATACGTTGTTCCCTTTGTCATCGGTATGTTACTTGCCCGAGATTCGATCGTTGGTATCTCAATACCTAGTTCAATCTCGTTACCAGCAAGTCTCTTTACTCGTTCCGTAATGCATCATCCCGTAACTAACTCATTAGTCACATTGCTTGCAAGGCTTATAGTGATGTGCATTACCGAGAGGGCCCAGAGATACCTCTCCAACAATCGGAGTGACAAATCCTAATCTCGATCTATGCCAACTCAACAAACACCTTCGGAGACACCTGTAGAGCATCTTTATAATCACCCAGTTACGTTGTGATGTTTGATAGCACACAAAGTGTTCCTCCGGTATTCGGGAGTTGCATAATCTCATAGTCAGAGGAATATGTATAAGTCATGAAGAAAGCTATAGCAATAAACTTAACGATCATTATGCTAAGCTGACGGATGGGTCTTGTCCATCACATCAATCTCCTAATGATGCGATCCCGTTCATCAAATGACAACACATGTCTATGGTCAGGAAACTTGACCATCTTTGATTAACGAGCTAGTCAAGTAGAGGCATACTAGGGACACTTTGTTTTGTCTATGTATTCACACATGTATTAAGTTTCCGGTTAATACAATTCTAGCATGAATAATAAACATTTATCATGATATAAGGAAATATAAATAACAACTTTATTATTGCCTCTAGGGCATATTTCCTTCAGTCTCCCACTTGCACTAGAGTCAATAATCTAGTTTCACATCGCCATGTGATTTAACAAGAATAGTTCACATCACCATGTGATTAACACCCATAGTTCACATCGCCATGTGACCAACACCCAAAGGGTTTACTAGAGTCAGTAATCTAGTTCACATCGCCATGTGATTAACACCCAAAGAGTACTAAGGTGTGATCATGTTTTGCTTGTGAGAGAAGTTTAGTCAACGAGTCTGCCACATATAGATCCGTATGTATTTTGCAAATTTCTATGTCTATAATGCTCTACATGGAGCTACTCTAGCTAATTGCTCCCACTTTCAATATGTATCCAGATTGAGACTCTGAGTCATTTGGATCGGTGTAAAAGCTTGCATCGACGTAACCTTTTACGACGAACTCTTTTATCACCTCCATAACCGAGAAATATTTCCTTAGTCCTCTTAGGTAACTAAGGATAACTTTGACCGCTATCCAGTGATCCATTCCTGGATCACTATCGTACCTCCTTGCTAAACTCATAGCAAGGCACACAACTGGTCTGGTACATAGCATGGCATACTTTATAGAACCTATGACTGAGGCATAGGGAATGACTTTCATTCTCTTTCTATCTTCTGCCGTGGTCGGGTTTTGAGTCTTACTCAACTTCACACCTTATAACACAGGCAAGAACCCTTTCTTTGTTTGATCCATTTTGAACTTCTTCAAAACTTTATCAAGGTATGTGCTTTGTGAAAGTCCAATTAAGCGTCTTGATCTATCTCTATAGATCTTGATGCCCAATATATAAGGAGCTTCACCGAGGTCTTTCATTGAAAAACTCTTGTTCAAGTATCCTTTTATGCTATCCAGAAATTCTATATCATTTCCAATCAACAATATGTCATCCACATATAATATTAGAAATGCTACAGAGCTCCCACTCACTTTCTTGTAAATACAGGCTTCACCGTAAGTCTGTATAAAACCATATGCTTTGATCACTACATCAAAGCGTATATTCCAACTCCGAGATGCTTGCACCAGTCCATAGATGGATCGCTGGAGCTTGCACATTTTGTTAGCACCTTTAGGATTGACAAAACCTTCTGGTTGCATCATATACAACTTCTTCTTTAAAAATTCCATTAAGGAATGTAGTTTTTGACATCCATTTACCAGATTTCATAAAATGTGGCAATTGCTAACATGATTTGGACAGACTTAAGCATCGCTACGAGTGAGAAAATCTCATTGTAGTCAACACCTTGAACTTTGTCGAAAACCTTTTTGCGACAAGTCGAGCTTTGTAGATAGTAACACTACTATCAGCGTCTGTCTTCCTCTTGAAGATCCATTTATTCTCAATGGCTTGCCGATCATCGGGCAAGTCAACCAAAGTCCACACTTTGTTCTCATACATGGATCCCATCTCAGATTTCATGGCCTCAAGCCATTTCGCGGAATCTGGGCTCATCATCGCTTCCTCATAGTTCGTAGGTTCGTCATGGTCTAGTAACATGATTTCCAGATCAGGATTACCGTACCACTCTGGTGAGGAACGTACTCTGGTTGACCTACGAGGTTCGGTAGCAACTTGATCTGAAGTTTCATGATCATCATCATTAACTTCCTCACTAATTGGTGTAGGCATCACAGGAACTGATTTCTGTGGTGAACTACTTTCCAATTCGGGAGAAGGTACAATTACCTCATCAAATTCTACTTTCCTCCCACTCACTTCTTTCAAGAGAAACTCCTTCTCTAGAAAGGATCCATTCTTAGCAACGAATATCTTGCCTTCGGATCTGTGATAGAAGGTGTACCCAACAGTCTCCTTTGGGTATCCTATGAAGACGTATTTCTCCGATTTGGGTTCGAGCTTATCAGGTTGAAGCTTTTTCACATAAGCATCGCAGCCCCAAACTTTAAGAAACGACAGCTTAGGTTTCTTGCCAAACCACAGTTCATATGGTGTCGTCTCAACGGATTTAGATGATGCCCTATTTAACGTGAATGCAGCTGTCTCTAATGCATAACCCCAAAACGATAGTGGTAAATCGGTAAGAGACAACATAGATCGCACCATATCTAATAAAGTACGGTTATGACGTTCGGACACACCATTACGCTGTGGTGTTCCAGGTGGCGTTAGTTGTGAAACTATTCCACATTGTTTCAAATGAAGACCAAACTCATAACTCAAATATTCACCTCCACGATCAGATCGTAGAAATTTTATTTTCTTGTTACGATGATTTTCCACTTCACTCTGAATTTCTTTTGAACTTTTCAAATGTTTCAGACTTATGTTTCATCAAGTAGATATACCCATATCTGCTCAAATCATCTGTGAAGGTCAGAAAATAACGATACCCGCCGTGAGCCTCAACACTCATCGGACCGCATACATCGATATGTATTATTTCCAGTAAGTCATTAGCTCGCTCCATTGTTCCGGAGAACGGAGTCTTAGTCATCTTGCCCATGAGGCATGGTTCGCAAGCATCAAATGATTCATAATCAAGTGATTCCAAAAGTCCATCCGAATGGAGTTTCTTCATGCGCTTTACACCAATATGACCTAAACGGCAGTGCCACAAAATATGTTGCATTATCATTATCAAGTTTGCATCTTTTGGAATCAATATTATGAATATGTGTATCACTATGATCGAGATTCAATAAACCATTTATATTGAGTGTATGACCATAGAAGGTTTTATTCATTTAAATAGAACAGCAATCATTCTCTGACTTAAATGAATAACCGTATCGCAATAAACATGATCCAATCATATTCATGCTCAACGCAAATACCAAATAACATTTATTTAGGTCCAACACTAATCCCGAAGGTAGAGGGAGTGTGCGATGGTGATCTTATCAACCTTGGAATCACTTCCAAGACACATCGTCACCTCGTCATTAACTAGTCTCTGTTCATTTTGCAAATCCTACTTCGAGTTATTAATGTTAGCAACTAAACCAGTATCAAATACCCAGGGGCTACTATGAACACTAGTAAAATACAATAACATGTATATCAAATATACCTTTGTTCACTTTGCCATCCTTCTTATCCGCCAAATACTTGGGGCAGTTCTGCTTCCAGTGACCAGTCCCTTTGCAGTAGAAGCACTCAATTTCAAGCTTAGGTCCAGACTTGGGCTTCTTCCCGGGAGTAGCAACTTGCTTGCTATTCTTCTTGAAGTTCCCCTTCTTCCCTTTGCCCTTTTTCTTGAAACTAGTGGTCTTGTTAACCATCAACACTTGATGCTCCTTTTTGATCTCTACCTCCGCAGCCTTTAGCATCGCGAAGAGCTCAGGAATTGTCTTATTCATCCCTTGCATATTATAGTTCATCACGAAGTTCTAGTAACTTGGTGATAGTGACTAGAGAACTCTGTCAATCACTATTTTATCTGGAAGATTAACTCCCACTTGATTCAAGCGATTGTAGTACCCAGACATTCTGAGCATATGCTCACTGGTTGAGCTATTCTCCTCCATCTTGTAGGCAAAGTATTTGTCAGAGGTCTCATGCCTCTCGACACGGGCATGAGTCTGAAATACCGATTTCAGCTCTTGGAACATCTCATATGCTCTGTGGCGTTCAAAACGTTTTTGAAGTCCCGGTTCTAAGCCGTAAATCATGGCGCACTAAACTTATCAAGTAGTCATCATATCGAGCTTGCTAAATGTTCATAATATTTGCATCTGCTCCTGCAATAGGTCTGTCACCTAGTGGTGCATCAAGGACATAATTCTTCTGTGCAGCAATGAGGATAATGCTTAGATCACGAAACCAGTCCGCATCATTGCTACTATCATCTTTCAACTTAGTTTTCTCCAGGAACATATCAAAAATAAAACAGGGGAGCTATACGCGAGCTATTGATCTACAACATAATTTGCAAATACTACCAGGACTAAGTTCATGATAAATTAAAGTTCAATTAATCATATTACTTAAGAACTCCCACTTAGATAGACATCCCTCTAGTCATCTAAATGATCACGTGATCCATATCAACTAAACCATGTCCGATCATCACGTGAGATGGAGTAGTTTTCAATGGTGAACATCTCTATGTTGATCATATCTACTATATGATTCACGTTCGACCTTTCGGTCTCAGTGTTCCGAGGCCATATCTGCATATGCTAGGCTCGTCAAGTTTAACCCGAGTATTCCGCATGTGCAAAACTGTCTTGCACCCGTTGTATTTGAACGTAGAGCCTATCACACCCGATCATCACGTGGTGTCTCAGCACGAAGAACTTTCGCAACGGTGCATACTCAGGGAGAACACTTATACCTTGAAATTTAGTGAGGGATCATCTTATAATGCTACCGTCGTACTAAGCAAAATAAGATGCATAAAAGATAAACATCACATGCAATCAAAATATGTGACATGATATGGCCATCATCATCTTGTGCTCATGATCTCCATCACCGAAGCATCGTCATGATCTCCATCGTCACCGGCGCGACACCTTGATCTCCATTGTAGCATCGTTGTCGTCTCGCCAACTTATTGCTTCTACGACTATCGCTACCGCTTAGTGATAAAGTAAAACAATTACATGGCGATTGCATTGCATACAATAAAGCGACAACCATATGGCTCCTGCCAGTTGCCGATAACTCTGTTACAAAACATGATCATCTCATACAACAAATTATATCACATCATGTCTTGACCATATCACATCACAGCAAGCCCTGCAAAAACAAGTTAGACGTCCTCTACTTTGTTGTTGCAAGTTTTACGTGGCTGCTACGGGCTTCTAGCAAGAACCGTTCTTACCTACGCATCAAAACCACAACGATTTTTCGTCAAGTGTGTTGTTTTAACCTTCAACAAGGACCGGGCTTAGTCAAACTCGATTCAACTAAAGTTGGAGAAACAGACACCCGCTAGCCACCTATGTGCGAAGCACGTCGGTAGAACCAGTCTCATGAACACGGTCATGTAATGTCGGTCCGGGCCGCTTCATCCAACAATACCGCCGAATCAAAGGAAGACATTGCTGGTAAGCAGTATGACTATTATCGCCCACAACTCTTTGTGTTCTACTCGTGCATATAACATCTACGCATAGACCTGGCTCGGATGCCACTGTTGGGGAACGCAGTATTTCAAAAAATTTACCTACGATCACGCAAGATCTATCTATGTGATGCATAGCAACGAGCGGGAGAGTGTGTCCACGTACCCTCGTAGATCGAAAGTGGAAGCGTTAAGTAACGCGGTTGATGTAGTCGAACGTCTTTGCGATCCAACCGATCAAGTACCGAACGCACGGCACCTCCACGATCTGCACACGTTAAGCTCGATGACGTCCCTCGAGCTCTTGATCCAGTTGAGGATGAGGGAGAGTTTCGTCAGCACGACGGCGTGGTGACGGTGATGATGAAGTTACCAGCGCAGGGCTTCGCCTAAGCACTACGACGATATGACCGAGGTGTGTAACTGTGGAGGGGGGCACCGCACACGGCTAAGACAAATCTTGTGTCTATGGGGTGCCCCCTTCCCCCGTATATAAAGGAGTGGAGGAGGGGGTCGGCCGGCCTCATGGGGCGCGCCCCAAGGGGGGGAATCCTACTCCTACTAGGAGTAGGTTCCCCCCTTTCCTAGTCCTACTAGGAGGGGGAAGGAAGGGGAAGAGGGAGAGAAGGAAAGGGGGGGCCGGCCCCCCTCCCCAATTCGGATTGTGCTTGGGGGGCGCGCGCCTCCACTTGGCCGCCTTCTCCTCTCTTCCACTAAGGCCCATGAAGGCCCATTGACTCCCCGGGGGGTTCCGGTAACCCCCCGGTACTCCGAAAAATGCCCGAACCTATCCGAAACCTTTCCGGTGTCCAAACATAGCCTTCCAATATAGCAATCTTTATGTCTCAACCATTTCGAGACTCCTCGTCATGTCCATGATCACATCCGGGACTCCAAACAACCTTCGGTACATCAAAACACATAAACTCATAATACCGATCGTCATCGAACGTTAAGTGTGCGGACCCTACGGGTTCGAGAACTATGTAGACATGACCGAGACTCATCTCCGGTCAATAACCAATAGCGGAAGCTGGATGCTCATATTGGCTCCCACATATTCTACGAAGATCTTTATCGGTCAAACCGCATAACAACATACGTTGTTCCCTTTGTCATCGGTATGTTACTTGCCCGAGATTCGATCGTTGGTATCTCAATACCTAGTTCAATCTCGTTACCAGCAAGTCTCTTTACTCATTTCGTAATGCATCATCCCGTAACTAACTCATTAGTAACATTGCTTGCAAGGCTTATAGTGATGTGCATTACCGAGAGGGCCCAGAGATACCTCTCCGACAATCAGAGTGACAAATCCTAATCTCGATCTATGCCAACTCAACAAACACCTTTGGAGACACCTGTAGAGCATCTTTATAATCACCCAGTTACGTTGTGACGTTTGATATCACACAAAGTGTTCCTCCGGTATTCAGGAGTTGCATAATCTCATAGTCAGAGGAATATGTATAAGTCATGAAGAAAGCTATAGCAATAAACTTAACGATCATTATGCTAAGCTGACGGATGGGTCTTGTCTATCACATCATTCTCCTAATGATGTGACCCCGTTCATCAAATGACAACACATGTCTATGGTCAGGAAACTTGACCATCTTTGATTAACGAGCTAGTCAAGTAGAGGCATACTAGGGACACTTTGTTTTGTCTATGTATTCACACATGTATTAATTTTCCGGTTAATACAATTCTAGCATGAATAATAAACATTTATCATGATATAAGGAAATATAAATAACAACTTTATTATTGCCTCTAGGGCATATTTCCTTCAGTTCTTCCTTGTATCGCCGGCGCTCCTCCTCCCTTGAGTCCTTCTTGGTCATCATGCCCTCCACGCTTGTGATCAAGGCGTTCGACGCCGCATCCCGCTTGTCCTCCTTCTTGGAGTTGGTCTTCCCCCGCGGCCGTGGCTTTCTCGCCCCGGTTCGCCAACCTCTTGTCCCCCCCACGCGACATGAGGGCAGCATATTGCGCCTTGAACTTCTCCTCGTCTTTGCTGACCCTCCAACAATGGGAGAGGTTGAAGCACTTGCCATCATGTTGGAGCTTGAATGCCTACAAAGCTTGGAATGCCTACAAATGAATTGCATGCAAGCATATTGGCAAATGGATATGGAAATGGAAATGGACATGCAAGCATAAACGGAATGACACAAAGAGGGCTGCTTGCTAGCATATCATGTCTTGCATGCCGATGCCGCTCACGGGGCGTGCCTTGATGCTCTCAAGAGTGGCACAAAACTTGTTGCACTTTTGTTGGATCACCTTCCAACGCTTCGAAATGGACACCCACCCGCGCGTGCTTTGCATTTGGTACGGTGGAAACCTCTTGCGCTCATGGAACTCACGATGGACACGAGTCCAAAAGGTTGATGTCTTTTGTTCGGCGCCGGTCTTGGGGTCTTGCCCAATGTCCTCCAGCACTCACAAAGAAGCTTGTCCTCGGCCGCCGTGTACGCCTTCGTCCGCCTGCTCATGCGCTTCGGCTTCCCCTCGGCGGCTTGGTTGGCGAGCTCGTCCTCGAACAAAGGCTCCCCTTCGATGTCCAACTCATCCTCTTCCTCGAGACCATAGTCCTCCGGAAACTCGTGGTCGAGCGGGAAGCCGTCCAGGTCCACGCTGACCTGATCATGCATGAAGGCGACCTGATCTTGATCAAAGGTGGACGGCGTGAATGGCCCTCGGCCGTCCTGGCTTTGTGTCTCGTCGGGATCGTAACCAGCCCCGGCGGCACCGCCAGCGGCCGCCGCACCACCCTCGAAGATGATGTTCTGCATGTAGTCATCGTCGCCGGAGGCCGGCATTCCGTCGAACAGGTTGCATGTGCCCGGCAGCACGTCCGTTGGCATATGTCGCGCGCGTTTCCTCGCCCCTCCGGATGACGAGCCACCGGCCACCGGTGTGGCGTTGAGGTCGATGGGCGCGGGCGCGGGCGTGGAAGGTGCCACCACGCTCACCTCGGGTGAGCAATCCCCGGAGAGTCGGGAGGCCTGCGGGTAGACGTGGAAGCCGGGCATCGGCTGCGTCACCGACGCGCGGGGCGACTCGGGCAGCACCATCCGAGGAAACGCAGATGAGCCGATGCTGGCCACGGCCACAGCGGCGTTGACGAGGCCGTGATGGCCAGGGTTAACCCTAGGTACATTAGCGCCTCCCTCGTTGCCGCCGCGACGCGGGAGTTGGTGGCCTCCTGCTGCGCGGCGGCGGCGATGGCGGCCGCCGCGATGGCTTCCTCCCTCGCGTCCGCCGCGTGCCTCCGGCCCTTTCTCTTTGCCGACTCCCTTGCCAGCTCGTCGGCCGTCAGCTTCTTCTTCGGCTTGGGCGCGGCGACGGTCTTGCGGGGGGCGCGAGGCTTGCCTTTGCCGGAGGGGACGGACGTGATGCCGGACAAGGCGAGGGAGGCGAGGCCGGCGGCGGCATCGAGGTCGACGTCCATGGCGAGCAGCGGGAGCGCGCGCGGGCGGGAGGGTTTTGGGGAAAATGGAGGGAAATGGTGGAGGCTGCCACCGACCAGCGGGCCAGGGAGGAGTAGGTGGACGCGTGCGCGTCCGTCTCTTGTCCGCACCGACGCAAATCCGGCTCAAAAATGGACCTGGAATGGGTCGGCAGGCTGACGAAAAGCGGACGCGCGTCCGTTTGGGTCGGTGCGTTGGGCCGACTTTTCTATCCGCTCCGACCCAAACGGACGCGCGCGGACGAAATGAGTCGCCGCATTGGAGTTGCTCTTATCTCTATAAATACCTTCAAAATACTTTTTTTTATCAACCTCCAAAATACTGAGCCGACATTGGTGCAAGGGCGAAGCTACTTTGGGGCCAACCAAGGCTATGGCTCGCCCAGCCCATGAGGAAGTACTACATGAAAAGTCTGCCTAACTAACTGGTCGAATTTGTTTTTCTTCTCTCCTTTGGCATGGCTCGCCCAAACTTTTGACTGTAGCTCCGCACGTGATTGATACCTTATTAAAGAGTCGCCTCCCACTAAGCGAATATCCTCGAAAATCTGAAATAAATCCGAAAAATAAGAGCACCAATGTCAAATCTAGGACTTGAACCCTGATGACTGGTTTCACCATAAGAAATCTAATCATCTAAGATACGCTCAGTTTGTTGTATTCGTGGATTCAATCCTCGTGGAAGGGCAGCCATGAATCTACAAACACATACTCCCTCTCGTTCGGCTTAAAGGATTTATCTCAATAATTTTAAATTTTCGTTAATCCAACTTTTTAGTTAAAATGTTTCGAGTCTGATGATACATTTAATCTGAAAACGAGAGAGCAAATTAGAGGTTACACAAGCACTCTTATTATACATGCACCATATAGATTCAATTAGAGGCAGCGAGATGCACTTAGGACATGTTTGGTTGCTCATGAAACACACATACAAGCTCTGGGGCGGGGTGCTAAATCTAAGTTGTTTGACTACCTGGGTTGCGTGGTGAAAATGACCAGCACACATCGGTCTGGCTCGGGAGAAATGTTCAAATCGACAGTTTTCAACGAGCAGGACAGAAGCAGGCGCAAAAAAGCTTTCACATTCCGCGGCGATGGCTTTGGGGATCCAACTCCTACTTAGCCTTTGCATTGGTCTGTTCTTATCACCTTCTTTAATCTCTTTCACTTAATCTCTTCTAATCTGCATAACAGAATTTTGATTAGAGATAAACTTAGCACATTGGTTCTGGAGCTTTTTTAGATGAAATTTGTCAAATTCGTCGTTCATGGTCGAACATTTGAAATTTTCTTTGACCATTAGTTCCATCTCGATGTTCCACACAACTCTATGTTGTAAGTTTTCGATTTTGGCACTCATAGATGAATAGCTCTACATTTCATGTTCAAGTTTCGATTTATTTTCGACGAATTTAGTCAAACTCGTCGCACATGGTCCATCATTAAAAAAAATCTTTGACCACTACCTTCATCTTGTTGTTCCACACAACTCATGTTGTAATAATTTTATTTCGATGATTATAGACGACATTGTCTCACGTGTGATGATGTAAGCACTGGCGGAGCCGATGTACCAAGAGTTTTAGCCTAGCCCATCTGTGAATAATTCCCTTTCGATCCGATTGATTATTTTGTAGTCCATGCGTACAAAGCTAGCTAGCTAGCACAAGCAGCTTGATTGACGTAAGCTAACTAGCTACTACAAGTAGCTTGATTGATTATTGAGAGCATCTATAGGTTGCCTTCACAAATTCAGCCCGCTATACATCCGCGGATGCATCCGGACACATCCGTGTGTATCCGGACGGTCCCTTGTATCTCGTGCCCGACATCCACATATTTCAAATCTAAACTCTTAAATACATGCAAATCCATGCACGTCCATTATACACGTCAATGTCGCACAACTAACCGAAAATACAGAGGTCTTACATAAAATTTATTTTAAGTGCACAACTGAAACATTAGCTCTTTAGTTTTCATTGTGGTCCACATATGCTCCACAATATCATTGAGTAGTTGCGCGTGCACCTGATGATCTCGAAAATTTTGATGCATCTGCAGAAAGTTCATAAGCTGATTTGCATCTTAATCTTCCGGGATTTGAACTTGTCCTCCAGATGCTTCAAAATCATCGATTTGGCAACATTATCACCTTCATCCTCGACAATCATATTATGCAAAATAATACAACATGTCGTGAGCTGCCACAAAGTTTCTGATTTTCACATCATTGCAACTCCACGAACAATCCCCAACGAGCTTGAAGCACTCCGAACGCCCTCTCTACATCCTTCCTAGTTGTTTCCTGAATTGTTGCAAAGCGGCTTTGTTTGTTGTCGTGTGGTTCAGATATGGTCTTCACAAACGCCACGCCGCCCACTAAGGATAGATGTCATCGGCAAGATTGTATCCCATGTTGTAGTCACGGTCGTTGACGGTGTAGTTGCACGGCGACGATTCCTCATTACGAAGCCTCTTGAACACGAGAGATCATTGAAGCACGTTGATGTCGTTGTGAGAACCCGGCATTTCAAAGAAAGCATGCCAAATCCATAAGTCATGTGATGCCACTGCTTGAAGTATGATCGGGGCCTTTTTGGTGTGACCTTAATACATTCCCCGCAAACCTTTGGGGCAGTTCTTCCATTGCCAATGCATGCAATCCATTGATCCAAACATTCCTAAAAACCCTCTGGCCTCTCCAATAGCCAATAGCTTTTTTGTGTCCTGCACATTTGGTTCTATCAGATACTCTGCTCCAAACACCTGCACCACGGCGCGGGCAAACTTGACAGTAGTCTTCAGACATGTGCTCTCCCCCATCCAGACCATCTCACCAACGACATCTGGAGCAGTACCAAGTGCAAGCATCCTCAGAGCAGCCGTACATTTCTGCTTAGCACAGAAACAAAGTTAGCCGCGGCAATCTCTTGTGAGCTTGAAGTAGTCATCGTGTGCCTCCACTCCCTCCACAATGCGCAAAAACAATGGTTTCCCTATGCGAAAATGACGACGAAACCATGGATCATCCGGAAAGTTGGGTTCGGAGCAAAGTAGTCCATGTGCAGTAGCCGTGCTCTGGAGACCCTATCCCGATTGATCACTCACTACTGTAGGATGGTCCAAACGCGACAGTCCAATCAGAGACCCTTCGACGAAACTGTGTGCGATGCATCAATCACAAACGGTGATGTAATAAAACCGTCAAAAAAGATGCAAAACGTTTGTGATGGCGATGACATCAAACACGGTTCATATTGAAGTTGCATGTGCGATGCGTGGCAAACGGTTAATCCAGCAAAACTGTTTGCGATGAGGCAGAACAACAGAAACAGCCAGCCAGATGAGGGTGCGTGCGATATATGGCATACAATTCACTAGGATAAACTGTGTGTGATTAGGCAACACAATACAAATGGTTCAACTGAACAAGATGTGTGTGATACGCGGCAAACATGTTCGTAATCAGAAATGTGTGCGAAGACCAATAATAACACAGACGATTGCTGCTAATAAGCCGTGTGATTTGCTCTGTCTATAGAAGAATAACATATATATATATATATAATTGAAATAAACATCTAATTACATAAGTGACTATACAGATCATTCGCACACACCTCAATAAACAATTGTATGCATTCTAAACTAGGAGAAACGATCGTCTAGTCATCTACTTCTTGTGACGCTCCTGCCACTGCTCCGTGGCTCGATCCTTCGTCTGGGGCAGGAAGAAGACACTCCCTTATGTCAACGATCCGCATGTACATCTCATAGCTTGTGTAGGCGTCCTTGGTCGCGTACTTGACGTGTTGTTCATCCAGTCTCTCATGCCAGACATTGTGCCAGGTGTTCTTGTCCTTCTTGCTCTCATTCTTCATCTTCATGTAGTAGGGGTCGATGATGGCCGAGGCGAGGTCAGCCAGGGAGTTCTGTTTGTTGTTGTTGCTGCCCCACATCTTGTAGTGGTCCTGCATGTTGACTAGATTCTAGCATTTCAAGCCCGAAACCTTGAGCGCTTTTAGATCGTTGGTGGTGTCCACCGTAGCGAAACTGTAGTCGGAGCTGTTGATAAATCTGGAGAAATGCTCGCAAGGCCTCGTGCCCAGGTGGTAGTGGTAGACGAGGACGTCATGTGGCACGCACAACTGGGCGACGGCAACCTTCTGATCGTGCCCGGCACGACCGATGGTGTACTCGAGGTCGAAGCCGACCACTTGGTACTTGTCCTCGGCAAGCAACTGCTCCATAATTTGGATGGAGCTCTCCAACGAGACCGGCTCGTTCGTGTACACCACCGAGAGGGCTTTCCCCCTCACGTGGGTGTCCACTACGTGATGCGTGGTGAACTGCCCGCCATTGTCGTCGTCGGCCGCTGGGAGCGCCATTGGAGCCACGGGGAGCGCCATTGGAACCGCTGGATGTCCTCTCTGTATGTGTCATCGTGGGTGTGCTTATTGTGTCGTGTGGTGCGAGAGATGAAGGTAAATGGCCGCAGGAATAAATGGGGCCGGGCGGCCTGGATTCTCGGCGCGTCCGCATGGCAGTTTTTGCAGCGGGTAACTGCATCGTGGCGCCGCGCCCGGCGCAACCGCATGCACACGAACGTGCGTGATCGTGCGCCGGCCCCAAACACTGGCAGCGCGCGTGGAGGGACGAGGGCAGAGCGCCCAGAGGGACGCGAGAGCAGAGCGCGCGCGGCAGGACGCGAGCGGAGTGCGCCGCGGCCGCCTCAACTGCAAGCAACCACACGCATAGAGCAGTGGAACACGCAAAAATGGTCGTCTACAAGCCGGCCGACAGTTGCGTCGCTGCGTAGAGAGCGGCCGTGTGCTACTACCACCATCTTGGTCTATTAGTCCCCTTTATATTATGTGCCATATTTTGACCTTAAATTTAACCAACAAAATGTTAATGCATGTTACAAAAATTATATAATTGGAAACTATGTTCAAATATGAATCCAACGATATAATCTCTGGCGACATGCATTCGTATTTTATTAGTTAAATCTCTAATCAAAATTTGGCACAAAAATATATAGACGACTTATAAACCAGGACGGGGTAGTAGGTAATTTAATCGCAAACGTTTTTATTTTATTAACCGTATGTGTACGTGTCCTTTCGTCCTCCTTTCGCACGTCTTGTCACCCCGCTGCCGCAGACGACTTAGAGCGCAAGCTTGAGCAGCGCGCGGGGGCGTTCTTTTGGCCAAACGGTGGTGAGCCCGTTCCCGCGCAACCGCGCAGGTTCCCGCGCAAGCTTCCCGCCCGACTCGGTTAAATCCCACAAAATCCCAATGCTTACCGGCCTGCTATATAAACCCTCACGGCCGGCGAGTCCTGCGTCGTATTTTCCCCTCCCTCCCTGTAGCTTATCTCGTCTGCTTCTCCCACAATCGCCAATGGCACCGGTCCGTCGTCGTCGCTCAGCCACTCCGCCGTCATCAGATAACAGCTCCAGCTGGGAGGCTACACCGCGGCGGCGGCGCAGTCCCCGGCGTAGTGTAGTGCGCGTGGCGTCCCTGTTGGGTGTGCGCGGAACACCCACCACACGCTCTGCCGTCGCTGCCCATCGGCAGCTTTTGCCGGCTGCCGTTGCCGCCACCCCACCGTCTGCCGCCGTGGCCGCCACACCACCGTTGAAAGCCAGGGCCATCGCCCGCTCCGCCACCGCGGCCCGAAGGCGGGAGGTGGCCGTCGTGGCCGCCACCCCCACTGCCGGCCACCGTGGCCATCACCCGCTCCGCCGCCGCCGCCCGAAGGCGGGAGGTGGTGGTCGTGGCCGCCACCCCATCGTCGGCCGCCGTTACTGCCAGCCCACCGTCGACCGTTGGGGTCATCAACCGCTCCGTCACCGCCGCCCGAAGGCAGGAGGCGGAGGTGGAGGCCCGCACGTGCGTCAGCGACCTTGCGCGCTACATCGAGTTCCCGCGGGAGGAGGAGGAGCGCCTCGTCGAGCACGCAAAGAGCCTTACCGCCGCCGTGGCCGCAACACACGCCGAAGCAGAGGCGAGGAATCAGGAGATCTACGAGGAAAACCACCACTTCGAGAGGGGTCGTCTGGAGCGGTAGAGGGCGTTCAAGGTGAGCGTCGTTGAAGGTGCAGCAGCGGCAGGCACCGTATTGCAGTTGTCCAGCTCGTCGGTAGGCTCCTCCTCCTCCTCTACCTCTTACTGAGCGTGCTCGGCAGAGGAGAGGCTGCCGGAAGTAGTACAAAGCCCCTCCGTAGTAGTAGTATTTAGGCGCTATTTTGTTCAGTTCATCTAACTATAGATGTGGTGGAACTGTACAACGTACTTAAAATTAGCTAGTATATATAGTTGAACTAGCTATTTCAGTACGTGGTGGCAATAATTGGGGAAAAGTTTGGTCGGTTCAGCTGTCGAGTTGAATTGTCTGTATAAAGAACGACTGCTTAATTTATGAATGAAATCTATGCTTAATTACTGAATTTTAGTTGCAAAAATTAGATAGTGCTAGTTATTTTTAGCTGCATATTTTGACAAATCGCAGTGTTAAAGGTTGACAAATGGCAATGTTACTAGATCAACAAATGTCAATCTTTCCAGTTTGATAAATGGCAATATACCCAATATGACAGATGCAAATCTTACCAAATTGTATGTACGTGGTTGCACACGGGTCATCCAAAACAACCGTTTGCGTTAAAGGGATGTACAAATCCTGCTCGGCACATTTTCTCTTGGCTTAGCACCAAAGTATGGCTTTGCATACCGTATTCAATCTGAACCGTTTGCATTGAAGAGATGCACATATCTTGCACTGCGAATTTTTCCTTGACTTACTGGGGAAGACCATATCTCTCACTTTGCATACGGGTGTTCTATCTAAAATGTTTGCGATCAAGAGCTGCACAAATCCTGCTCGTCACATTTTCCCTTGGCTTCCTGGGGAAGTTGTCGGTTTGCATACGGGTATTCTAACTAAAACGTTTGCGATGAGTGTTTTATACTTAAAAATCATTGACGTTTTCTAAAGAAAATCATTTGATAAGTCTGTACATTAAGAGAGAAAAATGCAATTTCGTTCAAACCATATCTTTCATTCAGCCACACTGCGAATTTATATTCATATGATCGAGATACAGTATTAAACCAAAAAAAACTATTTTCGGCGGAGGCGGAGGCGGCGTGCCGCGCCGGCGTTGTCGTTGTCGTCCTCCAGGACGCCGTTGTTGAAGTCTTCAAGGCAGCACAGAATGTTCTTCACTTGGAAATCAAACATCATGTCGTCGCGCGATCGACGGGCGGGGAGCGGGAGGACGGCAACTGGCGGCGCTGCGAGGTAGCGGTCGACGGCGGCGTCCCATACCGCTGAGGGGGGCGCGCGCACGGGCACGGGCGCAGCGGGTGCAGGCAAACGCACGGGGACCGGCGCTGCGGTGGGTGCAGGGGCGCGCACGGGCACGGGCGCTGGCGCTGGCATGTACACGAGCTCGCGCGGGTCCGCGGAGACCTCGCTAACGCCTGCGACTTCCAGCTCTGCGATAGTGCTCGGCGACCAGCTCGTCAATGCTACGAGGATGGTCGCTGGCGTGGGTGCGGGGATGGGAGCTGGGACGGGCGCGGGGGCAGCAACCGCCGTGGCCAGCTCGTTCAGGGCCATGTCCATGAGGCCCCATTCCTCCTTATTTTCTATCTCCTCCGGCTCGGAGTCGACTTCACCAAACTTGAAGACTAGTGGCAGATGATCCTTCTGCGCCATGGTGTTGGTGGAGGTCTGCGGGAGGGAGGGGAATGGGAGGCGAACAGTAAGGCCGCCCGTATTAAACAGCGGCTCGGGCGCCATTAATGGAGAGGATGCGAGCAAGGCGGGCGGCCATGGAAGTCAAAGGGCTCGCTTCCCAGTGAGTTTGCGCAGCGTACATCTCGCACACTTCCCAGTGAGCCTGCGCATTGGAGGACAGCTTGCATGCCTCTCGGTCAGCCTGCGCACTGGACTGCGATCGCACGCCTCCCATTCAGTCAAGCAGCTGTCCGCACGGTACCTCCTATAGCATTAAAAAAGAGACACGTGGCGTCGAATGGTTAACAGAACGCACACAATTTAAATTATACAAACGTTTGAGATGTTAAAGTGGCAGCTATTTGTTTCAAAATGCCTTTGTTGGCTGTTATTCGAGTGTGCCTTCTCTGAAAATGGACACGAAAAATACCACAGCATGTCGGGTGCCATTCCATGATAGCATGCCAAGTTTCATGAATTTCAGACGAGTTTTGCATTTACTAGAATTTAAAAACAAAGTATCTCAACATTTTGCCGGCAATCAACAGTGCCCTGGTGTTTGAAATTCATTCCCATTTCTTGCATGGGACCTAAGCATGCACCCAAGGACACACATTTGATATGTCAACCCATTTTTCTGCACTGGAGCATGTGCATGTAGTTCAAATTTGAATTATGCACATAAAATGCCTAGAAAACCTAGTTAATGTATAAAAATGTCCAAGCAAACCCCGAAAAATACCAAAAATTGACACAACACTCCTGTCGTTCTATGTTGACACTAGAAAAAAAATTGAAAGTAAGAAGAGGCAGCGGATATCGTTTCGTCCCCAATGGTGGCACGTTCCCTACCAAAACCATCAGGCTTGTTGTGAGAAGCTCTGATTTGCGAGAAGCTTATACCCAAACCTGCCCCAAATGGGACAAAAAATTTACCACAACATGTTGATGCCGCTCCATGATAGCATGTCAAGTTTCATGAACTTCAGACGAGTTTTGGATTTACTAGAATTTAAAAACCATGTATCTCAATGTTTGCGGCCGAGCGACGGTGGCAAGGTGTTTGACATTCATTCCCATTTCTTGCATGGGACCTAAGCATGCAACCAAGGACACCGATTTGATTTTTCAACCAATTTACATGCACTGGAGCATGTGCATGTAGTTCAAATTTGAATTATGCACATAAAAGCATAGAAAACTCTGTTAATGTATAAAAATGTCCAAACGAACACCGAAAAATTCCTAAAATTAACTCAACACTCAAGTTGTTCTATGTTGACACTAGAAAAAAAATTGAAATCAAGAAGAGGCAACGGATATCGTTTCGTACCCAAAGGTGGCACGTTCCCTACCGAAACCATCAGGCTTGTTGTGACAAGCTCTGGTTTGCGAGAAGCTTATACCCAAACCTACCCCAAATGGGACAAAAAATTTACCACGGCATGTTGATGCCGCTCCATGATAGCATGTCAAGTTTCATGAACTTCAGACGAGTTTCAGATTTATTAGAATTTAAAAACCATGTATCTCAATGTTTGCGGTCGAGCGACGGTGGCAAGGTGTTTGACATTCATTCCCATTTCTTGCATGGGACCTAAGCATGCAACCAAGGACACAGATTTGATTTTTTAACCAATTTACATGCACTGCAGCATGTGCCTGTAGTTCAAATTTGAATTATGCACATAAATGCATAGAAAACTCAGTTAATGTATAAAAATGTCCAAACGAACCCCGAAAAATTCCTGAAATTAACACAACACTCATATTGTTCTATGTTGACACTAGAAAAAAAATTAAAATCAAGAAGAGGCAACGAATATCGTTTCATCCAGAAAGGTGAAACGTTCCCTACCGTAACCTTGAGGCTTGCTGTGAGAAGCTTATACCCCAACCTGCCCCAAATGGGACAATATTTTTACCACGGCATCTTGATGCCGTTCCATGCTAGCATATCAAGTTTCATAAATTTCAGACGCATTTTCGATTTACTAGAATTTAAAAACCATGTATCTCAATGTTAGCGGCCGAGCGACGGTGGCAAGGTGTTTGACATTCATTCTCATTTCTTGCATGGGACTTAATTAAGCATGCAACCAAGGACACACATTTCAATTTTGAACCCATTTATATGCACTGGAGCATGTGCATGTAGTTCAAATTTGAATTATGCACATAAATGCATAGAAAACTCAGTTAATGTATAAAAATGTCCAAGCGAACCCCGAAAAATCCCAAAAATTGACACAACACTCCTGTTGTTCTATGTTGACACGAGAAAAAATTTGAAAGTAAGAAGAGGCAACATATATCGTTTCGTCCCCCAAGGTGGCACGTTCCCTACCGAAACCATCAGGCTTGTTGTGAGAGAAGCTCTGGTTTGCGAGAAGCTTATACCCAAACCTGTCCCAAATGGGACAATATTTTTACCACGGCATGTCGATGTCGTTCCATGATATCATGTCAAGTTTCATGAATTTCAGATGAGTTTTCGATTTACTAGAATTTTAAAACCATGTATCTCAATGTTAGCGGCCGAGCGACAGTGTCAAGGTGTTTGGCATTCATTCTCATTTCTTGCATGTGACCTAAGCTTGCAACCAAGGACACACATTCAATTTTTCAACCCGTTTTTATGCACTAGAGCATGTGCATGTAGTTCAATTTTGAATTATGCACATAAATGCCTAGAAAAATCAGTTAACGTATAAAAATGTCCAAACGATCCCCGAAAAATTTCAAAATTTAACACGACACTCCTGTTGTTCTATGTTGACACCAGGAAAAAATTGAAAGCAAGAAGAGGCGACGAATATCGTTTTGTCCATAAAGGTGACACGTTTCCCTAACGGAACCATGAGGCTTCTTGTGAGAAGCTCTGGTTTGTGAGAAGCTTATACCATAACCTGCCCCAAATGAGACAATATTTTTTACCCCAGCATGTTGATGCCCTTCCATGATAGCATGCCAAGGTTCATGAATTTCAGACGGGTTTTGGATTTACTAGAATTACAACAGCAATTACCTCAACGTTTGCCGGAGAGCCACGGTGCTGTGGTGTTCGAAATTCATCCCCATTTCTTGCATGGGACATAAGCATAAACCCATGGACACATATATGATTTTACAACCCATGTTGGTGCTCCAGAGCATGTGCATGTAGTTTAATTTTGAATTGGGCACCTAAAATGGCTAGAAAACCAAGTTAATGTATAAAAATGTCCAAACGAACCCTGAATAATTCCAATGTTTTTATGACACACCTATAGTTGCATGTTCACTGCAGATAAAAGTTCTAGCAATTCAAACACCCTCCATTGCCGCTGTGACCCCATTATGTAATTCAAATCATGATGAAAAATCAAGTAGATTGCACACAGTTTATTATCACCAACCGTGTGAGTTGCAGTACAAAATATCTTGGAGCACCGTCGGAGTATAGTACGCCTTTGGCATACGCGAGAAGGTGCATCGGCTACAGTCCACAGTCGGCGTGTCAAGCACACTAGCTGGCTCCCCAAATATCATTTCACTGTTCAATCGTCGCCGGTGAAAGATGGGGACGTGGACCCGCGTCGTGAGGGCAACTTCGGCGGCCCACTCCGGCGAGAGCGCGGGCGCAGCCGCCATGCGCGTGCTAACAAGGTGCATGAGCGCGGCCACAATCTGCGACCGGGTGGCCAAGGCAGCCCAAACGGCCGTTGTTGCTTCTCAGATGGCGGCAGCAACATCTGCCTTGGGGATACCAACTGGCGAGAGCGGCACAACAGTTGTCCGTTCTGCAGCGGCGGCCTTAGCCCTGATGGAGGCCGCCCACGACCATGTCGAGGCCGCCCACGCCCAGCTCGTGGCGGTCACTGCACAAATCGAACGAAGCTTCTCCGACAATGGTCGGCAACCCACGGCCGAAGAGTTGGCAATTGCCGAGAGCGTTCGAGCAGCCGTCCGTTCCTCTGCCGCATACCTTGCCACGATGGAGCCCGTCCAAGCCCAGATCATGGTCGCCCACGCCCAGCTCGTGGCGGCCTTTTCCAAAGAGATGGCGGACGCGGATGGCGAGATGCTTGCCGAGTATGGTGCGATGGATGCCATGGAGCCCCTTCCCCAGGAGACCGTCGGGCGCGAGCTGGACATGGAGGAGGCGGCGGAGATTGACGAGCACCAGCCGTAGTAGTACTCTTTATTTTGTTTAATTAAGAGCGTTGGTCTTTAATTTGTTAGAGTAATGTTTAGGTCAGCTAGCTCTGTTTAATTGATGAACTTGCTCGATTAAGAAGTGTGGGTGTGCTGTAGTCTCCTTTGTGTACCCAAATTATGCAATGACGTGGATGACCACTGTAACCAGGGAAATTCGAACCAAAATTTTTTACGTTCAAATTCATCACACACGGGTTAAGCTATATGAATCGTTTGTGATGTTCACATATCATACACAGTGCTGAATAAGGGACCGTGTCTGATGACACTTTGCGCGCCAGTTTTTTCGCTGCACCGATTCAAAATTTTCGTCTTCCGCGGAAATATCTACCTCCCCGCCCCCTCCCCCTTACCAAATGCCACATTTCCCCTATTTCCGCCTTCCTTTCCAAGTTGAAACCTTCACTCCTTGCTTGCAGTGCCACCTCCTCGCCGGCGACCCTCCTTCACACTGCTCGGCCTCGTCTATCCAGGCAGGTAATCCACACCCGACCCCCATCCTCCTCCTCCTTCCACATCCCACATGCCCCGACCGCCGGCGCGACACCTTCCACCTAAATCACCGACCCCTCCCCCAAATAAGTGCTGCCCTAAGCCATGGTGCACGCAGTATAGCCAGAAGCTCAAGGAGCATTTGGCAGCGGAGAAGCAAATCACGGCCGCACGCGCGGATGAGGTTGCGTTGGCTGCCATTCGTGCCGACCCGCAGATCTTGGAGGAGCACCTCGCTGTCAAGGCCACCGTCGATGCCTCACGCACTGATGCCGCGACGCGGTTGGCTGCTTTAAACGATAGTTCGTGGCATTTTCTCGAGGCCACCCTCGGTGCCTTCGACGAAGACTACGAGGTGTTTTCTCAGCGTGCACGTGCTTACCTCAACTCGAGAGCCAGCAGGTTGGTGCCCGGAGCGGCTCAGGCAACTCACCACTACGACGAGGGCACCCACAATGTGGAGGCCTCGCCCTCTTCCATGTTCAAGGAGCCAATCATCATTGATATCTCCGAGGATGAGGAGTAGCTTGTCTTATTAGCTCACTATAAGGGCCCATGTTCAGTTTGCTAGCTATGCCGGTTAAGCATGCTCGGTTTACCCGTTGCATGTGCTGCTCCTGCCTTTCCTTAATAAATTCTAGTGAATTGTGCTATCTACTTTTACCATGCAATCTGTTGCTCTAGTGTATATGTTCTATATGTCGTGCAATGTGGTGCTCACTTATTAACTGTTTGGTTAATTAGTTGTCGTCTTCAGTTAACTGTTTGGTTCAATTATGCAAATGTGATGTTCAATTCTTCAGGCTGTAATTTTGTATTGTCTTCCATGTGAGAAATAAATTGAATTTATCTTTACAAAATACATGAGAAACAAATACAATTGCTATATTTCCAAGTTGTCAAGCATGCTTGGTTTGGTTAACTGTCTGATCTTCTAGTATGTTATACATTGTGCAATGTGGTGCTCAGTTAACATTTGGTTCATTTGTTGTGGTGTTTAGTTAACTGTTTGGTTCAATTCTGCAATGCCATGTTCAATTGTTGTGGGTGCATTCTGTTATTGTATACCATGTGAGAAATAAATCGAATTTGGCTATACTAAATACATGAGAAACAAATACAATTGCTATATTTCCAAGTTGTTAAGCATGCTTGGTTTGGTTAATTGTCTGATCTTCTATTAGGAGTATGTTATATTGTGCAATGTGGTGCTCAGTTAATGTTTGGTTCATTTGTTGTGGTGTTTAGTTAACTGCTTGGTTCAATTCTGCAATGTGATGTCCAATTGTCGTGGGTAGAATTTTGTATTGTTGTGCATGTGAGGAATAAATCGAATTTGGCTGCACTTAATACATGAGAAACATATACAACTACTATATTTCCTAGTTCTTAATCATGCTTGGTTTGGATAAATGGGTTTTCCATGTGGCTTGAATTAATCTGATGAATCTGCAATGTGCTTATTTTTCATCAACATAGTTTACTGATAGCATGCGAACCCTCACTTAACCTGATGACTAACTACCTTATATGTGTTGCAGGGAAACAATGGGAAGCACTAAGGTTTACAATCGAGATTTGCACATGCATGGTCCTTTGTCTAATAGCACATTATTGTGCAATTGCAGGAACCATTCTAATATTTAGGTTTTTAACAATTTGGTCTTGCACATGTAGGTCCTGCTGTCAGAGGTTTTGACCCACTGTTTGACTCTTTTTGCATATGGGGAAATGAGTTGTCCATGAATATCAGTCAAGTCAAGAAACTCAGAAAGATTGTTAGGATAAAGAAATTAGCGACAAAAAACAACAAGATCTTTGTGTGCACAATGAAGAAGACGTCAGTTCACTACAAGATGGTACTAACTATTATACCTTGCCTTTTTTTATTCCTTTGTCCCATTTCCAATATAGAGAAGATATTTATGCACATCCTTGTTTTCAGGCCTTTCCAAAGCAGTTCACTGATGATTACCTCTCAAACCACCTGTATGGTCAGGAGGCGAGGAAGGTTTTCATACAACACCCACGGTTCAATATTGAAGTGTTCCTGAAGAGGACGAAGGATGGACGGTCAATCATCCACATGCACTGGCCTAAAGTTGCAAAGACCTTCAACATCAATGAAGGCTCAATATTCACCTTCTGCTTCAGCAGCTTTCCACATGAGATGCATCTGTCTATGTACCGTCTATGATGCTAATTTTGAAAGGTTATAGATGTTGCATGTGAAACTTGGTGCTGGTGCAGTTGTGTAATGGGGTAGCTGAGTGCTGAAGCTATATGATGTTGTACTCTGATGTATTTCAATTATGAAATCCTGCTTCCTTAATATGGAAATGAAATATATTGTGTGCTTAATATGAAATGTCAATTAGATTAATAAATGGATTATTAATAATAGGGCAATTAGCCTGCTAATTGGGTTTTCCTATCGCAAACGGCTATTGAGAAAACACCGTGGGCGATGACCTCAGTCAACGCACACAGTTTCTAGGAATAAACCGTGTTGATCAATGAACAATCACACACGACATCCTCATGAAAACTGTTTGCGTTAGGCCACCTTGCGCAAATGTTTACCACATAAAAAGTGTGTGTGATGGACAGCCTTTGCCACACAGTTTCTTCTATGCACCGTGTGTGATGCATTGAATAACGCAAATGATAAAATTGTTAATATCGTGTGCAATGGCAACGCTATCACAAACGATTTAATGGGGAAAATTGTGTGTGATGTACCTGCGAACGAAAACGTTTTCCTTGGAGTGACTGTGTGGGATGTATATACGAACGAAAACGTACTTCTTGGATTAACTGTGTGGGATGTATATACTAATGGAAACATATTCCTTGGATTGACTGTGTGGAATGTACATACAAACGGAAATGTTTAGCGGGGACTGACTGTGTGGGATGTACTTACGACCGGAAACAATTTGGCCTGTATAATTGTATTTTTTTTTCTAGCACAACTGTACGTATAACCGTATTTGATCGCTCACCGGTCACACACGGCCTCATTTTGACGAGCGTGTGTGCCAGGAGTGCATATCCTTGATGGTTTCTGAGTCGTGTGGGAAGGACCCCCCTATCGCAGTCACTCACTTGGCGACGGTTCGAAACGCCATCGCGGAAAGGGGTTAAAAACCGTTTGTATAGCACCTCGCTATACCAGTGACTCTTCTCCCTTTTGTTGAGCCCTTGAAGTTGAGAATATGCTCCACCTGCTGGTCCATTTCCTCTTGCATGCTCATGAGCATGATCATGTCCACTTCTTCGTCTGAATCCGACTAATCAAAGAACTCGTCTTGAATCATTTGATCAAACTCCATCGGTCCATACTCCTCATCCGACGAAGCATCGGAATTCATCATTTTTCCTACAAAAAAACACAAAAACCCGGGTCGGACAATGTGTCGAACACATAGAGCACAACGAGCAGCCCGAGAGTTGTCGGACGTACCGTGGTGGCGTCCAGGTCGGCGACGATGTCCCCGGCGGCGAGGATGGGAGAGAGGACTGCTGTGCCAGTGATGGCGTCCCAGAGGCTCGGAACGACTGCAGAGCGCGCGCGGTGGCAGAGCTGCGAGACGGACATCGCGCAGGAGGAAGAAGAGAGGAGAGAGCAAATGAATCCAGTAGATCGAGGGGGTGGATTTGGTGCAATTTGTGGTGTGGTAGGGTTGTCGGGTCCGACGTGGCGGACGCGCCCGGACGCCCCCCATATCCACCTCAAATTTGGGCTGGATATGGGCGGTGCCGGTTAGCCTGGGCGTTTGAGGCCCGTTTGAGGCGTCTGTCTGAGTCGCTTTTTTGTGACTGATCACTGAACGGGTCGTCCGCTCAGGCGTTTGAGGCGGGTTTGAGATGCCCGACCATAGATGCTCTCACGGAATGCTTAGTAGTGCTCCCTTAGATGGATTAGCCAGCTACTTGTTGCAACTGCTGCATTAGATTGATTTACCATCTGCGTAGCATGGCATGTCTCGACTGCCAATACTACGTGTCCATGATCACCAATGAGCGAAACTGCCAAAGAATGGAAGAAGCCAGGTATGTTCGATTACAATGTAATTTCGTGTGATTCATATATGTTTTCATGCATATTTTGCTTTCATTGCAAAATCCCCCCCCTGATTGTTTTTCATGCTCGACCACTGGATGTGAGGTAAGTTCATCGTGTGGATAAGAGGTGAGAGTAACGATTAGTACGTGCGTAACTTAACAGTCCAACGTTGCATCTAGAGAGCACAGAGATGCAAACAAATGTCATGCTTGTTTTCTGCTCTCATGCAGCCTAGAGCTTTGTGGTGTAATGCCCCGGGACTAGTTATGGGGTATAAGGCCGCTACATCTAGCTACCACCTACGATCTAGATTTACCCTCCCCCCCCACAGACTAACACTAGTTTTTCCTGCGTATTTTTCTCTCACTCGTGCGCACTAGGAACCAACTTCATAGTTGGCCATTCATCCTCAAATTACTTCAAGCCAAGCATGCTTAACTTTTAGATTCTTTGTGGATGGGGTCCTAGAAAATAAGAAATTCCACATGAGTAGTCTATTAACTCAGATGTTACATATATCCCCCTTAAAGGATCTGGCGTCCTCATCGGCCCAATAGGAACGTCCCTCCTTAGCACACGTTAATGTGCGCTAGTGCCATCATCCATATCCATATGTGTCCATGTCGTGTGGCATGACAGGCCACACACACACTATGTACATGTCTAATCCACTAGCTCGCATACGTCCGTGTAACTATAAGGGTTGGCTCTGGTACCATTCTGTATGGGATAATTGTATTCATACCCTTAGTTGTGTCCCCCTCAACCGAATTGCCCCTTGTTTTTTAAAACACGTGGTCTTGCCCAACCCACTTTGTCGTCTTTTGCTTTTGCCCTTTGACCGTTTGACCGTCACTTTGAAAACTTCATAACTAATTCATACTAAATCAGAAAAATGCAAATAAGATACCAAAATGTTTGGAAAAACATCACCTGTATGACAATGTCATTTGCATTCATGACAAAAGTGTTGGTAAGTGCCCATCCGAGTTTTAGCTCTTATCATACCACCATGAACAGGAAAATCTAAAAAATTCGAAAAATTCAAGAAAAATTTGGTGGCAAAGAATTGCAAATGTTTTAAGTGCTTGCCAAGTTTCATGAGGGAATGACATTCATGGAAGTCATGGTAAAAAAACAATGAACACTCGAAAATAGATTGTTTTTTTGCCACAACTTCCACGAATGTCATTCCCTCATGAAACTTGGCAAGCACTTAAAACATTTGCAATTCTTTGCCACCAAATTTTTCTTGAATTTTTTATTTATTTTCCGATTCATGGTGGTGGATAAGAGCTAAAACTCGGATGGGCACTTACCAACACTTTTGTCATGAATGCAAGTGACATTGACATACAGGTGATGTTTTTTCAAACATTTTGGTATCTTATTTGCATTTTTCTGATTTAGTATGAATTAGTTATGAAGTTTTCAAAGTGATGGTCAAACGGTCAAAGGGCAAAAGCATAAGACGACAAAGTGGGTTGGGCAAGACCACGTGTTATCAAAAACAAGGGGCAATTCGGTTGAGGGGGACACAACTAAGGGTATGAATACAATTATCCCATTCTGTAATGCCCTCAGACTGGCGACCAAGTATAAGGCCGATGCGCTGGTGACCACCTGGGATGTAGACTGAACCGACATACTAAAACTTGTCTTTCCTGTGCATTTTTTCCTCACTCACGCAGGGTCAACTTCATAGTCGGTCACCCATCCTCAAATTACTCCAAGCCAAGCACTCTAACTTTGAGATTCTTACGAACGGGCTCCCAAAAAAATAAGGAATTCATTGTTTATATGAGTAGTCTATCAATTATATTAACCTGGATGATATATGTGGGCAACCAAACAACATGCAAGACATGGCCCAAATCTTGTATTAGCTCACGCAGGCTCTAATGGGAGAGGTTCCCAGGGCACGCAAAAAGTGGGACAAGAACCAAACATGTCCTTATTTTCTTTGGGAGTGAACATGCGAGGCATATTTCATTGTGCAGCTTTGAACCCGCAAAACTTGTGCCCTCCACTCACCTTCTATCTTGGTTGCTAAGAATTTAGAGGCGAGTCCTTTAAACCAGAAGGGAGGGAGTAAATACAAAAATACATGCACAAAAAAGATACAATGAAATGATGAACCCAAAACTATATTTCAACAACAACAACAACCTTCCCTCATCATCGTCAGTACACATCGCCGAGCAAAGCCCGCTGGAGGCTAGCGATGATGGGACTTCTTCCTCGTGTGACTGGGCTCGTCCCCTCCTTTAACGACTAAACCCTCCCCACTTCCTCCTATTCTTCCCCAACTCATACACCCTATCAGCTCACCCCATCCACCTCTCTCCGATGTGTCGTCACCCCTTGGTGGTCATAGGGGTCCATCCTCGTCGGCTCTGGCCTGTCCCCACGTCCCTACCCATTCCTGCATTATGCCCCTACCCCTGGGCCGCATGCTCCTGCCTCCATGGCTGGGGCTCACTGCTTCGTATGGGGTCGTGGGTTCCCTGCCCCCGCGTTGAGCTGACGACCTCTACAAATGCTCTCTGGATATGTTGGTCAACCTCCCTGTCATGACCTCACTTGCATCCAGTGTAGGAGATTTGTCGTACGCTTTTTGATAAGTAAGTGTGTCGAAGCCAATGAGGACCAGAAGGAATTAGTTGATGTAAACTAGTGAGAATTCACTGTAAAAGATGCAAAGCTTGTTTGATAGTTTGTTTGATCACAAGATAAATTGCAATAACATAAATAGTAAAAAAATGTAACGGTCCAGCAAGTGGCCCAATCCATAATTGTGTTAAGGACAAGCCGGATGTTTTACTTATAGGAATCAAATCGCTCTCGAGGACACACGGGAGTTTAACAAAGTTTCTTTCATTAAGTTTCATGAGTTACTGTTCATTGCTTTGATAATTTGATGTGCGGTGGAACCTATGATAACGTGTTGTTCTTACTTGAAAAAGAACATATTCCCTCTGTCCCAAAATATAAGCATTTTGACAGTGTCAAAATGGTCTTATATTTTGGGACGGAGGGAGTACTTATGATAAACTTTGAGGTTCCAACAGCCCATCATGCAATAGTTCCTAAACTTAGGATTTGGTAATTTCAGTCACTCCAACCACTAGCCATGAACAAACTAATGACACAATGATATCCTCTAGACCCATGAGGGTGAAGTGATATGCAGTTGAGTTCGCACATCACCAATACAGAACTACATCATAACATAATATAAAAACATTGAACTAGGTTCAACTTCACAAGATTAATGGCGACATGGTTTATCCCATGTCCTTAAGAACGTAACACAATACTAACAACACATCATATGGATCATGATCAGTGGATATGAATATATAAATAACAATCTTAACAAATTAATCTTTCACCAAAATAATAATAAGCATTAACTACACAGAGTAATCAACACCAGAAACTATACTCAACAAAGGATCCAAGGTAAAAGTTCAGAGATCGGAAAGATAGGGTTGAGGGAGTTGATGGAGATGACTGTGTGATATGTGATAACCCACAAGTATAGGAGATCAATTGTAGCCTTTCTCGATAAGTAAGAGTGTCAAACCCAATGAGGAGCTAAAGGTAGAACAAATATTCCCTCAAGTTCTATCGACCACCGATACAACTCTACGCACACTTTACGTTTGCTTTACCTAGAACAAGTATGAAACTAGAAGTGCTTTGTAGGTGTAAAGGGATAGGTTTGTAAGATAATAAAGAACACATAAATAAAAGATAGGGGTTGTTTAGATAAATAAACAATTAAGTTAGTTTTAGTAGAGATCTTTTTGTCACAAGAAAGTTATTTGTCCCTAGGCAATCGATAACTAGACCGGTAATCATTATCGCAATTTTATATGAGGGAGAGGCATGAGCTAACATACTTTCTCTACTTGGATCATATGCACTTATGATTGGAACTCTAGCAAGCATCCGCAACTACTAAAGATCATTAAGGTAAAACCCAACCATAGCATTAAGTATCAAGTCCTCTTTACTCCCATACGCAACAACCCACTTACTCGGGTCTTTGTTTCTATCACTCACGCCACCCACCATAAGCGAATCATTAACATATTGCAACACCCTACAGCGGGGATCACTCATGCTTGTGTGACATGGAGACCACCATAGGACGGCACCAATAATAAAACATACAACTCAAACCAATCACGATCATCAATCAACCCATAGGACAAAACGGATCTACTCAAACATCATAGGATAACCACATATCATTGGATAATAACATATAGCATTGACCACCATGTTTAAGTAGAGATTACAGCGAGGGGAAGAGGTGTTACACCATTGCATAGAGGGGGAGAGAGTTGGTGTTGACGACGGCTATCGGAATCAGGGCTCCGGGGACCCAAAGAATGGTTCGAACTCTGGGGTGTGCGCGAAGAACTCCACTAGCTATGACCCACTGCTCACTGCCTCACAGCGATGCTCCAGCATGCTCGAGCGAGAGGGAAGAAAGGGTAGAACACGATGATTTACCCAGGTTCGGGCCACCTTGCGGTGTAAGACCCTACTCCTCCTTTGTGGTGGATTACCTCGCGAGGGAGGATGAATATGAATGAGTACAAGGATGTGATGCCTCGGGAGGGATCAAGACTCGACCCCTCTCTATGGTGGAGACTAGCCTATACTTATACTGGCCCTGGTCCTCTTCCCTCGAAAACTCTAGGCGGGAAGGGATGCCACAACGGCCAATTTTGAAGGGGGACAAGAGTACATCTTATCCTGGCAAAAGGTGGTCTTCGCCTGCAAAGCTTCTGTCCATGACGCGCAGGTGGGCTCAATGATGACTTCCGTCCTGGCAAGTCGGCGTCCTGGTCTTGTTGCACCGAAGAAACCTTTGGGGCTGCCTTGGGAACCCGTGCGCTGGCCTTGTTCCTTTAGCACCAAAGAGGAAAGCCTCACCATGCGCGCCCGCTGGCACCGGTCCTGGCGACGCTCGTCGTGGCTCGTGTCACCCATGTGCATCGCGAGACAGGGTGGCGAGCCTGGAGATGTCCGCCCCGCGAGGGACCTCGGGAGGCAGCCTCGGGAGGCCACCCCAAGAGAGGGCCTCATGAGGTCCTTGGCGATGCACGCCTCGTGAGGAGCCTTGGAGACGGGCTGTACTGGGCCTTCACCACGCGCTGCGTCTTGGGCCGCAGGCAGACGGGCCTGGGTACCCCCAGTCCAAGAGCCCCGACAGTAGCCCTCAGGCCCGCGGCATGCATGATTCACCGGTTGGGGGGCGAAACGGCGCGGGTCCCAACCGCCTACGAGTTAGGCGCAACGCGTGGCGCACGACGGGGCGAGGGACGCCCCCACTTCCCACGATGCCTCGATAACTACCCAGGCTGACATAAAGCCTGGCGGGCACTGCGCGGGGCTATCATTGCTTCCTTCTCTCATATGCTCTCGTCCTACTGTGCTCCCCTTTCTCTCACACGAGGCTTCTCCAGATCCAAGCCGAACACAACCTTCCCCCTCTTCATCAGCGCCGACAATTCGCGAATGGCGCCCGCCGGGAAGATGAAGCCCGTCGCTCCAGACGCGAGTCCTCCCGTTGTCGGGCCGGCGCTCCTGACCTCCTTCATCGCCGAGGAGAAGGACCTTAATCCGGCGCTTCCGCTGGTAGCCGGCGACCAGAACGAAGGGGGCATGACCCAGATCTGGGTGACTCAGTGACGCGGTGCAGCCTGGGGGAGTCCGTTTTTCCCTTCTTCCTCCACAGCATCTTTGCCGAGTTGGTCCCGCCATTCTCCAATTTCTTCTACGCCATCCTCACGCATTACCGAATCCATGCCCTCCATCTTTAGCCCAACTCCATTCTCCTCGTGTCCATCTTCACCTTCTACTGCGAGGCCTTCATGGGCGTGAGGCCTTCGGTGGCGCTCTTCCGCCACTTCTTCGGCTTGCGGTTCACAACCCGGAGCCAGCGATCTGTGTGCGTCTTCTTTGTCGACGTGCACAACGGAAATTCCCTCCTAAAAGTCGGGAAGAAGGTGGAAGGCTATCGGCAGCGCTGGGTCTTCATGGACGCTCGCCGCACCGACCCGCTCTTGATGACCCCAGTGGCGCAGCCCGAGCAGGCCCCTGGATGGGGCCACGAGAAGCTCGCCTACCCTCGCGCAAAGCCCGTCTTGAAGAGGATAGCTGCGCATGTGAAGGCGAAGCTAACGGGGGCGGCGATCATGAAGGAGTTCCTGGCGCAGCGCATCGCGTTGCTCCAAGCGCACTCGTGGCCCTTGTGGGATTACGACGGCGCGGGGGACACAATGAGGCTGCACATCACCGCCCTGACGATCGAGGAGCTGGATGGGGCCTTGTCGACCCTACTCGGCTACGTCCTCGGGGACCCTCCCAAGGCTGCGACCCCGCTGTACAGCTGCGACGACAAAGAAGAGCTGGTCGCAGCCATGCCCGCCTTAGACGAGTGGGGGCTCGTGCCGTGCGACCTCACCAGCTTCCCTGTAGTGCTGTCTTCCGGCGACAGTGACGGCGATGAGGACTCAGAGGAAACGGAGGAGGATGACCTTAGGAGGGCGTCCCCGCCATCGCGTCGCCAGATCCTCCTTGGCCTTGAGGACGATGATGACACCAACGAGCCTCCGCCCACAGCTTCCCCAGGCCTTGTCGGGGTGTCCAAGAGGGCGGGGTCTGCTCCCCCCGCCGCGCACACATCGGGCGAGGCGGTTCTGGACGTGGAGGCGGTTGAGCACCCGCCGACCGTGGTCCTTCAGGCGGTGCCTCGCGCTTCCCCTGAAGGTGGCGCCGCGGTGAGGATTGCCGAGGGCCGCCCCGAGGGCCCTGGAGAAGGCGTCGAAACTGCGTCAGGCGGAAGCAGCGGCACGTCGGCCTTTGCAGACGAGAAGAAGAGAAAGTGGACTGCGCTAGATGAGTGAGTGCCCCTATTCGTCCTTTGGTTGTGTGCCTGCAACCAGCATATTTATGCTGATTCCTTGCTACGTCAGATCAGGGGTGGTGGTGCGGAGGAGAAGAAGAGGAAGAAGACCGCCGTGGCGAAGGTGCCCTTTGTCCTAAAGGCGGCGACGACACTTAGCCGCAACATCAGCTGGCGCGGGGGTGCCCTGCGCCGGCCCGGCGTCACACTTGGGCGCACGAGGGCCGCTACACCCGGGCGCGCAGGCGTGCTGACTCCGCTCGGTGTTTCGTCGGCTCCACTGGGAAGGCCGGTCGCCGAGGCCCCAACGGCTCAGCCTGCGGCGCCACCCTCCAAGGTCGCGATAGTTCCGGCCATGGACAACGGTGCGGCACCTCACCCCCGCTGGCCGTTCTCACCTCCGCCGTCGAAAATGACGCAAGGCGCGCCACGGCGCAGCCTCAAGCAGTGCCCACTCCCGGGACTCAGCGGACTGAGGCGGCAGCCGCCCCAGCCGTGCCGTGGGGGCCGAGTGCGGGGAAGGACCCAGAGCCCCCTGCACCTCAAGGAGAGTGTGCCGAGGCCTCTTCGGCTGCGGTGCCGATTAGTGCAGCGGTGCTGCCTCCTCGCCAGGGCCTCGCGCTCGCGAACTGTGATCCCCTGATTAGGCACGAGGCTTTGGCTGACGCCCGGGTCGCGCTTGACCGGATCGGGGTAGACCTCCAGGATGCCGATAAGCGCCTTGCCAAGGAGCGCCTGAGGCTCGCCTCAGGGTGGCACCAGCTTGAGACGGCTACCAAGGAGGCCCAGGGCCGGGCCGAGGCTGCCGCAGTGGAGAACCTGAAGCAAGCCGCTGAGGTGAGGGTGGCCCGTGACAGTGTGCTTGTTGAGGAGGGAGCGGCTGCCAAGCGCTGCGGTGAGGCGGAGGCCAGCCTGAAGGCGCTCCAGGAGGAACAGGCCGCGCGTGCGCGGCAACTCCAACAGCGGGAGGAGGACCTCAAGGCTCGCGAGGCGAAGCTTGCGGCTCGCGACTCCGAGCTAACAAAGATAGCAACCAAATAGGCCATGGAGCGAGGGCGCCTGGAAGTGCTGCAGCGCGAGGTGGCTGAAGCCCAAGCAGCTCACGCCAAGCACGTCTCCAAGGTGAACGCCGAGCTGGACGCCAGACAGAAAATCCAAGGCAACGCTGACGTGAAGGCGGCGGCGGACCACATCCCTTCTCTTCCCTCGAGCTCAGGGCCCGCCAAGCCCTGAGGTCCATATGTAGGGAGGGGTTCGATGCTCCACTCGCAGCCCCCGATGCCGGCTATTCCAAGCTTTCCTCCAAGCTCACTGAAGAACTCAAAGGCGCTACCCAGAAGGTGGACGGCATCCTGGGGGAGGAGTGCCGTGACCTCTTCTCTTTGGCGGCGACCCGCGTCTTCAGCCACCTTCTCCGCAATCCTGGCTTTGTCTTCGGTGAGGTGACAGGGCATGTCCCCCAGGAGTCCCGCAACGTCGCGGCGGAGGCTGTGGAGGGTCATGTAGCCGCGCTGCTTGAGAGGTTCACCTGCAGCAGGGATGGGGGGCCCGTTGAAGCCGAGGTAAACGACGACGATGGCGGCGATGGTCCTTCTTCCTGAAGACTCCTTTATCACCCTGCAACAGACCGGTCTTGCCTCGCGGAGGCATAAAACAATGGTTTAATTTGAGATACACTTGATGCTTGTAATAATTTATTCGTAGTCCGCAGTTTCCCTTTCCGTGCTTTGTTTCTTTCTTGCTTGCCTTTGTGCTCTGCGTCGGCAGGGCCCGGCCCCGCGCATACCTTAGCCACCACTGGGATGCCAGGTCGTGATGCCTGGACAAGGCCAGGAGGTGAGGGGCTTCGCAACTAGTGAAGACCCCAAAGTCGCGATGCTCAAGGGTCCCCCCTTGACGCGCAAGCGGCTCGCACGAAGGAAAATGTCGGCGACGGCGAGGCTACTGTGGGAGTTTCTCATACCTAGCTCTCGTTGTCTCACACTTGGGTGTCACGCGAGGAGTCTAGACACCAAGTGCCTTGGTGGGGTGGCGTGCATGGGGGCAGGCCCGTGAGCCAGAGCCCGGTCCTTTGGGTTTTGCGGCGCTGCTGGTACTGACCCAAGCACAAGCACCATGTCCAGCCCCCGCTCACGTGAGGCTCAGGGGAAATCCACGAGCGATGTTGCTGTAGGGTTGTGTGGCGGCTGTGACAGGCACGGGCCATCCTGAGGTTGATGCTACCAGTGGGTCGCCCTCAGTTGTTTATCCACCAGCGCAGAGCATGGGGCTTCCACTAGGCGTGGGCATGATCATTGCTGGATCGTTCCGCCAGCGCTGAGCATGGGGCTTCCACTGGGCGTGGGAAAGAGCTCTGTTCAAGAGTCTCTGGGGTCGTGTACAACCCTACTTCGTTCATACGCGTGGCAGGCACGGTAGAACATGCGGAGGTGTTTAGACGCTCGTGAGCCAGCGCGGGGCTCAGGAGGTCCTACCTCAGGCGGGTTGCGCCTAGCTCCTGGCGCGGTCACGCGCTTGTGTAACCTGGGTTATCGGGGTGACCTGCGCCGAGTGTCATCCAGAGGCCATCGCATGAGAAGGCCAGACACCAAGGACCCATAGGAGGTGACGTGTGCGGGTCCGACCTGCCAGACACAGCTCGGTCACTTGGGTTTATTGATGCTGCAGGGACAGACCCGAGCACAGACGCCGTGCCATGCCTTCTCATGGAATGACCCTAGGAGGAACACCCGACGCGCAGCGCCCGCGGTAGAGAAGCACCACAATCGCGGTTGTGCGAACCGGGCCGCGCCCTTGCTCGCCTACTCGCGACGAGCTCATGAGAGAACAAGGCACCAAGGACCCCAGGAGGTGATGTGCACGGGAGCTGGCCCGCGAGACAGAGCTTGGTCACTTGGATTTAACAACGCTGTAGGGACGGACCCGAGCACAGACGCCGTGCCAGCCCTTTGTCATGAGGCGGTCGAAAGAAGGTTCGCGAGGGCGCGGCGACATTTATGGTGACGAAGCACCGATCACGCAATTTAAGCCAACAAAGCAATTCCATCAAAGCATAAGTAGGTCTAGTACATGACCAAAATGATGCGGCTGCAGGGGCGGACCCTGTTCGGTCTGAGGATAATGCAGCCCGAGGGGCACCCTCAATTGAACAAACCAAAAAGTCACCTGGCGGTTGCTGCGGGAATGACGAGGTAGTCGATGAAGCGTGTTGCGGAAGTCCGCCCCTCACGAGCCGGGCGGCTCTTGAGGCTCGGGAGGTTCGCAAAGGGCCCGGGCCTCATGAGACACCAGCGCCAAGCACCGGGCCTCGTGAGACGCCAGCGCGACCTGCGCGAGCCACTGGTATGTGGCGCCCACATTCAACAGGCAGAAGGGCATGCGGATGTTGTTGCATGGGGAACCCCCACTCCGACCGATGCGTGACGGCCAGAAGAGGTCCTGAGAAGTGGCCCTGTTGAGGCCCGGGATGTTGACGCAGACGCGCAGCTCGCCGCCCGCGTCGGGGGTAGCAGCTGAGCTGGTGGGGCGCGTGAGGTGGCGCTTGCCGCACATGGCCCATGCTTCCTGAAGCTCACAGATCGCCTTGGTGATGAACTCTCGCGCTCCTGGCGCCTCACGCCGTGTTCCTTGCTTGCGGGGGCGCGCGTCGAAGCACGCCTCAAGATGGTGCCCGAGCACTTCCCTCGTTGCAGTGGTCAGGTCAGATGCTCTCCAGGTGGAAGCCCCCGAGCCTGCCCCGAGGGAGGCATCGAGCACGCCTTCCTATGCGGGAGGAAGGCATGCACCGGCGGCAGGTGCGGCGCCTGAGGCGTCGCTGGCGGGTGCCTTCTTTGCCTCGGGACAGCTCTTTGGGAGGAACTGCTTCTTCTTTGCGGGACAGCTCTTGGGTAGCCTCGGGAGGCTCGACATCACCCTCGCCGTCAGAATTCTCAGCCGCTGCAGACCGGTAGGCGTGCTCAAGGGAGCAGACAGCATCCTTTTCATCACAGGCGACAGTGATGACGCTGTTACACCCTGGCATTTTGAGGACATTATAGCCATGGTGGGTCGCCGCCATGAACTTGGCAAGGGTAGGGTACCCCAGGATGGCGTTGTATGGGAGGCCGATGTGGGCCACGTTGAAGTCGATGAGCTGGTGTTGGTATCGAAGGTGACCGGCAGGAGCACCTGCCCCAGGGGAGTGGTGGAACCATTGGTCACCCCAAAGAATGGCCTGGTGAGCATGAGCTGATCGTAGGGCACTTGAAGCGTCTCGAAGGTTTTGACAGAGAGGACATTGAGGCCAGTACCATCGTCGATGAGGGTCTTGGTGACAAAGACTTTGCTGATGGTGGGGGTGCATAGCATGGGGACTACACCGGCGGTGGCCGGGCACCTGTGGTGGTCCTTGGAATCGAAGGTGATGGTGTACTGTGACCACTTGAGGGGGCGCACAGCCTCCAGCCTCGAGAGGGCAGCGTTCACCTCACGAGAGAACTGCTTGAAGAGGTGGTTCGACGCGGGGGCCTGAGCTCCGCCGAGGATGCAGGCTATCACGCGAGGCTCCTGGTAGCCCCCAGCCCCCTCGTCTGGCTGGTTGTTGTCGTTCCTCCTGGGGGTGGCGGCAGCGGCGGGAGGCCCGCGTTGCCCTGAGGACGGGCCTCGCGAAGCTGATCGCGCCAAGCACCGTCGCGAGGCTGATCACGCCAGCCCTCCTCAAGAGGCTGGTCACACCAGCCCTGACAGAGGTTGCGGTTGTCCCAGTGTCCTCCACCGTAGCCTCCTCCGCGGCCGAAGCCGCAGTCGTTGTGCTCGGGGCGGCGGCCCAAGCGCTCATCACGGAGTGCCCTGAGCTCCTGACAGTCGTTGGTGTTGTGGGTGCGCACGTTGTGGTAGACACAAAACAGGCGGCTGTCCTTGCCGGGAACACCGTGGTCGTAGCCACGCTTCAGCTCTGGCTCGGCCGCCAGCACGGTGGGGCCTTTGCACTTCACTTCCTTGGCCTTGGCCTTCTTATCCTTGGGCTCAACGTCGGGGTTGTTGACGAGAGAGAGGCGGCCTTCTTCTGCCCTCGCGCACTTGTCAGCCAGGTTGACCAGCTCCAGCGCCGTGCACAGGTCATCGTTGATGGCGAGCTTTTTGCTCATCCTGATGTCCGTGACGCCGTCGGTGAATGCCGATGCCGAGATGATGGCTTCGTCCGAGGCCTTCGGGATCTTGAGGCGGACCTGGGTGAAACGCTGGATGTACTTGCGGAGGGTCTCACCAGGGCGCTGCTTCACACGCCGCAGGTCGTTGATGGTGAGGGCGCGGTCGCGGGTGCTTTGGAAGTTGGTGATGAACCACTCGCGGAGCTCATCCCACGAAGAGATCGACCCCTCAGGAAGGTTCATGAGCCAGGAGCACGCGCCATCCTTGAGGGCCATGGGGAACCAGTTCGCCATGACCTTATCATCGCCGTTCGCCGCCTCGATGCTCAGCGCATAGAGCTGGAGGAACTCCGTGGGGTCGGGGATGCCGTCGTAGCAAGGGGGCAACTCCGGCTTCAACTTCACCGGCCAGACCACCCGTCGTAGCTCACGAGTGAAGGCGTGGCAGCTGGCGACGCTCACGGGCATGCCTCACGCGGGAGCGGCACGGTCATGGCACCCATGCGCCGCAGCTTCTTGGATGGCCCGGTCCCGGTGTTGACATAGCAGCGCGGTGGGCGCACACATGTCGTGCAGCGGCTGATGCACAATCTGGCAACTGGCCTTGTCCCAAGCCGGCACCGACGCTCCACGTGGCGGGTCACGAGATCGCACGTTGTGTCGGGGCTCGGCATTGTCGCCGCGCAGCGGAGGAGGCGGAGGTGCGCCATGCGCCCACTACAAAAAAAACCACTTCCGTGATGATACGTGTTTGTCACAGTAGCTCGCATTTTTTGTCATGCATGTACATCCATGACGATTTTATGACAGAATCAAGATAGTCATACCTGTGCTGTCGTAGAAGTGTTCCATGACAATACCAAAATTATCATCACGGAAGTATCCACTTCCATGACGATAAATGGCGCGTCATGGAAGTGCTTTCGTTAAGGGTAACCGACACGTGGCATCCACCGTAACGGGTCGCCATTAAGCTATCGGGTTCCGGTTTAGATCCGATAACCCGTTAACAGCCTAGACCAATGGGGATTTTCTAAGTGTAAAATCATCATTGGCTGGAGGAAACACGTGTCGGCTCCTCGGTGGGCCAGATGTCGCCCGTCCAATGGAGGAGACGTGCCTATGATACGTCGACATGTGGCAGGGCCCAATAGAGGCCCATATAGGTTAAAAAGGCCGGCCCAGTCAAAGGCCCATAGTATTTACTCAGGTACTAGTGGGCCAGCCCACTAAGGGCCTATTTAAACATGGCCCATTTACGGCCCGAAGCCAGATCTGGCCCGTTAATTGTTTGCCGAATATTTGGGCCCAATTACGGCCCAATGACATTTCGGCCTGTTAGAGGCCCGATGTAGACATGGGCCCATTTCAGCCCAGTGTGTCTTTCGGCCTGGGAATGGCCCGTGCTGCCCATGGGCCATATATGGTCCAACGTGACTTTGGGCTTGTTAAAGGCCTGTCGTATAATTCGGCCCGTTGATGCCTCTACTAAGCTTTCGGCCTCTTAAAGGCCCATGATATCAGTGGGCCAACTAAGGCCCGAGATATGTTTCGGCCTGGTAATGGCCCGTCATATAACTGGGCCAATAATGGCCCGGTCTACATTTCAGCCTGCTGAAGGCCTGTCGACGACTAGTGAAAATTGAGGCCCAACATGCATTTTGATCTGCTAAAGGCCCATGGTTTCTTCTGGGCCATAATAGGCCAGCAGAATATTCAGCCTATTAATAGCCCGAAGCTTCATGGGCCCAACTAAGCACTGGGTCCACTAAAGGCCCAACTAAACTTTGGGCCGAATGTAGGCCCGTGTAAGTTGTGGGCCTGGTGCAAAGTGTGAAGGCCCCAATGGCCTTTCAGGCCCAAGAAAGTTGCAGGCCAGCCCAATTGTGGCCCGCTAAAATGCAGGCCCGTTAGAGGCGAATGTTTCGGCCCGGTCGACTACATCAGATTTTCGTCGTTTTTTTCAGATAGCGAATGATGGCATATACGGTAACTAGTAGGAATTAAGAACAAACCTACTCTATACAATAAAGAAATTATGGCATAGTAACTTAGAATAAACCTACACTATACAATAAAGGATTTATGGTATATTACATCCACTAGGCATCGAAGTTCGCCACCAGTGATCATAAAGCACAACAAAGAACCAGATTACAAAAACTGGGCGCCATTGCAGCGTAACAAAATAATACTGAACCAAGACCACTTCCAAGACAGTTCAAGAAAGGTTAGCCTTGCGCGGGAACTTCTGCACAAGCTGCTGAGCAAGGATGTGAGACCGGCCTAGCATGTCGGTCATAGCTTCCAGGTGTAGCTGTTTAGCAATGAGGTTCTCATTGGTGTTCTCCGCAATCTTTCTTAGAGATAGGACTTCAAGTCGAAGTTGAGTTGCAGAATGCCTTCCCGCTAGAACTTGGGACTGAAGAAGTCGAACTGATTCAGACAGCGAATTCTATGAGCTTGTCTGACTGCTAGTCTCAAGTAACTTGAACATTGCATCAAGACAAGACTTTGGGGTTGTCTCGCTATCTTCAAGATGTTTTGCCTTCTTTGCTGCAATATATGTTGGGTTTGTCTCACAGCCTTCAGCAGACTTGTGCATGCCATCAGGCATATCACCCTGAAACAAGCAGAGAGATGACAGGTTTTGCACGTGTATAAACAAAGATGATAACTGTGCTGTCAATTCCATCCAATTTCAAATTAGAAAATAAAGAGTAAGTTCAAAATATCAGTAGCATAATTTGGCATTGTTCATAATGCGGGGACCTTTACCACACTACTGGATTACCATGTCAACAAAACAAGCATAGATGAAGGGCAAAGACAATCATTGTATCTATTTTGGTTAATGTGCATGGCATGTTGTTCATATCATCAGCCACATTAGTAAGATAAAACAGGAGATGACAACATGCAAATGTGGGCTGCTTCACCACACACTGGATTATAGATCCACAAAAACAAGCATACATATAGGGAGTATTGAGTAATGTGCATGGTATGAATAAGGAATTTGGTTTTACAAGTAAAACTTGGAACTTACAGTTGTTGCGAACATGCATTTTGATAGAAACAGCAAACTAAACAATAGTTAATGATAGGGAGTATGAGTAAATTAAACAGCAGTTGAGGATAAAGGCTTTAGAAGGACTGACTTGCATTAACAGTTAACACCGGCTTTATAATGCCCTTCTCCATGTCAAGGGAAGGATAACTCAAGAATTTCAGCACATAATCTTCTTCATAAGCATTGCCTGTACTCTACATTTTGTAGAGAGTAATTATAGATATGATAATACTGGAAGGGATAGAGGATAATGAAGATAAGATGCAGATTGATGCTACATAATCAACTACCAATCCTTGGAAGTACAAGCGTTACAGGACAAAATGTACTGACAAGAGCAATGGGCTACACTTCTACACTGGCATTGTCTGTGTATTCAACTTTTTGGTAAGATTAAATATAGATCTGATATTTTTTAGTAAATGGTGGGCGAGGGAGATAAGATGCAGAATGCTACACAATGAACCAATCCCTCTTCCCATAATATAAGAGTGTTTTGAACACTGGTGTACTGTACAAAACGCTCTTATATTATGGGATGGAGGGAGTAGCTGTTAATGTAAGTACAGTGATAGACGACGTTCAGTCCTTACAAGAGGAATGCAGAGCTAAACCTCTTCAAAAGCATTGGGTTGATTCTAAATTTATGTAAGAGTCGATACGGATCTTATAATGTCCACCAAATGGAGGATAACGAGGCTAACATGTGCGGTGATGCTACATAATCAACCAGCTATGAAAGTAAGTATGGTCATACAGGGCAAGAGGTACTCACAAGAGCAATGCAGTGTGTAGTATAGTTGCGAGATTCTGTGGTCCCTTGAGAATGAATGTTCTTCTGCAAACAGTTTTCGTACAAGTGAGACGTTAAGGCACATGCAGAAATGTAGTTCAAATTGTGATGTGCTATCATAGACAGTACCTTATGCTGCAGACGAGACCAATGTGTAACAAGATTATTCCAGTCACTGTCTGATAAATGTAGCACCGGAGACTTTACAGAAAATTTGTTTAGAGGCTTGCCATCAAAGTGCGCTTGCCTCAGGTAGGAACGATACTTCATCAACGAGTGCTTGAAAAGCACAACCAACCCTTGCTCGTCTTGACTATCCAGTTTGGTCCTCGCCTATTTAAAAGAATGAAATCTTGTGTCTTCTGTGAGCAGAAACATATGCAGCAATTACCATGAATAACATGAGTACATTACTTACGCGTAAGTTGCGGAGGAAGATTGGAAATTGTTCTTTGTCTGTGGTATAATCTTTCCATGAAGGAAAGATGCGCACAAAGTTCTTGACAACAATGTAAGCTTCGTCTTGTAAACTGGGAAGAAGTGGAACAGGAGTCCTATTTGCTGCAATTGGGGCTCTCTCTCATTCGAAAAGGGATTTGGCAACTAGATTTGGTGTACTCTTTGCTGGAATGGGGGTTTTGCGTCGTAGAGCTGGTGCTATGTCAACTGGCATCATCATACTGTTTGCGGTAGTTGGGGTCTGCTGAGTTGGGGCATCAGAGATGGCCAGTGTAGTAGGGCTAGAGTCTGCTAGAGTTGTGGCCGTGTTTTCTGGGTCTGGTGATATTGCAACTACACCTAATGGGCTATTTGATTTATCAGGTGTCACTACCTTTTCCAAATACTTTGTTCGTGCTCCTTCGCGATCAGTAATCGCCCTCTTCCTTTTGAACGTCTGATACACAAGAACAACATTTGAATGGATAAATATGGTATGATGACAGATGGAATATGTACTGAAAATGGATAGGCAGGGCGTATTTACATACACAATGTGTAAACTAAGCTAATGACAGTGCAACAAAGTAGAAGCAATGCAAAGCATCAGTTGCAAGATATGTGCGACCAATATAACCTTGGAAAGTTAGAGCAAGCACCTTGATGGGTGAATAAGATAGGGCATCTGCCTTTGACTCCTCCACTAGGGAGCTACATTGACTTAGGTCTCCCTCTAGCTCAGAATCACTGTTAGGATCATATTCTGAGCATGAATCTGTAGGTGGAGAGCGTTTGCATTGCATTGCATCCAGACTTGATTTCAGTCCCTTAATGCCAAGTTTGACAACCATGGCATTGTTCTGCTTTATTCTTTTCATGCGCGCAAGCTCATAATCATTATGATGCTGTTCAGTATCTGAGATTCATGAAAACATAAAAAGTAGTCAGATTATCTATGGAATACATTGCGGATTCAACTCAAAGAGTGTCTTCCTATAAACCCCTGCGTATGAAAAGTTCACCCCCCAACCGTGCTGACCAGACCACACACAGAAATACAAACCTCTTATGTCTCTATAACAGGCAGAGACACATTTCAAAACTGAAGTAGGAACATTAGAATCATATCAAATTCGTATTTGAACAAATAAACTAAGGAATTATGAGTGGCATAATATTTAGCTTCAAGGGTGGAGTGCTGGTAATGCGACACAAAGCAAGTAGGCAGATTGTATTCCATGTAAAAGATCATAGTCTATGTAAAAGGTGGATATGACACTTTCTTTCTATACAATGCAGTGTTCGTTGCCCACACATGATGGAAGAGATCACACAGAGAAATGCTATTCACTCATGTTTGCTGTTCCAGTATTTTGAAACTGGGTGGTCCACCCTAAAAGAATATTGACAACAAATATGACAAGGCAAGCACAGAGGTAGTGAATCAATCATTACTTGTGATCTTACTAGGACAAGTATGCAGAATTGTAACTGCAGTAAGAGACCGTCCAAAATCTGAATCAAGAAGTTGGTCTAGCACTTATTGTTTGCAACTAATCGACGTGAATAATTGGATATCATATCGAATGAGTAAGAAAGACAAGTAAAATTGTCAATAAACCTAGCCTGCAGTAGTAATTTGGGTCAATGTTGTAACGCCCCCAATGGTTAGCCACAGTAATCCCATTTTGATAATGCCAAGTCAGCATGATTAACAGTGCCAAATTCTCATTTGCATCATGTTGCATTTCAACCCCCAACTCAAAATTCAAATTTAAAATACTAAGTGAAATTCAAAAGTCCACAAATATGAAAACTAAAATGTTGGTCGTGTGGCAAATATTCCATCACTAATTATGGCTGTGGACCAACAACCTTGCAAAGTGAATTAATGCCCTTAACTAATTAAAACAGGGGCTAAAATAATTATTAAATACCTTTTCAAATTAATAAAATATTAAACTAATTTATTTGCTGTCCAAATTAATGTGGCAGTGGTATAATACTAAATACTAATTTAGGTGTTGAAATTATATTTTACAAAACTAAAATGAATTAAGAGCTAAAACAGAAACAGAAAAAGAAAAAGGAAAACAGAAAACAGAAAAGCTAAAACAAGAAAAAAAATAAAAGAAACCAGCCTCACTGGGCCACGACCCAGCAGGCCACCAGGCCGTCGGGCCGGCCCACCCCATCCCCATAACCCCCACTCCCCCCCCCCCCCGTGACCTAGCCCACCCCACCTCGATCCCCACTCCCCCCCCTACCCGATCCAGATCGGATCGGGAGGGAGGAGCTCCCTCGTCCCCGCCCGCCGCCACGCCGCACGTCGCCGGCGCCCGTCCCGACTCCTCCCCAACGGCTCCATCATGCCTCGCCGCCCCTCGCCTCTTCTCCGCTTGATGAGCCGCCGCCCCTCTCCTCTCCCCCCCCTCTGCGCACGCGCGCTCGCGCTCGCGCTCGCCGCACGCCGACCGTGCCCGCCCGTGCTCCCTCGCGCCCTCCGCCCAGCTCTGTTGCGCCCGCTCTGGCCAGCCCTCTGCCCGCTGCGCCGGCGCGCCTGACCTCGCTCGCCTCTGCCTCGCCACTTTGCTGCACCCCGCTGACCGCGTGCGCGCCGCAGCTCGCCCGCACCCGTGCGTGCTCCGCCCGTGCTGCCGCTCGCCTCGCCGGTCCCGCGCCGCCCGCTCGGGCCTGCCCACTACTTGCGCTCGCCCCGCCAACCGCGTTCGGCCACCAACCTCAGCCCATCGCCGCTCGCCGCTGGTCGCCGCCCTGCCGCCGCTGCACGCCACTCCACCCGGCGCTCTTCCGATGACCCCCTCGCGGGCCGCCTCTCTGCCAAGCCCCCTGGCTCTGGCCGCCGACGCCGGCGAGCGTCGAGCGCACCCAGCGCCCGTTCGGGCGCTCACATCGCCGCCCGCCCCGCCCCGCTATGCCCCCTGGGCCACTGACACGAGGGGCCCACGCCCCTGAGAACAAAAAAATAAAATAAAAATAAATAATAAAAATATAATTAATTAATTAACTTAATTAATTAACCTAATTAACTCTAATTAATTAAGACTAATTAAGCTTAATTAACTTAATGATTTAATTAACCTAATTAACTACTGTTAGTTAATTAAACAGGCTGCTGATATCATGATGATGTCAGCATACACTGTTTTGGATAATTTGAATTTAAATAATCAATTAAATTCCAGAAAATCGATAAATCTTTAGAAAATCATATAAAATAATCCGTAGCTCAGATGGAAAAACTTTGTACATGAAAGTTGCTCAGAACGACGAGACGAATTCGGATACGCGGTCCCTATCTATCCGAACATGGAACCGTCCCCCTCCAGATCGTCTGTCCGATAATTCCAAAGACCCGGGAAATATCGTCAGATATTCTCCCGCTCCGTCTGATACATGTAGTACTGCGTTAGACTACCCCTAGCACCGTGTATCGTATTTGTCATGCTCATGTTTGCTTAGTATTTACTGTTTCCTCCCCCTCTTCTCTCTCGTTAGACCCCGACATCGTCCCAGAGACCGACGCAGCTCCGGAGACCGAAGACACCATTGACGACCTTGCCCTTGCCACCGAGCAACCAGGCAAGCCCCCCCCCCTTTGATCATCCCGATATCGCCCATTCTATTTTCTCATGCTTGCATTAGAATTGCTGCTGCTACTGCTTTACCTATTCTGATGCATAGCCTGTTTATTGTAACCTGCTGTTGATAATTACTTGCATATCCTAAACTGCTTAGTATAGGCTGGGTAGAGACCTATCAGTGACCCCACTTATCCTGACCGCCCCGCTGGATGATCCGAAGACCCGATCAACGGGAATTGAAGACCATGCCCCGACACCGCACATCACCCCCCTTAGTTGTAACGACACCGCAACGTTAATATCGAGTGCCGAGGGTGATACCTCGTGTAACACTTCTGATGTTAACTCTGTAGAGTAGCTATTCGGTCGTGGTCATCGAGGGTGATTCCTCCTTCATCACTACCGGTAACGATGCTGTCGTTCAACACATCAAGTGTGAACCCATCGAGGGTGATTCCTCCGAGTTCACCTTGACGGATACATCGAGTGGGAAATCAATGAGGGTGATACCTCGGATTCCCCTGATGTTAGACACACGGATACTTAGACTTTACACTGTTACTTGGATAGGCGGGTCGACCCTGAGGGGTACCCACGTGCGCCTGAGAGGCGAGTGTTGTGAAGACGGGTGCCTGTATGGTGCCCGAGTGATGAATACGAGGCGCGGCCGGGCATTCTTAACCCTTGCAGCAAGTCCTCGAGACGGGGCGACGGGGTCACTTCTTTCATGAGTCTCTGCTCGTTACCGCAAGCCCAAGGTACTAGCGATTTGGATATTTGATCTGAGTGGGCCTCTGGCCTGATAGCACTAACCATCACGTGGGCATAGTATAGGCGTTCTGCATCATATGCATCAGCCGAAAGCTCTGTCAGATGTCCAGTTCAGCAGTGCGGCATGGAGTGATTGGCGCCATTCCCGACAGAGGTGGTGCTTGGATCTGAGCCATGTGCGCAACGACCCGAAGGGCGAGGGGCGATGGCCAAGACCCCCTTGCGCTTAGGATGTAGACCGGCGGGGACCTCTCTGCTGAGCTGTAGGTAGGGCTGCGGTGTGTCGTTTGGCCGAGGCCGGGCATGACCCAAGAAAGTGTGTCCGGCCGGAGTTAATCGAGCATGTTGGGTAAGTTGGTGCACCCCTGCAGGGAAGAAAACTTCTATCGATAGCCTGTCCTACGGTAACGGACACTCGGAGTTATATCCTGATTGATACAATTTTAGAACTGGATACTTGGATATGAGGCTCTGGGATTGCTTCTCGCAGGGAGTCGAGAAGGGATCTCAGGACGAGGTTGATGACTGTATGGCTCTGGGATTGCTTTCTCGCAGGGAGTCGAGAAAGGATCTCTGGGTGAGGTTGAGACTTAATGATACTGCTACTTTATATTGATCTGTTCTGCCCTCTTCTATTGCTGCAAGACCGATGAAGATGCTAGTCTTCGATAGGACTAGGCTTTCCTCTCTATTCTGGCATTTCTGCAGCCCAGTCCACATATACAGCCTCTCTTTGAAAATGTTGCATATGTAGTGTAGATCCTTGCTTGCTGAGTACTTCTGAGTACTCACGGTTGCTTTGTTTTCCTTTTCTCCCCATATCAGTTTGACGTGACCAAGATGACGGAGCCCCTGAGACAAATGCCCCGTCGATCGACTACTACTACTACCTAGAGGATGGATACTACTACGAGTTGACTGACGACCAGGAGTAGGTTCGGAGGGTCCCAGGCAGGAGGCCTGCGCCTTTCGATCGTAGTGTTTTTCTTTTGCCCTGCCTTTCTAAAGGCCTTTCTGTTCCTCTTTTAATATCTGTACTCAGATATCTGATGCTTCCACTGACGCTTGTTCGCAAGCTTATGTATTCGAGCCCTCGAGGCCCCTGGCTTGTAATATAAAGCTTGTATGACTTTATTTATGTTTTAGAGTTGTGTTGTGATATCTTCCCGTGAGTCCTTAGTGTGCATTTGCGCGTATGATTAGTGCACGATTGAGCCAGGGGCGTCACAACTTGGTATCAGAGCCGACTGCCTGTAGGAATCCCCCTTTCCAACTCCTTGGACGAAGTTGAGTCTAGTAACCGAAAACTGTTTTGCTAACTTGTCTGTGTGGCTTACGGGCCCACGTCGCCAATTGGGTGGTATTAGGATCTTTTACTCCTCGACCTTTACTCTGGGACTCTGATCTCTCTTCTATTCGGGTTAAAAAATTTACTAACTCCAACATTAGGTTCTCGTGATCACATCCACCCGGAGTTCTGAAATTTCCCCCCTTTCTTCAAGATTGTGAGCCAGGTTCTGCTTGCAGGATCCTTTTATCGAGGGCACCCTGTGTTTCACTTGCAGATTCCTCGCCCCAATAGTTTTCTCCGACGTTGATGTAGCCTTTGCTATGTTTCGTTGTGTACTTCCCTATCGCGTGCCTGCGCGCCGCCTAGATGTCTAGCCCTCCCTTTTCTACTGTCGTAATGCCGGATACTAACCGAGGCTATGTGTGGATTTGAATGTCTGGTGCGAATATGCTAAAGTATCTATTGCACTTCCTTCTGTTGTGCATGTTACTTCATGAATCATTCCGTACACCTGCAGTTTTTCTTGCTAAACTGCCCCTGTTGATTTGGCAGGATGGCTGACGATCCTCCACCTCCACCCTATATTGCCGCAATGATACAGCAAGTCGAACTGAACCGTCAGGTTATGACCGGGATATTGGCTCAATTCCCAAACCAGAATGCTCATCAGCAGCCTACACCAATAACACTGTCAGAATTCATGCGCCTCAATCCGTCCACTTTTCGCAGCTCGACTGATCCAATGGACGCTGACGATTGGCTCCGTGACATTACCTTCCAGATGAAGTCAGCCAATGTTATCCCTGACAGTTACGTCACCTATGCGACGTATCACCTGAGGGGATCAGCTGCTCAGTGGTGGGAAAGCCACAAGGGTATGTTGCCTGCTGAGACTGTAACCACTTGGCAGGAATTTCAGTCAGCCTTTCGTGCACGGTACATTCCTCAAGGTCTGATCGACCAGAAGAAGCAGGAGTTCCGCAAACTCTCTCAGGGCAAAATGACTGTGGATGAATATCAGAGGAAATTTCTCGAACTATCCCGCTATGCTGAAGATGACATCGACACTGACGCCCGCAAGCAGGAGAAATTCCGTGAAGGACTACGTACTGATATAAAACTTGCACTTGCTGTCCATGATTTCACAGTTTTCGCAATGCTTGTTAGCAAATCTTTCCAAGTTGAAACAGCTCTGACTGAGTACCAGGAGTCGCTCAAGCGTACTCGAGATGTCGGCTCGTCTTCCGGTCAACCTACTCAGAAATGTCGAGTCTGGATCCCACATAATATTCATCATCGACCTGCTCCAACACCAAGGCCGTCATATGCTGCACCTCGTCTGCCCCCACCACCAAGGCAACTGAACATTTCAAGTGGACATCCCAATGTTGGTGTTTCTCCCCATAATGATGGTCTGTGCCACCAGTGTGGACAGCCAGGGCACCGTACTATCAACTGCCGTCAGAGTCAGCCTCAACACGCATCATGTCCTTCTGCTGGTTGCAGGAAGAGCCGTCAAAAACATCCTTCTAGGAATGTTGAAACTAGACTGCCTGCTAGTCAACTTGTTCATGTCAAACAAGTCAACATTGAAGAAGCTCGACAGGACCCCAAGATTGTGATGGGCACCCTTCTAGTGAATTCAATCCCAGCTTCAGTCCTCTTTGATTCTGGAGCATCGCACTCCTTCATGTCCAAAAGTTTTGCGCGAAGCCATGATATACTTTTCGAGGAGATGTCCATCCCATTAGTAATCCATTCACCTGGGGCTAATTGGCAAACTACCATGGTAAGCCACGGTAAGCACATTGTGATCGGAGGATTGATGGTCCCCGTTTCTCTCATTGCTCTCAAGACCTCCAACATAGACATTATTCTGGGTATGGACTGGTTAAAGCCCTATAAAGCTTTGATTGACTGTGCGACTGAAACAGTCCGCCTCACCCACCCTTCCGGTCAGACTGTCAGATACTCAGCTCGTACAGTGCAGGACGCCGAAACTCAGATATATGTTCTGAATGCATTGAATGCTTCACCTCTTGAAGGCATCGAGAACGTTCCAGTTGTTCATGAATTTCAAGATGTCTTTCCAGAAGAACTTCCAGGAATACCCCCTGCTAGAGTTGTCGAATTTGTCATCGACTTGAAACCAGGCACAACTCCTATTGTGAAGCGTCCTTATAAGATGCCTCCGCATCATCTTCTCTAGCTTAAGGAGGAAATCGACACGTCACTTAAGAAAGGTTTCATCCGCCCCAGTTCCTCTGCTTGGGGAGCACCTTCACTCTTCGTTAAGAAGAAGGATGGAACTAACCGATTGGTTCAGGATTATCGGCCCATTAACCAAGCCACAATCCAGAACAAATATCCGCTTCCCCGGATCAATGATTTGTATGATCAACTTGCCGGTTCCTCAGTATTCTCTAAGCTTGATTTGAGATTGGGATACCATCAGATCTGTGTTCGTGAAGAGGATATTCCCAAGACAGCATTCGTTACCCGCTATGGTTCTTATGAGTACACTGTCATGTCATTTGGCTTAACAAATGCTCCAGCCACATTCTCCCGTCTGATGAATTACATCTTCATGGATTACCTCGACAAATTTGTCGTGGTATATCTGGATGATATTCTGGTCTATTCAAAGAATAAGGAAGAACATGCCGAACACCTCCGTCTTGTACTGGAAAGGCTCCGAGAACACCAGTTGTATGCCAAGTATTCCAAATATGAATTTTGGCTTTCTGAAGTAACGTATCTTGGTCATGTGATTTCCAAGGATGGAATTGCTATTAACCCAGAGCGAGTTCAGGCTATTCTTGACTGGACTCCTCCGAAGAACGTCAAGCAAGTCAGAAGTTTTCTCGGCCTTGCAAGCTATTGCCGTCGGTTTGTTGAGAATTTTTCTAAGATTGCTAAGCCCCTGACTGATCTGCTTCACAAGGGCGTTAAATTTGAATGGACAGAAAAATGTCAGGAAAGTTTTCAAGCACTCAAAGACAAGCTGACATCTGCCCCAGTACTTGCTCCTCCAGATTCTCGCAAAGATTTTGTGATTTATTGTGACGCATCCCGTGAAGGATTAGGCTGTGTCCTAATGCAAGAGCGTAAAGTGATTGCTTATGGCTCTCGTCAGTTGCGCCCACATGAAGAGAATTATCCGGTACATGATCTAGAACTAGCTGTTGTGATCTATGCATTGCAGTTGTGGCGACATTACCTTCTCGGTAATCGTTGCGAGATCTACACGGATCATAAAAGTCTGAAGTACTTGTTCACTCAACCATCTCTAAACCTCCGTCAGCAAAGATGGATGGAGGCCATTGCGGACTATGATTTGGGTATATCCTATACCCCTGGCAAGGCTAACGTGATGGCTGATGCCTTAAGCCGCAAGTCCTATTGCGACAACCTCATGGTTAGGCGAGCTCAACCTCGTCTTCATGAAGAACTGCGCAAGCTGAATCTGCGTATTGTTCCATAGGGTTCTCTTAATAACCTTGTGATACAACCAGATCTTGAGAAAGCTATTAAGAATGCGCAAGCTAAAGATGCTGAAATTGATCTGATGAAGAAAGACCTTCACCTTGTAAAGTACAGGGATTTCTCGCTGTCTGAAGATGGAACCTTGTATTTCAGAAACCGCATTGTCGTACCTCGATTCGAGCTTATGACCGACAAGGTCATGAAGGAGGCACATGATACCCCGCTGTCTATTAATCCGGGTAGCACCAAGATGTATCGTGATCTCCGTCAAAGGTACTGGTGGTCTAGAATGAAGCAAGACATTGCTCGTTATGTTGCTGACTGTGATGTGTGTCGTCGCGTTAAAGCAGAACATCAGAAACCAGCTGGAATTCTGCAACCGCTTCCTATTCCTCTATGGAAATGGGATAAGGTTCAGATGGATTTTGTTACAGGACTTCCCAGGTCACAGAAGGGTCACAATGCTATTCTTGTCGTCGTCGACCAACTTTCTAAAGTTGCACACTTTCTGCCCGTCAAAGAAACTATCACTGCTAGTCAGTTAGCAGAGTTGTATATCTCCAGAATTGTATCACTCCACGGTATTCCGAAGGAGATCAGTTCGGACCGTGGCGGTCTTTTAACTTCCAAATTCTGGGAAAGTTTCCAAACTGTTATGGGAACTCATATTACCTGGAGTTCAGCTTATCACCCCCAATCCCAAGGCCAAGTCGAGCGAGTAAATCAAGTGCTTGAAGACATGCTTCGAGCTTGTGTCATTTCTTTCGGCAAGAAGTGGGAAGAATCTCTTCCGTATGCTGAGTTCTCTTATAACAACAGCTATCAAGCCAGCTTGAAAATGGCTCCCTTCGAAGTACTCTATGGACGTAAGTGTCGAACCCCTCTGAATTGGTCAGAAACTGGGGAACGACCACTCGTGGGTCCGGATATTATTCAACATGCCGAAGAACAAGTTCGTATTGTCCGAGAAAATCTCAAGACGTCTCAGGACCGCCAGAAGAGCAACTATGATCGTAAACGATGGGGTTTGACTTATCAACCCGGTGATCAAGCTTATCTACGTGTCACCCCTATGAAGGGCACTCACCGTTTTGGAATCAAGGGCAAGCTAGCTCCACGCTACATTGGTCCATTTCGCATTGTTGCCAGACGTGGTCAGGTGGCATATAAATTGGAGTTGCCGCCACAATTCTCTCATATCCACGACGTCTTCCATGTGTCGCAACTTCATCAATGCTTCAAGGAATCTCCGCACCGAGCTGTGGATCATGAGATGCTCGAATTGCAAGATGACCTATCTTACAAGGAGCATCCGATCTGCATTCTCGATGAAGCTGAACGTCGGACCCGTCAGAAGGTTACCAAGTTCCTCAAAGTGCAGTGGTCAAATCATACTGAAGATGAAGCCACTTGGGAACGCGAGGATAATCTTCGTGCGGAATACCCCGAACTTTTTCCTTCCACCTCTTAATTCTCGGGACGAGAATTCTTATTAGTGGAGGAGATTTGTAACGCCCCCAGTGGTTAGCCACAGTAATCCCATTTTGATAATGCCAAGTCAGCATGATTAACAGTGCCAAATTCTCATTTGCATCATGTTGCATTTCAACCCCCAACTCAAAATTCAAATTTAAAATACTAAGTGAAATTCAAAAGTCCACAAATATGAAAACTAAAATGTTGGTCGTGTGGCAAATATTCCATCACTAATTATGGCTGTGGACCAACAACCTTGCAAAGTGAATTAATGCCCTTAACTAATTAAAACAAGGGGCTAAAAATAATTATTAAATACCTTTTCAAATTAATAAAATATTAAACTAATTTATTTGGCTGTCCAAATTAATGTGGCAGTGGTATAATACTAAATACTAATTTAGGTGTTGAAATTATATTTTACAAAACTAAAATGAATTAAGAGCTAAAACAGAAACAGAAAAAAAAAGGAAAACAGAAAAGCTAAAACAAGAAAAAAATAAAAGAAACCCCCCTCACTGGGCCACGGCCCAGCAGGCCACCAGGCCGTCGGGCCGGCCCACCACATCTCCCTTGTCATAACCCCCCACCTCCCCCCCCCCCGTGACCTAGCCCACCCCCACCTCGATCCCACTTCCCCCCCCCCCAGCCCGATCCAGATCGGATCGGGAGGGAGGAGCTCCCTCGTCGGCGCCCGCCGCCACGCCGCACGTCGCCGACGCCCGTCCCCGACTCCTCCCCAACGGCTCCATCACGCCTCGCCGCCCCTCGCCTCTTCTCCGCTTGTGAGCCGCCGCCCCTCTCCTCTTCCCCCTGTGCGCACGCGCGCTCGCGCTCGCGCTCGCCGCGCGCCGATCGCGCCCGCCCGTGCTCCCTCACGCCCTCCGCCCAGCTCTGCTGCGCCCGCTCTGGCCAGCCCTCTGCCCGCTGCGTCGGTGCGCCTGACCTCGCTAGCCTCTGCCTCGCCACTTTGTCGCGCCCCGCTGACCGCGTGCGCGCCGCAGCTCGCCCGCACCCGTGCGCGCTCCGCCCCTGCTGCCGCTCGCCTCGCCGGTCCCGCGTCGCCCGCTCGGGCCTGCCCACTACTTGCGCTCGCCCCGCCAACCGCGTCCGGCCACCAACCTCAGCCCATCGCCGCTCGCCGCTGGTCGCCGCCCTGCCGCCGCTGCACGCCACTCCGCCCGGCGCTCTTCCGACGACCCCCTCGTGGGCCGCCTCTCTGCCGAGCCCCCTGGCTCTGGCCGCCGGCGCCGGCGAGCGTCGAGCGCACCCAGCGCCCGTTCGGGCGCTCACATCGCCGCCCGCCCCGCCCCGCTATGCCCCCTGGGCCACTGACACGAGGGGCCCACGCCCCTGAGAACAAAAAAAATAATTAAAAACAATTAATAATTAAATTAATTAATTAACTCGGATTAATTAAGACTAATTAAGCTTAATTAACTTAATGATTTAATTAACCTAATTAACTACTGTTAGTTAATTAAACAGGCTGCTGATATCATGATGACATCAGCATACACTGTTTTGGATAATTTGAATTTAAATAATCAATTAAATTCCAGAAAATCGATAAATCTTTAGAAAATCATATAAAATAGTCCGTAGCTCAGATGGAAAAACTTTGTACATGAAAGTTGCTCAGAACGACGAGACGAATTCGGATACGCGGTCCATTCGTCCGTCACGCATCCCTATCTATCCGAACATGGAAACGTCCCCCTCCGGATCGTCTGTCCGTTAATTCCAAAGACCCGGGAAATATCGTCAGATATTCTCCCGCTCCGTCTGATACGTGTAGTACAGCGTTAGACTACACCTAGCACCGTGTATCATATTTGTCATGCTCACGTTTGCTTAGTATTTACTGTTTCCTCCCCCTCTTCTCTCTCGTTAGACCCCGACGTCGTCCCCGAGACCGACGCAGCTCCGGAGACCGAAGACACCATTGACGACCTTGCCCTTGCCGCCGAGCAACCAGGCAAGCCCCCCCTTTGATCATCCCGATATCGCCCATTCTATTTTCTCATGCTTGCATTAGAATTGCTGCTGCTACTGCTTTACCTATTCTGATGCATAGCCTGTTTACTGTAACCTGTTGTTGATAATTACCTGCATATCCTAAACTGCTTAGTATAGGCTGGGTAGAGACCTATCAGTGACCCCACTTATCCTGACTGCCCCGCTGGATGATCCGAAGACCCGATCAACGGGAATTGAAGACCAGGCCCCGACACCGCACATCACCCCCCTTAGTTGTAACGACACTGCAGCGTTAATATCGAGTGCCGAGGGTGATACCTCGTGTAACACTTCTGATGTTAACTCTGTAGAGTAGCTATTCGGTCGTGGTCATCGAGGGTGATTCCTCCTTCACCACTACCGGCAACGACACTGTCGTGCAACACATCAAGTGTGAACCCATCGAGGGTGATTCCTCCGAGTTCACCTTGACGGATACATCGAGTGGGAAATCAATGAGGGTGATACCTCGGATTCCCCTGATGTTATAGACACACGGATACTTAGACTTTACACTGTTACTTGGATAGGCGGGTCGACCCTAAGGGGTACCCGCGTGCGCCTGAGAGGCGAGTATTGTGAAGACGGGTGCCTGTATGGTGCCCGAGTGATGAATACGAGGCGCGGCCGGGCAATCTTAACCCTTGCAGCAAGTCCTCGAGACGGGGCGACGGGGTCACATCTTTCGTGAGTCTCTGCTCGTTACCGCAAGCCCAAGGTACTAGTGATTTGGATATTTGATCGGAGTGGGCCTCTGGCCTGATAGCACTAACCATCACGTGGGCATAGTATAGGCGTTCTGCATCATATGCATCAGCCGAAAGCTCTGTCAGATGTCCAGTTCAGCAGTGCGGCATGGAGTGATTGGCGCCATTCCCGACAGAGGTGGTGCTTGGATCTGAGCCATGTGCGCAACGACCCGGAGGGCGAGGGGCGATGGCCAGGACCCCCTTGCGCTTAGGATGTAGACCGGCGGGGACCTCTCTGCTGAGCTGTAGGTAGGGCTGTGGTGTCGTTTGGCCGAGGCCGGGCATGACCCAAGAAAGTGTGTCCGGCCGGAGTTAATCGAGCGTGTTGGGTAAGTTGGTGCACCCCTGTAGGGAAGAAAACTTCTATCGATAGCCTGTCCTACGATAACGGACACTCGGAGTTGTATCTTGATTGATACAATTTTAGAACTGGATACTTGGATATGAGGCTCTGGGATTGCTTCTCGCAGGGAGTCGAGAAGGGATCTCAGGACGAGGTTGATGACTGTATGGCTCTGGGATTGCTTTCTCGCAGGGAGTCGAGAAAGGATCTCTGGGTGAGGTTGAGACTTAATGATACTGCTACTTTATATTGATCTGTTCTGCCCTCTTCTATTGCTGCAAGATTGATGAAGATGCTAGTCTTCGATAGGACTAGGCTTTCCTCTCTATTCTGGCATTTCTGCAGCCCAGTCCACATATACAGCCTCTCTTTGAAAATGTTGCATATGTAGTGTAGATCCTTGCTTGCTGAGTACTTCTGAGTACTCACGGTTGCTTTGTTTTCCTTTTCTCCCCATATCAGTTTGACGTGACCAAGATGACGGAGCCCCTGAGACAGATGCCCCGTCGATCGACTACTACTACTACCCAGAGGATGGATACTACTACGAGTTGACTAACGACCAGGAGTAGGTTCGGTGGGTCCCAGGCAGGAGGCCTTCGCCTTTCGATCGTAGTGTTTTTCTTTTGCCCCGCCTTTCTAAAGGCCTTTCTGTTCCTCTTTTAATATGTGTACTCAGATATCTGATGCTTCCGCTGACGCTTGTTCGCAAGCTTATGTATTCGAGCCCTCGAGGCCCCTGGCTTGTAATATAAAGCTTGTATGACTTTATTTATGTTTTAGAGTTGTGTTGTGATATCTTCCCGTGAGTCCTTAGGCTTGATTGTGTGCATTTGCGTGTATGATTAGTGCACGATTGAGCCGGGGGCGTCAAAAATGTCACTATGACCAACAATCCAAAATGACTATTGTCTGTTCCTAGGGCCGGAATTTTGAAACCATGTGAACTTTACAGGTACTAAAGATTACTGAAATACATCTGAACCATTAAGTGTAGGTAGCACTCAGTACACAACAAACCCTAATGATAGTCCTGCCTAATGAGTAATGAATCAATTAGAAAATGGGTGATGAGGAGTGGCTGCTGAGTGTTGAGGACGTATCTCAGGATAAATCGGGTTGGCTTAGTGGCTGCTGCATGCCTGAGCCCTGAACGGACTGGGAAGGTAGACACGGCGGCGCGCCCGGGCAGCGGTGACGCTGTTGGGCGAGTGGCTCCTGACTTCCTGTTAGTCCGGTGTCTCCTCCTATAGTCATGCCGTCCGGGGGCGAGTAGAGATCGGAAGCGCAGCAGAACAGAGGGGAATCGGGGCCTGGGCTGACCCAAAATCCTAGGGTGGGCCGCGGCCCATCGTGGGCACCCTGTAGATCCACACCCGAGCGGCGTACATGCATTTTTGAAACTAAATTAGGAACATTTAGCTGACCAATTAAATGACTCTGTTTTAATAATATCATATTCATATTTGAACAACTAAGGTTGTTTAGCTTGATGGGTGGAGCAGTGCTATTATGACACGAAGCACGTATGCTGATCGTATAGTGATCATAAAAGGGGGGAAACCCTCAGCATGATCAATTAAACCCTATTATGATTGTGCCATGGCAGATTTGAAGCTACTAACCGCAGAAATGCTATTTAGCAACCATTGTTTACTTCGAACTAAGAACTAAATTCTAAGAGCTGAAAAGAAAGTACAGTAACCAAGTTACGATCTATTTTCTGGTTGAGATCAAAAAGTTGAGCAGATATGAAGTAGTACCACCTCTCTTGCGGCGCCGGGTAGGCATCGAGGGTGCGATGGCTGTCAGTGGCATTGAAGCAGGTCTGCGACGGTAGACGGGTGCATCGGGGGATAAGTCCCATTGCGGTGGACGAGAAGGTCGTGGGAGCGGCCCCGGCAAGGAGGACGACGGCGCCGATGAAGCGAGAGGACACGATGCAAGGCTCCTGGTCCGTCACCGTGGATGAGAAACGTCCATCTCTAGCAGTGGACGACGCGGTCTTGGTAGGCGCTCCGGCATGGTGGAGGACGGCGGCGATGGATGGGGTGGAGGATGGCGGCGATGGATGGGGTGGCGGACGGAGGAGGCTGGTGTGGGGATGGTGTTCTAGTGCGGACGGTGTATGAATGGGAAAATGGAGGGAGAGGTACGGGGAACCATGTTTTTGGGACGCGCCTGTCTGAAATATGGGAAAGTTACGAACTTAGCCCCCGTTTAAAATTTGGACGTCTCGTCGGTTGGGTATAGTATGGTAATCTCGCATCTCCCCAATATTTGCCCAGAGCGATTTCGGGCGACGAGAGGGTGTTTTGGCGCCCATGGTGTATGAATGGGGCTGACAGGTAGGGCGGTTGTGTCATGTCTGAGTGAAGTTACAAACCTGCCCCTATTGAAAATATTTGCCTACATCGATTTCGGCTGAGTCGAGTTTGTTTTGCCACCCACCGTGTATGAATGTGGAAATGGAGGGAGAGACAGAGGTCTTTCGGACGAGCTTGAATCAAATGTGTTTTGCCGCCCACATTTGGCACCCACCGTGTCTGAATGGGCTCAGAGGCGGTCGTGTCACGTCTAATTGAAGTTACTAACCTACCCCCTATTGAGAGTAGTGGAAATCGGGCCGATGGATTGTCCGTGCAAGGGGTAGACAGTAATTTCCATCTCGCAAACACTGGCTTCGGGCAGCCGACATGGGAGTGGATATTTTGCCGCTTCTTTTGAATTTTGGGACAATAAGCATCCATGTTTACCCTGGCAACTAAATTCGAATCCATTTTGTATTCTTATACGAATCTTTATAAACCTTTCTATCTGTTTTTATATATCTTCAAAAGCACAACAAAGATGTATTCCACTATAATATATGAATATGATTTACAAATGCCGATACTCAAATTCAGAAGCTAGAATCCAGTTTAAGGTGAATTCAAATATTTGAAACCACTTTATGTCCAACTCAAGTGTCACACGCAGCATAATGTGTACTCCCATTTAGATATGTACACAAGCGATGTCTTAAGGTTCAAAATACCGAGTCAATCAACCAATAATGTACAAAACTAACAGACATATAAACACTTATAGAGTATATGGATCAATAATATCAACTAACATACATAAGCCAGGCTGCTGTACTTTTTTTGCTAGAAGAGCATCATTTTTTAGCGAAGCTAGTACAACATCTTGGCCCTTTCAGATGCGTGCCACTTAAGGACCATCTATACTACTATTATTGATGAATGCACATTCAGCCCGATTGGCATATTTGTAGGTCTGGCACGGCAATCAAAATGAAATGTCTCAGAGTCTTATCAATTAATACAGACTCGTGCTAAAAAAATTACAAACCAAAAAACAAAAAACAATTATTACATGATCTCTAAAACAAATGATTTGATCGATTACATGAACAAACAATACAAAGGTTATTCAACGATGGAAAAAACATTTCACCTATGATTTACCAAGTGAGAATTTAATTTCCTTTTTTCCTTCAGGACCTTAACAATGCGATTAGTCTCAGCTTGCTTTGTTTTGAAATCCACCAAATATTTAATGGTTGTCTTGAGTACTGCTTGTGATTGTGTTGTTTGCTTCCTCAACATGTCAACTTCGTCTCTAAGTGCAGAAGCAGAATCTCTTTCTACCAATAGTTTAGCCTCTAGAGCATCAGCAGTTGGCAATTCATGATGCATGATTGGGCCGATGCCATTGCTGTGGGATGATATAACGTCCATGGGGACCTCGCTCTTTGATCTTGGGCTAACCGGTTTTGCCATTAAAGTTCCGATTGGATTCCAAAAAGTTGAAGTTAGCAAAACATCTCAACTGGGAGTTAGAACAACAAACCATTTAAACAAACAAGGAATTAAAGAGTTTCGATTGGATGTTGAAAAGTAGTTATTAACATCATTGTAACCGGTTGCAGCAGCAAAGCAGTTAAACAAACAAGTTTTGCAAAAGGTACCTGTTGTGGCATTGGAGTTTCTCTTGGATCCTGAAAAGTTGAGTAGCCAGTAATGTGATTAGAGCAACCAGTTGCAGCAGCAAAGCAGATAAACAAACAAGTTTTGCAAAAGGAACCTGTTGTGGCATTGGAGTTTCTCTTGGATACTGAAAAGTTGAGTAGCCAGTAATGTGATTAGAGCAACCGGTTGCAGCAGCAAAGCAGATAAACAAACAAGTTTTGCAAAAGGAACCTGTTGTGGCATTGGAGTTTCTCTTGGATCCTGAAAAGTTGAGTAGTCAGTAACTTGATTAGAGCAACAAGTTACAGCAGCAAACCTGTTACACAAATACTCCCTCCGTTCCTAAATATAGGGTGTATAGTTTTTGGCACGGAAATTAAAGAACGCATGTGGAGTGAAAATTTCACAAGTTTTGGGCGAGATTACACCTGATTAATTGACATGATAAAATAGAGCAGCTTGCATAATATAAGTAAATGTAATCAAATCCCGAAAAAAATTATCCAAACAGGTGGTGCAACGCAATGCACCTTATATTTCGGATTTTTTTCTCAAAAATTATACACCTTATATCAAGGAATGGAGGGAGTATATTTTTGAAAATGTACCTGCTGTGCAATTGGACTTCCAATTGGATCCTGAAAACTTGAAGTTGGTAAGATGATTACAGCAACAAGTTACAACAGCAAACCAGGTAAACAAGAAAGTTTCTGAAAAAATACTTGTTGTGCCAACGGAGTTTCAGTTGGATCCTGCAAACTTGAATGTTAGCAATCATAAATAAAGTGTTGTAAGAACCATAAGAAACTAACATCTAACTAGTAAAACTAACCAGTTTTGGCAACGTATTTAATTACACATGAACTAGTAAAACTAACAAGTTCTTGGCAACGTATTAAAGTAACAAGTCGGTACCGTTTACCAGCAACACAGACATATGTAAATTTCTTTGATGTAAGCAAAATGATTCCGACACACACACACACACACACACACACACACACACACACACACATATATATATATATATATATATATATATATATATAAAAGTTAAAAAGACAGTGTCCCTCATATAAACCTGACAGTTGTCTATCTATGAACATGCAAAAATTACTAGTGCTACAAGTGATAACAGCAAACCATTTAAACAAACAGGGTATCAGAACGTAAATTACACGTGAATTTTGCTGCACCCTAGAAGTACATATGACCAGCTATTTAAGTTCAGGCAAACAGGCAATTCTTATCAGTAAGTATCAAACACATAGATAGGCGTAGTCTATAATAGGATTAACAGGCTATGGCATTATGTAATCAGTAGCAAACTAAATTAAGCCAAGCAACATAATTGAACAATTTTGCAATAAGTGGCTAACTAAAATTCCGAGAAGCAGGTAACTGAACTTACGCTAGCTCTTTGTACAGGCACACTGCAACTTCTTTTTCGCTTACAAGGTTCTACGAAGGAGTCCATGGCATCAATTGCTTGGATACGCAGTCCCAATACTTCTTTCTTCCCACACTACATTGGTAAGTCGAATGGTTAATCTAATAAGATGGTGCGTCCTTGATATGTTATATGAGGACGGGTTGTCAGACTAGTTGTAGCAACACACATCACACTGGCTTTTACTGTATATTTCATGCGATTACATTTGGCATATCGAGATCTAAGCAATCTACAATAGGATGAAAAGACTGGCATCCTTCACATTATTGGCGAACTCAATTCATAGAAACAAGCAATTTCAACCATTCTGTGGGTAAATCAAAAGCGCCACTGGAATATTTTTCACTACCCCAATCATACACGCAAAAAGGGGCAACACCACCATAGGGGCTACTATGGGCGGCCGCCTCGGGTGGCTGGAAAGTGTGCACCTAGTTTGAGTCGTCCAGGTTGGCCCAGGCTAGTTTTGTTCGTCCCGGCGCACGAGCAGGCAATGTAAAAAACGAAGAAAAACGTTTCAATTTGGATGGGCCAATAATGTAAGTGCAAGGCAGGCCCTATAGCAGGCTCGCGGCCCAAACAAGCGCCTCCCATATCGATCGACAGCAGGAAAAATCCCAATTCGTTCGCTCCAGCCTCCAGTCTGGTTCGTTCCTAACCTAGCCGCCGCTGGACAGACCGACACAACACTTCCTCGCGCCCTCGTTGGACACCGGTCGCCGGGCTTCAAGCGAATGGAAGGACAAGAAGATGAAGATCCAACCCTGGGTGTAGCCTGCGTGGGAGGCAGTGGCGGCAGCACGGGCATGGCATCGAGCTTGCGCAAACGGACAGTCACAGCTTGCAAGAGTAACATGCGCAACGAGCAGGTACATCACATCCTTGATTATATCTAATTCAACTGTTCAATTTCTGGCCAATAGTTAAACCTGACGGTGTTGTAAAACTGCTTGTATGTAGGGAATCTATAAGAAAATGAAACCAATTTTTGCTTATTTTATAACACCCCCAATCAATACTGAACTGACTGAACCTGATGTGTCTAATCAAGTTTCCGGTGCAAACATACAAGCTCATGTTGTTCTTGAGCCTGAAGTGTCTAATGAACAGATTGCTAATGAAGGATTTGATGCAAACATTTTACATGCTCCTGGTGATGAACATATAGTGTCTAATGAGGGATCTAATGCAAGCATTTTGCAAGCTCCCATTGAAGGATTTATTGTCTAATGATGATCTACTATGTTGAGAGAGAGATAGAGATTTGCAGAAATTGATGACAAGCAAATTATAGTACATTTTCATGGCTTGAGGAAACATCGAGGCCATCTACCAGAAAGTCCCCGTATCATGACAACGTAGCATAAATACTTTTCTAATCTGTTGTTTGAAACAACTGGCATACTTGTGCAGGATAGATATATTGATATGCAGTTTGCGCACTGGTTATAGGTGCAATTACACTTCGATATTTTCAGCCAGAGAACGAATAATTCAAGCAGGTACAATCCATGTTAGTAGTCCTTGTACACCATGTTGCATTTTGTGTTTTTTCGTATTTACATCATTTAGTGTTTTATAATCTGGAACTACTTTGGATCATTAGCTGGTTTTCAAAGTGCATGCAGCTTCACATTTCTCAAGTTATGTTGATTTCTGGAGTGCAAGTGCCTTCGTATTTTTTAAGTTAAATTTCCGCCCCTGGTAACTTGAATTCGTGGATCCGCCACTGCACACAAATCATACACGCAGGCCAGTACGAATTAAATGAAATGCAGGGACTTACGCTAGCTCGTTGTACAGGCGCACTGCAGCTCTGCTTGCGCTTGGGATGTTCCATGTACAAGTCCATGTTACCACTTGCTTGGATGTGCAGGCCTTGTGCTCCTTGCATCCCCCTCTGCATTTTTGACACGGCGAATGGTTGATCAAATAAGAGGAATCGACCTTGCTGTTGTACCGGAGGACAGGTACTTACAAGGTTATACCGGTGTGCAGGATGTGTACCAGATCCTGTAGCGCCGTCATGCTTCGCTAAAAAATGGTTTTGCTTGTTTCAGATGATATCTCCAGAAGAAATAAGAGTTAAAGTCAGAGTTGCATAGGCATGTAAGCTAAGAGAGCAGTAAAGGATATCCAAACATCGTCGGAACAGTGCATAAGGGAGTGATATGTGGATACCTAGTTTGGGCCGGCATTTGGGCATGCTCGCCTAGCTAGAGTGCGGGTCACTTCAGAGCCATTGAGGGTGATGCACTGGCGTTGGCTGGCCGCGCACGGATGCAGATCTTGAGCGGCAGCGGAGCGCTATGATGCGGTGGACGAGACCATTGGTGAAGCCCCAACGGCCTCAGGGGGTGGAGGTGCGATGATGTGCTCAGTGAAGTAGCCTCGGTGAGGTGGGAGACGGCGTCTGTGAAGCGCACCTGATGCGGTGGAATTCGGTGTCTGTGAGGCACGTCGGTTGCGGTGGACCACCCGGTGCGATGGACGAGGGCGTAGATGAGGTAGCTCCGGTGAGGTGGTGAAGCGCGACCATCGTCTTCGTCGTCGTCGTCCAACACAGCGGTCGGGAAAGAGACGAGATGAGGGGCGATTCGAACTTTGCTTGGGTTGGCAGCGAATTAGGGATTTGAGCGCTCTGGGCGCGGAAGGGGACGGTGGAGAAGGGAGATTTTGCAGGGCTGGAATTGGGGCCGCCAGATATTTCAATCCGTAACGTGGAAGAGCGAACTTTTTTTGTCGTCGTTCTTTTTTTGGGGGGGCGGGGGGGGGGGACGGAGGGGGTGGGTGGCTGGGTGCTAGCGTCTGTACAACACACGCGACCACCACGACACGACCCTAGTCTGCCTGGTGCGCCTACATTTGAGAATGCAAACGAATCTTCTTTCATTTGCTAACGAATCTGTATGTATTACCATGCCCGTGTTTTCCTTGCAAATAATTAGTGATTTGAAACGAGATACTAAAAATTAATTAATGAGGAGTTATTTGAATTAGAGTGTGTATCACATAGCGATCTCCAATTCTAACGTGGATTTCGCATTTCACGGTATCCACGCTACTTTTTTAATACAAATTCATATGTATAAGATGAACACCATGGTAGTGAGAAAACTTTGGATGGATTCAAAAATATGACCTACAAAATAGCACAACAAGCGAGTCAATGTCAACTTTTCCAAACCTAGTATGGCACGAATTTGAAATAATTACGGAAGCCATATGCATGGTCCTCAATTCAAATCTTACAATGTACACTAAATTGAAACGTCGATATTAAGTCTCGTACTATCTACATTCAAAAGTTGTTTTTAGCCCCCCCCCCTCGGCACACACGCTACATACTTCCTGTATCGATCAATCTTCCTCTCCTAACCACCTTAGAAAGCTATCGGTTTTCGACACACGTTCATTCTTTCTCTCCATGTTTCGATCTCTAACTCTCTCAACTACACATCCCCGTTTTTCCACTCTGTTACCAAATGTATCTCTCTCACACACCCACCATTGCACTCCATGCCGAGCTCTCTCTCTCTCTCCCTCCCACCCTCTCTCGTTGGATACATGCATTGCCTATCTAGACTCCCCCTCACGTGCGCACACACGCACATTGTCTGTCTAGGTCACTCTCTTGAGACTGTCTCACTCTTTCTTCCGCACGGCGGCCCACACTCGCTCAATCTCGCTCTCTTTATCTAAGTCTCGATTAACCTCGCTTTCTCTCTCACACAAATGATATATCTCCCTGTTCGGGCCTCGGTCAACACACTCTATACTCTCTCACGCAGATTGTCTATCTAGGTCAGTCCAACCAAGCCGCTCCCACTCTTTCGACCGCATGACGGGCCACGCTAGCTCAATCTCTCTCTCTCTCTCTATGTATGTCTTGATTGACCTCGCTCTTTCTCAGACAAAAACGATATATCTCCATGTTTGAGCCCAATTGGACATATTCATATTGTATACTCTCTCACGCACATTGTCTATCTAGGTCACTCTCTCCAACCCGTCTCACTCTTTCGATCGCATGACGACCCACACTCGCTCAATCTCTCTCCCTTTATCTATGTATCTATTGACCTTGCTTCCTCCCATGCACAAAATATATCTACATGTCTGTGACTGGATCATCTCTCAAGCTCTATCTTATAGCCCTCACCCTTCCCAAAAGCTCAACCGGACAATATCTCTCCAGAGCATATATATATTTTCAACGAATGCCGGACCACACTCACTTTGTCTCTCTATCTATCTGTGTCTCGATTGACCTCGCTTTCTCACGCCGTATCTTCCACACATTGAAGCTACCTCTCCATCCCTCGCAGAGCCGGAGCTATTTACATTGCGAGGGGGACTCCAACCTTGGATTAATTTGCGAAGGCATTTATTCCGGTGGGTTTAGATTATATTTTCATAGCATTCGGCCCACAACTACTCCAAACACCGTTGCAACCCCCGCACATCCCCCAATTGATTTCCCTCTGGCTCGGTCACCACTCTCTTGCACGTCCTTTCTCACCTTCCACGTTGCACCATGGTATTTTTGCAAAAAACTTTGTTGTTCTCTTTAATTATTACAAATAAGCTACAAACTACACACCGATAGTCCACCTGTAATGGAACAAATTTCGACCAACAAATTAAAGTGCTACAAACTACACACCGAGGGGCCCAACTATCATGGAACAAATTTGGACCCATATATAAATTAAAAATGAAAAAGGACAAGGATCGAATATGCGACCAGGGCCTTCAAGCCGCACGCCAATAGGCAACATAGTAGCAACGTTTGTTGTACCCCCCTTTGTTGATATAATGTTTTTATATTACCACAGCCTATTTAATGGATAACATGTTTTAATATTAATTTTAGTACATTGGTGGGACCGGCTCGTTAGCATGTACTATTTGCCTTCACTTACTGGTGGGTTCCATGTCTGCTCTCTCTCTCTCTCTCTCTCTCTCTCTCCTCCCCTTCTACGTTTAGATGCACGGGCAAACACGAAGAACGCGCGGGCGATGTTGCCGTTGACCATATCTGGACGCGTTCACAAGTTACGGCACCAGTTTCACATACTAGTAGTATTATACATGTAACAAGTTTAGGAACAAAAGTGACCGTGACGGACAAGTTAGGCTAGTTGTAGTACTATTTATCTACTACTCTATCATAATTAAATGCGTGGATAAATAGATGTATCGCCTAGTGCTCGAATAAGGGGACTGGTCGCGCCCTACAAGTATTTGGAATTGACTTCCCTAAAAAAACATTTGGAATTGACGTGGTATTTAATATGAAATGTTTGCGATGAGAAGGAATACATGTGGCTTGATGACGTTTTATATTTAATTTGATACGGCTCTAGCAGAACATTCAATCGATCAAACCATAGATTTCATTCAGTCTGACTCCAACTTTACATTCATAGGATGATCGAACTAAAATAAACGGAAATGATAAATCCCAAATGTTTGGATTTTAAGCATGGCAATCTGAACGTTTTTCATGGCAAATTTAGATTACGCGGCGGCGGCGGCGGCGGCGGCGTCTTGCGGTGGGAAGCGGCTCCTCTGCCGTGCTCTGTGTGCCGTCGGGCCACTGACCGACGGCGACGGCAACGGCGGCGTCTTGCGCTGTTGGTGGCGTACTCCTTGACGTTGGCCCTAGCTTCAAGGAAGGCCAGAATGTTTTGGACTTCGGTCTCCAGGAGCAAGTCAACTGGCGGGAGGAGGCGACTGGCGTTGGTGCAAGGAAGTGGTCGACGGCGGCAATCCATGCCGCTGAGGGGGGCACTGGCACCGGCGCGGGGACAGGCGCTGGCAACGGCGCGGTGGAGACATTCATGTGCACGGGCACCGGCACGGGCGCGCGCGTCAGTGCACGCGCTGGCGCATGCTCTGGCAGGTGCACGGGCGCGTGAAAGTCGGCGAGGACCTCATGGAACCCCGTGGCATCAAGCTCGATGACAATGTGCGGCTCCCAGCCCATCAATGCCACGGGGATGGCGCTGGCACAGTCGGGGCGACGGGAGCCGGAACGGGAGCAGGGACAGGCGCGGCGTCTTCCCGCAAGGCCAGTTCAAGCTCGTCCCAAAGCGCCTTATGTTCTTGAGACTCCGGCTGGGTGTCTTCCTCAGGAAACTAGAAGACTAAGGGCAGACCATCGTGATGCGGCATGGCGTACAGTTAGGTCAGGCTGGTTGGAGGTAGACGACAGGAGAATGGGAGAGGAAGAGAGAAGATTGTAGCTATACCGGGTAGTGCGGGGCTGATTTTAAACTGCGGCACCGGTGCCATTAAAAGTGGGGGGCAGTTGGGACGAAGGTGGCGGTGGAGCCTGGTCAAAGGGTTCACCTCCCGATGAGCCTGCGCAGCGGCCTGCTCACACGCCTCCCGGTCAGCCGGCGCAGCGGTCTACTCGCATGCCTCCCGTCGACTCACATGCTTGCTCAGACGGCACCTGCCGATGAGAAGTGGGACTCGTGGCGGCACATTAACGCCCATGGTTTGAATAGTGAAAGCGTTCACGTTAACATGACAGGTCTTTGTTCCAAAATACCTTTGCTCTTCATTTGTGCAACTTTTCATAAGCAGCTTGTCTCAAATTGAACAAAAAAATTACGACAGCATATTTGTGCCATATCACGAGATCATGCTTAGTTTCATGAATTTCAGGTCACTTTTGGATTTTCTGAAATTTAAAATCCAGGATTCGAAACAATATCATAACCTGCATCATGCAATGAATTTTCATGCGATACATCTTTACTATTGTATATGTTAATATTTCTTAAGAAAGGATTTGGTCAAACATTTTGCTTAGTTAGACTTCAGACAAGTTATATATGCAGAGTAAAAGGATAATCCCTCCGTACCAGTGCATTGCCTGATATTTTAACTCAAGTACTAGGCACGAATAAACGGGGCTCAATTCTGTGCTCATCCTGGTGTAGTACTCCTATTAGTACTAGGCAATGGAGTTGACGGGTGACCTTGGGTAGCGGCGACTGAGGGAATTGAACCGTGCTCGGCACGGTAGGTAACATTGTCTAGTTACTAAAGCACCCCTCCACTGTTCATCGGTAGTCATTATGGACCGGGGACATGAGGGGAATTTCCTAGGGCTGGAATTCTGGCCGCCAGATATTTCGACTCGAAACGCGGAGGCTCGAGTGGTTGGGGTTGGCTAATGTGCGTACCACGCACGCCACCAGAAGGACACGAGCCAAGGTTTTTTTTTAGGATTAACACGAGCCCGGGTCTGGTTGGTACGCCATTGGGTGCTACCATTTGAGAATACGAAAGGAATCTTTTAAATTGCCGAACGAATATATATGTATTACAATGCCCGTATTTTCCTTGCAAATTACTGGTCATTCCAAAAGGCACGATAATTGATTTATGACGAGTTCTTGAATTAGAGTGAGTTTGTGATATAGTGATCTCAATGTGGATTTCACATTTCATGGTATCCCCAGTAAGTTTTTCATTGCAAATTCAAATTTAAAAGACAAACGGTATGGTGGTGAGAAAACTTTGTATGTATCAAGCATATGACCACACACACACACGAATACAACAACAATCCAGTAAGTATAGTGCATCTATTTTTCCAAACCATGCATGTATGACACGAATTCAAAAATACTCCCTCTGTTCCTAAATATTTGTCTTTTAGAGATTTCAACAAGTGACTACATACGGAGCAAAATGAGTGAATCTACACTCTAAACTATGTCCATATACATCCGTATGTGGCAGTCCATTTGAAATCTCTAAAAAGACAAATATTTAGGAATGAAGGGAGTAAAATGTAAGCCATGCATGGTCCTCAATTCAATATTTAAAATGAACAGGAAACTGAAACATGAATATTAAGTCTAGTACTACATACATGCGAATGTTGTGTTTAGGTCTCTCCATCGACCCCCCACCCCCACGCACACACACACATACTTCATGTATCGATTGATGTTCATTTCTTTGTTAATAGAGCTATTGGTATCCGACACACGCGCGCTCATTATTGCTCTTCACGTTTCGATCTCCATTTATGTCATTCCCGCCCTCACACTCTCAACAAATGTATTTCTCACACACAACCTCATTGTGCCCTCCATGACAAACGCTCCCCCTCTCTCTCTCAAGACACATGTGTTGCCTTTGTAAAACACCTTCACCGTGCGCGCACACACAAAGTCTATCTAGGCCACTCTCTTAGTAACTATCTCCCTCCAGCCCTCACCACAACTTCGCCGCATAATATCTCGGTGTATCGTCTTTAACATTCGAGTGTACGCTAGGCCACACTCCCTCGATCTCTCCCTCTATAAATGACTCGATTGACCTCCCTTTTTCGCGTCGTCTCTCTCACACATAGACGCTCGCACTACACCTCTTGCATAGGCGGAGCTATGTAGATTGTTGGGGGTTACCCCTCGACCTTAGATAAAATTGTGAAGCTCTGTTTAGGATGGTTTAGATTATATTTTTTGAACATTATATTTGTCCCCACCCTCCCAAACACCGATTGGTTATGCACCCCCCCTCCCCTGGAGAATATCAGGTGCCCCCACACCTTAGATGCTATATGCTGATACGAGTTCCTTGGAGCTTGTAGACCTGAGATATAGCAGCTCGCAAGATGTCTTAATATTTTTACAAGAAACCTTAATGAGTTTGAGAATTGCACACAATTTGTACAAAAAACTACTCAGATGCCCTTGGATCCCATATCCAATGACCTCGAAGCTCGTATCACCATAGCATCTAAGATGAAGGAGGACCTCATATTCTCCTATATGTAAGAATATCATGTGCTACCACACCTTAGATGCTTTGGTGATACAAGCTCTTCGGAGCTGTTGGATCTGTGATCCAACAACTCCTTGGTGGTTTGAATGTTTTTTTTGCAGAAAAGCCCCCAAAGAGTTTGGCCACTGCTTACAAGCACAAAGACTGCTCAGATGCCATTGGATCTCACATCGAACGACCTCAAAGCTCGTATCACCGTAGCATCCAAGCTGCGAGAGCACCTGATGTTTTCTCGAATGGGAGAATATGAGGTGCTCCCGCACCGTAGATTCTATGGTGATACGAGTTCCCGGGAGATCTAACGGCTCACAGTAGGAGGTTTGAATGTTTTTGCAATATAGGCCTCAAAGAGTTTGGGAATTACGCAGAAAGTACAAGTACTATGCATGTGGCATCTGATCACAGATCATACAACCTAGATGCTTGTATCATCGTAGCGGCTAATTAAGCTACTGGGAGCACCTAATATGAGCTACTGGGAGCCGTTGGATCCAAGATGCAGCGGCACACACGAGGCCTGAATGTTTTAATTGCAAAAAAAACCTTGGAGAGTTTGGAAATTGCGCATAATTACAAAGACTACTCCCAAGCCATTGGATCTCAGATCCAACGACGTAAAAACTCGTATCACCATAGCATCTAAGCTGCGGGGTGGATGTGATATTCTATGCCGCCGTCATTTTTGTTCCTAAACTTACAAAATACGTGTAACTGGTGCCATTACTTGTCTAACCGCGCAAAGTGTTTGTGCAAAAAACCATCCTACACTGAAATATCGGAACAACACACGGGGGTCCCACTTGTCATTGATCAAATTTGGACCTAAAACTAACAAATCTGAAAGACGAGATTCGAATTGGCAACCTGGACTACAAAGCATAAGTCAATAGCCTGAAACAGCAATGGTTGTTGGCTTTGTTCGCATAACTTGATTTTATACAGTATTACGTTGAGTAGAGTAGAGGGAGTGGCTCGTCAACACGTGCATGACCGTTGACTTACTTACTGGTGGGTCCCATGTCTGCGATCTCTCTCTCCTCTCCATTGTCTAACCTTTAGACGCACGGGCACACACGAAGAGCGGCGCGAGCTTGCCGTGGTGTTATTATCTCTATCTCTACTTCTATAAAAGACTCAGTTGGTGATGATGGTGTGTCTGCCATCCATCATTTCTGACCATTAGATCTGCATCTAACGGCTGTGAGGTAAGTTGTGGCATTTTTGCAACAATAGCCCACTTCTCTGCTCCAATTTGCAGAAAGCCCCTTATTATCTTATAAGCAACCACATCCCTCCCTCACCTCATCAAAACAGCCTAAGAAATATATTTCTCTACTCCTATAAAAGACTCAGTTGGTGATGATGGTGTGTCTGCCATCCGTCATTTCTGACCATTAGATCTGCATCTAACGGCTGTGAGGTAAGTTGTGGCATTTTTGCAACAATAGCCCACTTCTCTGCTCCAATTTGCAGAAACCCCTTATTATCTTATAAGCAACCACATCCCTCCCTCACCTCATCAAAACAGCCTGAGAAATATATTTTGAGTGAAAAGTAATATATTTCTAGTGGTATATATGTATATCAAAACAAGAGTGTTTTCTTTCAAGTTTGTGAACAAGTACTATTCTACTTTGGATCTGTTGCAATGCACGGGCACATTGCGAGTAACTAAAAAAATGCTTGGAAATAGAAGAATCGCCTAGTACAAGAGACGTTGTGGCTGGTCGAGACGGAGCTAACCACACCTATCCTCCGTGCCACGTTAGCATGATGAAGCTGTGTGGCTAGTGGGGTGTTTCTGACCGACTGGCTGGGTCCCGAGGTCGAACCATAGGTAGTACGTCTGATACAGTATATTTGTACACGCACATTTTTCCTCCGTGTCGAGACGTGGCACACCCTACCGTGTGGTTTCTGGGTCCTCCCGGGTGGTGCACGCATATTTTCTTCCTTGCCGAGACGTGGGGCGCCCTACCGCGCGTTTTTTGGGTCCTCCTCGGTCGTAGCGCCGAAGCAAGTAAATGAGTCATCAAATCACAAAAGCCCACCTTTCCCGCCGAGTACATCAGTGAAGCACGGTAGCTAGCTAGTTGGGTTAGTGCGACCGATTAGCTAGGCCGCCACCACATTTGTTTTTTCACCCCTTTTTTCCTCTCCTTGCCGGCAGGTAAATTTATATATCCACCACGGTGTTGCTCTGGTCTTTGGGTGCGGCAGGCGTGACAGGATTTTTATTTTTTGATTGACGGGAGCAGGCGCGGCAGTAATTAGTCATGATGACTCCGCCGGTAAAACCCACTGCTCCCGGATGTGAAAAGTCATCGACTGGTGTTTTCCCATGGTGAAAACCAAAAGATTCACCCCGCTTCTCGGCTGGCTCCCTCCGCCTTCCTGTAGATTGCATTGCCTTTCAGCCGTTTCGCCCCCTTTGCTTCCTCTCCCCATTGCTTCTACCTGGTTCCATGGCGGCGCACCAGATCACGGAGTCTGAGGTGAGGCGCCTGACACAGGAGCTCCAGGCCAAGGATGCGAAGCTTAGGACCAAGGACGTGGAGCTCCGTGAGCTCAAGTAGGAGAGGAGTGCCATGCTCCTCCTTTATGTGCGGGAGTTCACAGAGCTTCAAAAGCAGCAGGCGTCCACCACAAAGATGCTCGAGGCGTCAGCGGCGTTGCTGCAGAAAGTGGGAGATACGATAGGCGATCAGGTGAGCCGGCTAGAGCGCGAGCGGGCCGATCATGATGAGGTCCAGGATCGCCTCAACCACTTGGTGGACGATGTTGCCACACACGTGTTGCGGCTATGTGATGCCTACCGTCGTGCCAGTGCGACCATGCCGGCCATTGGGCTAAACCCGTTCGACCACCCCGTCTACTTCAACGAGCTGCGGCTTCCTGACCTGGTCTCCTTCTTCACCTATATCTCCAAGGAGCTGAGTCGTCTCCGCGCGATGGTGGGGGTAGAGCTGGACACGGAGGGGTTGTGGGCTGCCGTCGCCATTGCCGCGCAAATCCTCTCAGGGCTTCGTCACCGGAATCCATTCGTGCCATTGGACGTCGTCTTTGACGAGCTGGCTCCCATCGACCGGGAGCGGGCTCTGCGGGCGGTGGCACCCTGCATCACCAATGTCATGCACCTCGAGAAGCAGAGGGACTTTGGTGGTGTTTAGGCGCCATCTGCATGGGCATGTCCATGTCTCAGCGCAACATGACCGTTGGATCAAACTCAGACGGTGCAGATCAGTCACTGTAGCACAAAGCATGTGGGTGTGTTTGGTTGCATTCTCATCTCAATATAGTTGTTCCCTCTTTGTGCATGCTCATCTCAGCACCCCTCTTCATGCATGCTCCTAGTGTATTTGTGTTAACCTACTAGTGTGGACTCATGCACCCTTCATGCACTCTGCCAAACACCCAAAAGTGGGTTGAGAAGGGAACTTTTGCTCCCATCCCATGCACCCTTCATACACCCTTCCTAACACTGATTCGTGCTTCATATGGTTCATTCCGTGGAGTACTGTAGCACCGTACTCTCTGTGCACTGTAGACCTAGTTTTGTTAACATTGATCTCACCATTCATTCTCGACCGGACAGTCAAAAAAGGGGTATGTTACATTACTGTTCATATAGTTGACATGCACACAACATCATTTGTTATCGTCATATCTTACTACACTAGCAACAAGATTATGTAGTACTGACATATGAACCACTGCACATGCCTAGTAGTAGGAGTACTGTGTAAGTTCAAGTGGATGCCGTGTTTCGCACTCCTCCGTCGTAAGAGTGGAAACGCTTGCTGTAATCATTTTTTTCTTCAGAAACAGTGGACACGCTCTACCGTGCGGATCCTCCTCGACGGTCATCGGGAACCTTGCTACTCACTTTTGCTGACGTGTGGGACAACCAGCAACGGGGTCCACTAGCCATGCACGAAATTACTCCGTACTAGAGTGCACAACTGCACGGTAGACTACCCCGGATGAAGCGCCGCAGTAATGCCCAATGAGCCATCCAATCACAAAGCCCCAACCTTTCCAGCAGTAAGTTGGACGGACGAAGCAACCATCATTTCACTCTTCTCCCTCAGCTTCCTCTCTTGAAGAAAACCCCAACTCGCTTCTTCCTCATCTTGTTCCTCATTTCTTCAAGAAAACCCCGACGCGCTTCTGCCATTGTTCTTCTCTCCCAAAGAAGGAAAGGTGAGCGTATCAATGGTGTTGATTCTGGCCAAGGCCCGGTCTTGCAACCCCAAGACTGATCCTATAACTCCCTCTCTATTCTTCTTTTGGGTTTGTGATTATGGTTTCTTTTCTTTTATTTCTATTTGACAGTTTCTTAATGGACCCTGGAGCACCGGCCGAAGTGATGTCTATGGCTCTGGCCAAAACTGTCGAGGCTCAGGGTACAAAGAAGCGCAAGCACCCCTCCGAGACTACCGCAGACAAGCTCAAGGTCATCGCCCTGTCCAAGCCCCCCTCTCCGGGGTCCCTCATTAAGCAAGTCCAGGTAATATCTCTTCTTCACGATCTTTTTGGCGATCTTGATCGTGTTTTTTCATCTAACACGCAGTACTAGTACTAGTAGTACAACTTTCTGGGTGATCTTGCATGTGATTTTTGTGTGCCAAATGTTGGTTTTAAATTTCTCTTTTGACCAAAACATGCGAGAGGTTGACACTTATTTCTTATAGATTACTTTCAACTACTTTATGAACATCAATGCTAGCTGTAGGAAATGCAAGATTTTAACTCTCATACCTTTGAAGAGAGTATATTAGCCTCAGTAACTTGTGTTATGGATATTGCAAGTAATCCCTCTGATCTCATGCCTTTGAAGACATGTTCTAGTGTCTTTGTTCACTCATTTCTGTGCGTATATGTAGTCTTATATGGAGTAAAATATCAAAAATCATCTTATATTTCTGAACGGAGGTAGTAATAAAATATTTGGTTTCTGTTTGAATTAGAACCAGGTCTGCGGTGGAGATGAAGTTCTCAAAGTCATGCCGTGTGAACTGGAAGACCTGAGGATGAGTTCTACTAAACTATCCAGCTGCTGTGTCCTTGTCGCCATGTGTCGTGAACTAGTGTTTTCATGTAGCATTGTTGTCAGGCGTGTTCTCGAGGGTGTACTTCACCCCAACAATTTCCTAGCTGTGCCTTCGATTACGAAGGGTGTGGTTCTTGTAAAGCTTCCCGACAAATCTGATGCGGACTGTCTTCATCGTCATGTTTATGAGTGGAAAGACCACTCTGTTAGGTTCTCCAAGGTTGACGAGATGGCGATGGTGCTGGTAGACATCTCTCATGAAGTCCATGGCCTAGTCAGTTATGTGGGGTACATCCCGTAGGTCGGTGGCAAGAAATAGTCTGTAGAGTTTAATTAGTGCAACTTTGCTTGTCTGTAGTAAGTACTATTGTTCAGTACTTGATTTATGTGTGTGAACCCTGTATTGTTTAGTACTGCCGCTTTTGTTGTGTGGTGAGTCCTGAGAATAGTATATGTTAATGTCTGTCCACTCAATTCAGTCTGTATATTTTGAAGTATCCAGATCATCTTTTTTGTGAGGACGGTTTATCAATTATGGTTACACTCCAATATATGTATGCATTGCAGGGTTTATCGCACCCACCAGGATTTCCAGTCCCATGGATGTTCGGTCCATACGATTTGTCACGACCTTTGGATTGTCTTGCTTGTGGGAGTAAGCGGGGGCCCTGCATGCCACCCGTAATTGGACGATCAACCTTCTATTTAGAACTTGAACATAGTGATTTTCTGGTAAGGATTCACTCGTGTCACATCAAGTAAATCTTATTGATTTACTGTCTAAATCTTATAGATTTAATGTCATGTTTTCTTACTTTTGCTGCAATTTTACGATGCAGGTTTTGCCATGTGACATTCGTTATAGAATAAACCGTTTTGCTCTATGATGGTTATTTTTGCAGGTTTCACTTCTTATGTCGTGTCAGTAATGAAGGCATAGTCCATCACTTATATTACTGGACACAATTGGATCAGTCTGTTGTCTGAGTACAATCTGGAGCCCTATGATGAACTGCTGTTTGGTTTAACAAACACGCCACAATTAGTCCTTCTCGCGTTTAAAAGAAATGAAGAAAAAGACTGGATCAAGGTCACGGAGCCTAGTCAAGTTAGAAAGCTGAAGTATGAAATCATAGTAGACCAGAGATGATCACTGTTGTCTCGCACATCGATACCACCTTCAGCATCGGATCGAGCACCAGCACCTTCTCAGACGGCACTGGCTCTAGCACTGACAGCGGCAGCAGCTCAGTCTGATCCACCAGAGGATTGGGCACCGACCGCGTCAGCGGATCAGGCTGATCTACCGGAGGATCGGGCACTGACACGGGCACCTGCTCCGACACCGGCACCAGCTCCACAAGGAGCACCATCTCTGGCAGCAGCGGCAACACTACCAGTCGCACCGGCACGGGCACCAGCAACAGCTCCGACACCTGCACCAACACTTGAAGTCGCACTTGCATCTGCTCCAGCCCGTGCAGCGGCAACGAAACCAGCAGTTGCACCGGCAATAGACTGGGTTGCAGTTCGCACTGCATATACCAAAGTCCTTACAAAAACCGACATCTCCACCTTCTTGGTAAGCATTGGCCGCCCAAGTGCTTCATTCTTTTTTCTTTCCATGTTGTTTCACATGATTCACTGTGTTGATCTAACTGTTTGTGTATGCCTTCTTGTTTGCAAACAGAGAATTCCTAGAGCAACGAGGGAGTCGTTGAATAATCCGGGCGACCGTGGCCAAGTTTCTCTTACCATGTGCAGCCTTGGTGTGAATGAACCTGCTCAATATATCGTAAGTACAAAGGATGGTCGCATGATGATTAATGCTAAAGGATGGTGAAGGTTCAAAACTCTATCAAATCTTGCGGTAGGGGATGATGTCAAAATCGAACTTTCTCGGCAAGAAGAGCTGGTCCAAATCAACTTTGAAATTCTTCAGTAGTAGCACGCAACTGCTGAACTGGTCTATCCTCCAAGAGCTTTTGATGTAATAATATGGCATGGTGAAACAAGTGTCCTGTGTGTATAAGTTGTACGACAGTATTATTAATCACGTAGGATATCATGAAAGAATTGCTACTCTGATTGATGGTTAGGAACTGTTGTTCGATTTCATTGTAACAACTGCCATCCTTTATTTAATTTTCTGTATTCGCCTTGCGACAGCATCTAAAACCGGCGCCGTACCGATCGCTTGCAATATGAAATGCGCTGAGATAGAACACTTGGGCCCCCAAACATGCAGGCCCACCGGCCTTTGGCCCAAAGTCCAGAACCGTGAGCCTGTCTAAGTATTATATTCTCAGCTGAACCCCCATATTATGTTATATATATATTCCCCTTGATTTTTCTTATGTATAAAGTTGTGATATAAAAGATTTTTATATTTCTTTACAGAGGGAGTATCTCTCTGTCAAAAATATATTTATGTGTAACTAGTTACTCCTGCCTTTCTATTTCCTTTCGCTGATATGTGGGGCATCCGGCAACGGGGTCCACATGCCATGCACCAAATTAGAGTGCACAACTGCACGGTAGGCTCACCTCGGTCGCAGCGCCGCAGTAATGCCCAATGAGCCATCAAATCACGAAAACCCCACCTTTCCAGCTTTAGCAGTAAGCTGGACAGACGAAGCAGCAATATTTCACTGGGCCTGAATCCCCTTCTCCCTCATCTGCTTGTTCAGAGAAAACCCCCTCTCGGCGATTGCGTAGGGTTTTCTCATGGAGAACTAGGTACGAATTCTTCATCCATCCCCGATAAATCCTAGTCCCTTGGTCGCGGGTAATCCTAGGATGGCAGCCGCCGCCGTTGATGCATTTTTCTTCCTACTGAATCTAGTGTGTTTCATTTGCAGTGCCCAAAGTGCGAGGACCCTACAGATTTCCACGCCCTCGGCGAGATGCCACACTTGTTCCTTCTCATCCTAACACAGGATTTTAAAACACGCACAGTATGTTCCTAGAATCCTCTTTTCTATATGGGAGGGTGGGGGTTTTTGAACATGTTGTCGACTAATTTGGAAATTTGGATTGCTATACTTGGATAAAAGGTACTAGTACCATGGTCAACACTGATACGTCTCCAACGTATCTATAATTTATGAAGTATTCATGCCATGTTTACAACAATTCTATATGATTTTGGTATGATTTGTTTAGAACTAACCCGGACTGACGCTGTTTTCAGCAGAACTATCGTGGTGTCGTTTTTTGTGCAGAAATAAAAGTTCTCGGAATGGGCTAAAAATTTACGGAGAATATTTTTGGAAAATATAAAAAATACTGGAACGAAAAGATATCGGAGAGGAGTTCCGAGGCAACCACAAGGGTGGAGGGCGCGCCCCCCTGCCTTGTCGTCGCCTCATGGCCCCCCTTGACTTGTCCCCAACGCCAACACCTCCTATAAATACCAAAACCTCCAGAAATAAACCTAGATCGGAAGTTCCGTCGCCGCAAGCCTCTGTAGCCTGTTCCGGCACCCTGCCGGAGGGGGAAACTATCACCGGTGGCCATCTTCATCATCCCGGCGGTCTCCATGACGAGGAGGGAGTAGTTCACCCTCGGGGCTGAGGGTATGTACTAGTAGCTATGTGTTTGATCTCTCTCTCTCTCTCTCTCTCGTGTTCTTGATTTGGCACGATCTTGATGTACCGCGAGCTTTGTTATTATAGTTGGATCATATGGCGTTTCTTCCCTCTCTATCTCTTGTTGTGATGAATTGAGTCTTGCTCTTTGAGGTTTTGTTATGTTGGATTGAGTATTGGATTTGAGAACACTTGATGTATGTCTTGCGATGGGATATCTGTGGTGACAATGGTATGTTCTATTGATTCACTTGATGTACGTTTTGGCACTCAACTCGCGGATTCCCGAAGTGACATTGGGGTAATCTATGCATAGGGGTTGATGCATGTTTTCGTCCTACGTTCTCCGATAGAAACTTTGGAGTGACTCTTTGTTGCACGTTGAGGGATTGTTATGTGATCCAATTATGTTATCATTGTTGAGAGAATTTGCACTAGTGAAAGTATGAACCCTAGGCCTTGTTTCCAAGCATTGCAATACCATTTTTGCTCACTTTTGTTACTTGCTACCTTGTTGTTTTTATAATTTCAGATTACAAAAACCTATATCTACCATCCATATTACACTTGTATCACCATCTCTTCACCGAACTAGTGCACCTATACAATTTACCATTGTATTGGGTGTGTTGGGGACACAAGGGACTCTTTGTTATTTGGTTGTAGGGTTGTTTGAGAGAGACCATCTTCATCCTACGCCTCCCACGGATTGATAAGCCTTAGGTCATCCACTTGAGGGAAATTTGCTACTGTCCTACAAAACTCTGCACTTGGAGGCCCAACAACGTCTACAAGGAGAAAGGTTGCATAGTAGACATCAAGCTCTTTTCTGGAGCCATTGCCGGGGAGGCTAGGTAAGCGGCACTCACATCCCATCAACGAAGATCTTTTCTGGCGCCGTTGCCGGGGAGGTGAGTGCTTGAAGGTATATCTTTAGATCTTGCAATAGAATCTTTTAGTTTCTTGTTTTATCACTAGTTTAGTCTATAAAAGAAAACTACAAAAAAATGGAATTGAGGTTGCCTCAGATGCTTCATCTTTATAATGTCTTTCTTGAAAACGATGGATCGGAAAATTGTGCCAAAGTGTTAGAAGAAGAATGCAATAAAATGTTTGGCATAAATTTTTTGAATGATGAGCATGATTGCAATGTTGTTAGTATGAATTCTTTGAATATCCATGATGCTAATGATATGCATAGCCATAAGCTTGGGGATGCTATGTTTGATGAAGATGATATTTTTAGTCCCCCAAGTTTTGATGAGAATATTTATTATGATGATAGCATGCCTCCTATTTATGATGATTATATTGATGAAAGTGGGTTTGGAAGAGTGTCAAATTTAGGTAATAATGATCCCACTATTTTGGAGGGTGTTGAATCTTATTGCGATAATTATGAAAGTGGATTTGGAGAGGTCCTGACTTTATTTAGTGATGAATCCACTATTTTGGAAGAGGTTCCAATTGATTATGAGAACAAAGTTGCTATCTATGATGATTATTGTGATGACATGTATGCTATAAAGAATAATGATAACCATGAAACTTGTCATCATGATTTTAATTTTCAATTGGATTATGCCTCACATGATAGTTATTTTGTTGAGTTTGCTCCCACTACTATGAATGAGAAGAATTTTGCTCATGTGGAGAGTAGTAAAATTTCTATGCTTATGAATCATGAAAATAATGCTTTATGTGATGGTTATATTGTTGAATTCATTCATGATGCTACTGAAAATTATTATGAGGGAGTAATATATGCTTGTAGGAATTGCAATAATATCAAGTTTCCTCTCTATGTGTTGAAAATTTTGAAGTATGCTTGTTTTGCCTTCCTATGCTAGTTGATTCTTGTTCCCATAAGTTGTTTGCTCACAAAATCCCTATGCATAGGAAGTGGGTTAGACTTAAATGTGCTAGTCATATGCTTCATGATGCTCCCATTATGTTCAATTCTTATCTTTTATGTGAGCATCATTGAAATCATCATGCCTAGCTAAAAAGGCATTAAAGAAAAGCGCTTGTTGGGAGACAACCCAATATTTACCCCTACTGTTTTTGTGTGTTAACATGATTAAGCTACTGTAGTAATCATGTTTTATAGCTTTAGTTTGAATAAAGTGCCAAGTAAAGCCTTTGGGATAGTGTGGTTGATAGTTGACTTGATTCTGTGCAAAAACAGAAACTTTTGCATCCAGTACAGAAATTCCTATATTTTACTGAAACATGGAAAAATTCTGAAATTTTTATAGTTGATGGATATACAAATTTTCCACGTTTTCCTAATGTTTCAGATTTTTTTGAGTAACAGAAGTATGAACTTAATTCAGATCTTTACAGACTGTTCTGTTTTTGACAGATTCTGTTATCGATGCATAGTTTGCTTGTTTTCTAGTTTCTATGGCTTATATTGCTTAATATAAATTGTAGAAATGATAGGGTACAGTAGGTATCATGTGATAAAAAATTTGAATCTTGTCTTGACAGTACCAAAGTGAATGATTTGTTTTATCATACTAACCCATCTCACGAAGTTCCGTTAAGTTTTGTGTGATTGAAGTTTTCAAATTTTGGGTGAGATATCGATATGAGGAGAATAAGGAGTGACAAGACCCTAAGCTTGGGGATGCCCAAGGCACCCCAAGGTAATATTCAAGGAATATCCAAGCAACTAAGCTTGGGGATGCCCCGGAAGGCATCCCCTCTTTTGTCTTCAACATTATCGGTAACTTCACTTGGAGCTATATTTTTATTCGTCACATGATATGTGTTTTGCTTGGAGTGTCATTTTATTTTATTAGTATTTTCTTTCTGTTATTTATATTAAATTTTTTCATCTTTTATTTCAATAAAAGTGTCAAGTATAGCCTCTACCATGCTTATTTTGCAAGTCTATATGTTGCTGTTTTGAAAACAGAAAGTTTTCTATCATTGTCTGAATTCTTCTGGAAAGTCAGAACATGATAAAATATTAAAAGTATTACACAATGAGTGAAAACAAATTTTATACAGTGTGGTTATTTTTCAGAATTTTTGGAGTTAGGTAAGTATGAGTACAATTACACACTTTACAGACTGTCCTGTTTAGACAGATTGCTGTTATGTTTCCATTGTTTGCATATGTTTGCTTGTTTAGTGATTCTATTTGAGGATAGGAGTATTAAATATGCAGAGGCATTTAGTATGCAATGTTAAATAATAATTTTAGTGATTTGCTACAGTAGAGAATGATAAGGTTTTGCATTTGATTTATACTAACTTTTCTCACAAGTTCTTGTTGAGTTTTGTGTGCATGAAGTTTTTAAGATTTAGGGAAACCGTTATATAAAAGGAATTAAGGAGACACAAAAGCTCAATCTTGGGGATGCCCAAGGCATCCCTAATTAATATTTCAAGAAGTCTCAAGCATCTAAGCTTGGGGATGCCCCGGTAGGCATCCCACCATTCTTCGTCAAGAATTATCGGTTCGCCTCGGTTGAGCCTAAGTTTTTGCTTCTTCACATGATATGTTCTATCCTTGAAATGTCATTTTATTTTGTTTTGCTTGCTGTTTGAATAAAATACTTAAGATCGGAAATTCTTAAATGAGAGAGAGTCTTCACATAGCTACCTAATTATTTGACTACTCATTGATCTTCACTTATATCTTTTTGGAGTAGTTTGTCATTTACTCTCGTGCTTCACTTATATCCTATGAGTAAATGGTTGAATGGATTGAATATCATAAATCTGAAATTATATATGCTTCATATGCTTATACCATGGGGAGTAATGACTTCACATATAAGAAGTAGAGGTGGTAAATTTATTGAAAGTTAGCAAACATAGTATTGGTCACTTGAACAATTCATGAAAGAATATTGAAGGAAGTGAGAGATTTCACATATAAATATACTATCTTGGACATCTTCTATGATTGTGAGCCCCATTAATTATTTTCAAACTTGAGTAAATTAGTTGAAGTTGGACAAGGAAGACAATGTAATGAGTTATGGTTGGGTATATTTGTATAGAAGTTATATTGTTATGGATCCTCCAACATGTGGTGCTTGCTATTTAGAATCTTTTGCTAAGCCAAAATTTCTGTACTAAGCGGGAATACTGCTTGTGCATCCAAAATCCTTGAACCAAGTGTCTTCCATGAGTGTCCACCATATCTACCTTTATGCGGTATTTACCTGCCGTTCCAAGTAAATTTGCATGTGCCAAACTCTAAACCTTCAAATAATAATCTGTTTTGTATGCCCGAATCACTCATGTAGCGACTAGGGGCTGTCAGTATCTTCCATGCTAGGTGGGTTATTCTCACGATGAGTGTTTATTCACTTATCATTCACGAGAGAGTGGCCGGTAATTGGGATGACTAGTCCTATGATCAAAAGATCAAAAACAAAATTTCAAATAATTAAACAAAACTCCCCCAGGACTGTTATTGGTATGGACGGTACCCGTTGTTTCGGATCAGCCGTGGAGTGTGATTGTTGGTGGAGGGGGAGTAAAATCTTTACCATTCTGTTTGGGAACCGCCTATAATGTATCTAGCATGGAATATAATGAGAACTCTCGGTCGTTACGTTGACAATGAAAGCATGCCTCTCAAAATTATTTTCACCTCTGTTTTAAAAAAACTTCGAGCTCTGGCACCTCTGCAAATCCCTGCTTCCCTCTGTGAAGGGCCTATCTTTTACTTTTATGCAAGAGTCAGTAGTATTCCTTCTCATTCCAACCTCCTCTTTAGTTGGCAAGCATCATGTGATGGGGAAAGATCTAAGCATATATGGCCATTCAAATATATTTGATCATGAATTATTATTGTTGACAATTGTCTATATGATAAATAAGTTGGGAGGCGAAACACTAAGCCTGTATCTTTCTCTGTGTTCGATGGATGCTATTTGTTCTAAAAATATGCTTTGAGTGGTAGCAATCATGGAAGACTATATGATAGTTGAGTATGTGGAATTTGCTAAATCAAAGCTCTTACATAGACCCTTCCTGAAAATAAGATGAATTGCAATTGTTTGATGACTGAGAACATAGATTGTTAGTTTTCACGAAAGTTTATGGTCTATGCTTTAACATGTGAATAGCTTGTTACTTGATCATGAGAAGTTTTATGAGATGAGCTACTGTTTATGATATGTAATGATGCTAGAAAAGGTGATTGAAATTATCATTGATCAAACATGTGCACTTGCTAGCATTCACACTTCATAAATTATTTCTTTTATCATTTACCTACTCGAGGATGAGCAGGAATTAAGCTTGGGGATGCTGATACGTCTCCAACATATCTATAATTTATGAAGTATTCATGCCATGTTTACAACAATTCTATATGATTTTTGTATGATTTGATTAGAACTAACCCGGATTGATGCTGTTTTCAGTAGAACTACCGTGGTGTCATTTTTTGTGCAGAAGTAAAAGTTCTTGGAATGGGTTGAAAATTTATGGAGAATATTTTTGAAAAATATAAAAAATACTGGAACGAAAAGATATCGGAGAGGAGTCCCGAGGCAACCACAAGGGTGGAGGGCGCCCCCCTAGGGCGTGCCCCCTACCTTGTCGTTGCCTCGTGGCCCCCCTTGACTTGTCCCCAACGCCAACACCTCCTATAAATACCAAAACCTCCAGAAATAAACCTAGATCGGAAGTTCCGCCGCCGCAAGCCTCTATAGCCACCGAAAACCAATCGAGAGCCTGTTCCGGCACCCTGCCGAAGGGGGAAACCATCACCGGTGGCCATCTTCATCATTCCGGCGGTCTCCATGATGAGGAGGGAGTAGTTCACCCTCGGGGCTGAGGGTATGTACCAGTAGCTATGTGTTTGATCTCTCTCTCTCTCTCTCTCTCTCTCTCTCGTGTTCTCGATTTGGCACGATCTTGATGTACCGCGAGCTTTGTTATTATAGTTGGATCATATGGTGTTTCTTCCCTCTCTATCTCTTGTTGTGATGAATTGAGTCTTGCTCTTTGACGTTTTGTTATGTTGGATTGAGTATTGGATTTGAGAACACTTGATGTATGTCTTGCGATGGGATATCTGTGGTGGCAATGGGATGTTCTATTGATTCACTTGATGTATGTTTTGGCACTCAACTCGCGGATTCCCGAAGTGACATTGGGGTAATCTATGCATAGGGGTTGATGCATGTTTTCGTCCTACGTTCTCTGATAGAAACTTTGGAGTGACTCTTTGTTGCACGTTGAGGGATTGTTATGTGATCCAATTATGTTATCATTGTTGAGAGAATTTGCACTAGTGAAAGTATGAACCCTAGGCCTTGTTTCCAAGCATTGCAATACCGTTTTTGCTCACTTTTGTTACTTGCTACCTTGCTGTTTTTATAATTTCAGATTACAAAAACCTATATCTGCCATCCATATTACACTTGTATCACAATCTCTTCGCCGAACTAGTGCACCTATACAATTTACCATTGTATTGGGTGTGTTGGGGACACAAGAGACTCTTTGTTATTTGGTTGTAGGGTTGTTTGAGAGAGACCATCTTCATCCTACGCCTCCCACGGATTGATAAACCTTAGGTCATCTACTTGAGGGAAATTTGCTACTGTCCTACAAAACTCTACACTTGGAGGCCCAACAACATCTACAAGAAGAAAGGTTGCGTAGTAGACATCAAACACTGACGTGAAGGAGGAAAATATTTCTAGATTTGGATAGCGAATATATTGTGTTCTCATATTATTTTGCCTGCAGTGCATTCCTTGCTCTGCCAGAACACATGTACTCAAGATGGTCAGCCTTGCCATAACTGAATACACCAGTTTAATGGTCACATTGAAGACAAGCTATGGATATAAGTTCTGAGTTGGGTTCATGGACCAAGAAGATCACTGCTTTTTTTATGGCCGAACTTGGATAAACTTTCTCAAGTGTTACGGACTGAAAGTTGGCGCACGAATGATGATGGAAATAGCAGAACCTGGTCTCATCTTCACTGTGATCTTCCACCCCGACGTCGTTCCAATAGTTCATCCATGTTAGTTTTGTATCTGGTTCTTGCATGTTGCCTCAATTACTTCTTAATCCACCTATTCTGTCTAACTAATCACAATTTAACTTTAGAAGTAGCAACGATTTGTGATTCCCTTCTCTCACAAAGATGCTACTTCTAACTAATATTTCTTATAATTGGTGGCACGTGTAGGTTATTTCAAAGTTAAGCACGCTACTCATTTTTTATTCTATCAGAACTCGACTGTTACTGTGGCACTGAAGTTGACTGGGACGACATCCACCAGTTCCTACACTTTATTGATCGTCTTGAGGTCCTTGTGGGGTGTTTCAATGGTGGAAGGCCACGTGGAATATGTGTGCCACTGCTGCACATGTTGAACAGGTCCAACTGTGTTGAGAAACTTATGGTACGAGCTGTTTTCTGTTATATATGTTGTTCATAAACTCTTGCTTATACATAGTTTTACAGCTATGATCTTCTTGAAACAAAAACTGCCCAGTTCTATTGTTCCTATACAGATGCCTGACCATGGTCGGGTCAGACTTGCGCTTGGTCACAACATGATGTTTATGTCGACCTAATCCATTTCCCTTGGAGGTGAAAAGATACTTATTCATGGATGGTCTCAAATAATGAAGGCCCGTCCAACTTGGAGAATAGGACAGAAGGTTATGCTCATGCTTTTCCATGGCTCTAAAGCGAATATCCTGTTTATTGACCATATTGCGAGATGAAGCCGCTTTCAGAAGGTTGTGGATGCGTGGGGTGGCGCCTGGGCCTTGTCCTGGGGCTTGGTGGCCTCACCCTTGGTTAACTGTAGGCAAAGTAGAACTGTTCGAGGCGTGCTTTGTACGGTTGAACCTGTATAAGTACTCATACTGCTTTCAGCTATGGTTGTTAAGTGCACCTGCTGGTTTCAGTTAAGGTTGTTAAGTACTCCTGCTGCTTTTACAGTCTGTCATGTTTCTTCAGTCCTGTCTTCCTCCAGCCGCCAAAACCAAACCAGTGCCAACGGGGCCGCCTGCTTCCGCCTCCCACGGCTGGCTGCGCCTCAGTGCACGCATCGCTGCCCCACCATGTCCTAAATCGTTAACACTGACGTCCGCGGCGCCGCCCTCTCGCGTTGTCAACATGGTCAACAAACAAGAGGAATCGGGAGAGGACTGAACGTGGAGATGATGACAGTAGGGGCCCACCATGTCCATGGCCGTACGCAAGCAAGTTCCTCATTTTTTGTTATATACTCCATTGTCAGCGTATAGAAAAAGAAAATGCTTCCTCCTAGTGGTTTGCTGACATCTGGGACCCACGACATTGTCAGCGTATAGTCAATAGACAAGAGAACAGCACAAGATCGGCTCACACCTGGGACGTAGCTGCTCGAGCAGTATTTTTTTTGTTATTGTTGAGACGAAGCAGGGTTTCAACTGGGTTGTGGCCCGTCTGGCCCAGGCTTCTGTTTTACGTTCACCACATGACCAGCCCAGCTATTTTTTCTTTGTGAAAATGAGCCCAGTTTATTTTTTCTGAAGAATACCCAATCCAGACCTACTTATTTTTCTACGCCCTGCTGGGCTGCAACTCTTTCAAGACGGCTGCAAATCTTGAAAGTAATATGAAATGGGCTGTAAATATAAAAAACAGACGACAAATTGGCAGTTACTTTCAAATTTCTGAATTTTTTTTCACATTTTCAGATTCCAATTTCACTGGGATTTAACCTAATTTAAATATATCTTCAAAGTACTTTAAATCTGGCTTGACATTTTGGTATTAAAAATAGTTTGGACCCCACCGAAATATGCGAAATTTTGTTTAAGTTTTTAACCCTGGCCCTGGCCAACAAAAAAAACCGAATGCAATAAATTGCATAAGAAGTTGCAATGAGCTGTAAATTATTAAAAAAAAGGGAATGGTCTGACTTGTGGGCCTATTAAGTTGACGCGTATGCAATATTTTTTTTACTTATTATATACGTCAACAAACGATTCTAGCATATGTGACCGTTGGATGTCAATCCAATGGCCGTCGTGCTTCTTCAATCTCTGATCTTCTTGCTCCAGCCGCAAAATCCAGCGCCGGCGGGACCACCTGCTCTCGCCTCCCATGGCCGGCTGTGCTGCCGCGCAGGCCTCACCGCCCCCTACTACTCCCACCACTGGCCAGGCCATCCCTCTACTCACCCACATCCCTCCACTGCTGTGGCTTCGCCACCTCCGGGTCATTCCCTTCCTGGGTCTCGCCGTCATCCATCGCGTTGGTGTTCTCGGCACGGCGTGGTCAATGTTGTCAACAAACGACAACATCGGAAGAGGGATGTACATGGGGAGGCTGATAGTTGGGACCCACATGGTCCATGGCCACATGCAAGCAAGTACCTCCTTATGACGCCAAAATGAATGAATCCTCCCAATGATAGCTGGGACCCACCAGCTATATCTTGGCACGAAAGGAAGTGCCTCCTTATTAAGCAAAAAATAACGAGTGCTCCCCATGACAGCTGGGGCCCACCAGATATGGAGGCTGACTTGTGGCCCTACTAAGTTGACGCGTACGCAGGGCTTTGTCAACTTAGTCAACAAACGATTCTATCACCAGTGACCGTTGGATTGTTAACATCCAACGGTCGTCCTGCTTCTTCAACATTGGATTTTCTTGCTCCAGCCGTCCAAACCACCGCGTGCTCCTGCCTCCCATGGCCGGCTGTGCTGCCGCGCAGGCCTCACCGCCCCCTACTACTCCTACCGCTGGCCAGGCCATCCCTCTACTCACCCACACCCCCTGTTATTCTGCGGCGACGGCAGCCTCACACTGCAGCCGAATCAGTCAACCCTCGTACCACCCTTCGTGTGTTCCCAGGCTCTGTGTTGTTCCCTGCCTCACCGTCGTCCATCGCCTGGTGCTGTCCGCGCGGCGTGGTCAACATGGTCAACGAACGACAGCCATCGGAAGAGGACTGTACGCGGTGAGGCTGACAAATGGACCCACCAGCTACATCTTCACACGCAAGGAAGTGCCTCCTTATTACGTGCAAAAAAAGAATCCCCCCCCTGTCAGCTCGGACCCACCATCAATATCTTCGCACGCAAGGAAGTGCCTCCTTATCTTCTCTAACAGCTGGGACCCACCCGGTCGAAGCGTACGTAGCGTTGTCATTCTGGTCGCAAACATGTACGTACATACTGGTCCATCGGTCTTTCTGCCACGAAGAACCGTGGCCCAGTAAGGAGCGGTAGTTGTTCAGGCAGTCCCGTCTATATCGTGTACACGTACATACAGACACGCTGCAAGAAAGTAAATACGGCAACGTACATACATACGGGTGGGGTCTCGAACACGTACAGTGACGGCGTCCTGTTCATCGGCAGCCAACCGACTGGGTCGGAACGGAGAAACAGCGTCGTGTTCATCGGGAGACAACAGACTGGGTCGTGTTCATCGGGAGCCAACCGGCTTGGACGGAACAGCCGAAACGGGGTCTGGCGTACCGCAAAATGGAGGAAACGGATTTGTGTTCGAGCTCCTACGGTCGAAACGGGGTGCTGTTGATTGGGAGGGGTGTGGCGTACCGCAAAACGGAGGAAACGGACTTGTGTTGGAGCGCCTACGGTCGAAACGGGGTCCTATTCATTGGGTGGGGTGTGGCATACCGCAAAACGGGACTCCATGGGCTATTGTTCATCCACCGTCTACTGCCTCGCTCCAGCCTCCACGAGCTACTGTTCATCCACCGTCGACTTCCTCCAGCCTCCACCTGCTACTGTTCATCCACCGTCGACTTCCTCCTGCCTCCACCAGCTACTGTTCATCGATGGGGTCCTGGCATCCAGCCTCCACCGGCTACTGTTCAACTAGCCCTCCACAGGGTCCCTCCACCGGCTACTGTTCATCCACCCCACCTCCTCGATCGGGGTCCTGTTCATCCAGCGACAACGGCCTCTACTACCACGGGATCTTGTTCATCCAACCCCCATCGAGAACTGTTTATAAAACCCCCACCGGGGACTGTTCATCAAGAGGCAGCTTCGATCGGCTTCAGTTAGCAGCAGTTGCGAAGGAATCGCTCGGGTTCAGTTAACAGCCAGGGATCGATCGCTCGGGTTCAGTAACGTAGCTAGTGCAATCACTCGGGTTCGGTAAGCGAACGCCTCGCTAGGGTTCAGTTAGAGCCCAACGCCTCGCACACACGCGTACGAGAGAAACGCGCAATCTCTCCGTGCATCACTCGGCCCCGACCACCCACCGTAACCGAGAACTCCTCGAAATTTTCCTCGCCCTCGCTTCTACGACGATTTTTTCTGTCATGGACGGCCCAAAGAATGTCATGCAGGTGTGTCTCCGGCCCGCCCAGGACGAAAATCCCATTTTCTGTCATGATTTTTTGTCATAGAAGTAGGAGCCCACCACATCTATGATGATACCGGGTTTTTTCATAATTATCGTCATAGAAGTGTCATAAGCATGACAGAAAAAATTTGTTCGGCCCAAAATGTCACGGATGTGTCTTTTTTTTGTAGTGGCCACATCGCCCGCGCGAGGCGGAGGACAGAGCGAGTGGGAGGGCGCCGGGGCCTTGCCCGCGGCATTGATGAGCTCGGTGATGCGGCCCAGCCAGGCATCGTAGCCTTCGTTGGCGGGGTGGTAGGGCAGCAAATCGCGCACCATGAGCAGTGCAGCCTGCGCGTTCGCCGGCCCACGGTGAGCATGGGAAGACAAAGTTGTGGCCAGGGTGAGTGAAGGCGTGACGGTGCGGCTATCGTGCTGCACGGAGGGCTGCAGAGAGGAGTCCTACTGCTCGTGAGCGGCGGGGTCGGTAGCGGCATTGGCCGTGGCCGGCGGGGAATGATGGCGGCCGTCGTGGCCGACTGGCTCCGTCTGGGCGACGCGAACTGCGCGGCACTCAGCACGAACACGACGAGCATCGGCCATGGGGACGGTGGAACTGGGACGGGACGAAGCGAAAGAACTCTGGCACACCCCTACCTGGCGCGCCAAATGTCGGAAGCGGGGCTCCAGGGACCCAAAGAATGGTTCGAACTCTAGGGTGTGCGTGAAGAACTCCAGTAGCTACAACCCGCTGCTCACTGCCTCACGGCGATGCTCTGGCATGCTCTAGCGAGAGGGAAGAAAGGGCAGAACACGATGATTTAACCAGGTTCGGGCCACCTTGAGGTGTAAGACCCTACTCTTGCTTTGTGGTGGATTGCCTCGCGAGGGAGGATGAGTATGAACGAGTACAAGGATGTGATGCCTCGAGAGGGATCAAGACTCGACCCCTCTCTATGTTGGAGACTAGCCTATACTTATACTGGCCCTGGTCCTCTTCCCCGAAAACTCTAGGCGGGAAGGGATGCCACAACAGGCAATTTTGAAGGGGGACAAGAGTACATCTTATCCTGGCAAAAGGTGGTCTTCGCCTGCAAAGCTTCTGTCCATGACACGCAGGTGGGCTCGACGATGACCTCCGTCCTGGCGAGTCGGCGTCCTGGTCTTGTTGGACCGAAGAGGTAACCTTTGGGGCTGCCTCGGGAACCCGCGCGCTGGCCATGTTCCTTTAACACCAAAGAGGAAAGCCTCACCATCCGCACCCGGTAGCACCGGTCCTGGCGACGCTTGTCATGGCTCGCTTCACCCACGTGCATCATGAGGTGGGGTGGCAAGCCTGGAGATGTCTGCCCCGCGAGGGGCCTCGGGAGGCAGCCTTGGGAGACCGCCCCAAGAGAGGGCCTCATGAGGTCCTTGGCGATGCGTGCCTCGTGAGGAGCCTTGGAGACGGGTTGTACTGGGCCTTCACCAAGCATTGTGTCTTGGGCCGCAGGCAGACGGGCCTGGGTACCCCCAGTCCCAGAGCCCCGACAACGGCGAAGTTGTTGGTGTAGATCGTCGTCACGATGATGGCCCCGACGATGTTCCGGCGCCATCAGGAGAGAGGGGGAGAGAGCCCCCTTCCTTCTTCTTCTTCTTCCTTGACCTCCCCCTAGATGGGAGGAGGGTTTCCCCTCTGGTCCATGGCCTCCATGGCGGCGGAGGGGCGGGAGCCCCTCCGAGATTGGATCTATCTCTCAGTTTCCTTCTGTTTATGCGTTCTATTTTCTGGCCTTTCACATTTTCTTAAATTTCCGGCGATCCGTAACTCCGATTGGGCTGAAATTTTAACACGATTTTCTTTCGGATATTATCCTTCTTGCAGCGGAAGAAGGGCACCAACCGCCTTACAGGGGCCCCACAAGCTTGCTGGTCGCGCCCAGGGTAGGGGACGCGCCTCTCGAGCTTGTGGGCCCCTCGGGCATCGTCTCGTGTTGATTCTTTTTCCCAAAAATCACAAATATTCCAAAATAAATCTTCGTAAATTTTTGTCGCGTTTCGACTTCGTTTGGTATGTATATTCTGCGACACAAAAAACATGCGACAAACAAGAACTGGCACTGGGCACTGGATCAATATGTTAGTCCCAAAAAATGATATAAAATGTTGCCAAAAGTACGTAAAAGTTATAGAATATTGGCATGAAACAATAAAAAATTATAGATACGATGGAGACGTATCAATATGTATACAATGTATCTATAATTTTTTATGGTTCAAAAAAGTGTATCTATAATTTATGGTTTTGGTGCACTTTTATATTATTTTTTCTGCACTAACTTATTAATCTAGTGCCAGTTTCTGTTTTCTGCATGTTTTTTATTTTACAAAAAAATGTCCAGGAAGTTTAGAACACATCGGCGATTTAATATGATTTTTATGGAATATATGTGATTTTTGGGCGAAGGAATCGATGCAAAGTAGTGCTTGAGGGCCCCACATGGACAGGTCACGTGGCCACCCCTTGGCCGTGCCATGGACCCGTGTGGCTGCCATGTAAGTCGGTTGGAGATGTTCTTTCGCTGTAAGAAAGCTAGTTTCCAATGGAAAATCTCCTCAAAATTTCAGCCCGATCGAAGTTACGGATCTCCGGCTATATAAGAAATGGTGAAAGGCCAGAAAACAGCACTGGAAAACAAAGAAAAAGAGAGAAGAGATCCAATCTCAAACGGGAGCTATGCTAGGCAAGGACCGGAGGGGAGAAATCTCCCCACCTAGGGGGAGTCCATGGGGGAGGAAGCCAGAGGGAGAGTGACGGTGTCCTAGACTAGGGGGTACCAACCTAGTCGGCCCATAGTCCATGGGCCAAGCCTACAACCCACCATTCTGACAAGCAAGGACTCCGGAAGCCTCATACTTCGACGTGATCAAGATGGACTCTGCCGAAGACTTGACATGTACTCCAAGGACAGTGTCGGTAGCCGGCATGTGTATCCCTAGATGGGTAACCGACCATGTGTAACCCTAGGTGCCCCCGGTGTCTATATAAACTGGGAGATTTAGTCCATAGATGGGATGGTCACAATTACAACCATTTAGCCCTAGGGTTAGAACACAACTTATGATCTCGAGGTAGATCAAGCTTGTACTTGATACACAATCATCAATACAATCAAAGCAGGACGTAGGATATTACCTCTTCGAGAGGGACCAAACCTGGGTAAATAATGTCTCTTTCGTCTCCTGTTATCCATAGGTCCAAGATCCACAACTCAGGACCCCTACCCGAGATCTGTCGGTTTTAGTACCGACATTGGTGCTTTCATTGAGAGTTTTGTTGTGTGATCAACAAAGGATTAATGGCTCATCTGCAGATCAACTGCAACACCGATTGTGGTGACATCTTCATCCCTGGCCAGCTTTTTGTGTTTGGCAGCATTACCTTACACGCCAACTCGACGGGCCATCTCACCTAGATCAATATTTTTTCTCTGGACCAGGTTGTTACGTTCGGGAGCCTGGAGTACACCGCGGATTCACGCGGTGAGCTCGTCCTTTCTGGCTAGATGCTGGGCCGGATCGAGAACCCACCGGCCGCTGCGGGTTTGACCCCTGAGCCAACTTCCAACCCGAGCTGCAGATCGGATCTCAAAGTGAGTCTAGCCTCGAGAACGGAACTGGTTGTCGTCACGCCGGGCTTTGACTCAGGCACATACCTTATCACCCATCAGACTCTGATCTCGATCCAAGCCCGAATACGGACCCTCCGTCAAGCCCGGATCCGATCTCTCAAGTTGGCATCCTGGGAACGGTCCGAGCCAATCAACATGCCGAGGTCGCATCAAGCAACCCGCGAATCACATTCCAGATCAGCCCGGCCTATAACCAAGCTGTGAGCTCTGAGGACCTATCTCACCTTAATGAGATTCTAGATCACATTCAAAGGTTATCGATCTCGAATGATCAGACCTTGGTCTATGACAAGATTGGACTTAAAGCCGATGATAGGGAAATTTACATCCCACCCACCACCCACTTAGTCGCCACCGTTGATGACTTAACCGACATGATAGACTATGCTTCCGAGGAGGCCACCGACAGGGATGAGGATGTCGGCGCCACACTTGGGGCAGCCACGCACTTGTGCAGAGACGTCCTATACAAACGGTTTTTACCCCTTTCGCGACGGAGTTTTAAACCGCCGCCTTGCATGTGTGTGCGATAGGGGGGTCCTTCCCACACGACCCAGAAACCGTCGGTGATAGGTCCTCGAGTCACACACGCGGGGCAAAAAGAGCTCGTGTGTGATCGGGTGAGTCATCACAGAGAATTATACAGGCCCAATAGTTTCCGTTCGTACGTACATCCCACACAATGAGTCCCAGACAAACATTTCCGTTCGTATGTACATCACACACAAGTTTTATGTGGAAATGTTTGTGCAAGGTGGCCTAACGCAAAAATTTGTCGGGCGGAAGTCGTGTGTGATTGTTCATTGATCCAACACGCCTATTTTCTAGAAACTGTGTGGGTTGTTTGAGTTCATCGCCCACGGTGTTGTCTGAGAAACCGTCTACAATAGAAAACCCCAATAAGCAAGCTAACTGGGCTATTATTGATAATCCATTCAGTAATCAAATTGAAATTTCAGATCAAGCACACCATATATTTCATATCCGTATTACGGCAACCAGGATTTCATAATTGAATTACGTCAGAGTACAACATCAGATAGCTTCAACACTCAATTACACCATATAGGCATATAGCTAGTTACGCCATTACACAACAACACCAAGTTTCACATGCAACATCTAAAACCTCTAGAAAGTAGCATCATACACGGTAAATAGACAGATGAATCTCATCTGGAAAACTGCTGAAGCGAAAGGCGAATATTGAGCCTTAAGTGATGTTGAATGTCCTTGCAACTTTAGGCCAGTGGCTGTGGATAATTGCCCGCCCAACTGTCTTCCTCATGAGGAAGACTTCAATATTGTACCGTGGGTGTTGAATGAATACCTTCCTCGCCTCTTGACCATGCAGGTGGTCTGAGAGGTAATCATCGGTGAACTGCTTTGGAAAGAACTGAAAACAAAGATATGCATAAATATCTGTTCTAAATTTTGAAATGGCGCACAGGGAAAGAAGAAGGTAAAAGAGTTAGTACCATCCTATAGTTGACTGATGTCTTATTCATTGTGCAAACAAATATCTTGCTATTATTCGTCGCTAGTTTCTTTATCCTAACAATCTTTCTGAGTTTCTTGAATTGATTGATATTCATGGACATCTCATTTTCCCATATGCAAAATGAGTCGAACAGTGGGTCTAAACCTCTGACAGCAGGACCTACATGTGCAATACCAAATTGTTAAAAACCTAAATATTAGAATGGTTCTTGCAATTGCACAATAATGTGCTATTAGCCAAAGGATCATGCATGTGCAAACCTCGATGGTAAATCTCAGTGCCTCCCATTGTTTCCCTGCAACACATATAAGGCAGATATTTATCAGGTTAAGTGAGAGTTGCCATACTATCAGTAGAATATGTTAATTATAAATAAACAAACTACAGATCCAGCAGATTAATTCGAGTTGCATGGAAAAGCCAGTTAACCAAACCAAGCATGCTAAACAACTTGGAAATATAGCAATTGTATATGTTTCTCATGTATTTAGTATAGCCAAATTTGATTTATTTCTCACATGCATAACAATACAAAATTGAACCCACAACAAATGAACATCACATTGCAGAATTGAACCAAACAGTTAACTGGACAGCACAACAAATGAACCAAATAGTGAACTGAGCACCACATTGCAGAATAGAATGTATACTAGAAGATCAGACAGTTAACCAAACCAAGCATGCTTAAGAACTAATAGGAAATATAGCAATTGTTGAACCAAACTGTTAACTGAACATCACATTTTAGAAGATCAGATTGCATATTAACATTACAAAGGACAATTCACTACAAGGCACCAGCAGTGGCCTCGAGAAAACACCATGAATTGTCATTTAAAGCATCCGAACGCATGGCAGCGTTCGCGCGCGAGGCCTCGGCGATGAGGTGCTCCTCCAAGATCTGGCAGTTAGCACGCATGGCAACCATCGCGACCTCATCCGCGCGTGCGACCGCGATTTGCTTCTCCGTTGCCAGATGCTCCTTGAGCTCTTGGCTATACTGCATGCAAAATGGCTATGGGCGGCGCTTATTTGGAGGATGGGGTAGTGATTTGGGTGGAAGGTGTCACGCCGGTGATCGGGGCATGCGGGATGGATATGGAGGAGGAGGATGGGGGTGGGGTGTGGATTACCTGACTTTATCGATGAGGCCGCGCAGCAGGAAGGAGCATCACTGGCGAGCAGGCGGTGCTGCAAGCAAGCAGTGAAGGTTGGAACTTGGAAAGGAAGGAGGAAATTGTGGAAATGTGGCTTTTGGTTGGGGGGAGGGGGCTAGATATTTCCGTGGTTGCCAAAAAATTTGCTCGGTGTAGCGAAAAACTAGTGTGCAAGTGTGGTTGAAGCGCTGGTATTGGACTGTAGCCGACGAAGCTTCCAGCGTAATACATACATGAGGGTGCCCCAAGATATTTTATACTCCATCGCACACGATTCTTGCAAATAAATTGTGTGTGGTATACTTATTTTTTTCATTCTGATTTGAAAGACAAAATGGGGTTACGGCAAGAAAGGACGGTGTTTGAATTGCTAGAACATTTATCTACAGCGAACATGCAACTATAGGAGTTTCGTATTAAAATTTGGAATTATTGAAGGTTCATTTGGCCTTTTTTATACATTAATTGAGTTTCTAGGCATTTAATGTGCATAATTTAAATTTGAACCACAAGCACATGCTCCAGTGCACCAGAATGGGTTGAAAAATCATATATGTGTCCTTGGCCGAATGTTTAGGTCCCATGCAAGAAATGGCAATGAATTGCAAATATCTGGGCTTCGTGGCTCGGCTGTAAACATTGGACCAACTAGTCAACTAGGACCAACTAGAACTAGAACTAGAAGAAATAGAGGAGGCTCCAAAAACTATGTGTTCAAAAAGACCAAAAACCTCTAGGATATATAGGTTGGAGAGGGAGGAGGAGGCACCACACAAGGGGGGAAGTTTCCCACTTGTTGGCTAGACAAGAGGAGGGTGAAACCCCCTCCAATTCGGCCTCCTTCCCTCCTTACCATGAGGAGAAGGGGGGCGCCTCCCTATTGGGCCCTTGTGGCCCAATACTACTTCCACCATTAGGCCTTTTAAGGCCCGTTGATATTAAATTAAATATATAGTTGTTCTAAATACTTTAATACCATTATATATATAATTTAACATCCCCAGAAACATTTTCCACCTATATATATTTATTGGTAATACCCGGTATTACCCGATATTCACCGAAACCCTTCCGGTGACCCCGAAACACTTCCGGATCTTCTCGGAACTATTCTGAATATTAATGAAAACAATTCCACAAATATGTTTTCATCACTCCTGTCGTACTAACACTCAGCAGGTCATGATTGCCTTAAGCTTGTGACCCCATAGGTTCGGTAACTCACAGACATGAACGAAATCATTCGTTCAATGACCGACAGCGGGACCGTGGATGTCCATATCGGTCCCTGTGAGTACATGAATGATATTCAAGTGAATCTTTGGTTATCATGTGATGTTCCATTTCCTTCGCGATACTTTACAAATCCCGGGATGAATCGGTATCCTTCTGATTCATCACCATGCTCACTATACCGAAATCCTCGTTACCGGTTTTGTTCTTCTTTCTCGTTATTGTGTTCCGGCATCCCCATGATGAAGTCACCTGTGTCTAGCCAGACGATCATTGATGTCGTCACACCGAGAGGGCCATAAGAATATCTCTCCATCATAGGAGGAGCAAATCCCACTCTTGAGCTATCCGGTCACTTGTCAAACTTTTTGATGAACCTGTAAGTTGTCGTTATGATCATCGTGTAACAAGCGAAGTTTGAGCAACCCCAAATCCCATCGTACGATAAGAAGTGACCACGATACTCTCATGGTCTAAGGAGCAATATCACACATTAACACTCCATGTTATTACAATTGAATGCAGACGATATTAACTCAATTCATAACAAACAAGATTGGGTCGATTCAATATGATCGTTCTTCCAACATCATAATCTCAATGTTGTTTAAGGACTATCGCTACACTTAATGATATCCTAAGATCTGGAAAACATGATCACCAACAACACTTGAGCTAGTCTTAGAGGCGATACTAGGAACCTTTTAATTACTGTTTATCATTCACACGTGCATATGAGTTTTCCACTGAATCGCATATTCTAGGATCATAGTAGTTATAGCATAGAATATAAACACTTAACTATGAATATGGAAATATAATAATACAAATATTATTGCCTCTAGGGCATATTTCCAACAGTCTCCCACTTGCACTAGAATCAATAATCTAGTTTGCACTTTTAACTTTTACACCAATGGCAATCCGATTTCAGTCCATGCTTTGCTTGTGGTATAGACTTCGTCCTATCAAATCTCACAACTTCAGATCTGTGTGTATCATTTGCATTTCAATGCATCCGTCATGCTTTCACATGAATTCGTAATTTATGTGAAACAAGCTTAGTATATATTGAATCACTGGCAAGACCTTTGATTCCATAGATTGAGCCATATAACCACTATATGAGAACAATGTTCTATTTGCACAATCATCTAGAAACCATACTAAGTTCATAAATGAACCTTTGATTCATCACCCTCTATTCTTGCTTCTAAAGCGACAATATACTCAGCCTTCTATTATAGAATTCACCATAGTAACTTTCTTGGACCAACTCCAACTTACTGTGCCACCATAAATCATTTAATTGAAATCAAAATTCGCTTGGATCACCGATTTACGATTTTTGCCGATGTATAACTTACATCAAGCATGTATTGATGTAACTCCTTACAACAATTTCTTCACTTTCTCCGTATGCGAGAAACATGTCGTCAGTACTCACCAACATTTTCATTGTTGTCATACGATTAACAATTTGACCATTCCAATAACTTTACTCACAACTTACTTGGAGTACTGGACATTTCTGGTTATTTACATACCATGGAATTAACACAAGTGTGATTGAAATCATGTATTCACTTATCAGAATTTCAAGATACCGATTCTTACTAAGAACTCCTTCCATGTGACTTTGACAAGAAACTCTTCTTGGCGTTTTTCATACTAAATTGGTTTAGTATTTTTTGTCAATATGTATTTTTGTAAGTGCATCTAGTGCCACCCCTAGTTGGTTTTGGAGTATTGACGACAAACGTGGTTGAGGGACTAATGTGTTTGTGAGAATTGCAGGATAACACAGGTAGAAGTCCCTCATTGATTCGGTTTACCTACCAGAGATGACCCCTAAAAATGTATGAAGACATTAAAGACAATGGTGGTTCGTGAAGACATTCACGTTGAAGATAATGACGTGTGAAGACATTCACTTGAAGACTATGGAGTGCGAAGACATAGTTTCTTTCGTAGTTTCCTTTTCTTCTTCATTAAGTCATAGGAACCACCGAACTATTAAGTGGGGTCCAAGTGAACAAAGTCAGAAGACTGATGTGATGCTCAACCCAAATCATATGTCTTCGAGCAAAGACAATGAGAGCAAATCTTATCCAGAGTTGGATGGGTCAGATTTGCTTGTAGCCCAAGCCAAGCTGCCGTGTGTGTTTGAAATCTGACCGTTGGACACGTGTCAGTTCCTTAGTGACCCAGGGTCATTTCGGACATATCATGTCGGGTGGCCTGCTAGCTATAAATAGCCCACCCCCTCCACCATAAATTGGTGGCTGCTTAGAGTTAGTGCATGGCTTTTGTCGTTTGAGAGCAACCCACCTTCGAAGCCTTTGAGAGAGAGATCCTTGCGAGGACCAAGCCAAAAACACCCAGAGCCAAAGAGTGTTAGGCATCACTGAAGTCTTTCTGTCCGCGTGACCTGAAGACTTGTTACACTTGAGGACTGTGTATCCTCCAGCCGGTTAGCCATCACGTTCTGAGGATCCAAGAGTCATTGTGGATCGCCGGTGAATGGAGTCTGTGAAGGTTTGGAAGTCTACCTTGAAGACTTACCAGAGTGATTGGGCGAGGACTGGGTGTCCTTAGCTCAAGGGGAATAAGGTGAAGACGTGGTCTTCTGAGTTCAATCTCAGCCTCCCTAACCAGACGTATAGTTGTCACAGCAACTGGAACTGGTCTACCAAATCCTTGTCTTCACCAAGCTACTAGTTCTATCCATTACCTCCTTTACATTTCATTTTGTCTTCGTGAAGTCATTGCTTGTTCGTTTGATCTGTTTGACTTCACTGTGCGAAGACTTGTACCGGTTTGGCTTCACTCTATCTTCCATTCCGATCTGTACTACCTAGCAGCTATTAGTCATCGTGCTTTCATTACTATGCTCACTTGACTATGGTCTGTCTAGAGTAGTTTATCTTCCGCTGCATATCATTTAGGTTCAATTTGATTGTTTGTCTTCGAAGACTTCAGTCTTTGAAGACTTTCATAAAAATCGCCTATTCGCCCCCCCTCTAGTCGATAACTAGCACTTTCAATTGGTATCAGAGCAAGGTGCTCCCTTGTTCTGTGTGATTCGATTTAACCACCTGGAGTTTTAGCTATGTCGACTGTAGGGATAATCAAGGTCTCTGTTGCGTGCCCCGTCTTCGATGGCACTGATTACCCCTACTGGAAGAATAAGATGCGCATGCATCTTGAAGCCATTGACATCGACCTTTGGTATGTCGTCAAGACTGGCGTTCCCAAGGTCGGTGAAGGTGTCACCGCTGCTGATGTTAAGAGGTTCGCGCAACTGAACTCAACCGCCAAGAACATCATCTGTGGTCATCTGACCAAAGGACAGTATGGCCGTGTGAGTGCTCTCGAAACTGCGAAGCTAGTCTGGGACTGGCTGTCCAAGGTCAACGAAGGCATCTCAACTCAGAGAGTCTCAAGGATTGATGTTCTTCGCAATCTCTTCAACCGCTTCAAGAGAAATGACAATGAGAAAGTCTAGCTCACGTTCGATCGCCTCACTGATATCACAAATGAGCTTCGCGCACTCAGCGCCACTGAGATCACCAAGCATGAAATTGTGAAAAATCTATTGAGATCGCTTGACAGCTCATTTGACACTTTGGCCCTGATGATTTAAGAACGCCCTGACTTCAGAGATCTTGATCCGTCCGATATACTTGAGAGGCTCAACACACAGTCTGAGAAGAGAGATATCTATGGCCCTAACTATGGCCGATCCTGAGCTTTGAAGGCAAAAGTTGTTTCCTCATCTGAAGAAGAATCTGACTGCAGTTCTGGTGATCCTGAAGACATTGGCAAAGAGCTAGCAATGCTTGTGAGAAAGTTCCAAAAGTTCTCCAAGAAGAATCACTTTGGAAAGTCTTCAAGATCTGGTTCCAAGAATGATGAGGCTTCCTCTTGTGACTACAAGAAGAGAAAATGCCACAAATGCAAGAAGCCAGGCCACTACATATCTGAATGTCCTCAATGGGACAAGGAAGCCAAGAAAAAGAAGAAGAGCAAGGAATATGATTCTGACGACAAGAAGAAGAAGAAATCCTCAAAGTCTTCTTCGAAGTCTTCATCAAAGTCTTCATCATACAAGAAGAGCTCATCTGGCAAGGCTCGTGCATTCATTGGCAAGGAGATGGATTCAGAGGAGGAGTCTGCTTCTGAGAAGGCAGAGGTGGAGTCTGAGGAGGAGTCTGATTCAGGCGTGGCAAGCCTGGCTCTAGCTTCGGCATTCGTCGCCAAGTCCATCTTCAACACTGAAGATATTGGTCACGCCGCCAACGCTGAAGCCGATGATGAGGACGACTCTGCTCCGACCTACTGCTTCATGGCACGAGGTGCCAAGGTAAACTCACGCAATGCTTACTTTCAAACCTCTAGTGAAGATGACTCTGAATGTGAATCCAAACCCAACTATAAGACTCTTGCTAAAATTGCAACTGAATAACAAACTGCTATGGAACACATTCAAAAATTGCTAGACAAAAGCGATGACATGTTGGACGAGGAAATGAATCGAACTCAGTCCTTAATCGAAGACATCAAAAATCTTTGGGTTAAGTATGAAGAACTTGAAAGTCGTCATGAAACCCTCTCAGCCACTCATGAGAAGCTTTCCTATGATTATCTTCAAAGGAAGCAAGATCTAGAGAAACTGAGAGCGTCTCATGAAGATCTTCAAAAGGAGAACGATTCACTACTCGCTCAACAGATCAGTTCCGCTCAGGAAGATTTTGTACCACCATGTTTAAAATGTCTTGAGCGTGATAATGCTGTCTCTGTTGCTGAATGTTCTACTACTTCTGAAATTGCAATATCTTCAACTACTGATGTGGTAACTAACCCCTCTTCTGAGGATACCACTACTATTGCTGATGAGAATGCCAGGTTGAAGACATTGCTTGAAATAGGCATGTACAAAAGCCTCAAAGGCCATCTCAGACACTATGTGATGTCTTCAAGAAATAGATTCTGAACCGAAACCCAAGGAAAGAGGGTGTTGGTTTCGAGAAGAAAATGAATGCTGATGGTTCTTACTTGAAGCCTGAGTAGTACCCCAAAACCACATGGGTTGCTGCAAAGGGTCCTTCAGTAGATCCATCCACTTTATCTGGCTTCACTTGTGCTAACCCCATTATCATTGATGAGTCCTTTGACTCCAATTATAATCTATTTAAGAATCAAAATGGTGAAGTGTTTGCCAGGTTTATTGGTACTAACTGCAGGAATGGACCACCTTCAAAGAAGATCTGGGTACCTAAGAGTTGTCTTGAGAAACTTCCGGTGAATGTCATCATGACACCACCAGGGAAGAAGATAAACCCCAGACCAAAGGCTTCATATGGCCCAAAGGCTTCATACAGACAGAGGACCTCACAAGGTCACCCTAACGCCAATGTTTTGCAAGGAAATTATCATCAGACTCATGAATATGAGCGTGTTTCTTCTAACCGCTATGTTCACAAATCAAAGAACTTTTCTGCATATTCATTTGAGTACTATTCACCTTGCAAAACTATTTGCTAGGGCTCCAAAGCCAAAGTTCTCAGATGCTGCACTTAGACTCATTGCTTCTAAGCCACCCCTTAAGATGTGGGTGGTTAAGAAGAATTAACTTCTCTTGCAGGAAAAGGTCTCATGCCAGAAATCATTGACTTCTGAAGATAATGCTGGGGACATAAAACATCTTGTGGGATGCAAGATAAAGTGCCAAAATGGTCTTACCATTTATTTTGTCCCTGGGTTTCTTGACGAGCATCCTATCTTACCATCCAAGAATCTTAACTTTGATAGTATGCTTGTTCGTTATATGTTTGTGCTTCACAATACTCTTGGTGAAACCTATCCCGCTAACTGCACTGTAGGGTACGACTCCGAAAGCTACTGAGTGGATAATGGACAGTGGATGCACTAACCACATGTCTGGTGATTGAAGTCTTCTCATGGATTCAACCCTACGTCCATCTACTAAAAGCCACATCACATTCGCTGACACTGGTAAAAGCAAGGTATTGGGTCTAGGTAGAGTTGCTATCTCAAAGGATCAACACATGGATAAAGTAATGCTTGTTGAATCTCATGGATACAACTTAATGTCAGTCTCAATGCTTTGTGATCTAAACATGATTGCGATATTTGGAAAATATCGTTGCCTTGTGCTTATGGAATCTGACAAATCTCTAGTCTTCGAAGGTTATCGAAGAGGTGATCTGTATATGGTAGATTTCTCCGCAGGACCATAGCTTGCCGTATGTCTTCTAGCAAAAGCTTCAGAGTGTTGGCTTTGGCATCGAAGACTAGGACATGCGGGCATGAGGAACTTGCACACTCTCGTGAAGAAGAAGCATATCATTGGCATCGAGGGCGTCAAGTTCAAGAAGGATCATCTATGTGGTGCTTGTGAAGTCGGGAAGATGACTAGGGCCAAGCATCCCTCGAAGACAATCATGACTACATCACGCCCCTTCGAGCTGCTACACATGGAATTATTTGGCCCTACTCACTACTCTACCCTTACTACGACTGCACATCTTTATGACTTCGTTATTGTTGATGATTATTCGAGATACACCTGGGTGCACATAATTCTCTATAAGACTGAAGTGCAGGATGTCTTCAGACGATTCACCAACCGTGCCATGACCAACAATGGCATCAAGATCAAGCACATCAGGAGTGACAATGGCACAAAATTCAAGAACACTGGCCTCGACACTTATCTTGATACATTGGGCATCACTCATGAGCTCTCTGCTCCATACACACCTCAGCAGAATGGCGCCGTGGAGCGCAAGAACAGGACCCTTATTGAGATGGCTCGTACGATGCTTGATGAGTACAAGACTCCAAGAAAGTTCTGGCCTAAAGCCATTGATACTGCATGCCATATCATCAACAGAGTTTATCTTCATAAGTTCTTCAAGAAGACACCCTATGAACTACTCACTGGTAAGAAGCCAAATGTAAGCTATTTCAAAGTCTTTGGTGCTAGGTGCTGGATCAAGGATCCACATCACACTTCCAAATTTGCACCAAAAGCACATGAAGGTTTTATGCTTGGTTACGGAAAGGATTCGCACACCTACAGAGTCTTCAACCTCTTTCACTATAAAGTGGTTGAAACTGTGGATGTGCGATTCGATGAGACTAACGGCTCGCAAAGAGAGCACCTGCCAAATGTGCTAGATGAAGCTTCTCCTAGTGAAACTATCAAGCTAATGGGTACGGGAGAAATCATACCCACCGAGGAACAGACTGAAGAGGAAATCATCATTTCAGCACCTAATCAATGTGAAGACAATGCTGAGCCAGAAGACAATGCTGAAGACGAAGACAATGATCAGCAAAACCAAAGTCTTCGCCTAGCTCATCCTCGGGTTGCCAATGAAGTTCAGATTGAGAAGATCATCGATAGTATCAATGCACCTGGTCCGCTTAGTCGATCAAGAGCTACGCAACTTGCAAACTTCTGTAGGCACTTTGCATTTGTCTCAATATCTGAACCCAAGAAAGTTGATGAACCTTCATGGAATCTGAATGGATTCAAGCTATGCAAGAAGAGCTTCAACAGTTTGAGCTGAACAATGTCTGAACAATGTCAAGCGTACTAATCCTCGCAAGCACAACATTATGGGCACCAAATGGATCTATCGCAACAAGCAAGATGAACATGGTCAAGTTGTCAGAAATAAAGCTCGTCTCGTTGCCCAAGGCTATACATAAATGGAAGGGATTGATTTTGATGAAACCTTTGCTCCCGTAGCTAGGCTTGAAGCCATTCGCATGCTGCTAGCCTATGCTAATCACCACAACATCCTCTTGTATCAAATGGATGTGAAGAGTGCCTTCCTCAACGGCAAAATTGAAGAAGAAGTATATGTAGCTCAACCACCTGGTTTTGAAGATCCAAAGTGTCCTGATATGGTCTACAAACTCAACAAGGCACTATATGGCCTCAAACAAGCTCCTTGCGCTTGGTATGACACACTCAAAGACTTCCTAAAGAGCAAAGGCTTCAAACCTGGTTCTCTAGATCCCACACTCTTCACGAAGACATATGATGGAGAATTGTTTGTATGCCAAATTTATGTGGATGACATTATCTTCGGCTGCACGGATAAGAGATACAGTGATGAGTTTGGGCATATGATGCAAGAGCAATATCAGGTGTCCATGATGGGAGAGCTGAAATTCTTTCTTGGTCTTCAAATCCATCAACAGAGAAATGGCATCTTCATATCACAAGAAAAATACCTCAAAGATTGCCTGAAGAAGTTTGGAATGCAAGACTACAGAGGGTACACGACGCCAATGCCAACCAAAGGCCAATTGGCCCCGACGACAATGGTAAAGAGTTCAATCAAAAGGTATACTGCTCCATGATTGGTTCTTTATTGTACGTGTGTGCATCTAGGCCAGATATAATGCTTAGCGTTTGCATGTGGGCCCGATTCCAAGTGGCACCAAAGGAATCGCATCACCTCGCGGTGAAGCGAATACTTCGATATTTGGCTCACACCCCAACGCTAGGATTATGATATCCAAAGGGCTCAGAGTTTGATCTAGTTGGTTACTCAGATGCTGATTATGCTGGAGACAACGTCGATCGCAAGTCCACATCAGGCACATGTCACTTTCTTGGACGATCTCTTGTCTGTTGGTCTTCAAAGAAGCAGAACTGTGTATCTCTCTCCACTGCTGAATCTGAATACATTGCTGCTGGATCTTGCCGTGCTCAGCTTCTCTGGATGAAGCAAACCCTCAAGGACTATGGCATCAACATGAGGCATGTGCCCCTCTACTGCGAAAATGAAAGCGCCGTCAAGATTGCTCACAATCCAGTTCAGCACTCGAAGACAAAGCACATTCAGATCCGTCATCACTTTCTCAGAGATCATGTGTTGAAGGAAGACATTGATATCATTCACGTCAACACTGAAGAGCAATTGGCAGATATCTTCATGAAGCCCTTGGATGAGAAAATGTTTTGCAAGCTGCGGTGTGAGCTAAATATCTTAGAATCCTCGAATGTTCTGTGAATGGACACACATCCTAACGCTTATGCATATTGATGACTTAGGTGTGAACACACGAAGTAACGTATATCTTCAATTCATGAAGACATACACTCTAAGTGTGAATACATTAATGTGAAATTTGACTCTGGAGCGCCACGATAATTGTGCGCCGTGTCCTGGTCTAATACTTCCTATATGGTGGGTAACGCCACCACCAAATCTTTCTTGAAGATTTTTGTTTGGCGTCATGTTGATTTATCTTCATAGATGGTTTGTCTTCAACATTGATTTAACTTCACAATGTTTGATTTGGTCTTCATTGCCTATATATATACATATATATGTTATGTCCTCTACAGCATTCACTTATAGCTATGTCTTCAAGTTGCCATTTTCTGCACTAAGTGAATGTGATCGGACCCTAACCTCTTCTGTGCTTATCTCTCAAACTCTCTTTGTCTCTTCATATGCATTCTATTGACACATGTTGATTGCCTTCACTGTATCCTTGTTAGCTGAAGATACAGTGACACACATTTAAAACTGCTTTTATTATCTCCATCCCTTTTGCCTGAATACCGGAGAAGCCGGAACGACCACCCAACAAACCAGGCACGCGTGGGGTCGTGGCTCAACTTTCAATTAGTTGCATGCTTGTCACGTGTCCTTCAGATGTGCACCATCAGGGGCACCTGAGTAATTACACGGCGCCGTCCCACATCCTTATAAATACTTCACCCCCTGCGGTCATTATCTCTTCTCCCCCTCACCGTCTCGCTCAAACCCTAGCGCCACCGCTAGCATTCATCATCGCCGAAGACGAAGCGCTTCGCTGCTATGACTTCTCCGACGTCGTCTTCACGCCGGCCGCGGACATCTTCCTCCCGCTGCCGCCGTAGGTGTCTTCTGCCACCAAGTTAGGGCATGGGAGATTGAACTGCTTGATCTCCTTCTCCTCGTCTAGCAGTTCTTCGTGCGGTAAATAAGAACTCACTTTTTACCATTTATTTGATCTGTTAAACTATCAACATGTTCCAAAAGTTGTTTTTACACTTCCAGATCTGGTTCTTTCCTTGTCTGCATCTCATAATTTGCAAATACGTTCACTTTTGCATCACAACTAGTTAGATTCCTCACTTGTACTTATTCATGGATTCGTAAAAATCTGGAACCAACTCACATCGATAAGTGAATGTCTTCGCACTATGAGGTCAATGTCTTCAAACTGATTTATCTTCAAAATCTTCTGAGAATGCATATGACCTCTTCCCCTTCCCTCGCATCTCTAATATGCTGTCACAGGTACATGTCCGTGGGAGAATCCCTTGGTTCTCATAGTCTGCATTCATTTGCAGAATTCTTACAACATCATATTGAGTCGCCTGAAGCCAGTTCCTGTCTGACCAGTCACCTGAAGCCAAACTCCATTGTGAACCCTTTCAGTTTGAATCCAATGGCTTCTGAAAAATCAGCAAAGAAGGGTGGCAGACAGCACCGTCACAATACTGCCTTGGATCTGCCTCCTGATCTATATGAAATGTACAAGCCAGATCCTGATGAAACCTATGCAGAACGCAAATCCAGAGTTCAATGGATTCATAGGTACTGGGCTGAACAATGGTTTCTGTATCACTATGTGACTGCTGAATATGCTGAAAAGAATGCAGTGAGGCCACCATGCGCCGATATTGTATACAAGAAGCTACATCCCAAGACCAAGGCTGAAGCCATTGCCAAAGGCTTCTTTCCTTGCATGGTCAGAGGCCCTATGCCTGAAGATGCCGACCCATCCAGCCTCAGATGGTGTCGAGAAGATGATCTCTTTGAAGAAAATTACAAGTATGCCAAGAACTCTGATGTCCAGAACAAGAAGGACTTCGGGATTGACTTCAACCCGAGTCGAGCTCGACCAAGGTCCAATGGCAGTCGTGAAGCTGAACAGAATCTCATTGGTCCTTTCAACAGCCTTGATGGGCTTCTCACACATATCGATGAGCAAAGGGCCAGTGTTGAAGAGGCTGCAGAGGAAGAGGAACATGCTGAAGTTCCAGAGCTCCCGAAGCCTGTGAAGAAGGCAAAGGCTTCAGAGTCCTCTGCTACACCAAAAGCTTCAACTGTGAAGCCTCTGCAATCTGCTCCACCTGAATCCAGCATGCAGTCTGAAGACTCGTCTCACATCTCACAGAAGTCCAAGAAGCCCAAGAAGAACTCAGGGCAAGCTCTGACACCTGCCAGCATCTTTCGCAATGATGAAGATATTATCGATCTATCTAGCGATGAGGATATTGATGATGATGCCCTTGAGCTGCTGATGAAGAGCAAATAGGAAGCCGAAATCTTCAATGATCTGCCTTTGTTTGACGCTGACATTCTCAATAACTTCATTGATGAATGGTTTGACTATCCCTCTCTTACCATTGATGATCTGCAGCTTCCAATTGGCATTAGCATAACATTTCAGAGCTATATTTCCAAGGAGCTTGCCATTGCTCAAAAGGTCATCGAGCAGAAAAACAAGATTGACCATGAAAAGGCTGTCTTCAAGAAGCACATGGCCAAGCTGAGCATCAGCGATGTTCATAACTTCAAGAAAATGATGGCTGACCTCAAGGCTGAGTTTCAAAAGCGTCATGATGTAGCCAAAGGCTCCAGAGAGCATATCAAGCACTATGCTGCAAAGTGCATACATGCTCATAATGAAGCCTTGAAGAGGAAAGCACTTGGGTGTCCAGGCATTGACCCCAAGCTGGCTGCTAAGAAGAAGAAGCCCGCTGAAGCTGAAACCGAAGCTCCAAGGCAGGAAAGACCAAGCATTGTCTTCCCTGTCAGCATGACTGGCTCGAAGCCAAAGGTCCCTTCAGCGGCTGCAGAATAGAAGAAGACGAAGCAGGATGAGGCTGAAGCAAAGAAGCGAAAGCATCAAGAAGCCTCTGATGCTGCTCCTTCTCAAAAGAGGCTGAAGAAGTCCTCTAAGGCTTCAAGAAGGGCTCAAGCACAAACTGCCTCATCTTCTCCTAGTGAGCCGCTACTTGTTGAACCCATTTCAGTTGCCATTCCCGCATCCTCCAACCGTGAGCGTCGTCTGGTTGTTCATGAGCCTGCTCCCACAGAGGCTCATGTGTTTGAAGACATTCAGCTGCTGACAACACCGTAGCTGAAGACATTGGTCGTGACGACAATGTAGATGATGAAGTCCTTCCTCAGTTTCCCCAAATCATGCCCAAGCCGGTATCATCGCCTACTCCCACGAGCAGTGAACAGATAAGCATTGGTGGTCCCACGATGCCAATCACACAAGATGATTTCTGGGAAGAGCACCACCCCAACTCTGTGCTCCATGAAGTTATTCCTCGCACTCCACCAGCTCAAGTCACCACCCCAGTGATTGAGACCCCACAAGATACCCCCGAAGACATGGAGAATACCACTCCTTCACCACAGGCGTCGCCATCTTTTCGAAGGCTTCGCAGAGGCCCTAGGCCCACCGTCTCCATGTCAAGCATTCCTGAAGAGGATGTGCACACCACAAGCTCAGTCGCACGTCAAGTGTTTCCTGAAGCCATCCCTTCAGTCACTACTCAAGAATCTGAAGCCAAAGAGGCTGAAAATATTCTGGCTGCATTAGCCGATGACAAAGAAGAATAGTCTGCAGTTATTCCCCCTACCGTTGAATCAAGAGAGGATAAAGATGTGAATGTGCCTGACCTGCCAGTTGTAGAAACCACTGAAGCCCCTGCACCTGATGCTGCTGCTGCTACTACTACTGAAGCCAATGACGTTGTCATGGCTGAAGATATTATGCAGCCCGAAGCCCATGATGCCACTGAAGACAATGTGTAGCCATCCACCTCGGATGTGGCTGCTGCTCCTCCTGTGCCTCACACTATGGAACGCGCGTTCTATCATGGTGAGCATGTTACTGTCAAGTGGCCAATCATGACACCACCTGCTGCTCCTGGTCCTCAGTATGACTATCATGTGGAGCAAAGGCCTCAGACACAGAAGCCAAAGCCCAGGCTGCCAAGGCTTCCAAGTGCTATTACCACACAAGGCTCCTTCAGTGTGCTCAGCTTCAGAGAGCACAACACATTCTTTGGTAAGGCCAAGAACCCTTACAAGAAGCCTAAGATCTCATCTGACAGGTTCTGGAGCCACTAGCAATGGAGCTACTACTCATGTATTCTATACAACCAGGACAGGATCTTTCCCCATAAGCGCCTGTGCTGTGATGCCATTGCTGGGCTCCCCTGCCTTGAAGAAGCCCTTGACTGCTTTCGTGAAGTTGGCTTGCTCCCATTTGTCGTTGACAAGGAGCATTGGAATGAAGAACTTCTCCTGCAATTCTATGACACTCTCCATATATTAGGCTACAACAGGGATCCGAAGACATGGGTCCTTAAGTGGATGTCAGGTGATGTTCATCACGAAGCCAAAGCTCAAGATATCATTGAGCTAACTTCCCTGCCCACTCCTGGTGATCTGTATGAGCCAAGTTGTCAGCGCTATGAGCAAGATTTGCAGCGCATCTTCCAGAAGCCTGAGCCCAACATGAGTTAAATGCTCAGCATGATGAAGCCATTGCCAGTTGATGCAGAATACCCCAAGGATTTCTATGTTAATGACCTCGAGTATCTGCCCCGCACTATCTACCATATACTGAGGCATACTCTGTGGCCTATTAAGGGGCATTCTCCTCACGCCAAGCTTGAAGACGCTATGAAGACATTGGTCATCTATATCATCAATGGCATCAGGTTCAATACTCAAGACTTCTTCATATGTCAGTTGGCTGCTTTAGGAATTGATCTTTTCGGACTCAAGTTCTATGCTCCATGGGTCATGCAGCTGATAAGGCTTCACTCCACCATCAACTATCAAGCTTCAGCGTGAAACCATGTTGTCTTTCTGCCTGAAGTGGACATGTCTTATGAAGCCATATATCCTGAGCCTGCCAAGGAGCCTGTTCGTGAAGACAATGCTGCCTTCCAAAGCTTCACTCAACCACTTGAAGGTGTTCATGTGCCTAATCCTCCTGCTCCTGTTGGTCGTCTTGCTGGTCAGCTCAGGCTGCCGCATCATGCCAACACTGATGCAACAGCCAGCACAATAGCCCAAAGGCCTAAGAAGCGTACTCGTGTCCTAAATGACAGAGAGCTTCTTGTTTCACTTCATCAAAAATAGGATAGGCATCATGAATGGCTGAAGTGCCAGATGCAGAGTCTTCTCGTTGATGTCAATCGCATTCGCAACCTTGCAACCAAGAACTCGTTTGTTGCACATGAAGCTTGTTGGCGTGCCTGGAAGAGACTCACAATGCTCTGTTCTGAAGACGATCTTCAAGCAGATGGCTTCACTGAACGCTTCAAGTTTGACTCCAGGCCTCCACAGTCAACAAGTTGGCATCCAACTCCTTCAATTGAAGACTCTGAGTATTCATCTTCGGCTCCAACTATTGTTGCGTGAGTTATTGATGAAGAGGACGATGCCACTTCACCAACTATGGCTTCACTGCATCACGATTCTGCATCAGGCCCGTCTGCATCGCCCACCTCCACTGTCGACCCTGCTACCCCAACATCTACACCAACACCACCGGGAACGCATAGACACTCTATGTCTTCACTCCTTTTTGGTCATTCCTGACAAAAGGAGGAGAAGCATATGAGTTGATAGTCTTCAAGCAGGTCTATAAGGGTCGGGTGCTTAGTTTTGCTAAGTTTTTACAACTCTCATTCTTGAACTGTTTGCTTTTGAGTTGGAACACTTAAAACTTGATGGTCGTCTGCTACTTTTGCTGCTACCTCTTATTGCGATGATAAATTCCGCATGAAGTCATTCTGCAGACATCCATTTTTCATTGAGCATGTCATTATCTTCATTACATTTTTGTAAGCACGATGAATTGTCTTCACTAAGTACGGGAGATCTCCACAAAGCAAAACCTGCCATGTGCATTTGCATTCAAAGGCAAAATTCTTATATGCACATCTTCAGGGGGAGCCCCTTTATCTTCATGAAGCCAATGACCGCATTCTTTAACTTACACATATTTTATCCCTATTGAAAACTTCAACCAGTTTGTCATCAACCACCAAAAAGGGGGAGATTGTAAGTGCATCTAGTGCCACCCCTAGTTGGTTTTGGAGTATTGACGACAAACGTGGTTGAGGGACTAATGTGTTTGTGAGAATTGCAGGATAACACAGGTAGAAGTCTCTCATTGATTCGGTTTACCTACCAGAGATGACCCCTAAAAATGTATGAAGACACTGAACACAATGGTGGTTCGTGAAGACATTCACGTTGAAGATAATGACGTGTGAAGACATTCACTTGAAGACTATATAGTGCAAAGACATAGTTTCTTTCGTAGTTTCCTTTTCTTCTTCATTGAGTCATAGGAACCACCGAACTATTAAGTGGGGTCCAAGTGAACAAAGTCACAAGACTGATGTGATGCTCAACCCAAATCATATGTCTTTGAGTGAAGACAATGAGAGCAAATCTTATCCAGAGTTGGATGAGTCAGCTTTGCTTGTAGCCCAAGTCAAGCTGCCGTGTGTGTTTGAAATCCGACCGTTGGACACGTGTTAGTTCCTTAGTGACCCAGGGTCATTTCGGACATATCATGTCGGGTGGCCTGCTGGCTATAAATAGCCCACCCCCTCCACCATAAATTGGTGGCTGCTCAGAGTTAGTGCACGACTTTTGTCGTTTGAGAGCAACCCACCTCCGAAGCCTTTGAGAGAGAGATCCTTGCAAGGACCAAGCCCAAAGCACCCAGAGCCAAAGAGTGTTAGGAATCACTGAAGTCTTTCTGTCTGCGTGACCTGAAGACTTGTTACACTTGAGGATTGTGTATCCTCCAGCCGGTTAGGCGTCATGTTCTGAGGATCCAAGAGTCATTGTGGATCGCCGGTGAACGGAGTCTGTGAAGGTTTGGAAGTCTACCTTGAAGACTTACCAGAGTGATTGGGCGAGGACTGGGCATCTTTAGCTCAAGGGGAATAAGGTGAAGACGTGGTCTTCTGAGTTCAATCTCAGCCTCCCTAACCAGACATACAGTTGTCACATCAACTGGAACTGGTCTACCAAATCCTTGTCTTCACCAAGCTACTGGTTCTATCCATTACCTCCTTTACATTTCATTTTGTCTTCGTGAAGTCATTGCTTGTTTTTCTGATCTGTTTGACTTCACTGTGCGAAGACTTGTACCTATTTGGCTTCACTCTGTCTTCCATTCCGATCTGTACTACCTAGCTGCTATTAGTCATTGTGCTTTCATTACTATGCTCACTTGACTATGGTTTGTCTAGAGTAGTTTATCTTCCGCTGCATATCATTTAGGTTCAATTTGATTGTTTGTCTTCGAAGACTTCAGTCTTTGAAGACTTACATAAAAATCGCCTATTCACCCCCCCCCTCTAGTCGATAACTAGCACTTTCAATTTTGGCTAAGCCCGAATAGACACTACTATCTCCATAGATTATTATGTCTAATATAAGTACTGCATTGCCTAACTACTTTACTGAAAAAACTATTTTCAATAAAATCTTAAACTGTGTCAAGAAATTTATATAATTTCCAATCAACATTATGTCATGCACACATAGTGTTTAGAAATATTATCATGGTCCCACTTTCTTTCTTGTAAATACAAGCATCTTTGTTTCTATCGATGAAACCATATTATTTGATCAATTCACCAAAACAAAGATTCCAACTCCACCATGCTTGCTTCGCATCATTATTGGATCTCTTGAAGTTTGCACACTTATTAGAATCCTTTGGATCGAGAAAATTACCTTGGACCGTATCAAATATACAACCTTGTTTCTATTTCCATCTCATGGGAATCATTTTGACATCCATATGTTATATCTCATAACTGAAATATTCAGTAATTGCTAGTTTAATCCGAATTTACTTTAAGTATTATTATGATGAGACAATCTCGCCATAATCAACTCCTTGATCTTGTCATAAACTATTTGCAACAAGTCAAGCATTATAAAACATTTTTATCTTTGTCAATCTATAGATCCATCACTACACTTTAGACTTTAAGTCTTTCAGAACGTCTATCAAGTTCTAAACATGAACTATGTGTATGGATACTATATCGGATTATTTTGGTGTATAACCAATTCCGGAGTCGGGGCCCATCAACGCTTCTCTGTATACTATAGGTTCATTATTTGTTTCAACAATATTTCGTCTGCACACCCTGAAGGTCTGTACGAATTTTCAACCTATATAGTTCAGTTGCACATTCGACCGAAGTCTCTATATCCTATGTAGCGGCTCTAGTATCAGTCGTGGTAAGAAATTTTAGAACCACTTGTAGCGTTTATTTTCTTTGACCCGATCACGAAGATTCTGTAATCTCGTCGAGTTGCACTGTCCTCCCACTCACTCTTTTGTAGAAAATATTTTCTTCAAAATTTCCGCACTCTATGACAAAACACATTGCCTCAGCATAGTGATAGAGGAATACCCAACCATTTGGGATAACCTACAAAGTAGCACTTATTTCAACAAATTTGATGGCGCTCTTTTCAGTGTAAAAGCCATAGTCTCTAAAGCATCACATTAAAAGTATATTGGTGGAACAATCAATGTCATCTCTAATCTCACCATGTCATACATAGCTTGATTACATCTACTCAAAACTCTGCTCTTAGTAGTCTTTCTAGGAGGTGCAAGCTATAAAATTCTTTTACAGCTCATCAGACATTCACTAAATTTGTAAATCAAATATCCTTTTATGCAATCCAATTGTAGAAACATAATTTTCTTGTTACAATAATTTCTACTTCATTCAGAATTTTTTTTGAAACATTTTAAAAGATCCACATTTATGTCTCAATTATAAATATAAATATCTACTTGAGTCATCCTTGAAGATAGATAAATCCACTGCTTGCGACATCACTTAATGGACTACATACATCAATATGCATATTTCCAATTTATTTTGTTGCTCGTTCTTTATGGTCTGTGAACGGTATTTTAGTTTACTTCACTATTTGGATGAAAGTTGCAAGTGTCATATGATTCATAATCATATGACTCCAAAATCCATCACTATGGAATTTCTCCATGCGGGTTTCTCCAACGTGACTAAATGCAGTGCCACACATATGTGGTGTTCTTTTAATCTTGTGACATCTAGCATCATTGTTATGGATGTTCAATTCTATTATCAATATTCATAACTTACATCCTGTTCATAATAAGAGTATGAATCCTTTCGTTCATTACATAGATACACTATTGTTCTCTTATGAAAAACCTCCTTGCAACTTCTATGCAATGTGCTAGAGTGTACAAAACTCTAAAATAAATTATGACAATAAATTCAGAGCTAATATGTTGATGAAAAAGTATCATAACTATTACAAAATTTTGAACACATATTGGTCATCACGCCTAGTAATTCTTGCATCGATTCGCAACAACATGCAATCGAGTCGATATCCTTGTGATCAACTTTTAACCACAATTCTCAAGGAATTTAGTGTTTAACACTTTAACCATAGATATCAAGAATCACACTTTACTTGACCGACTTTCTCTACATCTTATAACTTGTATGACATTCATAGCTGAGCTAGACATTCCAGTCTTCTTTTCCTGACGCCTCTAAACTTCTTATAGTTTTACTTTCAATATTTCTCCCACTCAACAGAAGAATAATCTAACTTTTAAGAGTGGCGTGAGCCCCGAACATCTCTAGGCATGTAAGTCTCATTACATCCTTTGGTTTGTTCTTTCTCTTTAAGTTCTCGCCATAAACTCATGACTGGCGTTCTTCTGCATCTTACGTATTTCATTCTTAATCATAATTGAACACTTCACTAGATCTTGCAAACAAAACACTTCTTTAGATATCACATATCTTTTAATGTTGTTTGTTTCTAGATACAATTTTCAGTTCCAAGAATATCACATAACTATCCCATACATTTTGAAGTTTGGGTTTCTCGGAAGCAAGCAGTCCGTAATGCAATTCTAGCTTTTAGATCGAAGGACGTGAGTCTCATCATCCATAGAATTAGCAAGAGAGTATTGTAAGCATGCAATAGGACAAAAATCCTTCCTGGCACTCTTAGAGGACGATCCTCTCAATCATAAAGATTCAACCAGATAAATATCATCCAGTCAATTTCAACAACAAAGGTGGAACTGTGAACCATAATTCTACAACAATAATGCAAACTACACATAGACATTGTTCATAATTAATTTGCACTAGTGATTAAACTAAATTAATACATAATTGTGCTCCCACTCAAATCAATATCTCTCATAATTGATTTTAAGTGATTCAAGAAACAAATCTAGTTCTCAGCCATTGATGTGGACATCACTAATGATGAGAATTTTGACCGGTGGGCATACTATTGTTGATCATATCTCCATATGACTCTTGTTCATATTTCGATGCTTTGTGCTCCGAGTTTAGATTGAATTTGTTAGAACTTCAAGATAACCGAGTGCTATTTGCATATATGGTCTGACCATCTCTGTCTTACATCTCCAATCTCGTTTTGAACTCATGTGAACATGACGAACTCCGAGATGCTAGAATGTCATACACGGTTGCAGCATTGGGAAAAGCACCTTTTAACTTGATATTTACTGTGAGAGATCACCCTAATAATTTACTACTATGCAATCAAAGGGTGAAAACAACAAAGGGATAAACATTTTAGGTAGTTCATAAAAGCATGATATGGTATAGCCCCGGGTTCCCAGAATCTTCGTGATCATCTGCAATCACCAGTTGAAACGTCAGGATGGCCAATATTTCATTGTCGTGACAACCATTTCAAAAATGTTGTTGTGGCGGCAATTTTAGAAAACGTTGCCATGGCGACCGTTTCAAAAACACTGCCCTGGCACCAAATTCAGAAATTCCGTCGTGACACGAAATTATAGCTCCTCGTCCCATGCCAAGTACACCTTCTCCTCGTCGGGGTCCTCCGTGTACAGTTGCCATCATCACCTGTAAACTGTAGGCTATCTCTACAAATTTTACATTAACGTGGCAATCTCGTGGCTCCAGCCATCATGCTGTGAAGCGTAGGCCACTTAACATTACAACATATAACCATCTCATACATAAACTCATTATCATGACGAAGGCTATACATATCATATGCATACACTGCAAAACCAAGTTAGACATCCTCTAATCGGTTTTAGCAAAATTTTAGTTACGCGGTTAACCAGTTTTAACAAGTAATACTAGCTACCTATGTCCACAATTTAGGCTATGCTTCTTGATGCTAGAGTAAGTTTCGGGGTGTGTGAAACAAGAGACTTAATTAAAAATCTCTAGCTCCACACTAAACTTCGTCAAATATGCATGACCCCCTAGAAGATCATCCATCTTCGACACCCTTTTATTGTATGCGACGGTTCACTATTCTGAACTATGGTGAAGCGCTAGGAACTATTAGCAGATCATCGACAGCCAAAACCGATAGATTGTCAGGACCTTGTAAGAAGTGACACCATACCGTCGATGAATTGAACCGAAGCAACACTCGAGGGAAGCATAGCAAGAACATCAACCCTCACAATCACATGTGATATAAATCTCAACTTGCATCTACTCATAAAACTGCTCATGATGCCACTGTTGGGAAACGTAGTAGAAAACAAATATTTTTGCACCTACGATCACCCAAGATCAATATGAAGATGCATAACGGGTTGGGATCACGATCGTTACTGTCACCGAGTTGCAGCGGAAGAAGAACGTGTCGGTGTAGATCGTACTTGGACACCCTCTAACCATCGATGAACAATCCCTCGTACCGCCGACGAACAGTCCTTCGAACTGAAGACCGAAAGCATGGCCTCTCTACTTGGTTGCAAGCGTGCAACCTTCACGATCCAATAGCGCTTCACCGTCCAAAGCTAATCGTCGCCGAAGAATTAGAGGGAGGAGATTATAACCACACTAGTCTTCTAATTATGAGGAAAAGAGGATTAGCCTAGCTCCAATTAGTCAACTAGGACCAACTAGAACTAGAACTAGAAGAACTAGAGGAGGCTCCAAAAACTATGTGTTCAAAAGGACCAAAAACGTCTAGTATATATAGGTTGGAGAGAAAGGAGGAGGCGCCACACAAGAGGGAAAGTTTCCCCCTTGTTGGACGGCCAAGAGGAGGGCGAAACCCCCTCCAATTTGGCCTCCTTCCCTCCTTACCATGAGGAGAAGGGGGTGCCTCCCTATTGGGCCCTTGTGGCCCAATACGACTTCCACCATTAGGCCTTTTAAGGCCCATTGATATTAAATTAAATATATAGCTGTTCTAAATACTTTTAGACCATTTTATATAATTTAACATCCCCAGAAACATTTTCCACCTATATATATTTATTGGTAATACCCGATATTACACGATATTCACTGAAACCCTTCCGGTGACCCCGAAACACTTCTGGATCCTCTTGGAACTATTTCAAATATTAATGAAACAATTCCAAAAATATGTGCTCGGCACTCCCGTCCTACCAACACTCAGCAGATCATGATTGCCTTAAGCTTGTGACCACATAGGTTCGGTAACTCACAGACATGAACGAAATCGTTCGTTCAATGACCAACAGCGGGACCGTGGACGTCCATATCGGTCCCTGTGAGTACATGAATGATATTCGAGTGAACCTTTGGTTACCATGTGATGCTCCCTTTGCTTCGCAATACTTTACAAACCCCGGGATGCATCGATATCCTTCTTTGTCATCACCATCACTACTGTAGGATGCTGCTAACGCGACACTACAATCAGAGACCCTTCGACGAAACTGTGTGCGATGCATTAATCGCAAACGGTGATGTAAAAAAACCATAAAAAAAGATACAAAACGTTTGCGATGGCGGATACATCAAACAAGGTTCATATTATAGTTGCGTGTACGACGCATGACATATAGTTAATCCATAAGAACTGTTTGCGATGAGGCAAAACAACAGAAACGGGCAGCTATATAAAGGTGTGTGGGATATATGGCATACAGTTCACTCGGATGAACTATTTGCTATTAGGGAATGCAACAGAAACGGTTAGCTAGATCAAGGTGTGTGTGATATACGGCATATGGTTCACTCGAACGAACTATTTTCGATTAGGGAACACAACAGAAACGGTTCAACTTAACAAGATGTGTGTGATATGCGGCATACAATTCACATAGATGAACTGTTTGCGATGAGCCAAAAGAACACAAATGATTCGTGTAAACAAGATGTGTGTGATACGCGGCAAATAGCCCACTCAGATGAACTATTTGCGGTGAGAAAATATAACACAAACGATTACTACAGTTAATTCGTGTGTGATTCTGTGTGTACAAAAAACTTTGAAAAATGCAAACTAGTTGCTTGCGGTGGCTAGGAGTATCGCACATGATGCGCATGCGAGTACTCATGTGCGATGATTAGTAAGTTACACATATGTTTCCTTATGTTAACACATGTGTGATAGCACGTGACACCGCATACGGTTGTCGGGTTGTGTGCTCCACTTAGTCTTCCTGCGCTCCAGGGAAGGCTTCCACGCTCCAGCGAAGACTTCCCACGCTCCACATGGGTGAATTGTAAAATCCCCAATCCCATACCCAGCTCCTAGCTATAAATAACCACAGCAATGGCTGGCGGTGTCGACTCGCTACTGATCCACTTGCTAGCTAGTTACCCACACATATCGGCATACTCCCAACGGCCGACGACAGGATGGAGTTGCGCGACGGGAACGGGCGCCAGAGATCATAGTTTAGGTTAATTAATTATACCTCCAGAGCTGGATGATTCCGGGTCTAGAGGTATAATTAATAAACATAATCTAAGATCAAATAACTAAAGCTTCCCCATCGTGATCGTGCGCCGGCCCCAACCGCTAGCAGAGCGCGTGCGGAGGGACGCGACCCGAGCGTGCCTTGGCAACTAAACGGCGAGCAGAGTGCGTGGAGGGACACGAGCAGAGCGCATCGTGGCCACCTAAACAGCGAGCAAGCACATGCATAATTATTGCATATAGTAGTTGAACATAGCAGGGAATAGCCGACCAACAATATTATTTTCGATGACATGCATTAATATATTCGTAGTTAAATTTAAGGTCAAATTTTGGTACTACTAAATACGAAGGGGGTCCAATAAACCACAATGGAGGTAGTACCTATACCAGCACAGACGCCCAGTGCAGAAATTATTGATGTCATACACGTGTCCCGCAATCCACTCCAATGCTTCCCGCCTCTTCCCTCATCGGTTTCCTGCCACTAGCTAGTGGCTTGCTGCATATGACCCAAGCGGCAACACACCGTCATGACACTGTGCGCAGATCTAGTCCACACCCATCTATGATTAGTTATTCCAAGCATGTGAGGCAACGACCAAATCTTTGACGTCGACTCATACCTACGTTACATCTTCGATGAGGAGAACGAGCCGGAGCAGGTTGGGGAGCAAGAGCTTCATTGGCCGGTGCAGGCACCATGGCCCATCGGCAGCGATATCGCCATGACAGTCCTTGGGCGCACAATGGACATATTGCAGAGGAAGTGTGATGAGCAGTTTGCCATCCACCGTGCAAAAGATCCAGAGCTGCTAGGTGGCATGATCGATGACCCACCCGACGAGCCGCCGTCACCGGTGCTCATCGAGAGCCTGCTGCCCCGCTAGGAATGGGCACAGGACCTCTGCAATTTAGTTATGAGACAGCCAGTCTGCGGCTTCATCATTGCCGTCGGCGACCGTGTCAACCTCGACCCCGACGATGTGGTGGCCAGGCTCGAGCGCACCCTTGGCGGAGTTGACGTCAACAACGAAGTAGAACATTGCCAACGTGGTATCTTGAGGATGCAGGTGATGGACGGAATTTGCTACCAGGGCAGAGACATGGAAATGGAGCGGTTCCGCGAGCATGTCATGCACACAATTGCACGCTGTCAAGCTCTACTGGAAGAGGCCCAACAGCCCCAAGAGCCTCCCAGTGCCAGCAGCTCCGTAGGCGGAGACGGGTACCATGGCCGCGGGTCGGGACACTCGGAATGAACGGCCGCAAGGGTGCTATGCTGATCATGGAGTCCGAGAAGACCATCGTCGAAAGGCCGCCAGCTCAGCCTTTTAGCCTATATTTTATTATAAGTGTATGCAAATGTCGCATATCGACATTTTAAGTAACTAAGCATATGTAGGTCGTGAGTGTTTTGGGCGTTGCCGCATGTGGCATTTTAAATTATCCTGAATATGTAAGACAATTATTAACTGTTCCCAATGTAAATTAGCCTAAACGGCGAGCAGAGCGCGCGCAGGGACACCAGAGCGGAGCGCGCCACAGCCGCCTCAATGGCGAGCAAAACGTGTGGACAGACGTGAGCAGAGCGCGCCACGGCTGCCTCAACAACAAGCAGAGCACGCGGGGACGCACCGCGGCTGCCTGAACGGCGAGCAACCACACCTGCATATTGCAATTCTGGTCAACCTTCTGGCACCGCGTGGGAGGCGCGATGGCCCATCCATCGGACACGATGGTGATATCTGGACCGTGTGTGATAGTGGGCAGATACGTACACATCCGATAACGCGGGCCCACGTATGCCATCTGGGAACCGTTTTGGGCTTCGAGCCCAAAACCATCAATAAATTTTGAGCTTGTTTCTTGTTACATTCCAGATTACCATGCAATAAGTAATTGCAAATCTGTTCACACCGATCAAACCTAAACGTGTTCCCACTTAGCACTGGGCTATAAAAATGACCCACTCGAAAATTACTTCACAATTCCTCTCCTCATCACCCAAAACACAGTTCTTTGCCTTGACCAGTAGGAGGAGTTTCGGGTCAACATATAACCAGGGAGCAAAGACCAAGGCCGCGGAAGCACTAGAGAGGTCCCACCGCTACGCGGCAGCCGCAGCAGCGATGTCCTGGCGCGCCGTGGAGCCCTCAAACTAGCTCTCACCGGCACGCGAGGGCTCTCACAAGCGCACTTGCCGCCTCGGCGATCGCGACGAGCTGGCGATGCTGAAGTCCTTGGCCAGCGACGACGACATTCTAACTGGCCTAAATTAAGCAACAGGAATTGGTCGACGGCTTGATGAAACTGCTCGAGATTAGCGATGCCTCGGTTGAGAAGGCGACCGGCCTCGTCGAGCAACTCATGGGTGACAATGCAAAGCTCCTCAAGGCTCTCGCCGAGATGGAGGAGGAGGCGCCGGCTGGAAGAAGCTATATGAGTAGAGCAATGCCTCAGGGATGACACTGAAAGCGGTCGTCGAGGAACTGATGGGTGACTTGAGGAAGCTCCGGATCGAGCGCGAGCTAGAGGTGGAGGAATCCGTGGCTGCTGTCAAGCAAAGTTGTGAGGATCTCATCACCCGGTGATCCATCGAGGAGTAGAGACAGTAGCAACCTAGATCATTGTCTGCGATTTTCTTCTTCTCTTGCCCCCGTGTCTTTCGGGCGTTGTCGCATGTGGCATTTTAAATTATACGGAATATGTAAGATAGTTATTATCCGCGCCATTGTAAATTTGTCATCGTATTATCCGTTGCCATTTTATTTGTCATCGTATTATCCGTTGTTGCATGTGGCATTTTGAATTATCTGGAATACGAGTTGAAAACATGAACAAAGCAAATGCTAACGTTGAGCGGGGCCATGGGATCACAAGCAAACACCCTCTGCCCAGGTGCTTTAATTAACTGCATGTTAAACAGCGCTCGGCCGCCATTAATGGAGAAGTTGTGAGCGAGGCGGGCGGTTGGTGGATGGAGGTCAAAGAGCTCGCTTCCTAGTGAGCATGCACGGTGGACTGCTCGAAGGTGTCCCATCGAGCCTGCGCAGTGGACATGTCGCACACGTCCTGTCGAGCCTGCGCGGCGAACTACTCACACGCGTCCCGTCGAGCCTGCATAGTGGACGTCTCGCGCTCGTCCCGTCTAATCAAACAGTTGCACGCACGCCGCTGACTATGGTTAAATTTTGGCACAAAATACAAAGATGACCAATGAACGAGGACTGAGGTAGTACTCTCCCATAAGAAAGACGGATGTGTGGCCGCACTTAAATGGTTACGGAAACACACACGGTTCATATAATACAACCGTTTGCAATATTAATGTGTCAGCTATTTGTTTCAAATGGGCTTCGTTGGCTATTATTGTGTGCGCCTTGTCTCAAACTGGACATTTTTTTACCACGGCATATATGTGCCATGTCATGAAATCATGCGAAGTTTCATGATTTTTGGGTGAGTTTTGCATTTACTGGGATTTAAAAACCAAGATTCTAAATGTTTCAGGACGACGAGACGTTTGTAATTCATTCTCATTCCTTCAATGAGACCTAAACATGCACCCAAGGACACATGTATGATTTTCCACCCATTTTGCTTCACTGGAGCATGTGCTTGTAGTTCAAATTTGAATTATGAACATTACGTGCCTAGAAAACTCAAATAATATATAAAATGGCCAGACGAACCCGGAATAGTTCCAAATTTCAGCACGACACTCCTGTTATTCTTTGTTGCCTATAGAAAACAAAATACAAGGCGAGAAGAGGCAGCGATTATCGTTTCGCCCACAAGAGGGGGATGTTTCCCTACCGGAACCACGAGGGTTGTGAGAAGCTCCATTTTGTAAGAGGCTTGTAATAAAGCTTGGCCCAATTTGGAAAAAAAATTACCACGGCATATATCATGACACCATGCCAAGTTTCATGATTTTCTGGCGAGTTTTGGATTTACGAAGATTTAAAAACCAAGATTCGCAATGTTTGATGCCAAGCCAGGACACCGAGATGGTTGAATTCATTCCCATTCCTTGTATGGGACCTAAACATGCACCCAAGGACACATGTACGATTTTTCTAGCCATTTTGGTGCACTGGAGCATGTATTTGTAGTTCAGATTTGAATTATGGACATTAAATGCCTAGAAAACTCAATTAATGTATAAAAAATGTCAAACAAACCCTGAATAATTTCAAAGTTTAGCACGAATCTCCTGTTGTTCCATGTTGCCTGTAGAAGAAAATACAAGGCAAGAAGAGGGAGCGATTATCGTTTCGCCCACAAGGGGGACACGTTTCCCTGTCGAAACCATGAGGGTTCTTGCGAGAGGCTCCGGTTTGTAAGAGGTTTGTAAAAAAGCTTGGCCCAAATTGGACAATTTTTTTACCACGACATATATGTGACATGTCGTGACACCATGCAACTTTCATGATTTTCTGGTTAGTTTTGGATTTACGGGGATTTAAAAACCGAGATTCCCAATGTTTGAGGACGAGCCAGGACATCGAGACGGTTGTAATTCATTCCCATTCCTTGCATGGGACCTAAACATGCACCCAAGGACACATGTATGATTTTTCCAGCCATTTTGGTGCACTGGAGCATGTATTTGTAGTTCAGATTTGAATTATGGACATTAAATGCCTAGGAAACTCAATTAATGTATAAAAGACCAAATGAACCCTGAATAATTTTAAATTTCAGTACGGTTATCATGTCGTTCCATGTTGCCTGTAGAAAAAAATACAAGACGAGAAGAGGCAGCGATTATTGTTTCGCCCACAAGGGGGACACGTTTCCCTATCGGAACCACGAGGCTTCTTGAGAGAAGCTCCGGTTTGTAAGAGGCTTGTAATCAAACTTGCCCCAAAATGGACAAATTTTTTCCACAACATATATGTGCCATGTCGTGACACCATGCCAAGTTTCACGATTTTCGCGTGAGTTTTGGATTTACGGGGATTTAAAAACCGAGATTCTCAATGTCTGAGGTTGAGCCAGATGCCGAAACAGTTGTAATTCATTCCCATTCTTTGCATGGGACCTAAACATGCATCCAAGGACACATGTATGATTTTTGTAGCCATTTTGGTGCACTAATTTGAATTATGCACATTAAATTAATGCTTATAAAACTTAATTATAATGTATAAAAAAGGCCAAACGAACCCTGAATATTTAAAGCGGTTCTGGTCAACCGTTTGTCACCCGTGGGTAAGCACTGTGCGCATGCGTCGTGCTAGCTCACGCTTCCTTCTTTACTAAGTTTTCCATATTTGGTGTTATATATCCAAACACGCTACCGTTTCCCACCACTCCTCCCATAGGTTTCCCGCCTATTCTCTCATCGCCTTCCCACTGCCAGTGTCAGTGCTCATAGAAGGCTAGGCAGCGACACATCGGCCATGTAAATATTACACACTGTTTCTAAAAGCACAAACATATGTGATAGTAGGGAGTAGGTCCCATACGTTGACCAGCGTGAAATGCCTTAAAGGCAAGGAGGCAAGTCTTATCAGCAAGGGGCGGCTTCCCATCCGCTAACCGAGTCGAATAGAACATAGAAGTTAAGCATGCCGGGGTTGGATGAGTCTAAGGATGGGTGACCCGGTGGGAAGTTGCATATCTCAAGCTTCATTAAAGCGCCATGATACGGTCATTATAGACATTTATCATCTAAATGTGTCTGTAGTGACCTGTCATGACGATTATATAAACCTTGGGATCCTTGTTTTGGTAATTTGTAGAATATGTTTTTTTTTCATTATTTCTTGTTCTCAAAAATCGGAGAATGGTCGAGATCTGTAGGCCCACACAATCTATCCATTTGACCCAACGAACAAGAAGGGTTTGAACATGACGGTTTCCTCTTACTCTATGTGCTATGTTAGAGCAAATCAAGTTTGAGCACATGTGTTGGACGACACCCCCTACCCCCCCCCCCCACCCGCCTCGAAGTTGTGGAACCGACATCGTACGTCTTTAACCTGGTTGGGGGGTATGATGTTTAGTTTGTAATGTTACTAATGTAGTTGGTGCCCCATCAAAGTTTTGCATTCTAGATTTGAACAAATCACACATGACCCATACATTTTTTCCGGGCCGCATGCAGGGTATAGGGGGTGTTCTGATCGAGCATGTCTCCCTTGTGCGGTTTATAGATGACACACATATCTGTGGGCTCCCCGAGGTCTATATATATTCATCCTTGACCGATAACGAGGGGGCCCACACAATCTACCCCTTTGACCCAACGTACGAGAAGGGTTTGACCATGACAGTTTCCTATTGCTCTGTGTGCCATGTTAGACCAAATCAAGTTTGAGCACATGCGTTGGACGACACCCCCCTCCCGCCTCAAAGTTGGGGAACTGACATCGTACGTATTGAACCTGGCTTGGGGTCGGGTACGGTGTTCGGTTCGTAATGTAGTTGGTGCCCCATCAAAGTTGTGCATTGGGGATTTGAACACATCACACACCACCCATACATATTTTCGGGCCGCATGCAGGGTATAGGGGGTCTTCTGATCGACCACGTCTCCCTTGTGCGGTTTTTTGTGATGACACGCATATCTGTGGGCTCCCCGGGTCTATATATATCATCCCTTTGACCGATAATGAGGGGTATGTGTTGGCCATGAATGGATTCCTCCTAGTTTGTGTTAGGGCCGGTCACCGTCACATGTTCGAGCAAAGTTCGAGCTCATGCGTTCTCAGGATTCCCTCTCACATGCTCGGATTGGTGGGTTGGACCGACACCGTACCCTACGTATCCCGTCCTTAATTACCTGGCTTTCATGGTGGTTGTCTGTATCGAGAGGCAGGAGCCACATCTAAATTGTACATTATTTGATATTGAAAACACATCACCCCTTCCAACGTACATCATTTTGGGCCGCATGTAGGCGGTGCTGGTTTTGTGGCCCCTCTTGTGCGATTTTTTCTGATGGTCCAATCTATTGGCCCAAACGGTTTACATATATATATATATATATATTCTATCCATTTTTATCAACAACAACAGTTGTCGTTTAACCAAGCAATAGATTCATTAGTCCGTCTTATGGTAGGTCATGGCGACATGCATGTATGACCAAAGTATCAGTACGTGCATCCGTCCCGCCGACACGGAGTGGGAGGTGGGGCAAGCACCCTAGATAGGTAGCTACGAAATTATGTCATTATAGATATATCCAAGGGGGCTTTTCGGTTTGCGAGGAAGGTGCCACCAAAGTTGTGCATTGTGTATTTAAATATCACACCCTATATTCCTACATATATTTGGCCACTTCCAGGTGGTTCTTGCCTTCTAGCCCCTCTCATCGATCTTCGAAGACGTGCCCAGCCATGGGCCCGCACGGTCAAAGTTGTGCATTGGAATTTTGAACATCACACACCACCCTTTTCATTCATATATATATTTGGGCCAGATGCTGGTGTGGTTGTCTTCTGATCCTCTCTCACGTTTTTTTGTTGCGAAGACTCGGATGACGCTCAACGGACATGGGTGTACTGGCTTAACCGTGTGTGATGCAAGTGCGTTGTGAAATCACCATGACTGCACAAGCGCGAGCAAGGGTGGAGGTAGTGGATTAACCATGTGTGATGCTAGTGCGCTGTGAAATTACCACGACTGCGCAAGCGCGAGCAAGGGTGGAGGTAGTGGCTTAACCGTGTGCGATGCAAGTGCGCTATGAAATCACCATGACTGCACAAGCGCGAGCAGGGCGGAGGTACTGTCTTAACCATGTGCGATGCAAGTGCACTGTGAAATCACCATGACTGCGCAAGCGCGAGCAAGGGTGGAGATACTGGCTTAATCGTGTGCGATGCTAGTGCACTGTAAAATCACCACCTGTGCAAGCTAAAAGTGGGTAGTTTATTTAGGATGAATTCCACGTCTGCGTCTAAAAATTAGGACGAACCGTGTGTGATAGACCAGCTAGCTAGAAATCTAAAAACAAACTACCCGCCTTGAGCGATGCAAAAATCGGCGGTTCCGCCGCTTTTCCTCATTATCATACGCTCATATTCTTATTGGACCGTGTGTGATCTTGGGTGTTCCTGTCCCGCGTCAATTCCTTTACCCAAATTTTAGTAGCCGCGGTATTTCAACCGTCGCCCCCACTCCTCCACCACCGACCTTATAATAAAATTCCAATAGCCGAGGCATTTGAACCGTCGCCCTCCCTCATCCACCACCATCTCCACCCACCATTACTAAAAAAATTAGTAGCCGCGGCGTATCCTCAAACACCACCCCGCCCCTCCCCCCCTCCACAGTGCCCCTCACCCGCCCCCTCCCCCCTCGAACCCTAGCTCACCGCCGCCACTGCCAACCCATGCCGGTCTGCCCGTGCCTCCTAGCTTAGATAATAAAGTTCAGGTTGCCCAGCGATTCCCACACCGTCGGCCCCTGAGTTTTTAGATGAGGCCTGCGGTGTCCCTCCCCGCTAGATCCACATCCCCTGCTCCAGAGAGTCGCAGCCTAAGCCTGACCATGTATCCTGGGGAGCTCGACGAGCGTTCGGCCAAAAAGAGGTTTATCATGGCCTCTCCGGCGGACGTTGGCGAGGTGGTCGTCGTTCGTCCTGACCTGTCGATCCCAGATCAACACCTCGTCGCGGAAGCCGGCGAGGACATTTACTATGTTGCCATGCCGAAGGCTTCACATCAGCAGGCTAGCGTATTACTGTATCTCGGGAAAGCTGGCTACGACATCAAGCTCGTCAACAGCGACGGCTTCACGCGGGCCATGTCACAGGTTAAGTGGTCCATCCCCAACCGCTCTGGTTCAACCGCCGTCAATCTCTTCAAATGCCCTACCGCTGATCTCCTACGCCACGCGGTCAAGGATTTGCGATCCTTGTACGCCATCAAGCCCATTTTGTCATTTTTGAAGGACACGTTCTACGGCGGCCGCTTGGGATCCTCAATTGCCAAGTCAGATCTCATCGACCACGACCATGAGGAGGGCACCCACAAAGGTTCTTCCAAGGTGAAACAGCCCATCTGCGACATTAGAGAGCGCACCATGGGTCTGTGCTCTTCCAACTAGAAGGATCCCGTCCATGACAAGTGAGGCAACATCCTATCAGCAAATCTTACCTTTTCTAGCCAGCCAATCCTTACCCTTTGTTGTAGTAGCTTTTGCCATGTGGTGTTTTAACTGTGTCGTGTTTAATTATTTCAATTATGCAAAAATGTAATGTTCAATAGGGCTATGTGATGTTTAAGTATGAATTGTCCACTTCAGTTTCACGAATGGCTATATTTGGTTGTTTATAGTGAGTAGATGCCTTGTTTATCTGTATTTGGTTGCTAGGTTGGTTGCAGTGAGCATATTAAGCAGATGCCTTGTTTATCTGTATTTGGTTGTTAGGTTGGTTGCGGTGAGCATTTGTCCAGTTTTCAAGCAGATGCCTTGTTTATCTGTATTTGCTTGTTAGGTTGGTTGCAGTGAGCATTTGTCCAGTTTTCAAGCATATGCCCTCTTTATCTGTATTTGCTTGTTAGGTTGGTTGCAGTGAGACTCTGTCCAGTTTTCAATGGCTATATTTGGTTGTTATACTGATCATTTATGCCTTGTTTATTTTAGTCATTCACAATGTGATGTTCATTATGTGCAAGTCGGAACTGTGCAGCTCGATTTCATCAATAATAGTTTGAACGGCTATATTTGGTTCCAGTTATGCCTAGTGTAGTTAACACATGCCCTTTATTTCAATTTTACAATTTATCCAGTGTGATGTTTAAGCATGAGCTACGTTCTATTCATTTTCAACAATACCAGTTTGAATTGCAATATTTGGTGGTTGTTAAGCCTGTTGTAGGTAACATTCCCTTCCATTTTATATCCGCTTTAACAGCATGCTAAAACCAACACATTCAAACTATCATTTGGAGATGATGTTGTTTACCTTGGCTATATTTGTTTGATGTTAAGGTTGTTGTACTTATCATGCCTTTCCACTACTTATGCAGGACAACAACGGGAGTGGCCAGCATTTTCCGCCGAGGTTAGTTTCATCCCTCGGCTTGTACTGCCCCTGTCATTCCATAATGTAGTGCATATAGATCCATGCATGGACACTTTTTAGCTTCTAATATTGACTTGTTGCTTGTAGGTACATATGTCCTCGGCAAAAATCCACGCATTGACCCTTTTTGCGTATGGGGCAATGAGATATTCATGAACCAGCATCAAGTGAGGAAACTAATAAAGATTATTAGCAAAAAGATACGAACGGTGGCAATCAAATTATTTGTTTACGCTCTATCCAACACAACAGTGAGTTGTAGGATGGTAAATACAAACTCTGTAGCCTTCTATTTTTACTGCCCATAATGAGTTGTTAGGCAACAATGTCTGAATCTTTTTCGTTTGCAGTGGTTCCCAAAGCAGTTTACTCAAGATTACCTCGCAAAGTACATGATTGGTGGACACGCAATGAAGGTTAAAGTATTTCATCGAGACTACAATGAGCATCGAGAAGTCCTAATGAAGACAATGAAGGATGGGCGGGCAGCCATCACAAGGGGTTGGCCTAGAGTCGTGCGCGCATTACGCATGGAGGAGGGCACAATATGGGCATTCCGCTTCACCTTCTCCAGCAACCAGAATGTCTTTTGCCTCTCTCTTTACAGTCTTTAGTACAATTGTGGTTCATCATTTTTTACTTGGTGCTTCTGTAGTTCTTCAGTATCTGTACCTGTGCATCGAATTATGCATTCATGCTTGAACCTATATTTGTAATAAACATGGTTCGATATGAAAGAAGTGATTGCCTACTTTCAAATTCAAAATCTGTGATTTTTAAATGCAGCGATTAAATTAGGGATTACACTGCACACGGTTTGTGAAAGCAAAACATCTGCGATAAACATGGAGATCAGACACGTTTCTCGGATCCACTACGTGTGCGATCAATCTCTACTGCACACACGATCAGCAAAGAAAAATCGTGTGAGATCAACAACAACAGCGCACACAGTTCCTTCTTATTAAATGTTTGCGAAAGTCACCTTATCACACATGCTTGAAATTATGGATTGTTTATGATGTCGTGCGCATCATAAATGTTTGCTCATAGAAGAACGTGTGTGATAGGCCCTCATCCGACGCGGGTACGACGGATGAATCATGTGGGATATATTCAAGCTTCGCATACAGTTTTATAGGGATAACTTTATGCACTCTTACATCAAATCGCATACAGTCAAGGAAAAGTAAATGTGTGTGATTGTCTGCTTATCATACACGTTCTATAATAGTGAACTGTTTGTGATGGCGCGCGCATCGTAAATGTATTACCATGGAAGACCGACTGTGATGGTAATGCAAGCACAAATGAGTAGCAAGGATGGAGCGTTTGGGATATGCGAGATATCACAAATAGTTGTCTGAAGACTCGCATTTGGGATACATGCCGGCAACACATGCGCTTAGTTATGCAAAACATATGCATTGCTACTCCCTATCCTCGACGGTTTCTAGGTCATGTGGGAAGGACCCCCTATCGCCCACACTCACTAGGCGACGGTTCAAAATGCCATCGCGGAAAGGGGTTAAAAACCGTTTGTACAGTAGCTCATTGTACCAGTGCATGCTCACTATATTGAAATCCTCGTTACCGGTTTTGTTCTTCTTTCTTGTTATTGTGTTCCAACATCCCCATGAGGAATTCACCTGTGTCTGGACAAATGATGATTGATGTCGTCACACCAAGAGGGCCCTAAGAATATCCCTCCGTTGTTGGAGGAGCAAATCCCACTCTTGAGCTACCCGATCACTTGTCAGACTTTTCGATGAACCTGTAAGTTGTCGTTATGATCATCGTGTTACAGGTGACGTTTGAGCAACCCCAAAGCCCATCGTATGGTAATAAGTGACGATGATACTCTCATGGTCTAAAGAGAAATATCACACGTTAACACTCAGTGTTATTACAATTGAATGTAGACGATATTAACTCAATTCATAACAAACAAGATTGGGTCAATTCAATATGATCGTTCTTCCAACGTCATAATCTCAATGTTGTTTTAGGACTATCGTTAAACTTAACGATATCCTAAGATCTCGAAAACGTGATCACCAACAACACTTGAGACAGTCTTAGAGGCGAGACTAGGAACCTTTTAATTATAGTTTATCATTCCACGCGTGCATATGAGTTTTCCACTGAATCGCATATTCCAGGATCATAGTGCTACTTGTGATCTTTGTTGGGATTTCCCCGAAGAGGAGGGGATGATGCAGTACAGTAGAGATAAGTATTTCCCTCAGTTATGAAACCAAGGTTATCAATCCAGTAGGAGAACCAAGCAACACTATGTAAACAGCACCTGCACACAAACAACAAATACTTGCAACCCAACACGTAGAGGGGTTGTCAATCCCTCAACAGTCAAGAGAAAGAATAAATTGTATAGGTTTTGATAAATAGATCTAACAAAAATACAAAATAAAATAAATAAAAGAAAATTGCAGCAAGGTATTTTTGGTTTTAATATATGATAGAAAATAGACCCGGGGGCCATAGTTTTCACTAGAGGCTTCTCTCGAGAAAATAGCATACAGTGGCTAAACAAATTACTGTTGGGCAATTGATAGAAAAGCAAATAATTATGACGATATCCAAGGCAATGATCATGTATATAGGCATCGTATCCAAGATTAGTAGACCGAAACGATTCTGCATCTAATACTATTACTCCACACATCGATTGCTATCCAGAATGCATCTAGTGTATTAAGTTCATGGAAAAACGGAGTAATGCATTAAGAAAGATGACATGATGTAGACAAGATAAACTCACGTATGAAATAAATCCAATCTTGTTACCCTTAATAGCAATGATACATGTGTGTCATGTCTCTTTCTGTCACTGAGATTGAGCACCGCAAGATCGAACCCATCACAAAGCACCTCTTCCCATGGCAAGATAAATCAATCTAGTTGGTCAAACCAAACCAATAAACCGGAGAAGAAATATGAGGCTATAACAATCATGCATAAAAGAGTTCAGAGAAAACCCAAATAATATTCATGGATAGATCTGATCATAAACTCACAATCCATCGGATCCCAACAAACACACCGCAAAAAGAGTTACATCAAATATATCTCCAAGAACATCAAGGAGAACATTGTATTGAAGATCAAAAAGAGAGAAGAAGCCATCTAGCTACTAACTACGGACCCGTAGGTCTGTGGTAAACTACTCACGCATCATCGGAGGGGCAACAAGGATGACAAAGAACCCCTTCGTGATCGTTGCCCCCTCCGACAGAGTGCCGGAAAAGGCCTCTAGATTGGATCTCATGGTTCTGGAACTTGCGGCGGCGGAAAAAGTATTTTGTCGACACCCCTAGGGTTTTGGGGATTTTAGAGTATTTATAGAGCCGGAGGTAGGTCAAGGCGCTGCCCATGGGCACCACTACCCACCAGGGCACGCCAGAGGCCCCTAGCGCACCCTGGTGCCTAGTGGGCCCCACGAGTGTCTTCTCGTGGCCTCCAGAAGCTTCTAGGGTCTCTTCTTGCCAAAAAAATCTCCAAAAAGTTTCATGGCATTTGGACTTCGTTTGATAATGATATTCTGCAAAGTAAAAAACAAGCAAAAAACAGCAACTGGCACTGGGCACTAAGTTAATAGGTTAGTCCCAAAAAATGATATAAAGTTGCTAGTAAATGTATATAAAACATCGAAGATTGATAACATAAAAGCATGGAACCATAAAAAATTATAGATACGTTGGAGACGTATTAGCATCCCCAAGCTTAATTCCTGCTCGTCCTCGAGTAGGTAAATGATAAAAACAGAATTTTGATGTGGAATGCTGCCTATCATGTTCATAACATATTCTTTTCTTTTGTAGCATGGACATTTGGACTTTAAATGATTCAAAGCAATAGTCTATAATTTGACATGAAGACTTCAGTACTCAAGCATATCAACAAGCAACCATGTCTTTCAAAATATCAATGCTAAAGAAAGTTATCCCTAGCCCATTATGCTCAATCATTGATCCATTCATGAAACACACTCAAATATTAGCTATATCCAATGCACAAGTATGATAATAGTGTTCCCTAGTTGGTGCTTTATAAGAGAAGATGGAGACTCAAAATAAAAATAAAAATTGCATAAAAGTAAATAGATAGGCCCTTCGCAGAGGGAAGCAGAGATTTGTAGAGGTGCCACATCTCATAGCTTAAATTGAGAGATATTTTTTTTGAGAGGCATGCTTTTCCTATCAACAAAAACGACCGAGAATTCCCAATATCTTCCAAGCTATATAAATCATAGGCGGTTCCCAAACATAAAATAAAGTTTATTTCCTTTCCACCATTATTTCACAATCCATGGCTAGCCGTATCCACGGGTGCCTTCCACACCAACACTTTTCAAGGAATTTATTATGAACAACATATATAATTTTTTTCCATTTCGGGACTGGGCATCCCTATTACCTGCCACACTCTCGTGCAATGACAAGTGAATAAACACTCATCTTGAGAATAACATACCTAGGATGGAAAATATTGGCCACCCCCTACTGCTTCATGAGCGGTACAGGCACACAGAAAGGAAATTCATTTTGAAAATTAGAGTTGGCACATACAAATTTACTTGGAATGGCATGGAAATACCGCATATAGGTAGGTATGGTGGAGTCATTTGGCACAACTTTTGGTTTAAGGAGTTGGATGCACAAGCAGCATTCCCGCTTAGTACAAATAAAGGCTAACAAATAGATTGAGAAGAGACCAACCAAGAAATGAAAATGATCATAAAGGAGCATTAACCATAACTAACACTGAATAATGCACCACAAGTAGGACGTAACTTCATTCCATAACTATTGACTTTCGTGCTTGCATAGGGAATCGCAAACCTTAACACCTATATTCTTCCTAAAGCATCATTACTAACCAACATGACTCACATATTACTATCTCCATATCGCAAAACTATTGCAAGGAATCAAGTTTATAATATCCAATGATCTTCATGAAAGTTTTTATTATATCCCTCTTGAATATCTATCACTTTGGGACCAAATTCACATCTCGTGCAAATTACCATTACTATTCTTTAACTCTCAAAAAGATCTAAGTGAAGCACGAGAGCATAAATATTTCTTCAAAAAAATTCAACTCCCAAAATAAAATAAGTGAAGCATGAGAGTATATTTCTTTAAAATATAGCTAACTCTCAAAATAATCTAAGTGAAGCATGAGAATATTTCTTCAAAATTTAATAACTCTCAAAATAATATAAGTGAAGCATGAGAGCATTTCTTCAAAAATTAAACCACCACCGGGCATCCCCAAGCTTAGGCTCTTGCCGCTCCTTATTCCTTCATCCACCATGATCTCACCCAAAAGTTGAAAACTTCAATCACACAAAACTTAACAAAACCTTTGTGAGATTCGTTAGTATAATAAAGCAAATCACCACTTTAAGTACTATTGCAAACTCATTCATATTTTATTATTGCATTACACTTACTGTATTCTAACTTTACCATGGCTTATACCCCCCGATATAATCCATAGATTCATCAAAATAAGCACACAATGCAACGAAAACAGAATCTGTCAAAAACAGAATAGTCTGTAGCAATCTGAATATTGACTATACTTATCTAACTCCAAAAATTCTGAAAAATTGGGAAAATGTGGTAAATTTGCATATAAATCATGTGTAAAAAAATCAGAGCGAAATCATGTTTCTGTGAATTTACAAAATTCCAGAAATGGGCGCAAAAGTTTTTGTTTTTCAACAAGATCAAATCAACTATCATCCAACATAATCCTAAAGTCTTTACTTGGCACAAACACTAATTAAAACATAAAAACACAATCATAACAGTAGCATAATTGCATATTTATTGAAAAATAGAAAGGAAAACAAAAAGTTAAAAGATAACTATTGGGTTGCCTCCCATCAAGCGCTATCATTTTATGCCCCTAGCTAGGCATAATGCATAGATTCAAGTATTGTCATCTTTGGTTTTTGCTTCATAGTTTGCCCTCATGATTGACTCATATGGTGGATTAATTCTAGCTCTAGGGAAGTGTTCCATACCCTTTCTTAACGGAAACTAAAATTTAATATTCCCTTCTTTCATATCAATCACGGCACCTATAGTTCGTAAAAACGGTCTACCAAGTATTATGGGACAAGACGGATTGCAATCAATATCAAGAACAATAAAATCTATGCGCACATAATTCCTATTTGCAAGAATAAGAACATCATTTATTCTTCCCAAAGGCTTTTTAATAGTAGAATCCGCCAAGTGCAAATTAAGAGAACATTCCTCCATATTGGTAAAACCTGGCACATCACATAGAGATTTCGGAATTCTGGAAACACTAGCACCCAAATCACATAAAGCATTACACTCATAATTTTTTACCTTGACTATAATGGTGGGTTCCCATTCATCATATAATTTTCTAGGAATTGAGATCTCTAATTCTAAGTTTTCTTCTAAAGCTTTCATCATTGCTTCTACAATATGTTTAGTAAAAGCTTTATTTTTTTCATACACATTGGGTGAATTTAGCATGGATTGCAACAAAGAAATACACTCAATCAAAGTTCAATATCATAATTAAAATCTTTGTAATCCAAAAGAGTGGGCACATCAGTAGTTAAAGTTTTTACCTCTCCAAACCCACTTTTATCAATTTTTTCAAAAAGATTTCCACCCTTCGAATTATGAGGATGCCTTCTAGCTAAATTCAACTCTTCTTTAGTCCTCTTATCATAAATTTTAATATTACTAAACAAGGAATCAATATAAGAAACACCAATCATTTTAACATCTTCATCATCACTACGAAAAAAATCGGGCAGAATAGCTTTTTCTAAAAACTCCTCTTTAGCTCTTAGCATGGCGGTTGTCTTCTTACTCTCATCCATGGAGACATATAGAGCTTTAATTTATTCATTTACATCAACCTTGGGTGGAACAATTTTAATCTTGAGATTTTCTACATCATGTGTAATTCTATCAACGCTCCTAGACATATCATCAATCCTATTCAATTTTTCTTCTATCGTAGTGTTGAAATTTTTTGGAGCATTAATAAATTCTTTAATATTATTCTCAAGATCAGAGGGCATCCTATTATTATTATTATTATTATTATAAGAATTACCATAGGAATTGCCATAATTATTAGAGAAACTTCTAGGAAATGGTCTAGGATTAAAATTGCCTCTATAAGCATTATTATTAAAATTGTTTCGCGATACAAAATTTAGATGTATGAGATCATTATTTTGCTCAATCAAAGTAGACAAAGGAACATCATTAATATCAATAGGAGCATTTTTACTAGCAACCAATTTCATAAGTGCATCAATCTTTTTCACTCAAAGTACTAATTTTTCAACAGAATTAACCTTTTTACTAGTAGGTGCTCTTTCAGTATGCCATTGTGAATAATTTGCCATGATATCATCAAGTAATTTAGTGGCTTCACCCAAAGCAATCTCCATAAAAGTACCACCCGCGGTGGAATCTAAAAGATTTCTAGAAACAAAATTCAATCCCACATAATTTTTTTGTATAATCATCCATAGATTTAAACCATGAGTAGGACAATTTCTTAGCATTAATTTCATTCTTTCCTAAGATTACGCAACATGTTCATGCTCAAGTTGCTTGAAATTCATAATTTGGTTTCTAAGGGAAATAATTTTTGCGTGAGGAAAATACTTAGTAATAAAAGCATCTTTGCACTTATCCCAAGAATCAATACTATTACGTGGCAAAGATGAAAACCAAATTTTTACACCATCCCTCAAAGAGAAAGGAAATAATTTCAATTTCACAATATCATTTTCCACATTTTTTTTCTTTTGCATATCACACAATTCTATGAAAGTGTTTAGATGGGATGTGGCATCCTCATTAGGATTACCGGAAAATTACTCTTTCATAACAAGATTGAACAAAGCGGCATTAATATCGTAAGACTCCGCACTAGCGGCGGGAGGAGCGATAGGAGTACTAATAAAATCATTATTATTAGTATTAGAAAAATCAAACAATTTAGTATTTTCTTGAGACATAGTGACTACGCAAACAAGATCACAAGCAAACAAAAGATCAAACAAGAAAAAGGCAAACAAAAAATATTTTTGTATTTTTGTAAAACTTTTTAGAAGTGGAGGAGATGAAAACAGGAGACAAATGGCAAATAAAGTAATTGAAAGGAGATGAGAGTTTATGCGTAGGTACTTGATAGATGTTGATGATGTCTCCCCGGCAACGGCACCAGAAATTCTTCCTGCTACTTGTGATCTGCGTTGGGATTTCACCGAAGAGGAGGGGATGATGCAGTACAGTAGAGATAAGTATTTCCCTGAGTTATGAAACCAAGGTTATCAATCCAGTAGGAGAACCAAGCAACACTATGTAAACAGCACCTGCACACAAACAACAAATACTTGCAACCCAACGCGTAGAGGGGTTGTCAGTCCCTCAACGGTCAAGAGAAAGATTAAATTGTATAGGTTTTGATAAATAGATCTAACAAAAATACAAAATAAAATAAATAAAAGAAAATTGCAGCAAGGTATTTTTGTTTTTAATATATGATAGAAAATAGACCCGAGGCCATAGTTTTCACTAGAGGCTTCTCTCGAGAAAATAGCATACAGTGGCTAAACAAATTACTGTTGGGAAATTGATAGAAAAGCAAATAATTATGATGATATCCTAGGCAATGATCATGTATATAGGCATCATGTCCAAGATTAGTAGACCGAAACGATTCTGCATCTACTACTATTACTCCACACATCGACCGCTATCCAGCATGCATTTAGTGTATTAAGTTCATAGAAAAACGGAGTGATGCATTAAGAAACATGACATGATGTAGACAAGATAAACTCACGTATAAAATAAATCCCATCTTGTTACCCTTAATAGCAATGATACATGCGTGTCATGTCTCTTTCTGTCACTAAGATTGAGCACCGCAAGATCGAACCCATAACAAAGCACCTCTTCCCATGGCAAGATAAATCAATCTAGTTGGCCAAACCAAACCAATAAATCAGAGAAGAAATACGAGGCTATAACAATCATGCATAAAAGAGTTCAAAGAAAACCCAAATAATATCCATGGATAGATCTGATCATAAACTCATAATTCATTGGATCCCAACAAACACACCGCAAAAAGAGTTACATTAAATAGATCTCCAAGAACATCAAGGAGAACATTGTATTGAAGATCAAAAAGAGAGAAGAAGCCATCTAGCTACTAACTACGGACCCATAGGTCTGTGGTAAACTACTCACGCATCATCGGAGGGGCAACAAGGATGATGAAGAACGCCTCCGTGATCGTTGCCCCCTCTGGCAGAGTGCAGGAAAAGGCCTCTAGATTGGATCTCGTGGTTCTGGAACTTGCAGCGGCGGAAAAAGTATTTCGTCGACTCCCATAGGTTTTTTTAGATTTTAGAGTATTTGTAGAGCCGAAGGTAGGTCAAGGCCGTGACCATGGGCCCCACTACCCACCAGGGCGTGCCAAAGGCCCCTGGCGCGCCCTAGTGTCGAGTGGGCCCCACGAGCATCTTCTCGTGGCCTCCAAAAGCTTCCAGGGTCTCTTCTTGCCAGAAAAAAATCTCCAAAAAGTTTCGTGGCATTTGGACTTCGTTTGGTAATGTTATTCTGTAAAGTAAAAAAAACAAGCAAAAAATAGCAACTGGCACTGGGCACTAAGTTAATAGGTTAGTCCCAAAAAGTGATATAAAGTTGCTAGTAAATGTATATAAAACATCCAAGATTGATAATATAATAGCATGGAACAATCAAAAATTATAGATACGTTGGAGACGTATCACATAACAATTATAGCATAGAATATAAACACTTAACTATGAATATGGAAATATAATAATACAAATATTATTGCCCCTAGGGCATATTTCCAACAAAATGTACATTGTGTCAATGTTGCTTTCCTATTATCTGACCCGGCCAATGATAGCAATGCCATAGTGTGTTAATTTGGTGCAAGTTGTTGAAGATAAGAAGACAAAGTCTGAAGACAGCTGATGACCCACAAGTATAGGGGATCAATCGTAGTCCTTTCGATAAGTAAGAGTGTCAAACCCAACGAGGAGCAGAAGGAAATGACAAGTAGTTTTCAGCAAGGTATTCTCTGCAAGCACTGAAATTATAAGTAACGAGTAGTTTGATAGCAAGATAATTTGTAATGAGCAAGTAACGGTAATGGTAACAAAAGTGCAGCAAGGTAGCCCAATTCTTTTGAGGCAAAGGACAGGCCAAAACGGTCTCTTATGATAAGCAAAGCGTTCTTGAGGGTACACGGGAATTTTATCTAGTCACTTTCATCATGTTGGTTTGATTTGTCTTCGCTACTTTGATAATTTGATATGTGGGTGGACCGGTGCTTAGGTGTTGTTCTTACTTGAACAAGCCTCCTACTTATGATTAACCCCCTCGCAAGCGTCCGCAACTACGAGAAAAGTATTAAGATAAAATCTAACCATAGCATTAAACTTTTGGGTCCAAATCGGTCCCTTACGGAATAGCGCATAAACTAGGGTTTAAGCTTCTGTCACTCTCGCAACCCATCATCTAATAACTACTCCACAATGCATTCCCTTAGGCCCTAATAAGGTGAAGTGCCATGTAGTCGATGTTCACATGACACCACTAAGGAAATCACAACATACATACCATCAAAATATCTAACACATATCAAGTTCACATGATTGCTTGCAACAAGATTTCTCCCGTGACCTCAAGAACAAAAGTAACTACTCACAAATGATAATCATGCTCAAGATCAGAGGGGTATTAAATAGCATAATGGATATGAACATATAATCTTCCACCAAATAAACCATATAGTAATCAACTACAAGATGTAATCAACACTACTAGTCACCCACAAGCACCAATCTAAGGTTCCGATACAAAGATTGAACACAAGAGATGAACTAGGGTTTGAGAGGAGATGGTGCTATTGAAGATGTTGATGGATATTTCCCTCCCCAAGATGGGAGAGTTATTGGTGATGATGATGACGATGATTTCCCCCTCCGGGAGGGAAGTTCCCCCGGCGGAATCGCTCCACCGGAGGGCAAAAGTGCTCCTGCCCAAGTTCTGCCTCAAGACGGCGGCTCTTCATCCCGAAAGTCCTCCCTCTATTTTTTCTAGGTCAAAATGACTTATATACTAGAATATGGGCACCGGAGGTCGGCCGAGGGGAGCACAACCCACCAGGGAGTGCCTGGGCTCCCTGGTGCGCCCAGGTGGGCTGTGCCCACTTGGTGGGCCCCCTCTGGTACTTATTGGCTCCAATAATTCTTATATATTCCATAAAAATTCTCTGTGAAGTTTCAGCTCATTTGGAGTTGTGCAGAATAGGTAGCCTGACGTAGCTTTTTCAGGTCTAGAATTCCAGCTGCCGGTATTCTCCCTCTTTGTGTGAACCTTGCATATTATGAGAGAAAAGGCATTAGAATTACTCCAAAAAGCATTATTATCCATAAAAACAATATAAATAACAGTAGGAAAACATGATGCAAAATGGACGTATCAACTCCCCCAAGCTTAGACCTCGCTTGTCCCCAAGCGAAAACTGAAATCGAAAAACATGTCCACATGCTTAGAGAGAGAGGTGTCGATAAAAACAAAATACGGACATAGAAGCATCATGTATATTATTATAACAGCAACAAACTTTAGCATAAAACTTTATCATAGAACTTTTATCACATAACTTCTATCATAGACTTCTCATGAACAAGTAACAATTCATCACAACATCGAAGTATAAAGCATAAACTCTATTGAAAACCAACAAACTATGTTCTCAGTCAACTTTGCAATTACAATTCATCATCTTTTCAGGAAGGGTCACGTATCGGAGCCTTTTGGCAAGTCCACATACTCAACCATCATATAGTCTTCTATGATTACTAACACTCACCGCATACACATGGGCAAAAAGTTTCAACCGGACACATAGAAAGATAGGGGCTTATAGTTTTCACCACCCAACATATTCACCTCAAGGGTGATGTCAACAATAATAACTCATGCTACTCATATTCAACTGGATATATGTGCCTAGATCTTTCCTCACCACATGATGCTTGCCAAAAGAGAAAATAAAAAGGAATAGAGAGAGATACTTTGACTCTTGCATAAAAGTAAATACAATAAAGTAAAAGATAGGCCCTTCGCAGAGGGAAATAGAGGTTGCCATGCGCTTATTTGTTTGTATGCTCAATCTCTTAGTGCAAAAGAACGTCACGTTATATTGCCCCTTATGATAGCAACCTTTATTATGCAATCTGTCGCTTTTATTCCTTGCCATCATAAGTTCGTACAATGCTCAATTTTCTCTTACACTAAATGATCAAACACTTTTAGAAGCAATTTTATTGCCTTTTTGCATCAATGACAACTTACTTGAAGGATCTTACTCAATCTATAGGTAGGTATGGTGGACTCTCAAAACAAGATTTGGGTTTAAGGGTTTTGGATGCACAAGTAGTATCTCTACTTAGTGCGGAATTTTTGGCTACCAAAGATGGGGGGGCAAGCACCACATGTTGAAGGATCTATGACAATATAACTTCTATGTGAACATGAACAAACATAAATCATTACGTTGTCTTCCTTGTCCAACGTCAACAATTTTGGCATATAATATTTTGATGGGGGCTCACAATCACAAAATATGTCCAAGATAGTGTATTTGCATATGAATCTTCTCTTCCCTTATTAATTCTTTCATGAATTGCATCATTGACCAATGCTATGTTTGTAAATCTCCAATAAAATTTTCTACTTATACTCTTCCTTATGTGATGTCATTACTTACCATAAGATTAGCATATGATCTTTTTCATTTATTTACTTTCTTTTTATTGAACATGAAAATAAAGAAAACTAAACTTCAAACTAAACTTTATTATATATCTCACACACGATTACAAGGATAGATCACTAAGCAAACACTCGAAAAGAAAGGATCGAACTAAACTTTTATTCATCTAAAGCAAAAGATAACTATGGATCGAACTAAGATAAGTAAAGGCAAAAGATAGTGGAGGCAATACGATACAGGGGCACCTCCCCCAAGCTTGGCACAAGCCAAGGGGAGTGCCCATACCCGATACTCAATTTTCCTTTGGTGATGAAGAAGGAGGTGGTGATGATGAAGTAGTAGGTTTGTCTTTCTTCCTCAGCTTACGCTTGAGGATGAAGTTTTCTTCCTTTAAGTCATTGATCTCCTTCTCGAGCTGTAATATCTTTTTGCATATTTCTTGCTTGTTTTCCTGCAAAAGACGAAAAGGGATAAACTGAATCTTAGGCTTCTTTGCTTTATTGGGGAGACTTGACTTCTTGAATTCCACATGCATGTCCCCAGGTTGGGGCAATTGAACTTCATCTTCGTCTGAGCTTGTCTCCTCCTCCCCTTTAGGATCATAGTCTTATTCTTCCTCTGAAGTCCAGCTATAGTGCTCCACATCCCAATAAACCTTCGGGTTTGCGATAAAATCAGCAACATAGCTCTCATCCTCCGAGTCTTGGGATGACATATTTTCAAATCTGTCAGGAAAACAGCGAGAAAAGAAAACAGAAGATTTCTCCGAGATACGGTGGTCAATAGGTTCGGGGGGTATATAAAGGTTTTTTATCTTGGGAAACAAGCAAACGGAAGAAAAACGGAGTCCGAAAGGTACCCGAGGTGGGCACAACCCACCTGGGCGCGCCAGGCAAGCCAGGTGCGCCCTGGTGTCTTGTGCCCACCAGGGTTACCTTCCTGGCTGTTTCTTATTTTCCTAATTTTTGATATATTCCAAAACTAACAAAAAATATTTTTGTGGATTTTTCGGAGTCTGTTTACTTACCGTATCACGTACCTCCTCTTTTTCATGATTCTAGAGCGTTCCGAAAGGTTTCCCTTATGTGTTCTTCCGGTGTCATAGTTTGGATAATATTACTTTTAACATTAATGGGCGTACCTGAGATATAATGTTTTATTCTTTGCCCATTGACAACCTTCGGGTTGGTACCTTCGGCATTATTTATTTTGACGGCTCCAGATCAATAAACCTCCTCGATAACATAGGGTCCTTCCCATTTGGAGAGGAGCTTTCCTGCAAAGAATTTGAAATGAGAGTTGTACAAAAGAACATATTCTCCAACTTTGATCTCACACTTTTGGATTCTTTTTTCATGCCATCTTTTAACTTTTTCTTTAAATAACTTGGCATTTTCATAAGCTTGGGTTCTCCATTCATCTAGTGAGCTAATATCAAATAACCTCTTTTCACCGGCAAGTTTGAAATCATAGTTGAGTTCTTTAATTGCCCAATACGCTTTATGTTCTAACTCCAGAGGCAAATGGCAAGCTTTTCCATACACCATTTTATAAGGAGACATACCCATAGGATTTTTATAAGATGTTCTATAAGCCCAAAGTGCATCATCTAACTTTTTAGACCAATTCTTTCGGGACCTATTGACAGTTTTTTGTAATATCAACTTTATTTCTCTATTGCTAAGTTCAACTTGACCACTAGACTGAGGGTGATAAGGTGATGCAATTCTATGGTTAATATCAAACTTAGCAAGCATTTTACGGAAAGCACCATGAATAAAGTGTGAACCACCATCAGTCATTAAATATCTAGGGACTCCAAACCTTGAGAAAATAACTTCCTTAAGCATTTTAATAGAGGTGTTGTGATCAGCACTACTAGTTGGAATAGCTTCTACCCACTTAGTGACATAATCAACAGCAACCAGAATATGAGTATACCCATTAGAGGAAGGAAAAGGTCCCATGTAATCAAATCCCCAAACATCAAATGGTTCAACAACAAGTGAATAATTCATAGGCATTTCTTGACGCTTACCAATATTACCAATTCTTTGACATTCATCACAAGATAAAACAAACTTACGGGAATCCTTGAAGAGAGTAGGCCAATAAAAACCAGCTTGCAATACCTTGTGAGCAGTTCTATCTCCCGCATGATGCCCTCCATAAGCTTCGGAGTGACATTTCCGTAGGATTTGTCCTTGCTCATGCTCAGGTACACAACATCTAATAATACCATCTACTCCTTCTTTATAAAGATGTGGGTCATCCCAAAAGTAATGTCTTAAATCATAGAAGAATTTTTTCTTTTGTTGGTATGTGAAACTGGGTGGTATGTATTTAGCAACGATGTAATTAGCATAGTCAGCATACCAAGGAGTGTTATGAGAAACATTTATTGCAGCTAATTGTTCATCAGGAAAACTATCATTAATAGGTTGTGGGTCATCAAGAATATTTTCTAACCTAGACAAGTTATCAGCAACGGGGTTCTCAGCTCCTTTTCTATCAGTGATATGTAAGTCAAATTCTTGTAGCAAAAGAACCCACCTAATAAGTCTAGGTTTAGCATCTTTCTTTTCCATAAGATATTTTATATATAGCAGCATGATCAGTGTGAACAGTAACTTTAGAATCAACAATGTAAGATCTAAATTTGTCACAAGCAAACACAACTGCTAAAAATTCTTTTTCAGTAGTAGCATAGTTGTGTTGGGCACTGTCTAGAGTTTTACTAGCATAATGAATAACATTTAGTTTCTTATCAACTCTTTGTCCTAGAACAGCACCAACAACATAGTCACTAGCATCACACATAATTTTAAAAGGCAAGTTCCAATCAGGTGGTTGAACAATAGGTGCAGAAATTAAGGCTTTCTTAAGTGTTTCAAAGGCTTCTACACAATCATCATCAAAAACAAATGGAACATCCTTTTGTAAAAGATTTGTAAGAGGCCTATAAATTTTAGAGAAGTCTTCAATAAATCTCCTATAGAAACCAGCATGACCGAGGAAACTGCGGATACCATTGATATCTTTAGGACATGGCATTTTCTCAATTGCATCAACTTTAGCTTTATCCACCTCAATACCTCGTTCAGAAATTTTATGTCCTAAGACAATACCTTCATTAACCATAAAGTGGCACTTCTCCCAATTCAAGACAAGATTAGTTTGCTCGCATCTCTGCAAAACTCGATCAAGGTTGCTTAAGCAATCATCAAAAGAAGTTCTGTAAACGGAAAAATCATCCATGAAAACCTCAACAATCTTTTCACAAAAGTCAGAGAATATAACAGTCATACATCTTTGAAAAGTAGCAGGTGCATTACATAAACCAAAAGGCATATGTCTATAAGCATAAGTTCCAAAAGGACAAGTGAAGGTGGTTTTCTCTTGATCAGGTTGTGAAACAGGTATTTGAGAAAATCCAGAGTATCCATCAAGGAAACAAAAGTGTGTGTGTGCTTAGATAATCTTTCTAGCATTTGATCAATAAAAGGTAGAGGGTAATGATCTTTTCTAGTAGCTTTATTTAATTTTCTAAAATCAATTACCATTCTGTAGCCAGTAACAATTCTTTGTGCGATGAGTTCATTTTTATCATTAGGAACAACAGTAATACCTCCTTTCTTAGGAACACAATGAACAGGACTTACCCATCTACTATCAGCTATAGGATAGATTATACCTGCTTCCAGAAGCTTTAATATTTCAATTCTTACCACTTCTTTCATTTTAGGATTTAAACGTGATTGGTGATCAACAACGGGTTTAGCATCAGGTTCCATATTAATTTTGTGCTGACAGAGAGTGGGATTAATGCCCTTTAAATCATCAAGAGTATATCCAATAGCAGCTCGGTGCTTCTTCAGAACCTTCAATAATCTTTCTTCTTCATGTTCTGAAAGGTTAGCACTAATAATAACAGGATATATCTTTTCTCATCAAGATAAGCATATTTCAAAGTGTCTGGTAATTGTTTTAATTCAAACACAGGATCACCTTTAGGTGGAGGAGGTCCTCCTAGAGTTTCAATAGGCAAATTGTGTTTAAGCAGAGGTTGTTGTTCAAAGAAATTTTTGTATATCTCATTCCTTTCATGCATATGCATATCATTTTCATGGTATAGCAAATATTGTTCTAGTGGATCAGTAGGAGGCACAACAATAGAAGCAAGACCAATTATTTCATCCTTACTAGGAAATTCTTTCTTATGATGTTTTCTACTAAACTTAGAAAAATTAAACTCACGAGACTCATCACTAAAACTAACACCGACGATTTGTTTCTCACAATCTATTTTAGCATTGACGATGTTCAAGAAAGGTCTACCAAACATAATGGGACAAAGTCATCTTGTGGGGAACCAAGAACAAGAAAATCAGTAGGGTATTTTATTTTCCCACACAAGACTTCAACATCTCTAACAATCCCAAGTGGTGTGATGGTGTCTCTATTAGCAAGTTTAATAGTAACATCTATGTCTTCTATTTCAGCGGGTGCTATATCATTCATAATTTCTTGATATAAGGTAAAAGGAATAGCACTCACGCTAGCACCTATGTCACATAAACCATGATAACAGTGATCTCCTATTTTAACTGAGACAACAGGCATGCCAATAACAGGTCTATGTTTATCTTTTTCATCAGGTTTGGCAATTCTAGCAGCTTCATCACAAAAGTAAATAACATGCCCATCTAAATTTTCTACCAGGAGATCTTTGACCATAGCAACACTAGGCTCTACTTTGATTTGTTCAGCAGGCTTAGGTGCTCTAATATTACTCTTATTGACAATAGTTGAAACTTTAGCATGTTCCTTTATCCTAACAGGGAAAGGTGGTTTTTCAATATAAGCAGTAGGAACAACTGGATCAACATTGTAAACAATGGTTTCATCTTTAGCTATTACCGGTTCCTTAATTTCTTATTTAATAGGTGGGTGATATTTAAACCACTTCTCCTTAGGGAGATCAACGTGAGTAGCAAACAATTCACAAAAGGAGGCTACTATCTCAGAGTCAAGTCCATATTTAGTGCTAAACTTTTGAAAAGCATCGGTGTTCATAAAAGATTTAACACAATCATACTTAAGATTAATACCTGACTCTTTACCTTCATCGAGTTCCCAATCTTCAGAGTTGCTTTTAATTCTTTCTAAAAGATCCCACCTAAATTCAATAGTCTTCTTCATAAAGGAACCAGTACAAGAAGTGTCAAGCATGGATTGATCAACACGAGAAAGCCGAGCTTAAAAATTCTGAATGATAATTTCTCTTGAGAGCTCATGATTGGGGCATGAATATAACATTGACTTAAGCCTCCCCCAAGATAGAGCGATACTTTCTCCTTCACGAGGCCAAAAATTATATATATAATTCCGATCACGATGAACTAGATGCATAGGATAATTTTGTTGATGAAATTCCAATTTCAATCGATTCCAAGTCCAAGATCCAATATCATCGCATAGCCTATACCATGCCAATGCTTTTACCCTCAAAGCTAAAGGGAAAACCTTCTTCTTAACTTCATCTCCGGGCAAACCTGCAAGCTTAAATAATCCACATATATCAAGTGCATATCAGGATGTTCGGTTCCGTCTCCTGCATAAGGATTAGCTAGCAATTGTTCTATCATACCCGAAGGAATTTCATAACCAATATTTTCAGTAGGTGCAGTAGGTTGAAGGGTAGCTAATTGTGGTTCCGGTCGAGGTGAAGATACCCCGAACAAACCCCTCAAAGGATTGTTATCCATAGTAACAAGTGACAATAAATTTCAGCACGTAGTAATAATTTTTCCTTACCGATTTCCACTTACCAAGAGCGCTTCACTCCCCGGAAACGGTGCCAGAAAAGAGCCTTGATGACCCACAAGTATAGGGGATCAATCGTAGTCCTTTCGATAAGTAAGAGTGTCGAACCCAACAAGGAACAGAAGGAAATGACAAGTAGTTTTCAGCAAGGTATTCTCTGCAAGCACTGAAATTATAAGTAACGAGTAGTTTGATAGCAAGATAATTTGTAACGAGCAAGTAACAATAATGGTAACAAAAGTGCAGCAAGGTAGCCCAATCCTTTTGAGGCAAAGGACAGGCCAAAACGGTCTCTTATGATAAGCAAAGCGTTCTTGAGGGTACACGGGAATTTCATCTAGTCACTTTCATCATGTTGGTTTGATTTGTGTTCGCTACTTTGATAATTTGATATGTGGGTGGACCGGTGCTTAGGTTTTGTTCTTACTTGAACAAGCCTCCTACATATGATTAACCCCCTCGCAAGCGTCCGCAACTACGAGAAAAGTATTAAGATAAAATCTAACCATAGAATTGAACTTTTGGGTCCAAATCAGTCCCTTACGGAATAGAGCATAAACTAGGGTTTAAGCTTCTGTCACTCTCGCAACCCATCATCTAATAACTACTCCACAATGCATTCCCTTAGGCCCTAATAAGGTGAAGTGCCATGTAGTCGACATTCACATGACACCACTAAGGAAATCACAACATACATACCATCAAAATATCTAACACATATCAAGTTCACATGATTACTTGCAACAAGATTTCTCCCGTGACCTCAAGAACAAAAGTAACTACTCACAAATGATAGTCATGCTCAAGATCAGAGGGGTATTAAATAGCATAATGGATCTGAACATATAATCTTCCACCAAATAAACCATATAGTAATCAACTACAAGATGTAATCAACACTACTAGTCACCCACAAGCACCAATCTAAGGTTCCGGTACAAAGATTGAACACAAGAGATGAACTAGGGTTTGAGAGGAGATGGTGTTGTTGAAGATGTTGATGGATATTTCCCTCCCTAAGATGGGAGAGTTGTTGGTGATGATGATGACGATGATTTCCCCCTCCGGGAGGGAAGTTCCCCCGGCGGAATCACTCCGCCGGAGGGCAAAAGTGTTCCTGCCCAAGTTCCGCCTCGAGACGGTGGCTCTTCATCTCGAAAGTCCTCCCTCTATTTTTTCTAGGTCAAAATGACTTATATACCAGAAGATGGGCACCGAAGGTGGGCCGAGGGGAGCACAACCCACCAGGGAGCGCCTGGGACCTGAAAAAGCTACGTCAGGCTACCTATTCTGCACAACTCCAAATGAGCTGAAACTTCACGGAGAATTTTTATGGAATATATAAGAATTATTGGAGCCAATAAGTACCAGAGGGGGCCCACCAGGTGGGCACAACCCACCAGGGAGCGCCTGGGCTCCCTGGCGCGCCCAGGTGGGTTGAATATATAAGAATTATTGGAGCCAATAAGTACCAGAGGGGGCCCACCAGGTGGGCACAACCCACTAGGGAGCGCCTGGGCTCCCTGGCGCGCCCAGGTGGGTTGTACCCACCTGGTGGGCCCCCTCTGGTACTTATTGGCTCCAATAATTTTTATATATTCCATAAAAATTCTCCGTGAAGTTTCAACGCATTTGGAGTTGTGTAGAATAGGTAGCCTGACGTAGCTTTTTCAGGTCCAGAATTCCAGCTGCCGGTATTCTCCCTCTTTGTGTGAACCTTGCATATTATGAGAGAAAAGGCATTAGAATTACTCCAAAAAGCATTATTATCCATAAAAACAATATAAATAACAGTAGGAAAACATGATGCAAAATGGACGTATCAACAGCAAGGCAACCCCATTGTTTCTCTCCAATAAATTTAGTGCAGGTAATATGGCAATAAATCTTGACTAATCTATTCAGTTCCCCTCCTAATTTAAGTTATGATGCAGTGGCTGAGACACTCTGCACTATCAATGATAGAAGCCTGCCAAAATCGCCATCTGAATCTCTTCAATTTCCTTTGTCTCGAATCCAACGGTTAATATGTATGTTTGTGAACCAATTACTGGTTGAAGCAATGATGGAAATTGTGGAGGAATTAGAGGTGCGCATTCTTGTGCAACAACAACTGATCGATGATTTGAGTGACAGTATAACAAAGAAGAAAGAACTTGCTCACATGCTTATGGGCATCATCCGCACTGAGGTTGCAAATTGTGACGTTGTAGTTCATTTATTTGCACTGGCATCAATCTTTGATTCAGTGGATGTAATTTCCTGTAATATATGCTTCAATGTGCTTCATTTTTCCTTGTATGTCGTATATTTGCTTAGCGCGGCTCACACTCCAGCTTTCTGGGTTGAAAGCTCAATTGGCGGCTAACAAGCTAAAATATGATGTGAAATTAATAACTAGAACAAAGCGACATGGGACCTTCATCGAGGGGAGCGGCCCACTGCCCATAATGGGTCCCGTAATGGGCTCGCAGTCATTAGTTGGGCCAAAATTTTCTTGGGCCATTGATGGACCGGATTTGCCATTGTCCATAAATGGTCCTCGTAATAGGCTCAAAGTAATAGCTGGGCCAAAATCGACGTGGGCTAATTGGGCCTACATCCATGCTAGAACTTTAGCTGGCCCAATTAGTTGACGGGTCGTTAACAAGCCGAAAGCTCTATTGGGCCGCAATAATTGAAATGAACCAACGGGCCATTAGCAGGCCGAAAATAGACCATAGTTAATGCTTGCCCATTTCCCCGTCGGGCTGTTAACAGGCCAAAATCCAAGCGGGCCATAAGTGGGCCGATAAACAACACGGGTCGTTAACAGGCCGAAAGTCAGGTTGGGCTGGAATTGTGCCTCGGTGACATGGGCCGCTAAGAGGCTAAAAGTCAGGTCAGACTGTAAATGGCCCAACTCTGGTGTGGGCCTTTAACAGGCTGAAAGACACACAGGGCTGGAATTGGACCATGTAGAACATCGACCGTTAAGAGGCCAAAAGTCAGGTCGGACCGTAAATGGCCCTACTCCTGTGTGGGTCGTTAATAGGCCAAAAGACACACCGGGCTGGAAATTGGCCCAACACTAGAATGGGTTGCCAAAAGGCCGAAAGACATACATCCTGAAAATTGGCCCATCTCTAGAATGGGTTGTTAATAGGCCGAAATAACCTCGGGCCGCAATTGAGCCCAAATATATAGCGGGCTGTTAACGGGCTCGAACTAATGATGGGCTGCAATCGTGTCAAATAGTTAACGGGCCGTTGACAGGCCGAATTGGCAGAACTCATATGGATTGTGGCCCTAGATGGGCCAGACACAAGTAGGCCCTAAATGGGTCGGCCTTTTTAACCTAAATGGGCCACTATTGGACCGTTCCACATATCGACGTATCATAGGCACCTCCCGTCCATTGAACGGATGACATCTATCGCAACGCTGAGCTGACACGTGGATCCCCTGGCGAATGAGAATTTGACACATGGAAAATCGCCATTGGTCCGGGCTGTTAACGGGTTATCGGATCCAAACCGGAACCCGATAGCTTAACGACGACCCGTTGCGGTGGAAGCCACGTGTCGGTTACCCTTGATGAAAATACTTCCATGACGCAGCATTTATCATCATGGAAGTGAATACTTTCATGATGATAATTTGAGTATTGTCATGGAACACTTCTACGACAACACAGGTATGACTATCTTGATTCTGTCATAATATCATCACGGATGTACATGCATGACAGAAAATGTGACCTACTGTGACAAACATGTGTCATCACGGAAGTGTTTTTTGTAGAGTATACAGTGGAGGTATTGGCCCTTTTCAATATACACGTTTTAGGTGCCTCCTCTAGCCCAATACTACTAGTTCTAATTGAGATAATTAGAGCTAGTTCTAGTTCCTCTAATCCTCATAATTAGAAGCCCCGAGTGGCTCTAATCTTCTCCTCTAGTTCTCCAGCAGTGATTAGTTCTGGACGACAAAGCACTGCGAGACCGTGAAGACCGTACACTTGCAAACTATAGAGAGGTCGTGCTTTCGGTCTCCGGTTTGAGGGATCGTTCAAGGGTGATTCGCGGGATCGTTCATCGGCGATACGAGGGACTCCAAGTATGATCTACACTGACTCATTTGCTTCCACTACATACTCAGACTTGGTAACGATCATGATCCAATCCCCTAATGCACCTTCATATTGTTCCTGGGTGTTCGTAGGCCGATTTTTTTGTTTTCTATTACGTTTCCAAACAGCTACTATGTTTGATTAGATTGTTTTTTCTATGGGTTAATTGGTGAATTGTTATGATTGGTTTAAAGCATTTGTAGTTATGCTATTGTCATTTGGTGCCCATCACATGAGCGCGCACGTGAATCACATCTTAGGGCTAGTAGTATTTGGATAGTGAAGGAAATGTTGGGGAACGTTGCATGGGAAACAAAAAAATTCCTACGCTCACCAAGATCAATCTAGGAGATGACCATCTATGAGAGGAGAGATTGCATCTACATACCCTTGTAGATCGCTAAGCAGAAGCATTAAGAAACGCGGTTGATGTAGTCGAACGTATTCGTGATCCAATCACGATCCGCCCCGCGAACTCCCGGTCCAAGTGCCGAACGGACGGCACCTCCGCGTTCAACACACGTATGGCTTGATGACGCCTTCACCTCCTTGATCCAACGAGCGATGGTGAAGTAGTAGCTCGAGTCCTCCGGCAGCACAATGGCATGGTGGCGGTGGTGGTGGCGGAATCTCAGCAGAGCTTTGCTAAGCACTACGGAGAGGAAGAGGGATACGAGGGAGAGGAGGAGGAGCGCCGTGGCACGAATAGATCTGTATGGGTGCGACTGCCCTCTCTCCCCTCCTCTATATATCAGGGGAAGGGTGGAGGGAGGGGCACCCCTAGATCCCATCTAGGGGGTGGTGGCCAAGGCAGATGGGGGGCCCCTAGGGAAACCCTAGGGTGACTTGGCCCCCAAGCCAAGTGGAGGGAACCCTAGATGGGGTGCCCCACCTCTCCTGGTTACATGAGATGGGGTGAGAGGGGCGTTCAGCCCCTTAGTGAGCTGGTTTGCCCCTTCCCTCTGGCCCATGAGGCCCCCCAACACTTGCCAAGACCCCCCGAAACAACCTTTCGGTCATGCTGGTCATCACCCGGTACCCCCGGAACAATTTCGGACTCCAATACCCTTCATCCAATATATCAATCTTCACCTCCGGACCATTCCAGAGTTCCTCGTAACATCAGGGATCTCATCCGGGACTCCGAACAACCTTCAGTAACCACCATAATGACTCAACTATACTTATATCGTCACCAAACGTTAAGTGTGTAGACCCTGCAGGTTCGAGAACTATGCAGACATGACCGAGACACCTCTACGATCAATAACCAATAGCGGGACCTAGATGCCCATATTGGTTCCTACATATTCTACGAAGATCTTATCGATCGAACCTCGATGTCAAGGATTCAGCTAATCCCGTATGCAGTTCCCTTTGTCTATCGGTATGTTACTTGCCCAAGATTCGATCGTCGGTATCTCCATACCTAGTTCAATATCGTTACCGCCAAGTCTCTTTACTCGTTCTGTAATACAAGATCCCGTGACTAACTCATTGGTCACATTGTTTGCAAGCTTGTTGTGATGTTGTATTACCGAGTGGGCCCTGAGATACCTCTCCGTCATACGGAGTGACAAATCCCAGTCTTGATCCATGCCAACTCAACAGACACCCTTGGAGATACCTGTAGAGCACCTTTATAGTCGCCCAGTTATGTTGCAACGTTTGGTACACACAAGGTACTCCTCCGGTGTCAGTGAGTTGCATGATCTCATGGTCATAGGAACATATACTTGACATGCAGAAAACGATAGCAATAAACTTGACACGATCACATGCTACGTTTATAGTTTGGGTCTTGTCCATCACATCATTCTCCTAATGATGTGATCCCATTATCAAATGACAACTCATGTCCATGGCTAGGAAACCATAGCCATCTTTGATCAACGAGCTAGTCCGGTAGAGGCTTACTAAGGACATGTTGTTGTCTATGTATCCACACATGTATTTGAGTTTCCGATCAATACAATTCTAGCATGGATAATAAACTATTATCATGAACAGGGAAATATGATAATAACTAATTTATTATTGCCTCTAGGGCATATTTCCAACAGTCTCCCACTTGCACTAGAGTCAATAATCTAGTTCACATCACCATGTGATCAACACCCAATTAGTTTTGGGGTTTGATCATGTTTTGCTTGTGAGAGAGGTTTTAGTCAACGGGTCTGCAACATTCAGATCCACATGTACTTCGCAAATTTTATGTCATACTGTAGATGCTGCTACCATGCTCCACTTGGAGCTATTCCAAACGGCTGCTCCACTATACGTATCCGGTTTGCTACTCAGAGTCATCCGGATTGGTGTTAAAGCTTGCATCGACGTAACCCTTTACGCCGAACTCTTTATCACCTCCATAACTAAGAAACATTTCCTTATTCCTCTAAGGATAATTTAGACTGTTGTCCAGTGATCCACTCCTGGATCACTCTTGTACCCCCTTGCCAGACACGTGGCAAGGCACATATCAGGTGCGGTACACAGCATGGCATATCGTATAGAGCCTACGGCTAAGGCATAGGGGACGACCTTCATCCTTTCTCTTTCTTCTGCCGTGGTCGAGCTTTGAGTCTTACTCAACTTCACACCTTACAACTCAGGCAAGAACTCCTTCTTTGACCGATCCATTTTGAACTCCTTCAAAATCATGTCAAGGTATGTGCTCTGTGAAAGTCTTATCAGGCGTCTTGATCTATCTCTATAGATCTTGATGCCCAATATGTAAGCAGCCTTACCCAGGTCTTCCTTTGAAAAAACTCCTTTCAAACAACCCTTTATGCTTTCCAGAATTTCTACATCATTCCCGATCAACAATATGCCATCCACATATACTTATCAGAAATGTTGTAGTGCTCCCACTCACTTTCTTGCAAATACAAGTTTCTTGCAAACTTTGTATAAACCCAAAAGCTTTGATCACCTCATCAAAGTGTATATTCCAACTCCGAGATGCTTGCTCCAGTCCATAGAAGGATCGCTGGAGCTTGCATACCTTTTAGCATCCTTAGGATCGACAAAACCTTCTGGTTGTATCACATACAACCTTTCCTCATGGAAACCGTCAAGGAAACTTTGTTTTGACATCCATCTGCCAAATTTCGTAATTGAAAATGCAACAACTGCTAACATAATTCCAACAGACTTTTAGCATCGCTATGAGTGAGAAAGTCTCATCATAGTCAACTCCTTGAACTTGTCGGAAACTTCTTTGCAACAAGTCGAGCTTCATAAATGGTGACATTACCATCAATGTATGTCTTCTTCTTAAAGATCCATTTATTCTCAATGGCTTGCCGATAATCGGGCAAGTCCACCAAAGTCCATAATTTGTTCTTATACAGATCCTATCTCGGATTTCATGGCTCCTAGCCATTTGTTGGAATCCGGGCCCACCATCGCTTCTCCATAGATCGTAGTTCACCGTTGTCCAACAACATAACCTCTAAGACAGGGTTACCGTACCACTCAGGAGCTGTACGCACCCTTGTCGACCTACGAGGTTTGATAGTAAATTGATCTGAAACTTCATGATCACTATCATTAGCTTCCTCTTCAACTAACGTAGGTGTCACAGAAACATCTTTCTGCGCTACACTACTCACTGGTTGAAGTAAAGGTTCAACAACCTCTTGAAGTTCTATCTTCCTCCCACTCAATTCTTTCGAGAGAAACTCTTTCTCGAGAAAGGACCCGTTCTTAGCGACAAACACTTTGCCCTCGGATCTGAGATAGAAGGTATACCCAACCATCTCTTTTGGGTATCCTATGAAGACGCATTTGTCCGCTTTGGGTTTGAGCTTTTCCGGCTAAAGCCTTTTGACATAAGCATCGCAGCCCCAAACCTTAAGAAATGACAACTTAGGTTTCTTGCCAAACCACAGTTCATACAGTGTCGTCTTCACGGACTTGGATGGTGCCCTATTTAAAGTGAATGTAGTTGTCTCTAATGCATAACCCCAAAATGATAGTGGTAGATCGGTAAGAGACATCATAGAACGCACCATATCCAATAAGGTACGATTATGACGTTCGGACACACCACTATGCTGTGGTGTTCTAGGTGGCGTCAACTGTGAAATGATTCCACATTGCCTTAAGTGATTGCCAAACTCATAACTCAGATACTCTCCCCATCGATCAGATTGTAGGAATTTGATCTTCTTGTTATGATGATTCTCAACTTCACTCTGAAATTGCTTGAACTTTTCAAACGTTTCAGACTTATGCTTCATTAAGTAAACATACCCATATCTACTCAAATCATCGGTGAAGGTGAGGAAATAATGATATCCACCACGTGCGTCAACACTCATCGGACCGCACACATCAGCATGTATGATTTCCAACAAGTCACTTGCCCTTTCCATTGTTCCGGAAAACGGGGTTTTAGTCATCTTGCCCATGAGGCATGGTTCGCATGTGTCAAGTGATTCAAAATCAAGTGACTCCAAAGATACATCAGCATGGAGTTTCTTCATGCGCTTTACACCAATATGACCTAAGCGGCAGTGCCACAAGAAAGTGGTACTATCATTATCAACTCTACATCTTTTGGCATCAATGTTATGAACATGTGTATCACTACAATCAAGATTCAATAAACCATTCACATTGGGTGCATGACCATAGAAGGTATTATTCATGTAAACAGAATAACCATTATTCTTTGACTTAACTGAACAACTGTATTGCAATAAACACGATCCAATCATGTTCATGCTCAACGCAGACACCAAATAACATTTATCTAGGTTAAACACTAAGCTCGAAGGTAGAGGGAGCGTGCGATGGTGATCACATCAACCTTGGAAACACTTCCAACACACATCGTCACCTCGCCCTTAGCTAGTCTCCGTTTATTCCGTAGCTTTTGTTTCGAGTTACCAATATTAGCAACTGAACCGGTATCTAATACCCAGGTGCTACTAGGAGTATTGGTAAGGTACACATCAATAACATGTATATCAAATATACTTTTGTTGAAGTTGCTAGCCTTCTTATCTACCAAGTGTTTGGGGTATTTCCGCTACCAGTGACCATTCCCCTTACAATAGAAGCACTTAGTCTCGGGTTTGGGTTCAACCTTGGGTTTCTTCACTGGAGCGACAACTAGCTTGCCATTCATGAAGTTTTCCTTCTTGCCCTTGCCCTTCTTGAAACCAGTGGTCTTGTTAACCATCAACACTTGATGCTCCTTCTTGATTTCTACCTTCGTGGCCTTAAGCACCGCGAACAGCTTCGGGATCATCTCCATCCCTTGCATGTTATAGTTCATCACGAAGCTCTAGTAGCTTGGTGATAGTGACTGGAGAACTCTGTCAATCACTATCTTATCTCGAAGATTAACTCCCACTTGATTCAAGCGATTATAGCACCCAGACATTCTGAGCACATGCTCACTGGCTGAGCTATTCTCCTCCATCTTGTAGGCAAAGAACTTGTCAGAGGTCTCATACCTCTCAACACAGGCATGAGCCTGAAATACCAATTTCAGCTCTTGGAACATCTCATATGTTCCATGGCGTTCAAAACGTCTTTGGAGCCCTGATTCTGAGCCGTAAAGCATGGCGCACTAAACTATCAAGTAGTCATCAGAACGTGTTTGCCAGATGTTCACAACATCCACAGACGATGCTAGAGGGGTTGGCACACCGAGCGGTGCATTAAGGACATAAGCCTTCTGTGCAGCAGTGAGGACAATCCTCAGACTACGGCCCTAGTCCGCATAATTGCTTACAATATCTTTCAACTTAGTCTTTCTCTAGGAACGTGTTAAAACAGGGAGCTATAGCACGAGCTATTGATCTACAACATAATTTGCAAAGACAATTTGGACTATGTTCATGATAATGAGTTCAATTAATCATATTACCTAAGAACTCCCACTCAAATCAACATCCCTCCGGTTGTTCGAGTGTAACATGATCCAAATTCACCAACCCAAGTCCGATCATCACGTGAGATGGGGTGGTTTCAATGGTGAACATCTCCATGTTGATCATATCTACTATATGACTCATGCTTGACCTTTCGGTCTCTTGTGTTCCGAGGCCATGTCTGTACATGCTAGGCTCGTCAAGTTTAACCCAAGTGTTCCGCATGTGCAAACCTGGCTTGCACCCGTTGTATGTGAACGTAGAGTCTATCACACCCGATCATCACGTGGTGCTTCGAAACGACGAACTTTCACAACGGTGCACACTTGGGGAGAACACAATTTTATCTTGAAATTTTAGTGAGGGATCACCTTATAATGCTACCGTCGTCCTAAGCAAAATAAGATGCATAAAAGGATTAACATCACATGCAAATCATAAGTGACATGATATGGCCATCAACTTGTGCTTTTGATCTCCATCTCCAAAGCACCGGCATGATCTCCATCGTCACCGGCATGACACCATGATCTCCATCATCGTGTCGCCATCGGGGTTGTCACGCCAACCATGCTTCTACTACTATTGCTACCGCCTAGCGATAAAGTAAAGCATTACATAGCGCTTAATGATTGACACGCAGGTCATACAATAATTAAAGACAACCCTATGGCTCCTGCCGGTTGCCGTATGCATCGACATGCAAGTCGATATAAACTATTACAAACATGATCATCTCATACATCAAATATATTTCATCATGTCTTTGGCCATATCATATCACAACATACCCTACAAAAACAAGTTAGACGTCCTCTAATTGTTGTTGCATGTTTTACGTGGCTGCTATGGGTATCTAGCAAGAACGATTCTTACCTACGCAAAGCCACAAGGTGATATGCAAGTTGCTATTTAACCTTCTACAAGGACCGCCTTTGTCGAATCTGATTCAACTAAGGTGGGAGAGACAGACACCCGCCAGCCATCTTTATGCAACAAAGTCACATGTCTGTCGATGGAACCGGTCTCATGTACGTGGACATGTAAAGTTGGTTCGGGCCGCTTCATCCCACAATACCGCCGAATCAAGAAAAGACCAAGGAAGGAAGCAATCTGAATATCAACGCCCACAAACTCCTTTGTGTTCTACTCGTGATGTCATCTACGCATAGACCTAGCTCATGATGCCACTGTTGGGGAACGTTGCATGGGAAACAAAAAATTTCCTACGCTCACCAAGATCAATCTAGGAGATGACCATCTACGAGAGGAGAGATTGCATCTACATACCCTTGTAGATCGCTAAACGGAAGCGTTAAGAAATGCGGTTGATGTAGTCGAACGTCTTCGCGATCCAATCACGATCCGTCCCGCGAACTCCCTATCCAAGTGCTGAACGGACGGCACCTCGGCGTTCAACACACGTACGGCTTGATGACGCCTTCACCTCCTCGATCCAGCGAGCGATGGTGAAGTAGTAGCTTGAGTCCTCTAGCAGCACGACGGCGTGGTGGCGGTGGTGGTGGCGGAATCTCAGCAGAGCTTCGCTAAGCACTACGGAGAGGAAGAGGGGTAGGAGGGAGAGGAGGAGGAGCGCCGTGGCACGAATAGATCTGTATGGGTGCAGCTGCCCTCTCTCCCCTCCTCTATATATCAGGGGAAGGGTGGAGGGAGGGGCGCCCCTAGATCCCATCTAGGGGGTGGCGGCCAAGGCAAATGGGGGCCCCCCTAGGGAAACCCTAGGGTGACTTGCCCCCCAAGCCAGGTGGAGGGAACCCTAGATGGGGCGCCCCACCTCTCCTGGTTACGTGAGATGGGGTGAGAGGGGCATTCAGCCCCTTAGTGGGCTGGTTTTCCCCCTCCCCTTGGCTCATGAGGCCCCCCAACACTTGCCGGGACCCCCCGAAACCCGGTCATGCTGGTCATCACCCGGTACCCCCGGAACAATTCCGGACTCCAATACCCTTTGTCCAATATATCAATCTTCACCTCCGGACCATTTCGGAGTTCCTCATCACATCGGGGATCTCATTCGGGACTCCGAACAACCTTCGGTAACCACCATAATGACTCAACTATACTTATATCATCACCAAACGTTAAGTGTGTAGACCCTGCGGGTTCGAGAACTATGCAGACATGACCGAGACACCTCTACGGTTAATAACCAATAGGGGGACCTAGATGCCCATATTGGTTCCTACATATTCTATGAAGATCTTATCGGTCGAACCTCGATGTCAAGGATTCAGCTAATCCCGTAAGCAGTTCCCTTTGTCTATCGGTATGTTACTTGCCCAAGATTCGATCGTCGGTATCTCCATACCTAGTTCAATCTCGTTACCGGCAAGTCTCTTTAATCGTTCTGTACTACAAGATCCCGTGACTAACTCATTGGTCACATTGCTTGCAAGCCTGTTGTGATGTTGTATTACCAAGTGGGCCCTGAGATACCTCTCCGTCATACAGAGTGACAAATCCCAGTCTTGATCCATCCAACTCAACAGACACCCTCGGAGATACCTGTAGAGCACCTTTATAGTCGCCCAGTTACGTTGCAACGTTTGGTACACACAAGGTACTCCTCCGGTGTCAGTGAGTTGCATGATCTCATGGTCATAGGAACATATACTTGACATGGAGAAAACAATAGCAATAAACTTGACACAATCACATGCTACGTTTATAGTTTGGGTCTTGTCCATCACATCATTCTCCTAATGATGTGATCCCGTTATCAAATGACAACTCATGTCCATGGCTAGGAAACCATAGCCATCTTTGATCAACGAGCTAGTCCTGTAGAGGCTTACTAGGGACATGTTGTTGTCTATGTATCCACACATGTATTTGAGTTTCCGATCAATACAATTCTAGCATGGATAATAAACGATTATCATGAACAGGGAAATATGATAATAACTAATTTATTATTGCCTCTAGGGCATATTTCCAACAGAGGAAATATGCCCTAGAGGCAATAATAAAGTTGTTATTTTATATTTCCTTATTCATGATAAAGGTTTATTATTCATGCTAGAATTGTATTGATCGGAAACTTAAATACATATGTGAATACATAAACAAATACCGTGTCCCTAGTAAGCCTCTACTAGACTAGCTCGTCGATCAAAGATGGTTAAGGTTTCCTAACCATAGACATGTGTTGTCACTTGATAACGGGATCACATCATTAGGAGAATGATGTGATGGACAAGACCCATCCGTTAGCTTAGCATATGATGGTTCAGTTTATTGCTTTTGCTTTCTTCATGTCAAATACATATTCCTTCGACTATGAGATCATGCAACTCCCGGATACCGGAGGAATACCTTGTGTGCTATCAAACGTCACAACATAATTGGGTGATCATAAAGATGCTCTACAGGTATCTTCGAAGGTGTCTGTTGAGTTGGCATGGATCGAGATTAGGATTTGTCACTCCGTGTATCAGAGAGGTATCTCTGCGCCCTCTCGGTAATACACATCATAATAAGCTTGCAAGCAAAATGACTAAGGAGTTGGTTACGAGATGATGTATAACGGAACGAGTAAAGAGACTTGCCGGTAACGAGATTGAACTAGGTATGGAGATACCGACGATCGAATCTCGGGCAAGTAACATACCGACAGACAAAGGGAATTACGTATGTTGTCATAACGGTTCGACCGATAAAGATCTTCATAGAATATGTAGGAACCAATATGGGCATCCAGGTTCCGCTATTGGTTATTGAGCGGAGAGGTGTCTCGGTCATGTCTACATAGTTCTCGAACCCATAGGGTCCGCACGCTTAACGTTCGTTGACGATATAGTGTTATATGAGTTATATGATTTGGTGACCGAATGTTGTTCGGAGTCCCGGATGAGATCACGGACATGACGAGGAGCTCCGGAATGGTTCGGAGGTAAAGATTTATATATAGGACGATGATATTCGGACACCGGAAGAGTTTTGGAAGGTACCGGGTAGTCATCGGATCGCCGGAAGGGGTTCCGGACAACCCCGGGAGGTCTATGGGCCTAATGGGCCAAGGGGAGAGACACACCAGCCCACAAGGGGGCTGGCGCGCCCCTCCCCCTGGCATCCTGCCCTAGGGGAAGGAAAGGGGGAGGGTTGGCCCCTCCTGCCTTTCTCTCCTCATGAGAGAAAGGAAAGGGGGGGCGCCACCTCCCCCTGCCTTCCTCCCGCGCACAAACAAGGAAGGGGCGCAGCTTGGGGCAGGAGACCAAGTAGGATTCGGCCCCACTTGGGGTGCCTCCTGGCTGCCTCCCCTCTCCCCCCACCTCTATATATATGGGAGGGGGCGCCACACATAGCCTATGACAATCTCTTAGCCGTGTGCGGTGCCCCTCTCCACAGTTTCGTCCCTCGGTCATATTTTCGGAGTGCTTAGGCGAAGCCCTGCAGAGATAGCATCACCATCACCGTCACCATGTCATCGTGCTGCCGAAACTCATCCACTACTTCGCCCGTCTTGCTGGATCAAGAAGGCGAGGACGTCACCGAGCTGAACGTGTGCTGAACGCGGAGGTGTCGTACGTTCGGTATTTGATCGGTTGGATCGCGAAGAAGTTTGACCACATCAACCGCGTTACTAAACACTTCCGCTTATGGTCTATGAGGGTACGTAGACACACTCTCCCCTCTCGTTGCTATGCATCTCCATGGATAGATCTTGCATGTGCGTAGAAATTTTTTTGTTTTCCATGCAATGTTTCCCAACAGTGGCATCCGAGCCAGGTCTATGCGTAGATGATATGCACGAGTAGAACACAAAGAGTTGTGGCCAATGATAGTCATACTGCTTACCACCAACGTCTTATTTTGATTCGGCGGTATTGTGGGATGAAGCGGCCCGGACCAACCTTACATGTCCACGCACATGAGACCGGTTCCACCGACTGACATGCAACTTGTTTTGCATAAAGGTGGCTGGCGGGTGTCTCTTTCTCCTACTTTAGTTGAATCGAATTTGACTACAGCCGGTCCTTGAAGAAGGTTAAAACAGCAAACTTGATAAATCACCGTTGTGGTTTTTGCGTAGTTAAGAACGGTTCTTGCTAGAAGCCCGTAGTAGCCACGTAAAAACTTGCAACAACAAAGTAGAGAACGTCTAACTTGTTTTTGGAGGGTATGTTGTGATGTGATATGGTCAAGACGTAATGTGATATACATTGTTGTATGAGATGATCATGTTTTTTAATATCGACAACCGGCAGGAGCCTTAGGGTTGTCTCTTAATTTTTGTATGAAATGCAAGCGCCATGTAATTGCTTTACTATCGCTATGAGTTAGCAATAGTTGTAGAAGCAATAGTTGGCGAGACGACCTCGGCGCAACGATGGAGATCAAGGTGTCGAGCCGGTGACGATGGAGATCATGACGATGCTTTGAAGATGGAGATCAAAAGCACAAGATGATGATGGCCATATCATGTCACATATTTTGATTGCATGTGATGTTTATCCTTTATGCATCTTATTTTGCTTAGAATGACGGTAGCATTATAAGATGATCCCTTCACTAAATTTCAAGATAAAAGTGTTCTCCCCGAGTATGCACCATTGCTAAAGTTCATCGTTTCGAAGCACCTCGTGATGATCGGATGTGATAGACTCTACGTTCACATACAATGGGTGTAAGCCAGATTTACACACACGAAATACTTGGGTTAAACTTGACGAGCCTAGCATGTACAGACATGGTCTCGGAACACTGGAGACCGAAAGGTCGAACTTGAGTCATATAGTAGATATGATCAACATGAAGATGTTCACCATTGATGACTACCCCATCTCACGTGATGATCGGACATGGGTTAGTTGATTTGGATTATGTATCACTTAGACAACTTGAGGGATGTTGATTTAAGTGGGAGTTCATTAGTAATTTGATTAATTGAACTAAGATTTATCATGAACATAGTCAAAATGTCTTTGCAAATTATGTTGTAGTTCAATAGCTCGCGATGTAGCTTCCCCCTTTTTTGATACGTTCCTAGAGAAAACTAAGTTGAAAGTTGATGGTAGCAATAATGCGGACTGGGTCTGTGATCTGAGGATTATCCTCATTGTTGCACAGAAGAATTATGTCCTTGATGCACCGCTAGGTGATAGACCTGTTGCAGGAGCTGATGCAGACGTTATGAACGTTTGGCAATGCTCGATCTGATGACTACTTGATAGTTTAGTGTGCCATGCTTTACGTCTTAGAATCAGGGCTCCAAAGACGTTTTGAATGCCATGGAACATATGAGATGTTCCAAGAGCTGAAATTGGTATTTCAGGCTCATGCCCATGTTGAGAGGTATGAGACATCTGACAAGTACTTTGCCTACAAGATGGAGGATAATAGCTCAGCCAGTGAACATGTGCTTAGAATGTCTGGGAACTACAATCGCTTGAATCAAGTGGGAGTTAATCTTCCAGATAAGATAGTGATTGACAGAATTCTCCAATCACTATCACCAAGCTACTAGAGCTTCGTGGTGAACTATAATATGCAAGGGATGACTAAAACGATTCCCGAGCTCTTCGCGATGCTGAAATCAGCGGAGGTAGAAATCAAGAAGGAGCATCAAGTGTTGATGGTTAACAAGACCACTAGTTTCAAGAAAAAGGGCAAGGGAAAGAAAGGGAACTTCAAGAAGAATGGCAAGCAAGTTGCCGCTCCCGTGAAGAAGGCCAAAGCTGGACCCAATCCTGAAACTAAGTGCTTCTACTGCAAGGGAAATGGTCACTGGAAGCGGTACTACCCCAAATACTTGGTGGATAAGAAGGATGGCAAAGTAAACAAAGGTATATTTGATATACATGTTATTGATGTGTACCTTACTGGTGCTCATAGTAGCCCCTGGGTATTTGATACCGGTTCAGTTGCTAAGATTAGTAACTCGAAACAGGAGTTGCAGAATAAACAGAGACTAGTTAAGGGCGAGGTGACGATGTGTGTTGGATGTGTTTCCAAGATTGATATGATCACCATCGCACACTCCCTCTACCTTCGGGATTAGTGTTGAGCCTGAATAAATGTTATTTGGTGTTTTCGTTGAGCATGAATAAGATTAGATCGTGTTTATTGCAATACGGTTATTCATTTAAGTCAGAGAATAATTGTTGTTCTGTTTACATGAATAAAACCTTCTATGGTCATACACCCAATGTGAATGGTTTATTGAATCTCGATCGTAGTGATACATATATTCATAATATTGATGCCAAAAGATGCAAAGTTAGTGCAACATACTTGTGGCACTGCCGTTTAGGTCATATTGGTGTAAAGCGCATGAAGAAACTCCATGCGGATGGACTTTTGGAATCACTTGATTATGAATCATTTGATACTTGCAAACCATGCCTCATGGGCAAGATGACTAAAACTCCGTTCTCCGGAACAATGGAGCGAGCTAATGACTTATTGGAAATAATACATACCGATGTATGCGGTCCGATGAGTGTTGAGGCACGCGGCGGGTATCGTTATTTTCTAACCTTTACAGATGATTTGAGTAGATATGGGTATATCTACTTAATGAAACACAAATCTGAAACATTTGAAAAGTTCAAAGAATTTCAGTGTGAAGTAGAGAATCATCGTAACAAGAAAATAAAGTTTCTACGATCTAATCGTGGAGATGAATATTTGAGTTATGAGTTTGGCCTTCATTTAAAACAATGTGGAATTGTTTCACAACTCACGTCACCTGGAACACCACAGCGTAATGGTGTGTCCGAACGTCGTAACCATACTTTATTAGATATGGTGCGTTCTATGATGTCTCTTACCGATTTACCACTATCATTTTGGGGTTATGCATTAGAGACAGCCGCATTCACGTTAAATAGGGCACCATCTAAATCCGTTGAGACGACACCGTATGAACTATGGTTTGGCAAGAAACTGTCGTTTCTTAAAGTTTGGGGATGCGACACTTATGTCAAAAGGCTTCAGCCTGATAAGCTTGAACCCAAATTAGAGAAGTGCGTCTTCATAGGATACCCTAAGGAAACTATTGGGTACACCTTCTACCACAGATCCGAAGGCAAGATCTTTGTTGCAAAGAATGGGTTCTTTCTAGAGAAGGAGTTTCTCTCGAAAGAAGTGAGTGGGAGGAAAGTAGAACTTGATGAGGTAATTGTACCGTCTCTCGAATTGGAAAGTAGCACATCACAGAAAACCGTTTCCGTGATGCCTACACCAACTAGAGAGGAAGCAAATGATAATGATCATGAAACTTCAGATCAAGTTACTATTGAACCTCATAGGTCGACCAGAGCACGATCCGCACCAGAGTGGTACGGTAATCCTGTCCTGATAGTTATGTTATTAGACCATGGCGATCCTAAGAACTATGAAGAAGCTATGAGAGCCCAGATTCCAATAAATGGCTTGAGGCCATGAAATCTGAGATAGGATCCATGTATGAGAACAAAGTATGGACTTTGGTGGACTTGCCTGATGATCGGCAAGCCATTGAGAATAAATGGATCTTCAAGAAGAAGACTGACGCTGATGGTAATATTACTGTCTACAAAGCTCGACTTGTCGCAAAAGGTTTTCGACAAGTTCAAGGAGTTGACTACGATGAGACTTTCTCACCCGTAGCGATGCTTAAGTCTGTCCGAATCATGTTAGCATTTGCCGCATTTTATGATTATGAAATTTTGCAAATGGACATCAAAACTGCATTCCTTAATGGATTTCTTAAAGAAGAGTTGTATATGATGCAACCAGAAGGTTTTGTCGATCCTAAAGGTGCTAACAAAGTGTGCAAGCTCCAGCGATTCATCTATGGACTGGTGCAAGCATCTCGGAGTTGGAATATACGCTTTGATGAGGTGATCAAAGCATATGGTTTTATACAGACTTACGGTGAAGCCTGTATTTACAAGAAAGTGAGTGGGAGCTCTGTACCATTTCTGATATTATATGTGGACGACATATTGTTGATTGAAAATGATATAGAATTTCTGGATAGCACAAAAGGATACTTGAATAAGAATTTTTCAATGAAAGACCTCGGTGAAGCTGCTTATATATTGGGCATCAAGATCTATAGGGATAGATCAAGACACTAAATAGGACTTTCACAAAGCACATACCTTGACAAAGTTTTGAAGAAGTTCAAAATGGATCAGTCAAAGAAAGGGTTCTTGACTGTGTTACAAGGTGTGAAATTTAGTCAGACTCAAAGCCCGACCACTGCAGAAGATAGAGAGAAAATGAAAGTCATTCCCTATGCCTCAGCCATAGGTTCTATCATGTGTGTTATGCTGTGTACTAGACCCGATGTTTGCCTTGCCATAAGTTTGGCAGGGAGGTACCAAAGTAATCCAGGAGTGGATCACCAGACAGCGGTCAAGAACATCCTGAAGTACCTAAAAAGGACCAAGGACATGTTTCTCGTTTATGGAGGTGACGAAGAGCTCGTCGTAAATGGTTACGTCGATGCTAGCTTCGACACTGATCCGGATGACTCTAAGTCACAAACCAGATACGTATTTATATTGAATGGTGGATCTGTCAGTTGGTGCAGTTCCAAGTAGAGCGTCGTGGCGGGATCTACGTGTGAAGCGGAGTACATAGCTGCTTCGGAAGCAGCGCATGAAGGAGTCTGGATGAAGGAGTTCAAATCTGATCTGGGTGTAATATACAGTGCATCGGGTCCAATGAAAATCTTTTGTGACAACGCTGGAGCAATTGCCTTAGCGAAGGAATCCAAGTTTCACAAGAGAACCAAACACATCAAGAGACGCTTCAACTCCATTCGTGAAAATGTCAAGGATGGAGACATAGAGATTTGTAGAATACATACGGATCTGAATATAGCAGACCCGTTGACTAAGCCTCTTCCGCGAGCAAAACATGATCAGCACCAAGACTCCATGGGTGCTAGATTCATTACAATGTAATCTAGATTATTGACTCTAGTGCAAGTGGGAGACTGAAGGAAATATGCCCTAGAGGCAATAATAAAGTTGTTATTTTATATTTCCTTATTCATGATAAAGATTTATTATTCATGCTAGAATTGTATTGATTGGAAACTTAAATACATGTGTGAATACATAAACAAATACCGTGTCCCTAGTAAGCCTCTACTAGACTAGCTCGTTGATCAAAGATGGTTAAGGTTTCCTAACCATAGACATGTGTTGTCACTTGATAACGCGATCACATCATTAGGAGAATGATGTGATGGACAAGACCCATCCTTTAGCTTGGCATATGATCGTTCAGTTTATTGCTATTGCTTTCTTCATGTCAAATACATATTCCTTCGACTATGAGATCATGCAACTCCCGGATACTGGAGGAATACCTTGTGTGCTATCAAACATCACAACGTAACTGGGTGATCATAAAGATGCTCTACAGGTATCTCTGAAGGTGTCTGTTGAGTTGGCATGGATCGAGATTAGGATTTGTCACTCCATGTATCGGAGAGGTATCTCTGGGCCCTCTCGGTAATACACATCATAATAAGCTTGCAAGCAAAATGACTAAGGAGTTAGTTACGAGATGATGTATTACGGAACGAGTAAAGAGACTTGCTAGTAACGAGATTGAACTAGGTATGGAGATACCGACGATCGAATCTCGGGCAAGTAACATTCCGACAGACAGAGGGAATTACGTATGTTGTCATAACGATTCGACCGATAAAGATCTTCGTAGAATATGTAGGAACCAATATGGGCATCCAGGTTCCGCTATTGGTTATTGACAGGAGAGGTGTCTCGGTCATGTCTACATAGTTCTCAAACCCGTAGGGTCTGCACGCTTAACGTTCGTTGATGATACGGTGTTATATGAGTTATATGATTTGGTGACCGAATGTTGTTCGGAGTCCCGGATGAGATCACGGACATGACGAGGAGCTCCGGAATGGTCCGAAGGTAAAGATTGATATATAGGACGATGATATTTGGACACCGGAAGAGTTTCGGAAGGTACCGGGTAGTCATCGGATCGCCGGAAGGGGTTCCGGACAACCCCGGGAGGTCTATGGGCCTAATGGGCCAAGGGGAGAGACACACCAGCCCACAAGGGGGCCGGCGCCCCTCTCCCTGGCCGCCGGCCCTAGGGGAAGGAAAGGGGGAGGGTTGCCCCTCCTGCCTTTCCCTCCTCATGAGAGAAAGGAAAGGGGGGCGCCACCTCCCCCTGCCTTCCTCCCGCACACAAACAAGGAAGGGGGCGCAGCTTGGGGCAGGAGCCCAAGTGGGATTCGGCCCCACTTGGGGCGCCTCCTGGCTGCCTCCCCTCTCCCCCCCCCCCCCCCCTATAAATCTTTGGGAGGGGGCGCCACACATAGCCTACGATAATCTCTTAGCCGTGTGCGGCGCCCCTCTCCACAGTTTCGTCCCTCGGTCATATTTTCGGAGTGCTTAGGCGAAGCCCTGCGGAGATAGCATCACCATCACTGTCACCATGCCGTCGTGCTACCGGAACTCATCCACTACTTCACCCGTCTTGCTGGATCAAGAAGGCGAGGACGTCACTGAGCTGAACGTGTGCTGAACGCGGAGGTGCCGTACGTTCGGTACTCGATCGGTTGGATCGTGAAGAAGTTCGACCACATCAACCGCATTACTAAACGCTTCCGCTTACGGTCTACGAGGGTACGTAGACACACTCTCCCCTCTCGTTGCTATGCATCTCCATGGATAGATCTTGCGTGTGCGTAGAATTTTTTTTGTTTTCCATGCAACGTTTCCCAACAGATAGGACTATGCATCTGGGGGCAGGAGCGACAAAAACCTCCCCTAACCATAGAAATTGATACATACAGGATTGAAAGAGGACCAATATATCTTCATGCTATGGTTAGGTTTTATCTTAATTAACATTAGTAGTTATGGATGCTTGTTAATAGTTCCAATCATAAGTGCATAGAATTCCAAGTAAGGGATGACATGCTAGGAGAGGCCTCTCCCACATAGAAACTTGCAATCGGTTTAGTAACTTAGCTAATTGCCTTAGGACAGCTCAGCACACCATACCACCATTATTCAACACTCTATTTGTATTATATTGTAATATATTTTATCTTTGCTTAGGAAGCACCTATCTTTAATGATTACGTTCATCGTTATCTTGCAAAACTACCTCTTTATACCCGCAACATAGTTTTATTTCTTGTTTCTAGATAAAGCAAAAGCTCGGTGTACTGAGGGTTGTATTAGTGCCGGATAGGACCTGTGAGAATATTGATCTTACCTTTAGTTTCCTGTGTATTTGTCACTTCATACTTACCACTTCCATCATTGGAAAGTACTACGATGATTCCTTGCACTTGAGGATTATCATGGTGCTGATGCGGATGTTGATGGAGATGATGATTCTAGTGATGATAGGACCTGGACTGACATATTCGCTCGTTATGCCAAACCAAGTCGTACCTCCAAATCGGCGAAACGACTTGCTCTCACCCCCTCCCCCCGATCCCACTCACCTCTAAACCCTATCCCTCTCACAGCTATCACCCCTTGTCTTTCTCCCCCTCTCGATATGGTTGTATGGTTGTAATGAACTTCAAGTCGGTGCTTGGTGTGCTTTCGAATGTTAAGTATGTTAACTTGACATGCATGGTTGTAGTGAACTTTGGTTGTTTTTTGGATGATTTGGTATGTGAACTTAACATGCATGGCTGTAGTGAACTTAGCTTCTTTTGAATGATTTAGATGAACTTGCTACCTTATAATATTGTTGTTGAAAATTATGTTATGTGTGTTGCTTGCCAGTGTCTATTGTTATATTGTTTGTCTTGAAAATGTAAACGAAATGTTGCCGTAACTTCAACTTTATCTTATCTAAATGAAAAGAGCTATATTCCACTTTTCGTTACACCTCTCCAACCAAACACAGAGACGGAACCAACCCATTCTAAAAATAAAATATCTTGAGAGCTCAAAATAAAATTAATGAAATGAGAAATAGTTCACATTCTCTTTTATAACTTACACAAAAATAAAATAGAGGGTTTTTATATTAAAAATACGTTATTCAAAGTTGGAAATTCTAAATGCCACAGTACAAAGCGGTCAAAGATCTACCATTGAATCTTGAGCATGATTCGTGCTAACTTTAGCTATAAAAGGTGTGGAATAAGCAATAGAAACAATACAACTTACAAAAAACCTGCCAACACTTGAACAACCACTAAAATGGTTTCCATGCTCCGTTGGATGATTTGACGATATCACGGTATCAAGCTAGAACGGTTTCGATTCCTTTTTTAGTCAATGTGAGAGAATGCCGAGAGAGAGAGAGAGAGGTTAGTTGCATGCAGAATCACTCCCCTCTCTCCCTAATCAGAACACATCCTTATTATTATTAATTTTTTAGCATATATTGATTATTGATATCTTCTAAGCTATAAGTTCATTTTATAACTATTCTGTATTTTTTAAATCCTAGGGAAAAGACTTCTAAACAAGACCATCATTGGATATATTTTAAACGCGTCTGAATTTTTAGACCTGCAAAAAAACTTGTTTGAATTTCTCTATTGACAAATTGATTCAAATACATTTCACAAGTGATAACAACTATTTCAGAAAATAATTTTAGTCATTTTAGAAATGATTTTAATTGTTTCAAAAATAAAAATGATTGAGATATATACTCCCATATGTTCCATAATAGCCTATAGATTTTCTATAAGTCAAACTTTACTATGTTTGGCCAAGTTTAGAGATGGAACCATCTATATCTATAATGCCACACATATAATATGAAAATACATGTGAGAGTGTAGCCAATGGTATGGATTTTGTATTGCAGATGTAATCAATTTTCTCTAGAAATTTGGTCAAAATTTGTAAAGTTTGACTTTCAGAAGAAAAAAATCTATAAGCACTACATTATGAAATGGAGGAAGTATGTTGTAAATATATACCAACAAGTGAACTAAAATATATGCCAACGCTCTTATATTATGGGACGAAGAGAGTATGAAATAGGCACTGAAATGTTTGAGATAATATGCTTCGGAAATATTTCAAATAACTGAATTATGTAATATGCGAAATACTAATGAGAAAGTGAAATTGAAACAAGTACTGAAATAAGTGAAATGTGCAATATAACTTTTTGTGCGGGGAAGGGGAATGAGATCCATTCCAACTCTCACAGTCAAGGAAAGCGGCCTAGACCACTTATTTTAGTGGAAAACCAACTCCGTTAGAAAAACACCATTGGCCCCTTCTGCGCAGACCACCACGCGCACAAGCACAAGTCGACGACCAAAAAACAGAGGAAGAAGAAAAGGCAAGGCCTCCAAGATCTCGGCTTCGAAAGAGATCTGAGAGAGAGGTGCTTCGGAGATGCACGACTTCTGCTTCACGATCCCCTACGGGTTCGCGGTCCTGGCCGGCGGCCTGCTGGGCTACCTCCGCCGCGGCAGCACCGCCTCCCTGGCGGGCGGCGCCGGCGTGGGCGGGCTTCTCCTGCTGGCAGGATTCGTCAGCCTCAAGGCCTTCGAGAAGCGCCGCAACTCCTACCTCGCCCTCGCACTCGAGACCCGTACGCTCCGTCCCCTTCCTCCAATTTCGAGTGCGCATTTAACTTATGCTTTCTAGTTCATCAGAAAAAAAGAGGAAAGCTGCACGGTGCCGAGATTACTCCGCCATTTTCTTGTTTCTGTATCTTTGGATCATACAGTACCATTCAGAAAAAGGAAAAATGTTTTTGTCATTGATGGTGGATGATACGTCACTGGTTAAACTAATGCGAAGTGGGCGGGGCATCATGGGAGTTACGCGATCTCAATGTGAATGAAATTACTAATAGAGACGGTGGTTTCCAACATTTTGATTTGGTCAGGATCAGGATTTTGTGGTTATTGCGCATGCAGGAAATTGGACTAGAGATTTCTGTCCTGGTGTCAGTGAAAATTGGTACCACACGAAATTTCCTCTTTGTTGTTAGCGACGCAGAACCGGTCCTGACATGTATTCAAACGTGCTTGAGCACTACAAAAATTATAAATGTAGTACTAGTTGTATTTCTCGGCCTAGTAGCCATTTTCATTTAGGACATGGCAAGAGTACCTGTTGTTGACTTTGGAATGGTTTCTGTGTGGTTATCATAGAATGCATTGCTGTAAATTGCTCCCTTCAAAATTGCAGTTAATTGCATTGGTGTAACATAAGATTAAAGGTGAATAGACTTTACTGAATGGGACTTTGAGCATAGTCAACGGAATGATCAGACAGCAGGGTACTGATTGCCTTCCTTGGCATTGTAGCTTGCTCACTTGCCTGGGTCCTGTAGTGTCTGAATACCTGGTTACCAGGTTAATTCGTTATCCATCATTCTTTAATGGAATGTGTGTCAATGTGTACCTGTAACCTGCGGTACCTTGTCTCGTGTAGCCATGTAGATGCTGGCTTATTGGCATTGATCCTTCTAAATTTTATCTTGATGTTTTATTTGGACTGATATTCGGATCCGCTTTAATGTGATGAGTTACTTGTAACTACAAATTTTGAGACTCATTAGCAAAGCATCTCTTGGGATTGTAGGTTTCTAACTCAATGAACTGTAGCTTTGCTTTTACATCTGTGCTGGAATGCTTTGAGCATATCGTCATATCTTCCTTTCACAGAACTTTAACTGGAACATTGTTTGCTCTAGTAGAAAAGTAACATAGGTTATTATGCTGAACTCTTAGTCCGACATGTTAATCATCAATTCTTGAATCCGGAAATAAAAGGGAGTCCTCCCCCTTAGGAATGAGGAGCTTATGCAATGTATCTACTCTTGTGGGCTTGCCTGAAACAGGAGTCCTTGATCTGTTGTTTCTGCTCTAACCGTGCAATTATTTTGGTGTCGAACAGTTTGCGCACTGGCCTTGACCTTTGTTATGGGGCAAAGATACCTTGAAACTTCAAAGATAATGCCGGCTGGTGTCGTTGCTGGTCTCAGGTAAACCTCATTTCCTTATTCTTTTCTAACCATGCACCCTCACTGGATTACACACCGTTGTGCATCAGGTAGCACCATGTGAAGAATTTTCATATATTTCCTTTATGTTGCTGTTGTGCACACAGTATGCATCTCTGACAGCTAATTTGTTCACCATTGCAGTGCTCTGATGTCGGCACTCTATCTATTCAAAATTGCTACCGGCGGCAACCATTTCTCGCCAAAGAAAGAGTAGGCCAGACGGTGCTTGGCCAAACTCGAGACAATATACGGCGTATCGTGTTCTGCATTCGAATTGTAACTTGACTGATGCTCTATGTTGTGCTTGCACCTATGGTCGAATGTTTTGTATGCGGACATGGAAAGTATTCACCATGTAAATGAACTAACATTTCAATTGTGCTTCACTGAGGCACAAACTTGTCTTAATTGCCTGTTGTCATTGAGCAAAAGTAAATACTCCTAATTTCTTGTTCTTTGATTAATCGTGGAGAATTGCTGTCTGGATCATGGTGTGTGATGTGATAAGTTACACGGCTTAGGGCCAGTTCTTTTGGGCGATTCTCCCAGAAACGCTAGATAAGATTGTAAAAAAAATATGAAGTGGCGATTCTGGGAGAAGCTGGGGAGGGGGGCGACTGGCCCTTAAAACTTCTACGTAGGCCCCCCGCAACAGATTTGAAGGGTTATTTTTGCGGGAAAGGAACTTTTTACTAATCAACCATTTAGAATCAACAATGCTAGCTATCTCCATAGGGGAGTTTCGTAGCCAACATGCTGTGCGCTGTTGCGATCAACCCATACAAGTAGGGGTGCAAACGACTCGAGTTCGAGCGAGTTGGACTAGGCTCGGCTCAATTCATACTGAAATTTCGAGCGAGCTCAAGTTGAGTGAACCTCAAGATCGAGCTGTAGAAAGTGGCTCATGCTTAGCTTGTAACGATCTCGAGTCGATTTCGAGCTAGTTTCGAGCTAAATAAGACGATATTTCTTTTATAATCTAAGGTGATTTTTTGAACAAGATAGACCACAACATAACATAAGAAACCACTATAAAATATTATTTCAATCAAAAACATTGATAATTTATATATTTCGTCAATGTTGTTTGGCTAGCAATAGAAGAAAACCGTCTACTCCTAAACTTTGGCCAGTAATAACAGAATATTTAACATTTACTATATTAAGGCATAATTTTTCTCTGCACTTTAATTAAGCTAACAACATGTGTGGTAAAGTGGTAATAAATTATCCTATTTCGCTCTAATATATACATGATTATTTAATATAATTATATTAATATCGAGCTATCGAGCTAAAATCGAGCGAGCTACTATTGACTCAAGATCAGCTCGTTTCTTGATCGAGCTACATAAAATGATCATACCCAGCTCATTTTATTTCGAGTCGATCTCGAGCCGAGCCAAAAGACGAGTCGATCTCGAGCAGCTCACGAGCCTCGAGCTTTTCTTGCAGCCCTACATGCAAGTAAGGGTGTGACTCGCTTGCGTGTCTACTAATCTTATCTATACTAATGTTTCTTTCTTGAGCCAGAATTCGTCTGATCTCATTAGTTGAATTAGCTTCTTCTTTTTTGCGGAAAAACTTCCAATTTATTCATCTTCAGTCATGGTAGTACAACGAACACTAGAAATAATAAAAATTACATTAAGATCCATAGACCATCTAGCGACGACTACAAGCATTGAAACGAGCCGAAGGCGCGCCGCTGTCATCGTCCCTCCCTCGCCGGAGCCGGACTAGTTGAATTAGCTTTGAAGGTTAAAGACGATTGTGCTGATGACCGCCCGATACCGACGCGCCAGATAAAGAAACCAACAGGCTATCTAGGCACCATTGTTTTTGACCGCTTTGCCTGTCGGTGGAAACATTTTCCTGTATGGCTGATCTGATGTGCGCACAGTTGCCATCACAAAGACGATGAGGCTGTTTCAAGTGGTCCATTATCAAGTTTGCTGTAAAAATGAAGAGACGATGAGCAGTAATATTGTGTGCATTATTCATCGATTACAGTTATATATTTAATATGCCCCGAAGGGGCGACTGTTGCACACGACCATTGCACGATGGCTCATCTAGCGGTGTGCTGCCGTCTGTTGCCATGCATGGACGGCCTTATTGGATTTGTCATTCAAAAATTCGTGTGCATAGTGTTGTGCGCATATCAGTGCTCGTGCTTAGAATGAGGGAAGAATTCCTCCTTAACAAGTACTTCCTATGTAAACTAATATAAAAAACACGAATCTTCGCGTAAAATCCATGACATAGAATTTCCATGTGTATTACTAGATGATGTGATTTAGCAAATCCCAAAAAAGAACCTTGAGAGTAAACTCACAAGTGAAAACGAGTGTGGAGTTTATGGACTTTTAAGCTAGCGTATGCAAAATCTGCAAAGCTTCACAAAAATGAGCAACTGAGACGTCCACGGGGTTCGGCATACATCATGGAGAAACCTCGGGCGCATGTCCTGCCAGCTGTCGCCAATAGGAGCGCCAGGAGCAGCGACGCGTGGCTGGGCTGTGGCGCCAAGCACAACGGTGGCAGCACAGCGGTCGCGTTTCACTTTTTCAGTTCAATTACTCCGCTCCAAGGAGTCTACAACAGATATGGGATATTCATGCCTAGCAAGTTCCAATAGTTCAGAGAGGAGCAGCAGCAAAGATAAAATAACGAAGCAGAACCCAGTCTCACACAGGCATACAGCGAACCACGTACATAAAACACTTAACCTCAGTCCTCAAGCACACAAATAGGAGATAATTCAAACATATAAGCCACCCACATAGCACACTTTAGGTTGCAGTCATACAAGTTCATAAAAGAGCGCGATGATCCGGCACCAACAAGGGAAACAAGATCATCTTTATTCGTGTAGTAGCGAGACGTGGGGGCGCTGGCAGCAGGTCAAGACCACGCTGGATGCTTAGTCGTCATAGTTGTGGCGGCGATGGTGGTGGTGCTTCTCGTAACGCTCCTTCTCATCATCAGAGTCATCATCCTGTAAAGAAGCAGCACAAAATATTTAGGGTCGGTGAGAAAGGCCTGATTTTAACATCAGTTTTGCTAAGTCTCAGTCGACTAAGACTTCGTTATGTCTCAGTCGATGCTATATGCCTTTGATCTTGCATGGAGATTCGTACAAAAATTTCTTTTCAGTTTTTTCTTTTTCTTCTTATATACTATGTCACTTGACTGAGACTTCGTTAAATCTCAGTCGACTGAGACCTAGCCACACCCTTTTAACATACAGAGGTTGCTTCTACAGGAAGCATAATGTTTGTCTGCTTCAAGAAGTGCACCAAAAAAAGGGAAAAGAATACAGCGAAAAGGTGGTACAAGCAAGATTGCAAACAATACTCCTATTGCTGAGGGCTATGCCACAATTTTTTTAGCTTAAATTTACAAAGATTGCATTTACTCAAGTACACAGATGATAAGTTATCAAATGTACGATGAGTATGGGTCATAAGATTATTGCATTCTTAAAGCTAGGGGTTCAATTAGACGAATAACCATTAGTGTGATTTTCACTAATTTGTTTAGCTACATTTCTGACAAATTCTTCTGGAAGACAAAGAGCATATACCAGACTAATTTACAACCATATCAGTATTTAAGTAAATGATGAATTTGCACAACAAAAAAGTACTCCCGCATAGTCAATCACTACTGTCAAATAATCAAAAGAAACACCACATATAATCAATCAGTGTTGTCAATGCTCAAAAGTAACATTACACTAACTCAATTTTTAGTAGAAACGTGAGCATGCTTATTGAGTACTGGGGACAAGAAAAAATTCCCAGTGCACTAAGCATTTCAATGAACCGACTGAACAGAACTGTTCATGTTAGCATAACAACTGTACTATCCAGCAAAACATTTTTCACTTTCCAGCATTTAAATTTACTATAAGAGCAACTCTTTTATTTCTTGACCACATATAAAGCATGAGTTCTAAATTGTGCATTGGCATGCTAACCCTAACCCCTTTCAAAACCCATGAACTGTTATCAGCTAACAGCATGTAGCTGAATGGCAAGAAATGGTTGTATTCATCATCTCCCACCTGATGCAAGACACAATTGCAACCATGCCAACAAGTAATAAGCGTCTAACCTTTCCTTGACCACTCACTAAGCAAGTTAATCACAACAAAATGCATAGGCACAAAACAGTAAACGCACAAGGGGCAGGAGCTTACATGAACCTTGACCATTCAATAAACAAGTTAATCGTAACAAAATCATATGCTCAAAACAGTAAACGGAAACGGGCAGGAGCTCACCTGCTTCTTGCGGCCATAGTTCCCCCCGCCGTACCCACCACCATATGAACCCTGGGTCTCCTCTCCATACGGCTTGGGCTTCTGGTACCCACCAGAGCCATAGGCACCTTCATCCTCCCCTTGCACCTTCCTCCCAGATCCATACCCAGAACCACCATAGCCCTCCTCCTCGGTCTTCCTCCCACCATACCCAGCGCTACCGTACTCCTCTCCCCCCTGCGGCCTGCTTCCGTAGCCCGACCCATAGCTCTCCTCCACCTGCGGCTTCCTTCCGTACCCAGAGCCATACTCCGATCCGCCGTAGGTCTGCTCCACCTGCGGCTTGGACCCGTAGCCGGAGCCGTAGCCCTCCTCCGGCTGCGTCGTGTTCCCGTACCCAGATCCGTAGCTCTCCTCGGCCTGCGGCTTCCTCCCGTAGCCGGAGCCGTACCCGGACCCGTAGGCGGGCTCCTCCTGCTGCGGCTTCCGGCCGTAGCCAGATCCGTAGGTGTCCTCCTCGGAGCGCTGGGGCTTGGATCCGTAGCCGGAGCCGTAGGACGGCTGCTCCTCCTGCTGGGGGCGGAAGCCGTAGGCGGGCTGCGGCTTGGATCCGTAGCCGGAGTCGTCCTCGCCGCCGTAGGAGGGCTGCTGCTGCTGCTCGTTCTGGGGGCGGAAGCCGTAGGCGGGCTGGGGCTTCTGGTGGTGGGCGTAGGGGGAGGGCTCCTCGGCGGCGTAGTGGGGCGCGTCGTAGGAGGTGGAGGGGGCGGAGCAGGGGTAGCAGGTCTCGTCGGAGGGCGGGAGCGGGCGGCCGAAGGTGACGAAGAGGTCGTAGCCGCCGCCGTAGGGCGTGGAGTCGAACTCGTCGAAGTCGTCCGGCTCGTCGCGGGACCTGAGGTTGTAGGCGGTCGCCATGGCTGCTGCTGCGCTGGTGGGGGGATTGGCGGGGAGATCAGAGATCAGGGAAGAGGAGAGGGGCGGGAGTGGTGTGTGACCTGGGAGTCCAGAGGGCGCGTGCTTATGCTGCGGTGGGATGCGATCGATTAGCGCGTCGGCGACGTGTCGGGGTGGACGCGAGATCTGCGGGAGTCGCGGGGTGCACGTGGTGAGTGGCTGGGCGGTGGGATGAGGTGTTCTCGGGACGACGGGCGGCCGACAGGGCACGCTGGACGCGCGGCACCGGGGGAATGGATGGGTGGGTTCCCATCCCCGTCCCGATCTGACCGCTCACGACGGGTGAAAACGGCACGTTCGGCTGCCGCGCCCTGGCCTGGGTGACCGCGTCACCAAAATCATGTGACCGCGCACCGGGTAACAAACTGACGAGTGAAGTCTGAAACGAAACCTGTGGTTGCAGGGACAGACGCAAATGAACCCCGACCTTGAAATCCTGGAAGTCCATACCCTGAACTCTCTGATCCCGTACTTTTTGATCGTTGTGTGCTTATCCAAACGGCGGGATTCGTACGTGGCTCGGGAAAGGTTGGGAACAGGCCGAGTCAGCATCTGCAGGTGGGTCTCAGGCTATAACCTGGTTGAGCCGGACCAATTCGCTCACCCCCCTTGTCTTCCCCTTCGCCTCTTCCTCTCCCGCGACGCGCCTCGGCTCCTCTTCCACGGCGGCGACGTCGGCGAGCTGATGATTGCGGCGGCCGCCGACGACCACTCCGGCCGAAAAGAGCAAGGTACGCCTGGTCCATCTCCCCTCTCCAATCTCAGGTGTTTTCTTCGTTTCTGTCTTGGTTAGGTTTAGGGTTTTTGAATGCTAAAACCTGCAGTAATTAGAGGTCTTAATCAGTGGATTTGCTAGTGATTTATGTTGTCCAGTATAGTAATCAGTTGCGATGCTTGCAATGTAGGTTCTTTTTGGTGAATCCATGGACCCGGCTGAGATTTTGAACGTCAGATTTCATATAGGGGGGCAATTTGTTCGAATTGGTCCTTCTTTGGACTATGTTGGGGGAGATGTGGCCTACTCTGAGATTGAGAGGGACAAGTTGTCCTTGCAGGAGGTCAAAGGTTTTCTTGCAGATCATTTGACAGTAAAGGAAAGCATGAAGTTTTATTTTCTTATGCCTGGCAGAGACTTGATTAATGGGCTGTTGTTTCTACATGATGATGCTGGTTGCATGAGTATGTCAGATCATACAACAGATGGTGGAGTTGCAGAAATTTTTGTGGAGTACAATGGGGAACAGGATGAAGAAGGAGAGCAGGAAAGTGACTCTAATTTTGAGAATGAAATTCAGGATCACATGGACAGTGGAAGTGAAGAAGATATGCCTACTGTGATGACTGCTGAAGAAATGCAAGTGGAACATCACAATGACAATGTAAATGGAGATTTACTACAGCAAGTGCTTGTCCCCAATGACAATGGTGTTATTGCTACAGTCATGAGCAGCCCATTGAAGAGAAGAAGTTCTGAAATGTGCAATCTTTCTCAGAGTTCTCAAGTGTGCAATCCTTCCCAGCCTTCAACAGTGCCTGCAGCTGCAGTTCCAGCAAGAAAAAAAGCAAGAGTACAAGGAGCAGAGCTTGCAGCAGTAGCACAAGGAGCAGAGCTTGCAGCAACAGCACATGGAGCACAACATGCAGTAGCAGAGCAAGGAGCAGAGCAAGCAAAAGAGGAGTCGGATTCAGATGATTCAGAGGACAATGACTATGTTCCACATACTGATGATAGTGGAGAGGAATCAGAGGTAGTTGAGCTAAGAAAGCACGCAAGGAAGTTCAGAAAAAAGATGAAAGACTCCAGGGAATGGGTTACTTCAGATGCATCAGGGGCTGTTCCTATTGACTTCATTGCAAATGTTGAAGAAGTAGTGGAGGAAATGGAATTTGAGTCAAGTGATGAAGATTATTCCTATGATGAAGATGAGGAGGGGCACATTGTTAGAAGGAAGAGCAAATACCCTAGATTTGACCCTCATACTGATATTCCACACTTTAGTTTGGGGATGGTTTTCAGAAGTAAAAATCAATTTGTCAAAGCAATTAAGAGATATGGTCTTGCTACAAAAAGAAGCATCAATTTCTTAAAGTCTGAGGAGGTGAAGGTCAGAGCCAAATGTGGATGGCCTGGGTGCCCATGGCTTGTCTATGGAGCAAAGACTAGCAGGTGCTCAAGGTTTCAAATCATTACATATGAGGATGAGCACCATTGTGCACAGAATAGGGAAAACAGGCTTGTTTCTGCAAAGGTCATAGCACAAAGATATGAACATTTCATCCTTGCCAATCCAATGTGGAAGATTGATAGCATCAAAGCCACTGTCCTAAAAGATATGTTTGCTGATGTTTCCACTTCAAAGTGCAAGGCAGCAAAAAAGATTGTCATGGATAAGTTGATGTGTGGTATGAAGAGTGAGTATACTAAAATCTTTGACTATCAGTTAGAGTTGCTTAGAAGTAACCCTGGGAGTACAGTTGCTGTTTGTTTGGATCCAAAAGAAATGGAAATCAATGTTTTCCAACAGTTCTATGTTTGTTTCAATGCTCTCAAACAAGGGTTTAAAGCTGGTTGCAGAAAAGTAATAGGGCTAGATGGATGCTTCTTCAAAGGAGCATGCCAAGGTGAATTACTTGCTGCAATTGCTAGGGATGCAAACAACCAAATGTACCCTGTAGCTTGGGCTGTTGTGGAAAAGGAAACTACAGAGACATGGAAGTGGTTTATTGGGCTGCTAATCAAGGATTTGGATATCAATGATCAAGGAGCTGGCTGGGTTTTTATTTCTGATCAGCAAAAGGTTATAACTGTTTTCATTGTTGCAATTGTTGTATGTTTCCAAATGTTGTATGTTGCACTTGCTTTAATTGTTACAACTATTTTCATTGCTGCAATTGTTTTTGTTATTGTTGTTGTTGGTTAGGTAATGCTAGGTAGTAGTCCATAAGGTTAGGGGTATGTAGTTGTCGATAAGGTTCAGGGTAGGTGAGGGTATGTAGTTGTCGATAAGGTTAGGGGTAGGCATTCATATATACTTTAATTGCATTTATATCTTCTTGAGATTGCATTCATATATACTTTTATGTGGTGTTAATATTTATGTCTCTTTTGTAGGGCTTAATTAATAGCATGAGAGATTATTTGCCAAGGGCACAACACAGGATGTGTGCAAGGCACATTTATGCCAATTGGAGAAAGAAGCACAGGGACCATGAACTACAAAAAAGATTTTGGGCAATTGCCAAGGCTTCAAACAAACAGGATTTCAACTACAACAAGGCCAGACTTGCTCAGAAAACCCCTGATGGTGCAAAAGACATTATGAGGACAGAGCCAGTGCATTGGGCTAGGGCTTTTTTTCCATATGGATCAAACTGTGAGTCAGTGGATAACAACCTATGTGAGTCTTTCAACAATGCCATCATAGAATCTAGGTTTTACCCCATAATATCACAGCAAGAGATGATAAGGAAGAAGGTGTATGTCAGAATTCAAGAACAGAGAAGCAAAAGTGATAAGTGGCATGGAACAGTTTGCCCTAACATTTTTAAGAAACTACAAGGCAACATCAAGAGAACTCAGTTCTGTGAGGTGCTCTGGAATGGCAAGGATGGATTTGAGGTCAAGCATTTGACTGGCAGAGGAAGGAGATACACAGTGAACCTTGAGAGAAAGACATGTTCATGTGGATATCTACAGCTGGCAGGCCTTCCTTGTTGTCATGCAATCTGTGCTATATACAAAAGTGGCAGAAAAGTAGAAGAATTCGTTGACCCATGCTACTACATTGAGACTTTCAAGAAAATATATGAGCACTGTCTCCAGCCTGTGGAAGGTGAAGAACGTTGGCCAGTTTCTCAGAACCCTAGGCCAGTGGCACCTGGCTATATTGCCATGCCAGGAGCAAGGAAGAAAAACAATGATAGGAGGAGAGAAGAGGGGGAAGCACCCAAAGGAAAGAAACTTAGCAAGCATGGAATTCAAATCACTTGTGGATCATGTGGGGGTAAGGGACACAACAAAGGATCTTGTTCAAAGAATGCTGATAGAAACAAAAAAACAAAAGCATTTCTTGGGAAGAGAGGGGAAAAACAGAGGTCCACTGAGGTAATATGCAACTGAACATTAGCAATGTTTTTTCTACTAACTTTTCAATATGCACCTGACTAGTGCTTGTTATTTTTCCTATTTGCAACAAGCAGAGACTGAGGCTGCAAAAAGCAGGGCAGCTACAACTAGATCTTCTCAACCTGCAACCAGGACTCAAACTCCTCAATCCTATCAACCTGCGGCAACTACAAGCTCACAGCCAGCCACCTCAAGCTTCAGACCTCCCAGAAGATCAGCACCAACTGGAAATGAAGCACCTGGAGGAAGTACATCTGCTGGCAGAGGTAGAGGAAGAGGATTCATGCCCTATCTCACAGCTTCTGGGAACTACTGAAGTTGTGTACTACTGAAATGTGGTTGTTATGATCCATATGCAACCCTACTGATGTGTAGAACCATGTGAACTACTCTTATTTTGGATGTGTGTGTCCCTGTGAACTTGTGTTTATGTGCTATGCTAAGTGAACTTGTGAACGTGATCTATATGTAGGAAATTTCCTTTGATCTATATTCAGGATATTTCATATCAATGGGTTCAGTTTATTGTGTTGCTGCCAAAAATGTGCATGGCTACACTTAATGTTGTTGCTGCCAACAATAAGCATGGCTTCACTTCATTTTGCTGCTGCCAACAATGAGCATGCATTTAGTTAATTTTGTTGCTGTTAAAAAAGAGCATGGATTCTCTCTGAGTTGCTGTCAAAAATGACACTTAAAACCTGACAAAAATATGCAAACTGAATTCAGTACATTGCTTGTTAAAAATTCAGTACATTGCCTGACAAATTTTGCAAACTGCATTTCATTGAAACAAATATAACAACTGAATTCAGTACATTTCGCTTCCATTTGTACCACATGAGCTAGGATAAGATCATCCCTACAACTAAACCTGACACAAATATCACAATGCCACACACCAGCATCAACCCTTTCCTAACAAAATTATCACTAGTCGATGCACCAGGACCATCCCCTGCAGTTTGCTCATTTCTCTTCTGTACTTCCACACAGAATGCACCAGCACCTGCATCTCCATCTTTACACACTGCTGCTGCATCATCCTCTAGCTTCCATACCCTATCTCGAAGATCTCCCAGCAAAACACGTAGGAATGGAGTTGTTGGGTTATCGTGCCACTCAATGAACCCATGCTGTTCAAGAATTAAACAGAAGTTTATCAGAGAAACACATCGAACAGAGAAGAGGAGCAGAGAGCACATACAAGAACAGAGCCTACCTGAACTTCAACGCATGCATAATATCTTCTTCCAGGGTTCGCCACACTCCATGAAATCCACCGCGGCGCCTTCCTCCCACAACGGCCGCAGTAAACCGCCGGCTCGTACTCCATCGGCTGCTCACGATACGGCACCGGCGACCTAGCAGCAGCGCCTCTCCGTCGAATCCCTCCGCCGCGTGAACAGGCGGAACCAATCGAGGACGACGACATAGCCCCGGCCGCCGGCAATCGCCGCCCTCTCTCGCTCGTGTTGCTCTGAATCGAGGTGGCCCGCCTTTCTCTATCTCTCGCCCTCGAACCCTAGAGAAATTCCCCACTAGCGTCCGCTATTAAAAAGAAAGCTGCCCGAGCACAGCTGGCATTACTAATTCGCAATCCCCCCCTCGAACGGTGACACGTCAGCAGATCCTGGCCTCAAACGAGCTTAAGAGCGTAAAAGTACGGGATCAGAGAGTTCAGGGTATGGACTTCCGGGATTTCGAGGTCGGGGTTCATTTGCGACTGCGCCTACAACCACAGGGTTCGTTTCAGACTTCACTCCTGACTGACTGTCGTGTGTGCTTACCGTGATTTTTACTGATATCTGAAGAGCAAAGTGCGTTCGTGCCCGGGCGCCTTATCACGGATAATGTCATTGTGGCTTATGAGTGTGTTCATGCAATACGAACAAGGAAGAGGAAAAAGCCTCTCTGCGCAGTTAAACTGGACATGTTGAAAGCATATGATAGGATGAAATGGATTTTTTTGGAGCAAATGTTGGCTCGGTTTGGGTTCGCGCCTGACTGGATTGCTATGGTAATGGGATGTGTCACATCAGCGAGCTTTTCAGTCAAACTAAACGGTGGATTCTCTAGGTGTTTTGTGCCATCCAGAGGTCTTCGCCAAGGTGATCCTATTTCGACATACTTATTCCTATTTTGTGTGGAGGGTTTTTCTGCATTATTGCGTCGGGCTCAAGAGGACAACAATATCAAAGGTGTCACTTTTGGGAGCACTGGCCCCCACGTTACACACCTACTCTTTGCCGATGATAGCATTGTCTTCTTGGAGGGATCACAGGACAGTCTGGGTGCACTGAAGGAAATATTGAGGAAATATGAAGTGGCATCTGGCCAAAAGGTAAATCTCCAGAAGTCATCAATTTTCTTTAGGAAGGGGTGTCCTCAAGAGAGAAAGGATTTATTCAAGGAGGCATCGGTATTGAGACAGAGGCCCTTGGAGAGAGATACCTAGGGCTCCCAACAGTGGTGGGTCGCTCAAAGGATGGGACTTTCAAACATGTCACAGAATCGTCCAAGGGCAAGGTCTCCGGATGGAAAGGATAGGGGCTGTCAAAGGCGGCTAGAGAGGTACTTGTAAAATCCGTGCTACAGGCTACTCCAACTTACACCATGAGCTGTTTCCAACTCACAAAGAAGATGTGCCGGAAACTGACTTCTATCTCCTCCAAATTCTGGTGGGGGGCAGCGAATGGGGAAAGGAAGGTACATTGGATAGCATGGGAAAAAATGTGTACAGCTAAGCGTGATGGTGGTCTTGGGTTCAGGGATCCGGAGGCCTTCAACCAAGCTTTGCTAACTAAACAAGCCTGGAGGATCTTACAGGTACCGTCATCTTTATGTGCAAGGGTGCTCAAAGCCAGGTACGTCAAAGATGAAAGCATCATGACCACAACGTGCCCGTCTGGGGCATCTTACACTTTTAGAAGCATATTACATGGGCGTGATCTGCTGCGTGAAGGTACTATTTGGCGCATAGGAGATGGCTGAAATGTACACATCCATCATGCTAATTGGATACCTAGGGAGGGAAGCATGAGACCTTTGGGTCAGGTCGGAACAATGAGAAGCTACAGAGTATGTTTACCCAAACTGATATACAGGACATTAAGCAAATCAAGGTGGGTGGACCAGGAATGGATGACTTCCAAGCATGGAACTATACGAAGAGAGGACAATTCTCAGTGAAATCAGCGTACCACCTGAGGATGTTGCTAAACAGGGTGAGAACCGGACGGCCGGAGTCCTCATCCTCGGTACAAAAACATAAGGGGTGGATGGCCTTGTGGAATACAAATGCGCCAAACAAAGCGAAGATACACATGTGGCGTCTTATGCGGAATGGACTAGCAGTGGGGGCTGAGCTATACCGAAGGAAAATTAAGAACGGCGTTTTTTGTGCAGCATGTGGAAGAGAAGAAACACTATATCATCGTTTCTGGGCATGCCCACACTCGGCGCTGTTCTGGAAAATTATGCGATCGGAGAAAGGAGTTGCGGTGGCGATCCCGCCGTGTTCAGTTAGCTCCTCGAGCGCACTTGCTTCCTGGCTGCTAGGGAGGTTTGCGGAGGCCGCGGATGATGAGCGAGAAGCAATGGTGCAGGCCACATACGGGCTTTGGCTAGCGAGAAATGAAGCGAAGGATGGAAGGAAGATAGCAGAGGCACACGAGGTAGCTGCATCAGTTGTGTCCTACATGGCTGAATGGGCTGCAGTTCATGAGCGAAAGGCTCCCACGACAAGCACGAGGGAGGTTCAGCGATGGATAGCTCCGGAGTCAGGATGGGTCAAAGCGAACGCCGACGGAGCCGTCTCAAGGCATGGTGGCAAAGGTGGTGGCGGCGTCATTCTCAGAGGCGACCATGGGGACTTCCGAGCGGCGGCCTGCATGTTCAACGATGGAGTAGTGGACGCCGAGACGGCGGAGCTGATGGCATGCAGGAGGGCGGTCGAATTAGCAGGTGAAATCAATGTCCAGAAACTACACCTTGAGACGGACAGCAAGGGTGTGGCGAGTATGCTTGCAGACCCGAACAAGAACCTCTCGGCTTCGGGACCGTGTGTTGAGGAGATCAAACAAATGATGCGTGGCTTCAGCGAGGTGAAGGTGTCGTGGGTACGACGTTCAGCAAACTCACTGCTCATAAGTTAGCTAAGGTAGGCGTAAGGGAGGAACGCTGTAAGATTTGGCTAATGGTACCTCCGGACTTTGTGCTTGATGTGGTCTCAGGTGAGATCCTAGACTTTCATTAGATAAATAAAGCGGCAAGAGTTACCCTAAAAAAAAAGAAAGACTCGACAAAATGTATGGGAGTATATATAGGACCAATGTACCAACGTGTACACTCTTGGAGTTGATCAGGGTCTAACAGGCCAGTTCCGGCTGCGAGGCCAATAGAGACCATCGCGTGCTCCATGCGCGACGATCCGCTGTCCGTCATTCGTCGCGAATAGATTGTGGTGGTGATGGTCTACTGCCACCCCACACCCTCTCGGCAAACGTAACTCTCTCACCTATGGACGATTTCAACTATTTTTCTTTAGGACCGACTTAACCGAGCATGACAATTGTGAACGACTTGCATAGCAATTTGTGTTGGCCGTGGATGACAAATTTAGTTACAAGCATGACAAATCCGCCATCCTCGCAGCAATATAAATTGCCATAAAAACCTTCAGTTTTGTCATACCCTCCCAGAAAACGTCAGCATAATAACATTACCATTTTCTTTATAGAGGTCACCTTAAACATTTCTAACTACAGGGCAGTTAGAAGTCTAAAAAGTCTTACATTAGTTTACGGAGGAAGTATATTTTTATCTAAAAAAGAGCAACCCGCCATGTTCAATGGAACATTTTCTTTCCCGCCATAAATTATGATAATGGCATGACCGACTCCAGGAGCAACTCAACTACCTGAGCACCAGTATTATAAATATGGGCATATACATAGAAGACAGGGAAGTGTGGGAACTTGTTCGACTCTTCCTTGACACCTAATTTCAGGGGTAAATGCATCCAGTTCATGTTATGCAGCAAAGGATAAACTAGCACCCTACTCTATAGGATATTTTTGTACACTTGTTACAGCAAAAAAAAAGAAGAAAAAGAAAAGAGAAGAGACAACAATGCTGCTGTAAAGAATAATGGTTTTAGAAGAAAAAAACAGTAGATTCTCATTGGAAATCTAACTGCCAATTCGGTCAAATTTGCCATGGTGTGATATACACAAGGCCCTGGCCACAGTGCCTCTTGATGCTCAAGGTGAACGTATCGATAGCATCTTTCTGTTGAATAAACATGAATCATCCAACTTTGGCTGGAAAACTAAAGACATATAACTAAACAAAGGAGGATCCCATTCTACCTGACACGCCGACTCTGAAATCTCAACTTCGTTATGACATTGCCCAACATCACATAGTGCAGTAAGTGTCCTGGAACTTTTCTTTTCTTCCTTTTTCCTTTCGTTTCCTTTGCTTGATGGATGTGTATATTTTGGATTGTCTCCACCGATAGATGGACTGAAAAAAAATTGCCAGCTTCACTGGAAAATTTACAGCTGTCTTTGGAGGGTAAAACGACCAAAATCTCTCCTTTTCCATCATTGGCAAGCATTTGTTGGAGCTATACAAAGAATGGTATAGTTACTGATGGACAGCTGGTGGACGGCAGGAAAAACCAATGCACCCTTTTTGGTTTATATATGTTATCAGCTGATGTTGATCTCTGATTTTTCTTAGTCATCTGTTTCCTGTACTTGCTGTCTTCGTGGTTGGTTGGCAGACAATTTTTTCAATACCCGTTTTAAGGCAGCCATGATCTCTGAAAATGATGGACGCGTCTTCGGGTCTCTACAATCAGACAAAATACAAACAGAATTCAGACCGTAAGCATATATGTAAGTACAGTTGGAGATGTAAGACTGATAAAGGAAGAGAAGAAAAAAATCATGTAACTACCGCTTTCTTCTTCAACTTTGTTGAAAGCATGGCAATGGTAACCTGTTGTTTTAGTATTGGTCATCAGATAGTAACATGTGTCTATTGTTACACTAACTACTAATTTACTATTTCAGGTATGGTGTGGTATTTGTGATAAAAAAATGTATGTAGTTTCTTCAGTATAATGTGTGGCCACACAAGGAAGGACCGAGTACGGAATGATGATATACGAGATAGAGTTGGGGTAGCACCGATTGAAGAGAAGCTTGTCCAACATCGTCTGAGATGGTTTGGGCATATTCAACGCAGGCCTCCAGAAGCTCCAGTGCATAGCGGATGATGGCTAAAGAGTGCTGATAATGTCAAGAGAGGTCGGGGCAGACCGAACTTGACATGGGAGGAGTCCGTAAAGAGAGATCTGAAGGACTGGAGTATCACCAAAGAACTAGCCATGGACAGGGGTGCGTGGAAGCTTGCTATCTATGTGCCAAAACCATGAGTTGGTCGCGAGATCTTATGGGTTTCACCTCTAGCCTACCCCACTTGTTTGGGACTAAAAGCTTTGTTGTTGTTGTTGTTGTTGTTGTTTCTTCAGTATAATGCGAAGTCATTACTTTATTCCCTCGCACAATGAGGCGATAGGTTCTTTCTTGAACATACTCCATTTAGGCATATAAAATGAATGTGGAATTAAGAGTACCTCCTTTGCTTATAACATTTTATACGAGTGGAAATATTATAGGAACTTCTAACAATTTATCATGCAAGAAGAGAACAAACTAATTTGACATCTGAACAAGCTTACAAGATTCGACTTCTAAACCAGAAACTAGCAACTACAACAAACCCGAAAATATAAATATCCCAATAAACGTGTCATCCAGAACTTCGCTTATAAGGAAAAACAGAAACATGATGTTCTTTGGCAAGTAGGCATAGCACCACTGGCTTTCTCTAGCATGCAAAAGAAGGCGATATTTTCTCTAGGGATGCTAGTGTCCTTTTAAACAATTAAAGGTTAAGCAAAGTTGTTCATATTCCACTTTTCTTCGACTTCTAATAGTTTGGTGTGTGAAACTTTCAATCTGAATCGTGAATGTATCTCCCATCTCATTACCTCTTAATTGTAGACTTAAGACACACTTAATTACCTATTAATTGCAGGCATATGGCTCGCAATTTAACCTGCTTAGTGCCAGGTCTTCTCCTTTGAGCCGTTGGGAAAGAAATAATTATATGGTGGACAAATTATATTCTAAATATGGATTTCACATCTGTTTATATAGTCCCTCCATCCGCAAATAGATGGCGTAGAAACTGAGTCAAAAAGCAATGCTTTCTAAGTTTGACAAAGCATATATACAAAAATATGAAGATAAACAATATCAATATATCCACCATTAGATATATTTTTCATAATGAATTTATTCAAAACTATAGTTGTTAATAGCTTCTTCTATATATTTGGTCAAATAGTTGACTTTTTAACTGAATTTATAGGTGATCTATTTATGGACGGAGGGAGTACTTCCCATGCAATATGTTCACAGTTGTTAGTGTAACTACGATGTGAGTAGCAAAATGCACAACGCCTTGAAACAACCAGCATCTTGCAGCAAAGTACTCCAGAAAAATAATAGAAACAGTAATATTCTATCAGATAATGATGTATATGAAGCAAGTTAAAGCATACTAACGTCTGCCAGCATCTCTCTATTATCTCTGCTATGGCAGGATCCACCTCGGCTGGAATATCAAGGCGTCGTTCCTGAAAACCAACAGCTCCAACCACTTGCATGGGATTCATACCTTCCCATGGCTGTAACAAGGTACAAAGTTCCCATAATATAACCCCATAGCTGAAAACATCACATCTGCAATGTAAAGGGCAAATAAATCATTTGTCAAATAAAATAGGGAAAAAACACACATATGAGGGAGCAACATGAAGAACTTACTTCTCATCCGACGGTTCATTTCGAAGCACTTCTGGTGCCATCCATTCCGCCTGCAATTGATGCACGTGGTCAGTAACCTGTAGAAGTATTTGACCTAGACCCAGCTACCAGATCAGCAAACTTCCATGTTTAAGAATCCCCTAGGTATGAGAAGCGAACTTGTACATTCAAAATATGCAATGCTAACTTGCCCATAGTACAGTAAACACACAGTCGAGGAACCAAATAAACCAGTTGTGCCTTAATACTTACATGAAAATAGGCAAATGGCCATATCAAGGCTGTGTTCTTATTGATGTACTGGTATTTCATCATTTGACCATCATTCCAACCCACTCAGTCTCATACCCACAGGAATGCATCACTCAGTGGTAGACAAACAAGTAATTATGAATAATAAATGATGAATCGGTATGCAAAGTCGACTACACAGGGGCCAATCTGTGCTCTAGGTTTGTTATCCAGGGACCATGGTCCTTTGTGTAATACTCCCTCCGTCCCAAAATAAGTGACTTAATTTTGTATTAAAGTTGTACTAAAGTTGAGTCACTTATTTTGGGACGGAGGGAGTGTTTAGAAAGCCCTTACAGAATTTTATCATCTGTGAGCACTTTCCAGGTGTTCAAGTCTTCAAGACCTTTTGCCACACAAATATATGCAAGTTTAAAGAAGATTCATACCACAATAAATCGAAGCAACAGCCTAATTATGCTTCTGGGCATGGCCAACAGATCAGCAACCTTCTCCCAACCCCTGAAGCTACTTACAGCAATCTCTAAAATCGAGTCGGCTAGTGTTTCAACTTTTCCTACACAATGGAGTTACGTATAGACCCATATACATGTTTATGGCTATGCTTAGCAATGATGTAGCTTATGATAATCCCATTTGCCCAACTAGCTTGTGCCTGTTTTATCATTTAGCTAACCAACTTTCTTCTGTTTCTGCAGCTAATCCACAGCAGGTTATAATATAAGTCCAGCACAACAAAGCTCAGCAAGCGCAAACTCAGCCTACATTACAGTGAAATAAATAAGTTCATACAAAAGCAGAACTAACACATAAGCTGTCTATACTCTATGTTTTTCCAACAAAAAAGGTTTCCTATTCTTAGGTAGAAAATGTAAAATTAAACACAATCACAAGCAAGCTTACTGTTCCAGCCGTGGATCTTGAGGAAAGGAAGGTATTGTGCTTTATACGTGATAAACCAAAATCACAAACCTAAATAATAAGAAGACAATGAAAATGGTTATACAGCAAGAAATGCCAGAAAGAATCTAAAAAATATCACTGTTTATTACCTTCACAACCCAATTCTTGTCAACAAGTAGATTCGGTGACTTCAAATCCCGATGAACTACAACAGGGGTACAATTGTGCAAATAATTCATTCCACGGGCCTGTGGCAAACAAGAATCAGATAGGCAAGTTAGAAACAGATTCTCAAATTTAGCCCATCATTCTGCACATGAGTGAGCTAGGATAGCAAAGACTCAGGCATACCACATCAAGTGCCATCCTTATACGTTTTCTTTCATCCAACTGGTTGTTGGGGCGACGGATCAACCGAAACAAACTACCTCTGCATTGTGCCATTGTCAATATCACAGTTAGCAATTATGGTAGTCAACGAGTCCAGCAGTCTACTGAGAGAAAATATTAAGACCATCATAATCTAGATAGCTTAAAATATACTACTCCCTCCAGTTGGTGATAGAAGTCCTTTTGGATGACAATCGAAGCTCAAATACAGATATAGTCGGATTCAAATACATATACAGTCGGACTCTTACTAGGCCGTGGACTCACACATGTGGACTCCATTAGACCAAAATACTAGCTAGCTAGTGTTTGATTTCCATGTCTGTAAAAGAAACTGAGAGTTATTGTATATATGCAGGTTCCCTACGTATTGTTCCCAGCGGAGGGTGATTGTATCTCTCAACGTATGGTTCTTAGCCAGCAATCAGGTCAGGAGTCTCAAAGTTGTCGTTAGGGGATTATTTGGAAGTTCGCTACCTTGATTGTATATTCCCATTAGTTATTTTATTCATTCAAAGATGATACAGTCCAGAAGATCAGGTGACCATAAACTTTTCACGAGGTTGATTCGTATCAAGAAATTACACGTTATGGGGACAACAACTTCATCTGAAACTTCTTTTAACAGTGCACAAAATTGTAACCTTTGAGCCAAATACAACCTCTTTCAGTTCCTTTCTAAATGAGGTGACAGTCTGTGAACTAATCACTAATCCATTTTAGCAAAACAATAAAAAATGAAAGGTTAGAGGAAAGATATTAGATTAAGATTATCAAATTCTGGGAAACTTTGGCGTGTAAATTGGCCCCGGTTTGGTTCCATTTTGAAACAGTTGCACTAAAAAGAAAAAGAAAATGCATGAAGTCATCAAGGAAGTAAAACGGACCTTGGAAGAAATTCAGTCAAGATAGAAAGATTGGGTATACGAGTGACAGCACCCATAAAAAGAACAACATTTGGATGCCGCAGTCTCTTCATTATTCGCACCTATACAACAAATAGCAAGGGGAGTCAGAAGGTCATGAAATGATAATCCTAGAGGGAACGGACATGTTATCCATGGTGTTATGTCTTGGGAATAAAAGGATATAAGTGGTTATTTACTCATAAATGTTGAAGAAGGGAAATAAATGAGCACAGATGAGTGCCGTATTTTCAAACAAGATCAATGGAGGGAGCTTTTGGGAGCTCAACAGACAATTCTTAAGTAATTAACAGTATTGCGAATTCGACTATTGGCCAAAATACTCTTGCCACAGGCTATGCATACATATAGATCAGATCTTATCAACTCAGTCATATGTATTTCTCTACAATACAAAGGTAACATCAGCCAAACCAAAAGATATATTGATTCTTAAATCCCTATTGCTGTCTCCGGGGCACAATGATTGGTTCATTCCCATTAAAAAAAAAGTAAGCACATCGGTACTACATACAAAAGAATGCATTTGTAATCTTCAGGCATTTGAGTTGCAGAAAGCCATATACCTCAGCCTTTAATTCTTCCAGTATATCACTTGAAATATCTTGTTGCAAGAATTTCTTGACTGCGACTTCCTACAGATGGAGCAAATTAATATGATGCAAAAAGAACACTACAAAATGGCAGTGGAAGACATTAGTACGATTCAAACAAAACAGAGTGACTGAGAAGGAATGATAGCTAGATCAAATTTTAATTGGTCCATGATTATTATCTGAGGCAAAAGGTAGCAGTCTCTATCTTATCATTATATTGAAAACAACTGTTACAGACAATAAGTTACAAAGCGGAGAGGATTAGAAGCAGAAGTGAAACAAAAGCAGCAACAGACGGATAAACTGGCCACCACCAGCGAAGAAAACAAAGGAAAGCAGGAAAAGTCATGAATTTGTCAGTACTAGTTTAAGTCAAGCAGGACAGTCCAAGCTATCATGGACAGGCTTCACTTGTCCCTGAAGTCCAGAGCTGAAAGTCATCGTACATCAACCAAGCGATATTGGCCAGAGTAATGATTTGTTGCCGAAGAACAGCATATTCCACGCCTTCCGCAGGTGCGGGGCACAGGCAGCAAACAGACAGGAATCATGATTCACATAGCACTGTTGCCAGCGCATGCATCATGCTCCCACAGTAACACCAACGGTGGCCGAGCGCGAAGCCAAGCGGTTCAAAGACAGTTGCTGTCCGACTCTTTAGGCACTATCATAGTGAAGCATAATGTGGTAGATAGGTCCATCATCCAACTGCAGGACAACAATCACATCTAGCATGAGGACCCAAGTCTTGTGACCATTACCACGGTGTTGAGGCAGCCATTGAAAGCAAGCATAAGGAACACCTTGTGTCTCAGCGGAATGGCATGTACAGAAATATAATGCTAGTTTCCAGCACAGGCTGGAAGCAATGAATGAACTGTGGAAGATAAAGTGGTTGGCACTGTTTCATGCACGAGGCATCCATGATTACATTACCGGCAAACATTATTTGATGCCTGAGAATGCAATCAGGTATCTAGGTGCAATTTGTAACAAGAGTTGATAGTGTTGAAGTGAAGAAGATGATTCGTCGTTGCTAAGTTATACATGGTCGGAAGTTAGAATTCTTGCTAATCCTTAGCAATATGTTGACTATGATATAAACACCACATTTTTCTTGATTGGAGTTAAACTCATTAGACCAAAAGTGTAAGCTCATTATTCCAACCTGGTGATAATTTCGAAATACGTTACATTGTCCCAAGCAAGTTGAATTAATTTCCAAATACATTGAGCCATTTAAATGAAAACTTACTGTTCCATGCCATTCCCCTCTGTACACTTCTCCAAAAGATCCTGAAGCACGGAAGAGGAGAAATATGTTAGTTCAAAGAACAGCATATTACAGTACAAATATCTTTTACGGAGATCTTTATGTTGTCTCGTGGGAAAGCCATGTCAATGATCCTGAGGCACAAAAGAAAAGAAAATGGGGAAATAATAAAATAGAACAATTTTTTTCAAGGGCAATACAACACTATTACAGGGTATGTTTTATATTATGTCATAGGATAACAATGTCTGGTGAATGGTAGCTCGGTAATACTATAAAGACTCACATAGTTTAAAATATCAGCAGAGCTATGAATTTTTTTTTTTACAGAAAATCAAGATAATTTTACCTAGCCCAACACGTTCTCCTAGAACAATTTCTTCCCATTGGATCTCAAACTCTGCGACATCGTCCATAGTTACATCAGATCTTACACTCTCTGTCCCGATTGACTTGTCAGAGATCCTTTCAGCTTCCCGAGGCACTTCAACCAAAACATTTCCTTGCTCGAGAGCATTTTCTTGTCCATGATCAACTTCCAGCTGATCTTTATCCCAGAAATCAGGTCGAACTCTATGGACTGGTCCATTTGCCTCTGAAGAACTAGGCAAGCTAATCAATTGACAACCCGGATCCATGTATTCATATTGCTTAACAGCAGCGGATGTAGCAACAACAGCAGCAGCAGTGGCAGCAGCAGCAACAGGCACATCAAGTTTAATATCACTGTTAGATTTAGCTGCAGCAACAACCATTGAAGATGCAACCACTGCAGCAGTTGCAACTGCAGCAGCTGTAACAGGCATTTGCTTTATAAGTTGAAATGGGTATTCCCGGGCAAGCACAGATGATTCATGCAGAGGTAAAGATGGATTATTGTTATCCTGGAAATTTGAGGGGTGATAAATACCCATTCCTTGGACAGGTTTAGGCCGGTAAGGAACAGCCTTTGTTTGGTGTTCATATCCAGGATGAGGTGGCAATGAAGGACCGTGATCACTTTCATCATGTGATGTGGATTCAAGCTCATTCATCCGCTTTATCATTTCACCTTTCGTTTGAAACAGAGATGTGTCATACACAATTAGGTCTTTTGGTTGTTCCCTAGATTCTTCTGAAAACAAATCAGGTGGTGGCACAACTCCATTTTCTAGTAATACAGCATGGATCTTCTCAGCTAACTGGGGGTTATCTTTTGCAGCACTAATCATATACTCTGACACATCTTTCACCTTCGTCCTCCTTACAGCTGGAGCGCTACCCACCTCAGAAGACGAAGGTGAACTTGACGATGACTTATTTGCTGCAATTGGCTTTTCTTTGTTCTTCACAGCCAAGGTATGGTCTGCATTTCTAGATTCCTTGATAATAGGCAAACTTTCACTTGCATGTGAGCCAGCGGATAGTTCCCCCAATGAACTTGATTGCAAAGATCCTTGGTCACGAGTCTGGCTAGTTGTTACACAATACGGATCCACAACATTGGTAGGTGTGGATCCTTTTGACTCGTTTTCAAAAGAACCACACACAGAACTTGAAGGTTCACTAGTAGAAGATCCCAACTGAGTGTTGCCGTCATCTTTGTCACCTTGGTGGTTATCTGCAAAGGAACTTTCTTCAAATTCTCTACCCAAGTCTGCACCGTCTGAAGCAATAAGAGTACCAGGATCTGACATGAGATCGACAATGTATTCCCTGCAAAAATGTGAAAGTATTACATGTAATACCATGACAATGTATTAATGTAATGCAACTCTCCATTTTTCTCTGCAAAAGTGGCGTAACATAAAAATCTGTCAAGGAATCAATAAGTACCTTCCATCATTCAATTTCACAATGTTCAAGGCTCCATCGTCTGATCCAGTGTACTGCCTTCCTTTGACTAGTCGACAAGGAACATCAAGGTTGTCTGCCAACACCTAGGTTCATGTTTGCACAGAAGTGGGTATAAACATACTGTCATCGACAACTAATTGACTAAAGGACAAGTCTTGTGTGTATGCATTGCACCTATCAGAAATTCAGCTCAAGGAATAGGAAGTGTACAACAAGAATATAGTCAGGTTATGTGCTACTGCTGGGACAAGGAGAGGAAGAATATGCTCACGTGAATTTATCTACTGAACTTAAATTTGAGAAAATAGATCAGGTATTGCATTTGAGAAATAGATGGACCTTAACACTTTCATGTATTCTATATCCCGTCAGATAAACTTTGTAATTAGAAAAAGGAGCTGGCCACAATGAAACAAGTTACTGACCTTAAAAAGCAGCGCACGGTGACGAGCCAGGCCAATTGTGAGGCGGCCAAGAGGCATGACGGAGCTTCTAATACTAGCTCTCAGAGAACTACTCATATTCTGGTACTTCAACAGCACGTTTTCTGGATCAACAACTGGCCCACCCATGTGGTTTGCCACTAAAATAGCTAGCCTCTGAATTAAAACACGGCCAACAGAATGTGAAGTTTGAGAGCGGAAGTCAACGGCCATGATGAGTGCCTTCTGCCCAAGGTCTACAAGTTCAGAGTCTTGTGCTCTGTTGACCAACACAGCTTCTGTTTTAGCTCCAAGAGAAAAAGGTTGCTGATGCAGCTCCATCAGAGAGGGTATGGTTCGCAGTGCGGGCTTGCCCCCAGTGGCCCAAATGTCATAGAAACCATCCAATATTTTGTCGTCATAGCTAAGGGCACTGAAACTCTGTGAAGCACGAACAAATCTACCATATAAGGCAAGTAAGAAAATTGTAATAATCGCAAAAATGTAGGGCAATATTCACTTAACAGTCTCTACTCTCTAATTACGGAAAGGATCCGTGGTGGATATTCCGGGACTGTTGGTTGAGTGTTCACTAAACAAATTACTGTTAGCCCATATCTTCGAAAGTAGCAGGTTGGCTCGTTATTTCATTTGGATTTGATAATGCAATCGACTTAGAACTTCTTATATCAGTGGACTGAGCGTAGCAATCAGAATAGCATCAACATGTTTCCCCCCTTTTTTAAGTTGGATGAGAACTCTGTGGATCACGGTTTAGGCTGGGAATTAAGAAATCCTCAGTCGATTGAGCCCTGGTCGCCCTCGAACCCAGGTGCTATTGCTCACAAGTCACAAACATCATTGTGGAGCAACCAGTGAAGCAAAGGAGCATATATCATATATATCCAGCTAAGTTGCCTAACTACAGTAGCAACAATTCGGTCCATCCCTTCGATGACGATTGAATTGAACAGTTATCGGAAGAACAACACAATGATCGGCACGTATTTTTCAGCAAACAAATGAAATGTGTGATACAATCTGGTTTCAACTAACCTACTGGGTGTGCTTGAGCAATCCAGCGGACAAGTTGCATCACTAGAGCACGAGTAAGATCCCATCGCAGTTACAATGAGAATGTGTAGGATCAGCGGATGGAGGGGGAAGGGATTAGTTACCCAGTAGCGGAAGGCGACAACCTCGGCAGCGGAGCTCTGGAGCGGGCAGGAGCCGAGGCTGATCTGCTTGGCCACCTCGATCTGCATCGCCTCGGGGTCCTCCCGCGCGCTCATCTCCAGAGCCAGCTGCATGTGGTACTCCTCCAGCTCATCCTCCCGCTTCTCCTGCTTCTCAATCTCCCTCTTCCTGTCCTCCTTCCGCTCGTCCCTCCTCACCGTCTCCTCCTCCGCCGCATGCCTCTCCCCGAGCGACGCCGCCAGCGCCAGCTCCTCTGCCTCCGTCTCCACCGCCGCCGCAGCCGGCAAGGGCAGCGGCGGCGGCGGGTGCGGGTGCGGGCGCCCAGCTACGGAGCTGAGCCAGCTCGAGATTCCTGACGACGCGTGCTTAGTCTCGTGGTGCCCCCCGGCTCCGCCGCCCTTTTTGGAGGACGGGAGGGGAGGCGCGGGCGACGAGGCGCCGTCGCCGGCGGAGTCGCCGATGTGGAGCTTCCTGAGGAAGTTCTTCATCGCGCACGCCCGCCGCCGACGCCGCCTGCGCCGGCGCTATCTGCGGTGGTGGTGGTGGTGCTGGGGCGTTGGCGGATCCAACATCGCTCCGGATGTGCAGGCAGAGGAGAGGAGACGAAGCGGCTATAGCCTCCCTGTAGCGAAGGGAGCTCCCTAGCGAAGAGGAGGCGGTATTGACCTGCTGCTGCTGCTTACGAGCGGCCCAAAGCCGCATTAACTTAACCCCTGCCACTGGCCGGCGGCTGCCCGCTTGCTTGCGGCCGCGCCACACTCTCTCTGTGTAGCCGGCGGGGTGTTCTTAGCTTAATTCCATTTTTTAAATTAAAAAATCTCTGGTAAATCGGCGCTTGAGCGCGATTGGTGGACACTGCGCGCAATCAATAAAGAAAGTTTTGTTCGGGGTAACAGGGAAAGTTCTCGTGCGGTGCGGGCGAGGGGGGCACGGCTGGTTGGGGTAGGACTGTCGATGACGGGTGGGTCCAGAGAGGTGAGTGCCCGCACGGCAGGGAGAGGGATGTGCGGTCCGCGGACGTGACGTCGCCGTGACTACTCGTGGAAGCGGCCGAGGAAAGCGACGGGAAAAACCTGCGGGAGGGGCCATGCAGGAAGGGGAGCCGCGAAAGTGAAGGCAGCCAGTCCCGACGCGCGTGGACCCGGCCCACCGTGGGCGGGGCGGGGCTCCCTCTGCTTCGTGGGGCCCGGCGCACTGGTGACGCAGGCAGGCAGGACCGTGGGGCCACACCACATCCTGGCGTTCCACTTGCCGCCGGACGTGCCGCGGCGCTGCGAGCAGGGAGGCAACTTGCCCGGCTGCGCCTCGAAAACCCCACGCCAGGCCATGCGGGGCCTTGGATCCCGAGTGCGCCCGCCCGGGCCCGCGTGGCATTGGGCGGACCAAGGACCCACGCGCCCCACGCGATAGGCAGTGGGTGGAGTCGAATGGCTCAACTGGACGCGGGTGGTGGTACCTGCTGGCCTACAAGCCTGCAACTGGGTAGGGTGATGGGCGTGGTGGATCGGCCGACCCCGCGGAGCAGCCACTAGGCGGTGGGCCCCGACTGCTTCCTTGTGGAATTTGGGGCTGCGACCGGGTTGGGTGGCGTGTGTTTCCTAGTGACGGAATCTTCTAGGTTTGCGTTGCGATTTGGGTTTCCAGACAGGAATGGTCTGCGCACGTGGCTCTCGCTGCCAAGTTGGCATTGAAGATTCCGGCTAGGTTCGAGAGTGATTTCGGGCGAGTGATGGACGTCAATCTCAGTCCCGACGCGCCCGATCCTCGGGTAATTGGCAGAGGCAGCATTCTTTTCTTTTCTTTTTTTAGGGAAAGCCATCATGGCGATTTATATTTCATGCGCAAAAATTGATACATCGTTTGTTAAAACATTCATTAGAAAACCCAGAGACTCCAATTTCCAAACAATGGTTCGAGAGGTCTCCGAGTTCCTAGCCAACAAATCTGCTGCCACATTGGCCTCCCTAGGGCAGTGAGGAAACAAAATGGAAATAAAATTGCTAGCTAAAAAAGAACATTCTTCATAAATTGCGGTTGTCGGTCCTAGCGAATTTCACCACCTTGCATGATCTCGACGACCTCCATGAAGTCGGCCTCGACACAAATTTTGTTGCACCCAACTTCATTTGCAAGGAGGAGCCCGTCTCGTAGACCTCGAGCTTCTGCCGTAGCCGCATCTTCTACAAATGGGATATTGCTGCATGATGTTGCCACAAAGAATCCGGCTTCATCTCGCAGGATTGCGCCCGTGCCTCCTGCTCCCATGTCAGGATCAAAGGTAGCGTCGACATTGAGTTTAAGAATTCCCTCTGGTGGCTTACTCCATCCACATCTCTTCAGCTTTGCTTGCTTCGAATTCGCCTTGGAAAAGTTTTTTTTTTTTTGCAAGAGCTGATATTGCTTGTGCTGACCTGCTTGGTTCATAGACATGCTCGCCATGAGTGTAGCGATGCCTTTCCCACCATATGTACCATACTGTTGTGGCCACAAGATCATTGCGTTGCACATCGGACACATGGGCTAAGGTAGTGTTTGTTGACAGTAATAAATCGGCCAACACTAAGCCACCTTCCCTCTCCATTGCACATACCTCCTGTAACACATCTTGAAGCCCCAAGATCCTCCAGATTTCCAGTACTCTAGGACACAGGAACATGGCATGTCTAATGCTTTCGCAGTCCGAAGTGCATAGGGGACACTGAGAGCTCGTGATCATATGTCTGTTTGCGAGGACTCCATTGCAAGGGATGGCTCCAAGCAACGATCTCCATACATGTATTTTGATTTTTGCCGGCACACGCAATTTCCAAATGGTACGCCAAACTGGACTAGTATTTGAGGCTTGTATAGAGTTAGTCATCCTCAACTTTCGTTCGTGTTGATGCTCCCATTCTTCCTGGTATGCCGATCTAACCGAAAAAATCCCACTCCTATTAAAATGCCATGATACGAAGTCATCCATCATTCCCAGAGCCAATGGGATATTTAATATGCGTTGGATATCAATAGGCCAAAACAACTTCGATATTAACTGTTCATCCCACACTCTATTTTCTGTATCAATATGCTCCGAAACTTTTGTAACCATAATGTTACCTCTTGGTGTCATTACCTTGCGTGTAGGGCTGGTTGGTATCCAAGGGTCTTCCCAGATATTAATTTGGGACCCATCTGAAGGAAATATGCCCTAGAGGCAATAATAAAGTTGTTATTTTATATTTCCTTATTCATGATAAAGGTTTATTATTCATGCTAGAATTGTATTGATCGGAAACTTAAATACATGTGTGAATACATAAACAAATACTGTGTCCCTAGTAAGCCTCTACTAGACTAGCTCGTTGATCAAAGATGGTTAAGGTTTCCTAACCATAGACATGTGTTGTCATTTGATAATGGGATCACATCATTAGGAGTATGATGTGATGGACAAGACCCATCCGTTAGCTTAGCATAATGATCGTTCAGTTTATTGCTATTGCTTTCTTCATGTCAAATACATATTCCTTCGACTATGAGATTATGCAACTCCTGGATACCGAAGGAATACCTTGTGTGCTATCAAACGTCACAACGTAACTGGCTGATCATAAAGATGCTCTACAGGTATCTCCGAAGGTGTTTGTTGAGTTGGCATAGATCGAGATTAGGATTTGTCACTCCGAGTATCGGAGAGGTATCTCTGGGCCCTCTCGATAATACACATCATAAGAAGCCTTGCAAGCGAAGTGACTAATGAGTTAGTTACAGGATGATGTATTACAGAACGAGTAAAGAGACTTGCTGGTAACGAGATTGAACTAGGTATGAAGATACCGACGATCGAATCTCGGGCAAGTAACATACCGATGGACAAAGGGAATTACATATGTTGTCATAACTGTTTGACCGATAAAGATCTTCGTAGAATATGTAGGAACCAATATGGGCATCCAGGTTTCGCTATTGGTTATTGACCGGAGAGGTGTCTCGGTCATGTCTACATAGTTCTCGAACCCGTAGGGTCCGCACGCTTAACGTTCGTTGATGATATAGTGTTATATGAGTTATATGATTTGGTGACCGAATGTTGTTCGGAGTCCTGGATGAGATCACGAACATGACGAGGAGTCTCGAAATGGTCGAGAGGTAAATATTGATATATAGGACGATGGTATTCGGACACCGGAATAGTTTCGGAGTGCACCAGGTAGTCATCGGGTCACCGGAAGGGGTTCCAGACACCCTCGGTAAGTGTATGGGCTTAATGGGCAAAAGGAGGGGACAGACCAGCCCACTAGGGGGCTGGTGCGCTCCTCTACAAGGCTGGCCAGCCCTAGGGGAAGGAAAGGGGAGGGGTGGCCCCTCCTGCCTTTCCCTCCTCGTGAGAGAAAGGAAGGGGGGGGGCACCTCCCCCTGCCTTCCTCCCGCACTCAAATAAGGAAAGGGGGGCGCAAGTTGGGGAAGACCCCAAGTAGGATTCGGCCCTACTTGGGGCGCCCCTTGGCCTCTCCCCTCTCCCCCCACCTATATATATGTGGGAGGGGGGCGCCTAGCACATCCTAGACAATTGCTTAGCCGTGTGCGGCGCCCCCCTCCACCGTTTACACACTCGGCCATATTTTTGTAGTGCTTAGGCGAAGCCCTGCGAAGATAGCTTCACCATCACCGTCACCATCCCGTCGTGCTGCCGAAACTCATCCACTACCTCGCCGTCTTGCTGGATCAAGAAGGCGGAGGACGTCACCGAGCTGAACGTGTGCTGAACGCGGAGGTGCCGTACGTTCGGTACTTGATCGGTTAGAGCGCGAAGAAATTCGACTACATCAACCATGTTACTAAACGCTTCCGCTTACGGTCTACGAGGGTACGTAGACACACTCTCCCCTCTCGTTGCTATGCACCTCCATGGATAGATCTTGCGTGTGCGTAGAATTTTTTTGTTTTCCATGCAATGTTTCCCAACAGTGGTATCAGAGCCAGGTCTATGCGTAGATGATATGCACGAGTAGAACACAAAGAGTTGTGGGCGGCGATAGTCATACTGCTTACCATCAACATCTTATTTTGATTCGACGGTATTATGGGATGAAGCGGCCCGGACCAACCTTACATGTCCACGCACATGAGACCGGTTCCACCGACAGACATGCAACTAGTTTTGCATAAAGGTGGCTGGCGGGTGTCTGTTTCTCCTACTTTAGTTGAATCGAATTTGACTGCGGCCGGTCCTTGAAGAAGGTTAAAACAGCAAACTTGATGAAACACCGTTGTGGTTTTTGCCGTAGGTAAGAATGGTTCTTGCTAGTAGCCCGTAGCAGCCACGTAAAACTTGCAACAACAAAATAGAGGACGTCTAACTTGTTTTTGCAGGGCATGTTGTGATGTGATATGGTCAAGATATGATGTGATATATGTTGATGTATGAGATGATCATGTTTTGTAATATCGACAACCGGTAGGAGCCTTAGGGTTGTCTCTTTATTGTATGAAGTGCAAGCGCCATGTAATTGCTTTACTTTATCACTATGCGTTAGCGATAGTTGTAGAAGCAATAGTTGGCGAGACGACCCCGACGCAACGATGGAGATCAAGGTGTCGAGTCAGTGACGATGGAGATCATGACGATGATTTGGAGATGGAGATCAAAAGCACAAGATGATGATGGTCATATCATGTCACATATTTTGATTGCATGTGATGTTTATCCTTTATGCATCTTATTTTGCTTAGAATGGCGGTAGCATTATAAGATGATCCCTTCACTAAATTTCAAGATAAAAGTGTTCTCCCCGAGTATGCACCGTTGCCAAAGTTCGTCGTTTCGAAGCACCACGTGATGATCGGGTGTGATAGACTCTACGTTCACATACAACGGGTGTAAGACAGTTTTGCACATACAGAATACTTGGGTTAGACTTGACGAGCCTAGCATGTACAGACATGGTCTCGGAACACTGGAGACCGAAAGGTCGAACGTGAGTCATATAGTAGACATGATCAACATAGAGATGTTCACCATTGATGACTACCCCATCTCACATGATGATCGGACATGGGTTATTTGATTTGGATCACGTATCACTTAAATAACTTGAGGGATGTTTATTTAAGTGGGAGTTCATTAGTAATTTGATTAACTGAACTTAATTTATCATGAACTTAGTCTTAATAGTTTTGCATATCTATGTTGTAGATCAATAGCTCACGATATAGCTCCCCTATATTTTTGATATGTTCCTAGAGAAAACTAAGTTGAAAGATGATGGTAGCAATAATGCGGACTGGGTCCGTGATCTGAGGATTATCCTCATTGTTGCACAGAAGAATTATGTCCTTGATGCACCGCTAGGTGACAAACCTGTTGCAGGAGCTGATGCAGACATTATGAACGTTTGACAAGCTCGATATGATGACTACTTGATAGTTTAGTGCGCCATGCTTTACGGTTTAGAATCGGGGCTTCAAAGACGTTTTGAACGCCATGGAACATATGAGATGTTCCAAGAGCTGAAATTGGTATTTCAAACTTATACCCGTGTTGAGAGGTATGAGACCTCTGACAAGTACTTTGCCTGCAAGATGGAGGAGAATAGCTCAGCCAGTGAGCATGTACTCAGAATGTTTGGGTACTACAATCGCTTGAATCAAGTGGGAGTTAATCTTCCAGATAAGATAGTGATTGACAGAGTTCTCTAGTCACTATCACCAAGCTACTAGAACTTCGTGATGAACTATAATATGCAAGGGATGACGAAAATGATTCCCGAGCTCTTCGCGATGCTGAAATCGACGAAGGTAGAAATCAAGAAAGAGCATCAAGTGTTGATGGTTAACAAGACCACTAGTTTCAATAAAAAGGGCGAGGGAAAGAAAGGGAACTTCAAGAAGAATGGCAAGCAAGTTGTCGTTCCCATGAAGAAGCCCAAAGCTGGACCCAAGCCTGAAACTGAGTGCTTCTACTACAAAGGAAATGGTCACTGGAAGCGGAACTGCCCTAAATACTTGGCGGATAAGAAGGATGGCAAAGTGAACAAAAGTATATTTGATATACATGTTATTAATGTGTGCCTTACTAGTGTTCATAGTAGCACCTGGGTATTCGATACCGGTTCAGTTGCTAAGATTAGTAACTCAAAACAGGAGTTGCAGAATAAACAGAGACTAGTTAAGTGCGAGGTGACGATGTGTGTTGGAAGTGATTCCAAGGTTGATACGATCACCATCGCATACTCCCTCTACCTTCGAGATTAGTGTTGAACCTAAATAAATGTTATTTGGTGTTGAGCATGAATATGATTAGATCATGTTTATTGCAATACGGTTATTCATTTAAATTAGAGAATAATTGTTGTTCTGTTTACATGAATAAAACCTTCTATGGTCATACACCCAATGTGAATGGTTTATTGAATCTCGATTGTAGTGATACACATATTCATAATATTGATGCCAAAAGATGCAAAGTTGATAATGATAGTGCAACATACTTGTGGCACTGCCATTTAGGTCATATTGGTGTAAAGCGCATGAAGAAACTCCATGCAGATGGACTTTTGGAGTCACTTGATTATGAATCATTTGATACTTGCGAATCATGCCTCATGGGCAAGATGACTAAAACTCTGTTCTACGGAACAATGGAGCAAGCTAATGACTTATTGGAAATAATACATAACGATGTATGCAGTCCGATGAGTATTGAAGCACGCGGCGGGTATCGTTATTTTCTGACCTTCACAGATGATTTGAGTAGGTATGTGTATATCTACTTGATGAAACACAAGTCTGAAACATTTGAAAAAGTTCAAAGAATTTTAGAGTGAAGTAGAGAATCATGGTAACAAGAAAATAAAGTTTCTATGATCTGATCGCGGAGGCGAATATTTGAGTTACGAGTTTGGCCTTCATTTAAAACAATGTGGAATTGTTTCACAACTCACGCCACCTGGAACACCACAGCGTAATGGTGTGTCCGTACGTCGTAACTGTACTTTATTAGATATGGTGCGGTCTATGATGTCTCTTACCGATTTACCACTATCGTTTTGGGGTTATGCATTAGAGACAGTCGCATTCACGTTAAATAGGGCACCGTCTAAATCCGTTGAGACGACATCGTATGAACTGTGGTTTGGCAAGAAACCTAAGCTGTCGTTTCTTAATGTTTGCGGTTGCGACACTTATGTCAAAAGGCTTTAGCCTGATAAGCTCAAACCCAAATCAGAGAAGTGCGTCTTCATAGGATACCCTAAGGAAACAATTGGGTACACCTTCTACCACAGATCCGAAGGCAAGATCTTTGTTGCCAAGAATGGGTCCTTTCTAGAGAAGGAGTTTCTCTCGAAAGAAGTGAGTGGGAGGAAAGTAGAACTTGATGAGGTAATTGTACCTTCTCTCGAATTGGAAAGTAGCACATCAGAGAAATCCGTTCCTGTGATGCGTACACCAACTAGAGAGGAAACAAATGATAAAGATTATGAAACTTCAGATCAAGTTGCTACTGAACCTCGTAGGTCGACCAGAGCATGATCCGCACCAGAGTGGTACGGTAATCCTGTCCTGGAAGTCATGTTACTAGACCAAGGCGAACCTACGAACTATGAAGAAGCTATGATGGCTTGAGGCCATGAAATCTGAGATAGGATCCATGTATGAGAACAAAGTGTGGACTTTGGCGGACTTGCCTGATGATCGGCAAGCCATAGAAAATAAATGGATCTTCAAGAAGAAGACTGACGCTGATGGTAATGTTACTGTCTACAAAGCTCGACTTGTCACGAAAGGTTTTCGACAAGTTCAAGGAGTTGACTACGATGAGACTTTCTCACCCGTAGCGATGCTTAAGTCTGTCCGAATCATGTTAGCAATTGCCGCGTTTTATGATTATGAAATCTTGCAAATGGATGTCAAAATTGCATTCCTTAATGAATATCTTTAAGAAGAGTTGTATATGATGCAACCAGAAGGTTTTGTCGATCCTAAAGGTGCTAACAAAGTGTGCAAGCTCTAGCGATCCATCTATGGACTGGTGCAAGCATCTCAGAGTTGGAATATACGCTTTGATGAGGTGATCAAAGCATACAGTTTTATACAGACTTACGGTGAAGCTTGTATTTACAAGAAAGTGAGTGGGAGCTCTGTAGCATTTCTGATATTATATGTGGATGACATATTGTTGATTGGAAATGATATAGAATTTCTGGATAGCATAAAAGAATACTTGAATAAGATTTTTTTTAATGAAAGACCTCGGTGAAGCTGCTTATATATTGGGCATCAAGATCTATAGGGATAGATCGAGACGCTTAATAGGACTTTCACAAAGCACATACCTTGACAAAAGTTTTTGAAGAAGTTCAAAATGGATCAGTCAAAGAAGGAGTTCTAGCTTGTATTGTAAGGTGTGAAGTTGAGTAAGATTCAAAGCCCGACCATGGCAGAAGATAGAGAGAGAATGAAAGTCATTCCCTATGCCTCAACCATAGGTTCTTTAAAGTATGCCATACTGTGTACCAGACCTATTTTGTACCTTGCCATGAGTTTGGAAAGGGGGTACAATAGTGATCCAGGAGTAGATCACTGGACAGCGGTCAAAATTATCCTTAGTTACCTAAGAGGACTAAGGAAATATTTCTCGATTATGGAGGTGATAAAGAGTTCATCATAAAGGGTTACGTCGATGCAAGCTTTAACACCAATTCAGATGACTCTGAGTCTCAATCTGAATACATATTGAAAGTGGGAGCAATTAGCTAGAGTAGCTCCATGCAGAGCATTGTAGACATAGAAACTTGCAAAATACATACGGATCTGAATGTGGCAGACCCGTTGACTAAACCTCTCTCACAAGCAAAACATGATAATACCTTAGTACTCTTTGGATGTTAATCACATGGCGATGTGAACTAGATTATTGACTCTAGTAAACTCTTTGGGCGTTAGTCACATGGCGATGTGAACTATGGGTATTAATCACATGGCGATGTGAACTAGATTATTGACTCTAGTGCAAGTGAGAGACTGAAGGAAATATGCCCTAGAGGCAATAATAAAGTTGTTATTTTATATTTCCTTATTCATGATAAAGGTTTATTATTCATGCTAGAATTGTGTTGATCGGAAACTTAAATACATGTGTGAATACATAAACAAATACCGTGTTCCTAGTAAGCCTCTACTAGACTAGCTCGTTGATCAAAGATGGTTAAGGTTTCCTAACCATAGACATGTGTTGTCATTTGATAACGGGATCACATCATTAGGAGAATGATGTGATGGACAAGACCCATCCGTTAGCTTAGCATAATGATCATTCAGTTTATTGCTATTGCTTTCTTCATGTCAAATACATATTCCTTCGACTATGAGATTATGCAACTCCCGGATACCGGAGGAATACCTTGTGTGCTATCAAACGTCACAACATAACTGGGTGATCATAAAGATGCTCTACAGGTATCTTCGAAGGTGTTTGTTGAGTTGGCACAGATCAAGATTAGGATTTGTCACTCCGAGTATCGGAGAGGTATCTCTGGGCCCTCTCGATAATACACATCATAAGAAGCCTTGCAAGCAAAGTGAATAATGAGTTAGTTACAAGATGATGTATTACGGAACGAGTAAAGAGACTTGTCGGTAATGAGATTGAACTAGGTATGAAGATACCGATGATCGAATCTCGGGCAAGTAACATACCGATGGACAAAGGGAATTACGTATGTTGTCATAACGGTTTGACCGATAAAGATCTTCGTAGAATATGTAGGAACCAATATGGGCATCCAGGTTCCGCTATTGGTTATTGACCGGAGAGGTGTCTCAGTCATGTCTACATAGTTCTCGAACCCGTAGGGTCCGCACGCTTAACATTCGTTGACGATATAGTGTTATATGATTTGGTGACCGAATGTTGTTCGGAGTCCCGGATGAGATCACAGACATGACGAGGAGTCTCGAAATGGTTGAGAGGTAAATATTGATATATAGGACGATGGTATTCGGACACCGGAATACTTTCGGAGTGCACCGGGTAGTCATCGGGTCACCGGAAGGGGTTTCGGACACCCCCAGTAAGTGTATGTGCTTAATGGGCCAAAGGAGGGGACAGACCAGCCCACTAGGGGGCTGGTGCGCCCCTCTACAAGGCTGGCCAGCCCTAGGGGAAGGAAAGGGGAGGGGTGGCCCCTCCTGCCTTTCCCTCCTCGTGAGAGAAAGGAAAGGGGGGGGGTGCCACCTCCCCCTGCCTTCCTCCCGCACTCAAATAAGGAAAGGGGGGCGCAATTTGGGGAAGACCCCAAGTAGGATTCGGCCCTACTTGGGGTGCCCCTTGGCCTCTCCCTCTCCCCCCACCTATATATATGTGGGAGGGGGCGCCTAGCACATCCCAGACAATTGCTTAGCCGTGTGCGGCGCCCCCTCCACCGTTTACACCCTCGGCCATATTTTCGTTGTGCTTAGGCGAAGCCCTGCAGAGATAGCTTCACCATCACCGTCACCACGCCGTCGTGCTGCCGGAACTCATCCACTACCTCGCCGTCTTGCTGGATCAAGAAGGTGAAGGACGTCACCGAGCTGAACGTGGAGGTGCCATACGTTCGGTACTTGATCGGCTGGAGAGCGAAGAAGTTCGACTACATCAACCGCGTTACTAAACGCTTCCGCTTACGGTCTACGAGGGTACGTAGACACACTGTCGGGGAGATAGACCCCGGGTAGCCTCATCAGCACTTAACCACATTTCAAGACATCGGGGCTGGCCAAGCCCCTCAGTCCGACTGGTCGTAAGACCGGCCTTCGGGACCGGAGGGCCGTCTACTAAAAGACGGCGGGCCCCCAAGAAAGCGGCTCAAGCTAGAGGGCCGCCTCCTAGAAGACGGCGCACTCCAGAAGACGGCGAGGGTACGGGCCGGCAGCCCGTCCCCTCCCTGGAAGTTTGAGCCCGACCGGGAGACAAGCTGGGGCATGGCTACAGTGCGCCATGCCTCCCCCGAACCACGGCCGTATGGCTACAGTGGGCGCCACCAGGCGGTCGCTGACCCGTCCGGCACGGCGCTGTAGCCATGGTGCGCCCGACATGGCCTCCATCAGCGCGGGCGATGCCACAGTGAAGAGCTGTCAGCGGGGCCCACAGGCGGCGGACCCCACCTGTCGGTCGGTTCCTCGACAGCCGGCGGGGCTCAGCAGAAGCGGGCCCCAGCTGCCGGCGGAGAACCCGGCCCCCATAGACGCTGGCAGCCGGGGCCTACCACCCGGCCATATTACCATTGTACCCCTAGGGGGTTGGCCTATAAAACCCCCCAGGCCACACCCATGCAAAGGGTTCCTCTCATGTTCCACTTCAGTTCTACACACACCATAGCCAGGGAAAGGGGAGAGCTAGCCTCGCCCTTCTTCCTCCTCTGGCCGAACAGCTCTAGGAGCACCATTGTACTCTTTGCTTCATAGTGATCATGCGGAGACCCCGCAGAGCAGGAGTAGGGGTTTCATCTCTTAGGAGAGCCCTGAACCTGGGTAGATCTCGCGTCCATCCGAGCTTGTGCCCAATCCCGCTTCCAGGACCCGACGACGATCTCATGGCCCCAACCATGATAAGCCACCCCCTGGCATCTGTCGAGATTTTACCATGACACACACTCTCCCCTCTCGTTGCTATGCATCTCCATGGATAGATCTTGCATGTGCGTAGATTTTTTTTTGTTTTCCATGCAACGTTTCCCAACACCAGCACCAACTCTCCAAATATGCCCTCGCTTGAAAGACTGAATACCACTCCAAAGACTCTGCCACGTATAAGAGCTCCCTTTCTTCAGGCTGCAGTTAAGAAGGTCTCCATCAGGAAAATATTTGGCTCTCAAAACTATGGCACATAATGATTAAGGCTCACATAACAACCTCCAACACTGCTTTGCCAAAAGAGCCAAATTGAAGCAATGCAAGTCTCTAAATCCCATTCCACCCTTTTCCTTTGGTACACACATTTTCCACCAAGCAAACCAGTGCATGTGTTTTTGTTGATCATCATCTCCCCACCAATATTTAGACATAGCCGTAGTTATATTAGTGCACACCTGCTTGGGTAATTTTAACACTGACATAGCATATGAAGGAATCACTTATATAACTGCCTTAAGTAACACTTCCCTACCTCCATAGGATAACAGTTTCTCCTCCTAGAAGACCCCGGGTAGCCTCATCAGCACTTAACCACATTTCAAGACATCGGGGCTGGCCAAGCCCCTCAGTCCGACTGGTCGTAAGACCGGCCTCCGGGACCGGAGGGCCGTCTACTAAAAGACGGCGGGCCCCCAAGAAAGCGGCTGAAGCTAGAGGGCCGCCTCCTAGAAGACGGCGCACTCCAGAAGACGGCGAGGGTACGGGCCGGCTCCTGGCCGGAAGCCCGTCCCCTCCCTGGAAGTTTGAGCCCGACCAGGAGACAAGCTGGGGCATGGCTACAGTGCACCATGCCTCCCCCGAACCACGGCCGCATGGCTACAGTGCGCCATGCCTCCCCCGAACCACGGCCCCAACCATGATAAGCCACCCCCTGGCATCTGTCGAGATTTTACCACGACAGTTGGCACCCACCGTGGGGCCAGCAGCGACGTTGGCCGGAGACACATTCTGGACGGGAACCTTGTTCCTCTCTGGCGAGTGTGCCGCGGCTGGCGAGATCAGCCGGCCCGATGCGCCCGCCCGCGCCGGCCTTGGCGCATCGCCTGACGCGGGAACCGCCTTCCCCGCGGGTCGCCTCGCCGGCCTCTTCAGCCAGCTCAGCCTCTTCGGCGAGCCCACTGCTGATGCACGCGCAGCCGACTCCCTCATCGAGCTCTTCGACAAGCTTTCTCTCGTCGACACGGCCTCCGCCGACGACTTCCCCTGCTACGTGGAGATCGTCGACGATCCCCTCCCTCCTGCCGCCAGCGACGCTCCTATCGGCGCGCTCGATGCCAGCACCCTCGTGGAGGTGATGGTCATCGGCGACGGCCTGGGCGCTGGCGGATCCGGCCATGATCCGCTGGACGCGACCATACATGCCCTGGCGACGCCTCCTCCCCCTGGCGCCAGCCAGGAGGAGCTGGAGGAGTTCCGCGTCAAGCTTTTTGACAGCGCCTCCAAGATGGCGGCGCTGAAGCGCCGCGCTAAAGCCACTCAGCGCGGGATCGATTGTGTGGTCAGTGGGACGCCGGCTGCGGCCGAGCCTAGCCGGGCTGGCGCCATCCGGCAACGTGGCGCTACGATTGCCAGCATGCTGGGGGTCGAATGCCCGGTTTACGAGACCCCAGCGCAGAACATCACCGTCCGATACGGCGTTCCTCACAGCATCATCACCGACAACGGCACCAACTTCGCCAAAGGTGCCTTGGCCCGCTTCTGCGCAAACCAGGGTATCCGACTGGACCTAGCGTATGTCGCCCATCCGCAGTCAAACGGCCAGGTGGAACGAGCGAACGGCCTCATCCTGTCCGGCATCAAGCGCCGCCTGATCGAGCCGCTGGAGCGATCGGCCGGCTGCTGGATCGACGAGCTGCCGGCCGTCCTCTGGAGTCTTCGGACCACGCCCAACAGATCAACCGGCTTTACGCCCTTCTTCCTCGTGTACGGTGCCGAGGCTATCATCCCCACGGATATCGAGTTCGACTCGCCTCGCGTCACTATGTACACGGAGGCGGAAGCGAAGGAGGCGCGAGAAGACGGTGTTGACCTGCTGGAAGAGGCCCGGCTGCTAGCGTGCAGCCGGTCCACCATCTACCAGCAGAGCCTGCGCCACTACCATAACAAGAAGGTCAAGCCACGTACCTTCCGCGAAGGCGACCTTGTGCTCCGCCTGATCCAGCGATCAGCCGGCCAGCACAAGCTCGCAGCACCTTGGGAAGGCCCCTTCATCGTCAGCAAGGCCCTGGGCAACGACTCGTACTACCTCATCGACGCCCAAAAGCCCAGGGCACGCAAGCGAAGCACAACCGGCGAAGAGACGAAGCGGCCATGGAACGCGAACCTACTCCGTCCGTTTCACAGTTAAAGCGAGTGTATGTACCATGCCAACTTTTGTATTAAAGTAAAGACCTCAGGTCCCCCGAGACGTACTCGGGGGATACCTTTTTATCCACGAGATAAGCTTCTACCATGAATTGAGTTTTTTTGTATATTCTTGCCCCGTCCGGGTTCCGGTCAGCCGACCCGGGGGCTCGCCGTCTTGGCCTAAGTCCGCACCAGCCGGAGCCGACTAGTAGTGTGCCGACGCCAAAGCCCTCTCTTCGCTCCATGTCACAGCTCGCAGCGCGGCTGTCCGACTGGCAAGAGTCAAAGGCCGGAAACGCTATCCACATGAAAAACAACTAAGGAAAACGCCGACTACGGCCAAGCCGGCATCTCGCCTCCCTCGTCCGGCTGCTCAGCAGCCGGCAGGCCGGCTTCTCCCTCGACTACGCTACGCTCTAAGCGGCCGAAGTAACTTGCCCGTTCTAAAATGACCAAGTCCCTGACCCGGCCACAGACCGCAGCGCGGCTGTCCGGCTGCCAGGGAGGCGGCCAAGGGAACGCGGCGAAGGAAAAAGCCAAAGAGGGCAAAAGCAAACTCAAGCTAGAACCCGGCAACACATGCAAAATGTGGGGATTTAAACTTTGTACATTGCAAAAGGGCCCAAGGCCAGCATTCATCAAGTTTAAAAATACACCCCCAGTGGGTGGAACTACGCGTAACTGACATTGTTTTCAAGCACGAGACAAAAAAACTCGAAAAAAAGATAACAGGCCATCTAGGCGGATGGCCCCTCGGGCTGCACGGACTGGTCGGCAAAAGGCGTAGCTCCGGCTGGTGGGGCCGCCGGCTGCGGAGTCTCGGCCTGGCGGTCGGCGGCGGCTGACATGGTCTCCGGCTGGTCGCCAGTCGGTGCCGGGTCGGGCCGAGTCCAGCTGGTCGCTCCGCCAGCTGGTGCGGCGTAGCTGCCGCCCTCGTCCTCGTCGTCCTCATAGACTTCGTCGCTGGAGCCAATCTCCTCCATCGAGTCTTCCCCGTCCGACGGGTTCAGGCCGAACCAAGACGGGGGCACTTCGGTGCCGTTGTCTTCCCGCTCCGGGACGAAGATGCTGACATCAGCGTAGTCGGCAAGAGCCGACGCTCGGATGGCAATGGCGTCGCGCTCCGCCGCCAGCTCCGGCAGTGCCTCCTGGCGGAAGGTGGCCAGCTATGCCAGGCGCAGCTCGGGGTACCAGGCCTTGACGAACTCCAGTGCCTTCGCAGCCCCAGACCGCGCCGCGGAGCTCTTCCAGGCTTCGAGCCGGTAGGCCGCCACCTCTAGCCAGTCGGTCGTCCGACTGGGAGTCCGCGGGATCCGAGCACCCGGCCACAAGCCCTCCAAGACCTGCGACCCAGCCCGCTGAAGCCGGCGGAGTAGGCGGCGCGTTGGCTCGAGGCGCATCCGGACGGCCATGAGCTGTTCGCGCAAGGTCCGAGGCCGGTCCTGCGCGATCTCCTTGCCCCGCCTCCTGCACTCCTCGCGCTGGGCCTCAATAGCCATGCAAATAGCGACAGAGTGGCCCGGGAGGAATTCTGTTCAAAAAAGACAAAAGTGTCAGAAGACGGCTTGCAGCAACAGCTGGCAGCCAGCAGTCGGCAACAAGAAGAAAGGGACGCACCGTCGACCAGATCCTCGACCACGGTGTAGCCGTCCCGAAGGATCTTCTCCTTCTCGGACCAGTCCGAGCGCTGGATCTCGAACTCGGCCGTGAGGTTTTCCTCGTCCGCCTTCAGCTACCGGACCCACTCCGCGTGCCGCTCGGCCTGGTCCACCAGCTCCTTCTCCAACCGGTCGCGCGCTGAGGCCGCCTGGTCACGCTCCTGCACCACAACCCGGAGCTGGCCCTCAAGCTCGGCCACGCGCTCCCTCAGCTGGGCGGCAGCCGCTGAAACAAGCAAGAGACATCAACGTCTACTCCAACAAAAACAAGAACAAGCCGCCTGAGAAGATCCGGCCCGACTGCTCAGCAGTCGGCCCGAATCTCGGGGGCTACACCCAATGGGTGCGCTGGCGCGCCCCCACTAGAAGCCGGCTTACGTACCTCGGCTTTGAGTCAGCTCAGTGGTCCGGGTGGTGAGCGTCCGGTTCTGCGTGTTGTAGGCGGCCGCCCGCATGTTGTGGTAGTCCTGCAACAAAAACAAGCATTTCAGCAAACAAAAAGAATACCTTTGAGTTCCAACCCGCCTGCTCAGCAGCCGGCTCGGAACTCGGGGGCTACACCCAGTGGGTGCGCTGGCGCGCCCCCACGAAAGGTTACAAGACGAAAAAGAAAGAGCAAGATGCGCCTACCCGGACAGACGACCGCAGCGCCAGCAGCTCTCCCCTCGCCTTCAGGAGAGTCGCGTTGTGGGCGAGGAACTGGTCCTCCACGTCCCGCACCACCAAGTTCAGGGCGGCTGGGCCGGCCCCTGCCACCCAACCTGAAGGAGCAGCGCTCGTAGCCCCAGTGTTGACCCCCCACGAGCTCGAGGCCGCAGCCTCCACCCGCCTTGGCTCTGAGGTCGCCCGCGTTGCACGCGGGTGCGCCCGCGCAGGAACGCGCGCCGCCAAGACCTGGCCCGCCGCCTGCCCAGCGCCGGCTTGCAGCGCCTCCGACTGGCCGGGCCCGCCACCTCCTCGACCGCCAGTGTCCGGCGCGTGCTGAACCTCCTCCACCTCCGAGATGGCGGCGTTGGTGATCACCAGCCCCGGCACCGACTGGTCGGCTCCGGCTGCCCCAGGCGGCATTCGGTTCTCCGCCACCTGCACTTCCGGCTGCTCAAGAATGATGGTCGCAGGGACCTCACCACCAGCCGGATCTACCATAGCCCTGGCGTCGGCCTCCGCTTGCGCCTTGGCCGCGGCCTCCGCCTCCGCCCTCTCCGCGGCCTGGGCCTTCGCCTGTGCCGCTTCCTCCGCCCGGGCATCGGCCCGCGCCTTTTCTGCGGTCTCCCGCTCCTCACGCGCTTCCCGCGTGTTCCTTGCCGTCGCCTCTCGAAGTGCGGCAGCCGGATCCACGTGCCTGGCCTCCTCGGAGCCGCCTGCTGCGTCCATCAATGAGGCGGACGGAGCCCGCGTGATGACGCAGGCCGTCCTGCTCAACAAGGAAGCAAAGGATGAGGAAACCCCCAGGGGAGAAGAAGAATGTGAAGTCAGGGCGGCAAGCGCGCGTACCCGGGCGTGTACGGCATGGGCTTGGGCCCCTTCCGGGCGGCGGCCACCTTCAGGGCCTCTTGCCGCCTGGTCGCGTCCGCCTGCTTGGCCTTCTTCGCCGGGTGGCTGCCAAACCTCCCCAAAATGAGGCGGTGTTTCTGTCTGACGGCTGAAGCAGCCGGCCACGGCGCAGAAGGGCCGGCTCCCGCCCCCGCGCCTCTGCCAGGTCGGCGCCACTCCTCATCGTCCTCGTCATCATCCGGCCAAGGCCGGACGTCGCCGACTCCTCCACCTCCCGAGGAGCCGCCTGCTCCGGCGCTGCCTCCTCCAGTGGCCTCATCGTCGCCACCTTCCTCCATGGCGGCCGCCCCCAGCTTGGGGTCGCCCACGTCGCTGTTCTCGCGGTCCGGCATCCACGGTCGGTCCGCAGCCGGCCCACCTTGGACCGAGAAGCGCTGCCTCAAGGCCGGCTGGTCAGAACGGAGGAAAGGAAAGCATTATAAGTAAAGCAGCCAGACCTGGTACTTACCGCTGGGGGCGGGTTGGCCCGACTGTATGGCTCCTTGCCGATGTGCCACTCCTCCTCGCTGAGCTTGCAGTTGGAGAAGTAGTTCACATGGCGGACCACCTCCACCTCCGGCATCTCCTTGGTGGACATCCGGCATGGGTCCCGGCGGTCGCTCATCTCACTGATGAGATGCGGCCGAAGTTGGAGGGGAGACACCCGGCGCATGACGAAGCCGGCCAGCAGGTCGGCCGGCTTGAGCCCCTCCTGGTCAGTCATCTCTTGTAGCCGGGCGAGGACGCTGATGATGAGGGCCGGCAGGCGCTTAGGCGGCTGCTGTTGCCAGTTGTCCCGCGGCCTAGCAGGCGGCCCGGGCACGAAAGCCGGCAGGTTGATGTAGTCGTTGACCTGATGAAGATTTCGGACGTAAAAGTAGGACTTCTGCCAGAGCTTGGTCGACTCATGCAGAGGGATGCCCGGGAAGCGCGTGCCGCCTCCTGAGCGCCTCACGGCGACGCATGCCCTGCACTGGGCCGGCTCATCCTTCGCCGACGTGCCCAACTTGAGGTAGAAGAATCTACCCCAGAGCTCAAGCATGGGCAGGACGCCGAGGTACCCCTCGCAGAGCATGACGAAGGCCGCCAGGAGCACCACCGTGTTGGGGGTAAGGTGATGCGGTTGCAGGCGGTAGAAGTCGAGGAAGGCCCGGAAGAAGTTGCTAACCGGGAGCCCAAAGCCGCGAAGGAAATGCGTGCGGAAGACAACGAACTCCCCGGCTCCGGCCGCGGCGAGATCTCCCGCTCAGGGGGAAGGCGCATGCCCACGTTGTCGGCATGGGGAAGCCTCCGCGTCGCGTGGAGGAAGTCGATGTGGTCCTCGTGCACATTGGAGCCTAGCCAGCCGCTCTTCACCATGGCTCGAGGACGGCGAGGAGACGCTCAGGGATGAGAACGACAGGCGGCGCTGCAACGGCGCAGGGCAACAGGGGCATCGCGGCGGCCGCAGCGGAGCAGTGGCTGCGGCGGAGCGGCATCAGAAGAGCAGCAGCGGCGGCGGCGAGAGGAAGAAGAGGGAGTAGGAGGGGGTGCGCGTTCACCCTGCCGCTCCTCCTTCCCCCTATTTATAGCCGGCGGGGGCGAAGCCGAGGCGATGTGGGGGCGTGGGATTAACTGCGCCCCACGCCCCGCACGCCCTCGTGTATCCTGCGCTGTAAAGGCGCATTAATCGTGCCGCAGAAGGGCAACCGCCCCCTCCGGCCACAGCGGATCCACGCGCGGGCCGAGGCCCTGTAGTGGCGGGCCCCAGCCTGCGGCGACATCGCGTCGCACGTGTGGGCTGGCAGGCCGGCTTGACCCGATGAAGCCGCGTGGCGCGCGCGTGGCGGGCGGCGCCACCCCAGCTCCCGCCTCGTCGATTCAAATCCGCCAGGCGGCCGCCGCCACGGCCGGCTACTGGCGTCTGGCTCCTCCCCGCCTGGACGGAACGGAAGGCGGAAGATCTCTTGAAGGGGAAACTGCTAAGGCACTTCGCCGGTGAGCTGTAGAGCCTCACCAGCTTCGGGGACTACTATCAGGGAGATAGACCCCGGGTAGCCTCATCAGCACTTAACCACGTTTCAAGACATCGGGGCTGGCCAAGCCCCTCAGTCCGACTGGTCGTAAGACCGGCCTCCGGGACCGGAGGGCCGTCTACTAAAAGACGGCGGGCCCCCAAGAAAGCGGCTGAAGCTAGAGGGCCGCCTCCTAGAAGACGGCGCACTCCAGAAGACGGCGAGGGTACGGGCCGGCTCCTGGCCGGCAGCCCGTCCCCTCCCTGGAAGTTTGAGCCCGACCAGGAGACAAGCTGGGGCATGGCTACAGTGCGCCATGCCTCCCCCGAACCACGGTCGCATGGCTACAGTGGGCGCCGCCAGGCGGTCGCCGACCCGTCCGGCGTGGCGCTGTAGCCATGGCGCGCCCGACACGGCCTCCGTCAGCGCGGGCGGCGCCACAGTGAAGAGCTGTCAGCGGGGCCCGCAGGCGGCGGACCCCACCTGTCGGCCGGTTCCTCGGCAGCCAGCGGGGCCCAGCAGAAGCGGGCCCCAACTGCCGGCGGAGAACCCGGCCCCCATAGACGCTGGCAGCCGAGGCCTACCACCCGGCCATATTACCATTGTACCCCTGGGGGGTTGGCCTATAAAACCCCCCAGGCCACACCCATGCAAAGGGTTCCTCTCATGTTCCACTTCAGTTCTACACACACCATAGCCAGGGAAAGGGGAGAGCTAGCCTAGCCCTTCTTCTTCCTCTGGCCGAACAGCTCTAGGAGCACCATTGTACTCTTTGCTTCATAGTGATCATGCAGAGACCCCGCAGAGCAGGAGTAGGGGTTTCTTCTCTTAGGAGAGCCCTGAACTTGGGTAGATCTCGCGTCCATCCGAGCTTGTGCCCAATCCCGCTTCCAGGACCCGACGACGATCTCATGGCCCCAACCATGATAAGCCACCCCCTGGCATCTGTCGAGATTTTACCATGACACACACTCTCCCCTCTCGTTGCTATGCATCTCCATGGATAGATCTTGCATGTGCGTAGATTTTTTTTTGTTTTCCATGCAACGTTTCCCAACACCAGCACCAACTCTCCAAATATGCCCTCGCTTGAAAGACTGAATACCACTCCAAAGACTCTGCCACGTATAAGAGCTCCCTTTCTTCAGGCTGCAGTTAAGAAGGTCTCCATCAGGAAAATATTTGGCTCTCAAAACTCTGGCACATAATGATTAAGGCTCACATAACAACCTCCAACACTGCTTTGCCAAAAGAGCCAAATTGAAGCAATGCAAGTCTCTAAATCCCATTCCACCCTTTTCCTTTGGTACACACATTTTCCACCAAGCAAACCAGTGCATGTGTTTTTGTAGATCATCATCTCCCCACCAATATTTAGACATAGCCGTAGTTATATTAGTGCACACCTGCTTGGGTAATTTTGACACTGACATAGCATACGAAGGAATCGCTTGTATAACTGCCTTAAGTAACACTTCCCTACCTCCATAGGATAACAGTTTCTCCTTCCATCCTCTGATTTTGCTCAAAACTCTATCAATGAGATACACCAACAATTGGAGGCAGTCCCAAATATGTATCTGTAATGGCTTCCACCATGATATTTAAAGTGGTGCATACCTCCACTCTAGTATCAACAGGGGTGCATGGACTAAAGAATATACTGGACTTGGCCTCACTCACCAACCGTCCAGATGCTGCACAATAAGCATCCAGTGCTCTCCGGAGGCTGGTTGCATTGGTGCCATCTTGACTCCCATGATATTACCCGCCTCCTCCTCATAAGTGATCAAGCTTGTCAGGCCCTCGGCACAGAGCAAGAACATATATGGCGATAAAGGGTCGCCCTGTCTGAGTCCCCTAGATGGAATAAAAAAGTTTGTTAGTACATTGTTTACCCGTACCTGGTATTTCACCGAGCGTACACACTCCATGATTAGGGCCACCCAATTTGCGGTGAACCCTAAGTGCAACAATATGGCCTCCAAGAAATTCCACTCGACCCTATCATACGCCTTATGCATGTCGAGTTTAACTGCACCTGTCCCATACTTTCCCGAAGTTTTCTTTTTGATTGCATGATAAGACTCAAACGCTTATAAACCACGTTGCATAGACTGATAGGCCGAAACTAGGTTATAACAGTAGGATCATCAACCTTGGGAATGAGCACGATGGTGGTATCATTCCACCCTTCTGGGATCTTCCTAGAATTAACAACAACTAGTACTTCATCAATCAAATCCTCTCCAATGATATGCCAAAACCATTTGTAAAAAACAGTATGTAGTCCATCTGGACCAGGAGCTTTCAAGTCACCAATATTGAACATTGCTTTTTTTACTTCCTCTCTCGTATAGGGCTTATTCAGCTCGTCGTTCATTGCACCTGTTACTCGCAGATTCACCTTCTCAATTACATTCATGTCCGGTGCCTGCACACCCGATGTGAACAGGGAGGAGAAGTACGATTCTGCATGTGCACAAATTGCATCCTGGTCCTCAATCCATGAGCCATTATCTTCCTGTAAGCGTTTAATAAAAAAATTCTTGCGACGGCCGTTCGCTGCTCTATGGAAAAATTCCGAGTTCCGATCCCCATGGGTAAGCCAGTCAGCACGGCCCCTTTGCATCCAATAGAGCTCCTCCTGCTCAAGTAGATTCTCTATTTCCATGTGCAATTCATGTTGTCTGACCACTGCATCATCTGTTAAAGGGCCCGAAAGAACCTCGTTAATTTTCTTCTGCAATTCTCGAAGTTTAGCACGTGGTCCCTTAAGGACCTCTTTGTCCCAACAATGCAGAGCTTGATGCACATCAGACGCCATCTCAGCTAACGAAGCAGTACCAAAAGCTTTCCGGGTATCACTACAAAAAAAAGACACATCCGTGACATTTTGGCCCGAACGAAAAAAATTATGTCATGCTTATGACACTTCTATGATGATAATTGTGAAAAAACCACGTATCATCATAGATGTGGTGGGCTCCTACTTCTATGACAGAAAATGGGATTTTCGTCCTAGGCAAGCCGGGGACGCACCTGCATGACATTCTTTGGGCCGTCCATGACGAAAAAATCGTGGTAGAAGCGAGGGCGAGGAAAATTTCGGGGAGTTCCCGGTTACGGTGGGTGGTCGGGGCCGAGCGATGCACTGAGGTTTGTGTGTTTCTCTCATACACGTACGCGCGTGTGTGCGAGGCGTTGGGCTCTAACTGAAACCGAGGAAGGCGTTCGCTTACTGAACCCGAGCGATTGCACTAGCTACGTTACTGAACCCGAGCGATCGATCCCTTGGTTGGTAACTGAACCCGAGCGATTCCTTTGCTACTGCTGCTAACTGAAGCCGATCGAACCTGCCTCTTGATGAACAGTGACCATTGTTGGGGGTTGGATGAACAGTTCCCGGTGGGGGTTGGATGAACAGGACCCCGTGGTAGTAGAGGTCATTCCCTATGGATGAACAGGACACCGATCGATAGGAGGCCGCCACACCCGAGCCGGTTGGGGGTGGATGAATAGGACCTCGTGGAGGGCTGGTTGAACAGTAGCCGGTGGAGGCTGGATGAACAGTAGCTGGTGGAGGCAGGAGGAAGGTCGCGGTGGATGAATAGTAGCAGGTGGAGGCTGGGGGAATGTCGACGGTGGATGAACAGTAGCCCATGAAGGCTGGAGAAAGGCAGTAGACGGTGGATGAACAGTAGCCTGTGGAGTCCCGTTTTGCGGTATGCCACACCCCTCTCGATGAACAGGACCCTGTTTCAACCGTAGGCGCTCCAACACAAGTCCGTTTCCTCTGTTTTGCGGTACGCCACACCCCTCCTGATCAACAGGACCCCGTTTCGACCGTAGGAGCTCGAACACAAGTCTGTTTCCTCTGTTTTGCGGTACGCCACACCCCTCCCGATGAACAGGATCCCATTTCGACCGTAGGAGCTCGAACAAAAGTCTGTTTCCTCCGTTCTGCGGTACGCCAGGCCCCGTTTTGGCTGTTCCGTCCAAGCCGGTTGGCTCCCGATGAATAGGACGTATTCTGACCCAGTCGGTTGCCTCCCGATCGATGAACACGATGTTGTTTACTTTGTTCCGACCCAGCCGGTTGGCTGCCGATGAACAGGACGCCGTCGCTGCCGTCCGTATGCACGAGTACGCATTCAAGACCCCGCCCGTATGACGTATGTACGTACGTGGCCGTATTTTTTGCCCTGTGGTTATACGTACGTGTACACGATTTAGACGGGACTGCCTGAACTGCTACGTCGGGGGCTCAACTACGACACGTGTCGTTACTTACTCGGCCACGGTTCATCGTTACAGAGAGACGGATCGACCAACATGTACGTACACGTTTGCGACCAGAAAGATAACCGTACGTACGCTTCGACCTGGTAGGTCCCAACTGGGGGATAAGGACACACATCCTTGTGTGCGAAGATATAGCTGGTGGGTCCCAGTTGTCACGGGGAGGAATCATATTTTTTCACGTAATAAGGAGGCACTTCCTTGCGTCCGAAGATGTAGCTGGTGGGTCCCAGCTGTCAATGGGAGGAAACATTTTTTTGGCTTAATAAGGAGGGACTTTCCTTGGGTGCGACTCATTGACGTGCGACCATGGACCTCGTGGGTCCCAGCTATCAGCCTCTTTACGTATAGTCCTCTTCTGATAACTCTCGTTTGTTGACAACGCAGTGCCGAGCGCAGCAAGGCGGTGGACGACGGCGAGGCCCCGGACGGGAACAAACCGGAAATGGGGGAAGATGTGGCAGTGGAGTCACAGCCTGAGAGGAGTACGACGTACGAGGGTTGACTGGTCCAGTGCGGCCTGGGGCTGCAGTCGGCGGAGAATAACAGGAGGGGTGGAGGGATGGCCTGGCCGGCGATGGAGTAGTGCTTCGCAGCGAGGCGTGCGAAGCAGCGCCGCGGGCCGCCGGAGGCGGGAGCAGGAGGTCCCGCCGACGCTGGAGGAAGAAGACGAGAGATTGAAGATGCATGCCGGCAGCCGTTGGATGTACATCCAACGACTACAGATGTCAGAATCATTTTGTTGAATAATTTGACAATGCCTTCCGTAGGTGACCTAATGGCCCACATGTCAGACTCCTTGCGTGCGAAGATCTAGCTGGTGGGTCCTAGCTGTCAGGGGGAGGAATATTTTTTTTTTGCCCATAATAAGGAGGCACTTCCTTGCGTGCAAAGATTTAGCGGCTGGGTCCCAGCTGTCCGGGAGAGAAAACATTTTTTCCGTGTAATAAGGATGCACTTCCTTGCGTGCGAAAATGTAGCTGGTGGGTCCAAGCTGTCAAGGGGAGGAATAATATTTTTCTGGCCTAATAAGGAGCCAGTTGCATGCGTGCCTCCATGAACAGGTGCATCCCCACTGTCAGCCTCTCCACGTACTATCCTCCTCCGATGACTCTCGTTTGTTGACCACGTTCACTACACAGTGCCGAGCGCGCCAAGGCGGTGGACGACGGCGAGGCCGTGGACAGGAACAAGCCGGAGATGAGAAGACGCGGCAGTGGAGTTGCAGATGGAGAGGAGTACGAGGGTTAACTGGCTCTGATGCGGCGTGGGGCTACAGTCGGTGGAGAATAACAGGAGGTGTGCAGGGCTGGAGGGATAGCCTAGCCGGCGGTGGGGTAGCGCTTCGCAGCGATGCGTGCTAAGCAGAGTCGCTAGCCGCCGGAGGCCGGAGCAGGCGGTCTCGGCGGCGCTGGAGAAGAAGACGAGAGATTGAAGATGCATGTCGGCCGTTGGATATAAATCCAATGGTTGTGGATGTCAGAATCATTTGTTGACTAAGTTGACAACGCCTTGCGTAGGCTTCGACCTATTGACCCACATGTCAGCCTGCAAAAATGCAGAACATATTTAACCCTTTTTTGAGAGAGAAACATATTTCACCCATGTTTTCTAGAATTTACAGTCAAATTGCTGGGCTGGGTGAACAAATAATGTAGCGTCAATGCGGCTCATTTAATTTTTTTCTAAGAAATCACAGTAGATTTGCACTTTCTTGAAATATACGGATTTGCTGGGCTTGTTGTAAATATATTGATAGGTTAGACGGTGCAATTAGTATCAAAAAATAAACGGGAGCTGGACATTTTATTATATATAAAATTAGCTAATTAGCGAGTTATTGCTCAAAAGAAAAATGAGCGCGTTATTATTACATTGGTCCTTAAATCTTCGCAACTTTTGTGAGCAATCATCAGGATTTTCGTTGCTTAACCATGATTTCTCTTGCCAACTTCTGTTAAAAATTTATTTTTATAAGTTGATAATACGTGGGATGTTTTTATAATGTATATATAAGTTTCTATTAAATATACGATAATAATAATAATATATAATGTGGTTAGAAGGGAAAACATAAATTGGACCCGACATTCTTATTCTTATATATAGAAAAATAGAACAGCGATCTGCGTTTTGTTATAAAAAGATAAATTGGGCTGTCGATGTTTAAGAAAAAATAAACCTAGGCTGGGAGGCCCATAGGCCGCTACATACATGATGGACCTCAAAAAATTAAGTTGAAACCACGGTCTCGGTATGTCGTGGGCTGTGCATGTTAAATAACATAACCTAGGCCAGCCTGATACTAGTTCGCCCTCTGAAAAATATGACACCTGCTACTACTAGATCCCCGATACCCCTAAAAAACAGCTCCCCGATGACAATCTTCATTGTAAAAAAATCATTTATTGACTAGGCTGACAATCCCGTGGGCCCAACGTCAGTGTATACTGTATACAATTAGGACGAAGTTTTTTTCCAATGAGGCACTTGCTTGCATACGGCCATGGACCTGGTAGGTCCCGACTGTCAGCCTCTCGACGTACAGTCCTCTTCAGATTCCTCGTTTGTTGAGCATGTTGACAACGGCAGACGGCGGCGCCGTAGTGAACGCACAAACCGGAGGACGATGTCGTGGACACAGACGGAAACGAACCGGAGGCGGCAAGACGCTTTAGAGTAGTGAGAATGTGCGCCTTAATTCTTTCGAACATACTGCAGTAGCCCGATGCATATAGCCCTCTCACCCAAAAGTTGTGCTGTCCGGGTTCGATTTCAACTGGTGCAGTTGAAAAGTATCTAATTTTTTGCCTTAGCTATTACTGACATGTGGGTCCCGCCATGTCATCTACGCACACCACCACCACCGCTTGCCAAAATTTCGTCCCTAGTTTACCCAGTTTTCCGCACACTCAACATTGTGTGGGCATTTTAAAAATAGCATATCTTTATGACTGTGCATCATATGAAGATGTGCTATACATGAATGTTTATCAGTATGATGTTAACTTGTTGTTAGTTCCGTTCTTGACTATGAATAAGATTTCCAACATTCTGTTATCCATGTTTGAAAAGTGCGTGTTGATTTAAATGCTCTGCATCTGAAACATGCAGTTTCTTATCTGAAACTGAAACTTGCAATTTCTTCTCTGAAAATCACTTAGACAGGCAGCCATCACCGATGGTGGAGCGCGCTTCTTCAATCCCCCGGCAGCGCGAGGGGGAAGAAGATGAAACTTCCGTCCCGTGCTGGCGCTTGGGAAATGAAGCGAACTGGATTTAAGAGGGGCGGGGCCACTGGTGCAGAGACGTGCTATACAAACGGTTTTTACCCCCTTTCCGCGACGGAGTTTTAAACCATCACGCTAGTGAGTGTGTGCGATAGGGGGGTTCTTCCCACACGACCCAGAATCCATCGGGGATAGGCCCTCCGGCCACACAGGCAGGGGCAAAATGAGCTCGTGTGCGATCAGGCGAGGCATCGAAGCCCAATCATTTTCGTTCGTATGTACATCCCACACGGTGAATCCCAGAAAAATGTTTCCGTTCGTATGTATATCACACACAGTTTTTTGTGTGGAAACGTTTGTCCAAGGTGGCCTAACGCAAACAGTTCTCTACCGGAAGCTGTGTGTGATTGTTAGTTGATCCAACAAGCCTACTTTCTAGAAACCGTGTGGGTTGTTTGAGTTCATCGCCCATGGTGTTGTCTGAGTAACCGTCTGCAATAGAAAACCCCAATAAGCAGGGTAATTAGCCTATTATTGATAATCCATGTAGTAATCAAATTGACATTTATTATTAAACACACCAGATATTTCATATCCTTATAACGGCAACCAGGATTTCATAATCGAATTACATCAGATAGCTTCAGCACTCAGTTACACCAAAGGGGGATATAGCTAGCTACGCCATTACACAACAGCACTAAGTTTCACATGCAACATCGAAAACCTTTGGAAAAGTAGCATCATACATGATAAATAGACAGATGAATCTCATCTGGGAAACTGCAGAAGCGGAAGGCGAATATTGAGCCTTCAGTGATGTTGAATGTCCTTGCAACTTTAGGCCAGTGGCTATGGATAATTGCCCACCCAACCTTCGTCCTCTTCAGGAAGACTTCAATATTGTATCGTGGCTGTTGAATGAATACCTTCCTCACCTCTTGACCATGCAGGTGGTTTGAGAGGTAATCATCAGTGAACTGCTTTGAAAAGTACTGAAAACAAAGATATGCATAAATCGCTGTTATAAATTTTGAAATGGCGCAAGGTGTAAAAACAAGGTAAAAGAGTTAGTACCATCCTATGGTTGACTGATGTCTTCTTCATTGTGCAAACAAAGATCTTGCTGTTATTCGTCGCAAGTTTCTTCATCCTAACAATCTTTCTGAGTTTCTTGACTTGACTGATATTCATGGATATCTCATTTCCCCATATGCAAAATGGGTCGAACAGTGGGTCTAAGCCTCTGACAGTAGGACCTACATGTGCAAGACCAAATCGTAAGAAACCTAAATATTAGAATGATTCCTGCAACTGCACAGTAATGTGCTATTAGCGAAAGGACCATGCATGAGCAAACCTCGATGGTAAACCGCAGTGTCTCCCATTGTTTCCCTGCAACACATATAAGGAAGATCTTGATCAGGTTAACTGAGAGTTGCCATACTATTAGTAGAATATGTATTGAGTACAGCCAAATTCGATTTATTACTCACATGCATAACAATACAAAATTGTACCCACAACAAATGAAAATCAAATTGCAAAATTGAACCAAACAGTTAAAATGGACAGCAGACCAAATGAACCAGAACAGTTAACTGAGCACGACATTACAGAATAGAAACATGTACTAGAAGATAAGACAGTTAACGAAACAAAGAATGCTTGAGAACAGTACTACGAAATGTAGCAATTGTTGGACCAAACTATTAACTGAACATTACATTTTAGAATATCAGATTGCATATTAACATTACAGAGGACAAATCACTAGAAGGCACTGGCGGTGGCCTCGAGAAAACAGCACGAACTATATTTTAAATTAGACAACCGCGTGGCGGTGTCGACGGTGGCCTCGAAGACGAGGTGCTCCTCCAAGCTCTGGCGGTCGGCACACATGGCAGCCATAGCGACCTCGTCCGCGCGTGCGGCCGCGATTTGCTTCTCCGCTGCCAGATGCTACTGAGCTCCACGTTATACTGTGTGCAAAATGGCTGTGGGTGGCGCTTAATTGGAGGACGGGGCCAGTGATTTTGGTAGAAGGTGTCGCGCCATCGGTCGGGGCATGTGGGACGGGGAAGGAGGAGGATGGTGTGGGTGGGGTGTGGATTACCTGACCATATCGAAGAAGGGTCGCCGGCGAGGAGGCCACGCAGCAAGAAGAAGGGTCGGCAGCGAGGAGGCGGCGCTGCAAGAAGAAGGGTCGCCGGTGAGGAGGCAACGCTGCAAGAAGAAGGGTCGCCGGCGAGGAGGCTGGGCTGCCAGTAAGCAGCAGTGAAGGTTTGAAATTGGAAAGCAAGGAGGAACAGTGGAAATGTGGCTTTTGGTGGGAGGTAGGGGGTGGGGAGATAGATATTTCCGCGGTGGCAGAAAAATTTTGCTCGGTGCCGCGAGAAACTGGCGCGCAAGTGTGGTTCAAGCGAGGGCGGTGGACTGTAGATGACGAAGCTTCCCGCGTAAGCCAGACAAGACGGTGCGCCAAGATATTTTATATCTCATCCCACACGATTCTTGCTAGTAAACTGTTTGTGGTATACCTGATTTTTTCATTATGTTTTGAAAGACAAAATGGTGTTACAGAGGGAAAGGATGGTGTTTGAATTGCTAGAACATTTATCTACAGTGAACATGCAACTACATGAGTGTCGTGTTAAAATTTGGAATTATTCCGGGTTCGTTTGGCATTTTTATGCATTAATTGAGTTTCTAGGCATTTAATGCACATAATTCAAATTTGAACTACAAGCACATGCTCCAGTGCACCAAAGTTTGTTGAAAAATCACATGTGTGTCTTTGGGTGAATTTATAGGTCCTATGCAAGAATGGGAATGAAATTCAAACATCTGGGCGTCGTGGCTCGGCCGGGAACATTGAGAAACTTGGTTTTTAAATTCCTGTAAATCCCAAACTCGCCTGAAAATCATGAAACATGACATGGTGTCAATTCATGGCACCAGCATGCTGTGGTAAAAAAATTGGCCGAATTGGGACAAGTTTTGGCATAAGCTTCTTGCAAATTGTAGCTTCTGTGAAGAAGGCGTGTTGTTTCGAGAGGGAACGTGTCACCTTTGTGTGCGAAACGACATACGCTGCCCCCTCCTCTTGATTTTTTTACAAAGCAAACATAGAACTATATGAGTGTCGTGTTTAAATTTGGAATTATTCTAGGTTCGTTTGGCCCTTTTTATGCATTAATTGAGTTTCTGGGCATTTAATGTGAATAATTCAAATTTGAACTACAAGCACATGCTCCAGTGCACCAAGGTTGGTTGAAAAATCACATGTGTGTCCTTGGGTGAATTTCTAGGTCCCATGCAAGAAATGGGAATGAAATTCAAATATCTAGGCGTCGTGGCTCCGCCGATAACATTGAGAAACTTGGTTTTTTAAATTCCTGTAAATTCCAAACTCGCCTGAAAATCATGAAACTTGGCATGGTGTCATTTCATGGCACCAACATGCTGTGGTAAAAAAATTGGCCGCATTTGGACAAGTTTTGGTATAAGCTTCTTGCAAACCGGAGCTTCTCTCAAGAAGACTCGTGGTTCCCGAGGGGGGACGTGTCACCTTTGTGTGCGAAACAATATACGCTGCCTCCCCCCCCTTGATTTTTTACGGAGGCAACATAGAACTATATGAGTGTCGTGTTAAAATTTGGAATTATTCCGGGTTCGTTTGGCCTTTTTTATACTTTAATTGAGTTTCTGGGCATTTAATGTGCATAATTCAAATTTGAACTACAAGCACATGCTCTAGTGCACCAAAGTTGGTTGAAAAATCACATGTGTGTCCTTGGGTGAATTTCTAGGTCCCATACAAGAAATCGGAATGAAATTCAAATATCTGGGCGTCGTGGCTCGGCCGGAAATATTGAGAAACTTGGTTTTTTAATTCCTGTAAATCCAAAACACGCATGAAAATCATGAAACTTGGCATGGTGTCATGACATGGCACCAACATGTTGTGGTAAATTTTTTGGCCGAATTGGGACAAGCTTTGGTATAAGCTTCTTGCAAACCGGAGCTTCTCTCAAAAAGGCTCGTGGTTCCGAGAGGGAACGTGTCACGACCATGTGCGAAACGACATACACTGCCTTCTCCCACCTTGATTTTTTACACAGGCAGCTTAGACCAAATAGGAGTTTCGTGCTAAATTTTGGAATTATTCCGGATTCATTTGGCCTTTTTATACACTAATTGAATTTCTAGGCATTTAATGCCCATAATTCAAATTTGAACTACAAGTGCATGCTCCAGTGCGCCAAAGTTAGTTGAAAAACCATTTATGTGTACTTGGGTGAATTTCTAGGTCCCGTGCAAGAAGAGGGAATGGAATTCAAACATCAGGGCATCTTGGCTTGGACGGAAACATCGAGAAACTTGGTTTTAAAATTCCCGTAAATCCAAAACTCGCCTAAAAATCATGAAACTTGGCATGGTGTCATGACATGGCACCAACATGCTGTGGTAAAAATTTTGTCCGATTTGCAAAGGCGCACACATTAAAAATCAACAAAGTCATCTTGGAACAAGTGTTGTCACGTTACAAATCGGAAACACAAGTATTATTGAAACCGTGGGCGTTCTACTTACCATTTACGTGCCGCCACGCGTCCCCTTTTTTTATTGGCTAGGAGGTGTCGTGCGGGGTAGCTATTTGAGTATGGGAGGCGTGCGATCAGACCCCTGCGCGTGCTCATCGGGAGGAGAGCCCTTTGACCTCTATCCACCGCCCACCTCTCTCCCAATGTCTCCATTAATGGCGCCCGAGCCCCTGTTTCATGGCATGGCTGTGTCTCACTCGACTGGGATTTAAGAGAGAAAAAAGAAAATCTGAAAAGAAAGTTTTGCACGGATCTTGATGTAAGATCCGATGGACCTATATAGCATCGACTACGACTTATAGCAAGACTGATGAATATAAGGACGATGACAATGGGTAATAATTGTCTTGCATATTTAGGAAGATAATTAAAAAAGCCACATGCGATAACGCCCGAAATACACAAGGGCAAAAGAAGAAGGAAGACAACGATCTGGCTCGCTGATCTCTACTTTCTTGATGCGTTGCTGCAGGCCGGGGAGACTAGTTCCCGCGGCGAGCGGCGATGAGCTCTTTCATGTCTCAAGATGCTGCTTGAGAGCATCCACGGATTCCTCCAACAGCCTTTGGCGCTCGATGTGGAGCATGGCATTCTCGTCCATAAGTTTCTTGACGATGACGCCGGTCCTCTGCAACAAGGTAGTGGTCTCCTCATGCTGCTTCGTCGTTCCGGCGATCTTCGCCCTCAGCAGGCCACGGTCAGTGCGGAGCTTCGCCTTGTCCTCCCCTAGTCCCCGGATGACGCTGGTAGCATTTTCAAACAAGGCATTCATCTCGTCCTGCTGCTTCATCCAATCGGAGATCCGACCCATCAGGTCATCGAGCATAGCGCATGCGCCCGTGAGAGTCCTCGCCTTCCTGCGAGACATTTTCCCAGGCTGCCGCGACGTGGGAGGACATCTCTGCTGCATTCACGGCGTGGCGGGACATCTGTGCTGCTTCCGTGGCGCGGCCGGGCCAGTCTACTACATCGACGGCGCGGCGGGACCTCTATGCTGCTTCGGCGGCGTGGCGGGACCTCTGTGCTGCTACGGCCGTGCGACGGGACATGTCGGCTGCTTTCGTGGCGAGGCGGGACATCTCTCGTACTTCCGCTTCCATGCTTGCCTCTCCCTGGTAGTAATCTCTCGACCCAAAACTCACGCTAGCCATGGCAGACGCAAGGGAACGACGATGAATGACTTGTTTGTTTTTGTGGATGAGGAGTTGAGGAGGAATGTGCAGTCATCTTGGAGTAGTAGTATTTATAACCGAGTACTAATATGCTCCTAAGTGGGAAACCATTTAGGTTTTAATCGGTGTGAACATGTTTGCAATTAAATATAGCGTGGTAGTAATTTGGAATGTGACGGGACGCAGGCTCAAAATTTATTGACGGTTCTATAATTTCTAAGTGCGGCACTATTCCCGAACGGCGTAACGTGGGCATGCTTTCTCGGCCGCGTACGTGGCATTTGCACCATAGAGTGCACCGCAATAGGTGATGTCAGCACATGTCTTGTTCGAACAACCATGCGCGCTCGTTATTACCATCGCGCACGCTTCTTTTAATTAGAATGTGTGCCCGTCTAGCGCACACACGTTGATTTGTCTAACTGTTTCTGTTTGTTGTGGCTAATTGCAAACAGTTCATCCGTGTGAAGTGTATGTCGTCAATCGCAGACACGTTGATCTGGCTGGCCGTTTCTGTTGTGTTAGCTAATCGCAAACAGTTCATCCATCTGAAGTGTATGCCCTCAATCGCACACACCTTCATCTGGCTGCCCGTTTCTGTTGTTCCGCCTAATCACAAACATTTAATCCGACTGAACTGTATGCCGTATATCGCACATGCCTTCATTTGGCTGCCCGTTTCTATTTTTCTTCTGCATCACAAACAGTTCATTGAACTGAACCGTATGCCCCGTATCACACACGCAACTAAAATTTGAACCGTGTTTGATGTATCCGCCATCGCAAACGTTTTGCATCTTTTTTGACGGTTTTTTACATCACCGTTTGTGATTAATGCATCGCACACAATTTCGTCGAAGGGTCTCTGATTGTAGTGTCACGTTAGCAGCATCCTGCAGTAGTGGGGGCACGACGCGAGGCAGCGCCGCCGGCCCCTGAGCGGCAGCAGGCAGTCCGGCCGCACTGCTGGTTTGGGCGGCGGGAGAACAACCAGAGGGAAGACTGAAGAAGCACATCAGACGCGAATTATTCTTTTTAGTGGATGGCTCTCGATGGCGTATTTTTTTACTTGCCTCTGCACGATACAACTTGTATTTTTAGCCTCCCAGTCCATGGTGGACCAGCAGCCCATTTGCTGGGCGGGCCAACCTACAGAAAGCAGCACTTGATTTTTCATCAAGGCCCAAAAACAATGCAGTATTATGTTTGTTTTTTGGCCGAAAACATTATGGCGGGTGTTGAGCGGGAAGGGGGGGGGGGAGACTGAGCAAAAAGATAAAAAAGGAGCTCACGCGCCGTTGCTACCCTAACAAACAGGTGCCATTCTTCTCAGAACGAAGGTGTGCCGTGTGACACTCACACGTCACAATCCCACAGTATACATTCTAACTAGTTCACACACAAGTACAACAGAAAAGGTAAACATTCAGGTCAAACTCAGGTTCACAGGATACGTTCATATTCGTAGCCAACATTGGCAATCAACAACTCAAAAGATTCATGTATAGACAAGTTTAGCATGCCTATGCATCTAAATGATTCATACTTAGATCACAAGCTAATATTCATAACTAACATTCACAAAAGATTCAGATATACACAAGTTCAACATGTTTACGCATCCAAATGATTGAGAGAACACAACCAATATCATCCATCGACACACATTAATCACCTATGGTACAGACGGGCAAGTGATGTTCACTCGGTGATACTTCTTGCTAAAATTAATGCTTGTCTGAGCAAACTTTCGGGTATATAAAAGGCAGCAGAGACCATCTGAACTTCACTTGTAGGTTTATCCGCATGATAGTGGCCTTGATGCCGCGAGAGGTTTGAGCAACTTGGCCACTACTTTCATCCAACTACTTTCACTCGGTGGTATTTCTTGGTAAAATTAATGCTTGTCTGAGCAAACTTTCGAGTACATAAGAGGCAACATAGACTATCTGAACTTTGCTTGTAGGTTTATCCTCATGATAGTGGCCTTGATGCCGTGAGAGGTTTGAGCAACTTGGCCACTACTTTCATCCAACTAATTTACTAGCCCATCTTTGTCCTGTATCTCACCAAAATTCTACATTGCAGACAATAAACGAGGCTGTCGACAAAATGAACCACCCAAAGTTTTTGTGTAGTTCAACTGAAATGGAGCATCACAGGCTTGCAGACTGGTTAAGTGGCATATGAATATATGCGTCTACCAACTTGTCTGGAATATTCAGACTCCATGGCATACAGTTCGCTACCAGCATACGAGTCGATAACCAAAAAGCGCAAGTTGGGACCAAAGACTGGACTGCATTTTTCAGGGCTATGCGCCAAGCAATATTGTTAGCGTTCACTCTGGCACTTCTTCTTGTCAATATCGATGCTTGTCTGAGTGAACTTGCGAGTACATAGCAGCAGCGTAAGTATCTGTCCATCTGATCTTTTTGTGCAGTTCTACTGAAATCGGCCAATGTAACGATTTGCCTGTGAGTTTAGGCTCACAAGTTACTACTTTATGAAATCTGCCAACAGTAGCACAATACAAAATTACCATTAGATATGACAAGCACAATAATTAGGATGAAGACCGGTACCAACCTGTGTGAGGAAGCATATCAATTAGTGCTTCCTTTGACTGGAAGCCGAGATAAGCGACTGTCAAGAAAGGAACAAGGCAGTAGGCAATGAACCACCCAAAGTTTTTGTGCAGTTTAACTGAAATCGAGCATCCCTGTTGGCACATATATTGAGAAAGTGAGATTACTGTAATAGTGGCACTAGTTGATGAAACATACACTAACAAATAGAAGCATCCTCATTATCTTAATGGGTAAAGTTAGAAACATAGTAGCCTTGCTTAAAGAGAGGTATTAGTTTATATTATCAGTGCCAATTAGCTCAACACTCAAAGCATTGCCATGTATCATAGCTTGCAAAGATTTAACATGCAAAGATAAAGGACTTTCTCCTAACAGTAGCACAATAAAAATAGAGATGACAACACACTAATCTGGATGAAGGCCTTAGGCCGGTACCAACCTGAGCAACGAAGCTTATTCAACTAGTCCCAGAAGAGAAGATAAAGCACTGACTAGAATCATTCAATAGTACATTGATACGTCCATTTTGCATCATGCTTTTATATCAATATTTATTGCATTATGGGTTGTTATTACACATTATGGCACAATACTTATGCCTTTCTCTCTTATTTTACAAGGTTTATATGAAGAGGGAGAATGCCGGCAGCTGGAATTCTGGGCTGGAAAAGGAGCAAATATTAGAGACCTATTCTGCACAACTCCAAAAGTCCTGAAACTTCACGAAAAGTCATTTTGGATTTAATAAAAAATATTGGGCGAAGAAAGTACCAGAGGGGGGCCACCTACCATCCAAAAGGGTGGAGGGCGCGCCCTACCCCCCTGGGCGTGCCCCCCGTCCTTGTGGGCCACCTGGCAGGCCCCCGACGCCCATCTTCTGCTATATGGTGTGTTTTGACCTAAAAAGAAGAAGAAGGAAGCTTTCAGGACGAAGCGCCGCCGTCTCAAGGCAGAACCAATCTAGGGCTCCGGCGGAGCTGTTCTGCCGGGGAAACATCCCTCCGGGAGGGGGAAATCATCGCCATCGTCATCACCATCAATCCTCTCATCAAGAGGGGGTCAATCTCCATCAACATCTTCACCAGCACCATCTCCTCTCAAACCCTAGTTATCTCTTGTATCCGATCTTTGTCTCAAAACCTCAGATTGGTACCTGTGGGTTGCTAGTAGTGTTGATTACTCCTTGTAGTTGATGCTAGTTGGTTTATTCGGTGGAAGACCATTTGTTCAGATCCTTAAAGATAATTAATACTCCTCTGATTATGAACATGAATATGCTTTGTGAGTAGTTACGTTTGATCCTGAGGACATGGGAGAAGTCTTGTTATAAGTAATCATGTGAATTTGGTATTCGTTCGATATTTTGATGAGATGTATGTTGTCTTTCCTCTAGTGGTGTTATGTGAACGTCGACTACATGACACTTCACCATGATTTGGGCCTAGGGGAAGGCATTGGGAAGTAATAAGTAGATGATGGGTTGCTAGAGTGACAGAAGCTTAAACCCTAGTTTATGCGTTGCTTCGTAAGGGGCTGATTTGGATCCATATGTTTCATGCTATGGTTAGATTTATTTGAATTCTTATTTCATAGTTGCGGATGCTTGCGAGAGGGGTTAATCATAAGTGGGAGGCTTGCCCAAGGAAGGGCAGCACCCAAGCACCGGTCCACCCACATATCAAATTATCAAAGTAACGAACGCGAATCATATGAGCATGATGAAAACTAACTTGACAACAATTCCCATGTGTCCTCGGGAGTGCTTTGCTTTATATAGGAGTTCGTCCAGGCTTGTCCTTTGCTACAAAAAGGATTGGGCCACCTTGCTGCACCTTGTTTAATTTTGTTACTTATTACCTGTTACAAATTATCTTATCACACAACTATCTGTTACTGATAATTTCAGTGCTTGCAGAGAATACCTTGCTAAAAACTGCTTGTCATTTCCTTCTGCTCCTCGTTGGGTTTGACACTCTTACTTATCGAAAGGACTACGATAGATCCCCTATACTTGTGGGTCATCAAGACTCTTTTCTGGCGCCGTTGCCGGGGAGTGAAGCGCCTTTGGTAAGTGGAATTTGGTAAGGAAACATTTATATAGTGTGCTGAAATTTACTGTCACTTGTTACTATAGAAAATAATCCTTTGAGGGGCTTGTTCGGGGTATCTTCACTTCGACCGGAAGAGCAAAGAGTTGCCCCTCAACCTACTGCACCTACTGAAAATATTTATTTTGAAATTCCTTCGGGTATGATAGAGAAACTGCTAGCTCATCCTTACACAGGAGATGGAACATTACATCCTGATATGCATCTAATCTATGTGGATGAAGTTTGTGGATTATTTAAGCTTGCAGGTTTGCCCGAGGATGAAGTCAAGAAGAAGGTCTTCCCTTTATCTTTGAAGGAGAAGGCATTGACATGGTATAGGCTATGTGATGATATTGGATCATGGAACTACAACCGATTGAAATTGGAATTTCATCAGAAGTTTTATCCTATGCATCTGGTTCATCATGATCGGAATTATATATATAATTTTTGGCCTCGTGAAGGAGAAAGTATCGCTCAAGCTTGGGGGAGGCTTAAGTTAATGTTATATTCATGCCCCAATCATGAGCACCCAAGAGAAATCATTATTCAATTTTTTTATGCTCGGCTTTCTCATAATGATCGATCCATGCTCGATACTTCTTGTACTGGTTCTTTTATGAAGAAGACTATTGAATTCAAATGGGATTTATTGGAAAGAATTAAACGCAACTCTGAAGATTGGGAACTCTACGAAGGTAAGGAGTCAGGTATAAACCTTAAGTTTGATTGTGTTAAATCTTTTATGGATACCGATGCTTTTCGTGATTTTAGCACTAAATATGGACTTGACTCTGAGATAGTAGCTTCTTTCTGTGAATCATTTGCTACTCATGTTGATCTCCCTAAGGAGAAGTGGTTTAAATATCATCCTCCCATTGAAGTTAAAGTAGTAGAACCTATTAAAGTTGAAGAAGAAACTATTACTTATAATGTTGATCCTATTGTTCCTACTGCTTATATTGAGAAACCACCTTTTCCTGTTAGAATAAAGGATCGTGCTAAAGCTTCAACTGTTGTTTGTAAGAGTTATACTAGAACACCTACACCCCCTGAGCAAATTAAAGTTGAACCTAGTATTGCTATGGTTAAAGATCTCTTGGTTGATAATATTGATGGGCATGTTATATATTTCTGTGATGAAGCTGCTAGAATTGCTAAACCCGATAGTAAAGATAAATAAACATAGACCCGTTGTTGGCATGCCTGTTGTTTCAGTTAAAATAGGAGATCATTGTTATCATGGCTTATGTGATATGGGTGCTAGTGTGAGTGCAATTCCTTTTTCCTTATACAAAGAAATTATGAATGATATTGCACCTGCTGAGATAGAAGATATTGATGTTACTATTAAGCTTGCCAATAGAGATACTATTTCACCAATTGGGATTGTTAGAGATGTTGAAGTCTTGTGTGGGAAAATAAAATACCCTACTAATTTTCGTGTTCTTGCTTCCCCACAAGATGACTTTTGTCCCATTATATTTGGTAGACCTTTCTTGAATACTGTTAATGCTAAGATAGACTGTGAGAAAGATATTGTTACTGTTGGTTTAGCGGATATGTCTGATGAGTTTAATTTCTCTAAATTTCGTAGACAATCCCATGATAAAGAATTTCCTAGTAAGGATGAAATTATTGGTCTTGCTTCTATTGCCGTGCCTCCTACTGATCCCTTAGAACAATATTTGCTAGACCATGAAAATGATATGTTTATGAATGAAAGAAGGGAAATAGATGAAATATTATTTAATCAAGGGCCTATCTTGAAACACAACTTGCCTGTTGAAATCCTTGGGGATCCTCCTCCACCCAAGGGTGATCCCGTGTTTGAGCTTAAACAATTACCTGATACTTTGAAATATGCTTATCTTGATGAAAAGAAGATATCCTGTTACTATTAGTGCTAACCTTTCAGAGCATGAAGAAAAAAAATTATTGAAAACTCTGAAGAAGCACCGTGCCGCTATTGGATATACTCTTGATGATCTTAAGGGCATTAGTCCCACTCTATGTCAGCACAAAATTAATTTGGAGAATGATGCTAAACCCGTTGTTGATCACCAACGATGGTTAAATCCTAAGATGAAAGAAGTGGTAAGAAATGAAATACTAAAGCTTCTGGAAGCAGGTATAATTTATCCTATTGCTGATAGTCAGTGGGTAAGTCCTGTTCATTGTGTCCCTAAGAAGGGAGGTATTACTGTTGTTCCTAATGATAATAATGAATTGATTCCACAAAGAATTGTTACAGGTTATAGAATGGTAATTGATTTTCGCAAATTAAATAAAGCTACTAGAAAAGTTCATTACCCTCTACCTTTTATTGATCAAATGCTAGAAAGATTATCCAAACATACACATTTTTGCTTTCTAGATGGTTATTCTGGTTTTTCTCAAATACCTGTGTTAAAAGATGATCAGGAAAAGACCACTTTTACGTGCCCTTTCGGTACCTTTGCTTATAGATGTATGCCTTTTGGTTTATGCAATGCACCTGCTACCTTTCAAACATGTATGACTGCTATATTCTCTGATTTTTGTGAAAAGATTGTTGAGGTTTTCATGGATGATTTCTCCGTTTACGAAACTTCTTTTGATGATTGCTTAAGCAACCTTGATCGAGTTTTGTAGAGATGTGAAGAAACTAATCTTGTCTTGAATTGGGAGAAGTGCCACTTTATGGTTAGTGAAGGCATTGTCTTGGGGCATAAAATTTCTGAAAGAGGTATTGAAGTTGATAAAGCTAAAGTAGATGCTATTGAAAAGATGCCGTGTCCTAAAGATATCAAAGGTATAAGAAGTTTCCTTGGTCATGCTGGTTTCTATAGGAGGTTTATTAAAGGCTTCTCTAAAATTTCTAGGCCTCTCACTAATCTCTTGCAAAAAGATGTTCGTTTTGTTTTTGATGATGATTGTGTAGAAGCATTTGAAATACTTAAGAAAGCCTTGATTTCTGCACCTATTGTTCAGCCACCTGATTGGAATTTACCCTTTGAAATTATGTGTGATGCTAGTGATTATGCTGTTGGTGCTGTTCTAGGGCAAAGAGTTGATAAGAAATTAAATGTTATTCATTATGCTAGTAAAACTCTAGACAGTGCCCAGAGGAATTATGCTACTACTGAAAAAGAATTTTTAGCAGTTGTCTTTGCTTGTGATAAGTTCAGATCCTATATTGTTGATTCCAAAGTAACTGTTCACACTGATCATGCTGCTATTAAATATTTTTTGGAAAAGAAAGATGCTAAACCTAGACTTATTAGATGGGTTCTCTTGCTACAAGAATTTGATTTGCATATTATTGATAGAAAGGGAGATGAGAACCCCGTTGCAGACAACTTGTCTAGGTTAGAAAATGTTCTTGATGACCCACTGCCTATTGATGATAGCTTTCCTGATGAACAATTAGCTGTCATAAATGCTGCTCGTAATACTCCATGGTATGCTGATTATGCTAATTACATTGTTGCTAAATTTATACCACCTAGTTTCACATACCAGCAAAAGAAAAAGTTTTTCTAAGATTTAAGACATTTCTTTTGGGATGACCCACACCTTTATAAAAAAGGAGTAGATGGTGTTATTAGACATTGTGTACCTGAGCATGAACAGGAACAGATCCTACGCAAGTGCCACTCCGAGTCTTACAGAGGACACCACGCTGGAGATAGAACTGCACATAAGGTATTGCAATCTGGTTTTTATAGGCCTACTCTCTTCAAGGATGCTCGTAAGTTTGTCTTGTCTTATGATGAATGCCAGAGAATTGGTAATATTAGTAGACGTCAGGAAATGCCTATGAATTATTCACTTGTTATTGAACCATTCGATGTTTGGGGCTTTGATTATATGGGACCTTTTCCTTCCTCAAATGGGTATACACATATTTTAGTTGCTGTTGATTACGTTACTAAGTGGGTAGAAGCTATTCCAACTAGTAGTGCTGATCATAACACTTCTATTAAGATGCTTAAAGAAGTTATTTTTCCGAGGTTTGGAGTCCCTAGATATTTAATGATTGATGGTGGTTCACATTTTATTCATGGTGCTTTCCGTAAATTGCTTGCTAAGTATTATGTTAACCATAGAATTGCATCTCCATGTCATCCTCAGTCTAGTGGTCAAGTTGAATTGAGCAATAGAGAGATTAAATTGATTTTGCAAAAGACTGTTAATAGATCTAGAAAGAATTGGTCTAAGAAACTTGATGATGCATTATGGGCTTATAGAACTGCTTATAAAAACTCTATGGGTATGTCTCCATATAAAATGGTTTATGGAAAGGCTTGTCACTTACCTCTTGAACTAGAACATAAGGCATATTGGGCTATTAAAGAGCTCAACTATGATTTCAAACTTGCCGTTGAGAAGAGGTTATTTGACATAAGCTCGCTTGATGAATGGAGAACCCAAGCCTATGAGAATGCCAAGTTGTTTAAAGAAAAAGTTAAAAGATGGCATGACAAAAGGATACAAAAGCGTGAGTTTAATATAGGTGATCATGTTTTGCTATACAACTCTCGTTTAAGATTTTTTGCAGGAAAGCTTCTCTCTAAATGGGAAGGTCCTTACATTATCGAGGAGGTCTATCATTCCGGTGCCATAAAAATCAACAACGCAGAAGGCATAAATCCGAAGGTGGTAAACGGTCAAAGAATCAAACATTATATCTCAGGTACTCCCATAAATGTTGAGACCAATATTATTGACACCGTAACACCGGAGGAGTATATAAGGGACACTTTCCAGAATGTTTCAGACTCCGAAAAGGAATAGGTATGTGGTACGGTAAGTAAACCGACTCCAAAATGTTTCCAATGATAATTTTTCTCTGTTTTGGAATATTTAAAAAATTAGGAAAATTAAAAGTAGTCCGAAAGAGACACGAGGTGACCAAAAGGGTGGAGGGCGCGCCCTACCCCCTGGGTGCGCCTCGTGTGCCCTCCGGACTTCGTTTTCTTGCACAATACTTCTTTTGGTCGGTAAAAATTCATTATATAATCTCCCGAAGGTTTTGACCACCGTACCATGACAAAATCCACTGTTTTTGTTTTGAGTTGTTTTCTGCCAGAGTTTTCAAGGCCAGGCATCATGTCTTTCTCCTCCTTCAACAATGTGGACGACGATGCTTGGCTAATGAAGATGGAGATGAAGAAAGAAGAACTTGGGGAAACCAACAAGGGTGATAAGATCAAGAAGGCCGCGGAAGATCAAGTTCCGGCAGCAGAAGAAGAAGATCTCCTTCAACCATACTACAATCATCTTACCCCTACTGAAATTGAAGCTTTCAAGATTATTGACTTGATGCGTGTGCAAAATAAATATCTCACTCGCGAAAATATTCTGTTGCAAGAGTACATCACCGCACTCAAGGGCATTATTCGTAAACTGGAGCATCTCCTACGCTCGATGTGTGGCACCACTTCATCAATAACTCCATCATCATCACCTCCGAAGAAATAAACATAAATACATGGGTATGGGCACTCCCCTTGGCAACTGCCAAGCTTGGGGGAGGTGCCCCGGTATCGTATCACCATCACACCTTTACTTTTATCATTTTTCTTAGTTCGATCCTTTTGGTTATATCTTGATCTAGTAGAATAAAGTTTTAGTATGATCTAGCTTTGAGTTTTGGTTTGATCTCTATCTATGTAATCGAGTTTGTGAGTTATATAATAAAAAGTAGTTTTGAGTTTAGGGCTTTGTTTTCTTGCTATGATCTTGAGGGGAATAAAATAATAAAAAGAAATAAAAAGATCATATATTGATCTTATGGAGAGTAATGACTTCACATATAAAGAGTATGATGGATAAAATCTGTTGGGAGTTGACAAACATAGTTTTGGTCATTGTTGCAATTAATAGGAAGTAATAAAGAAAGAGAGGCTTCACATATAAATATACTATCTTGGACATCTTTTGTAATTGTGAGCACTCATTAAAATATGACATGCTAAAAAGTTGATGTTGGACAAGGAAGACAACATAATGGGTTATGTTTTCTTATATCCGAATAGAAGTTATATTGTCATGGATCCTCCAACATGTTGAGCTTGCCTTTCCCTCTCATGCTAGCCAAATTCTTTGCACCAAGTAGAGATACTACTTGTGCTTCCAAACATCCCTAAACCCAGTTTTGCCATGAGAGTCCACCATACCTACCTATGGATTGAGTAAGATCCTTCAAGTAAGTTGTCATCGGTGCAAGCAATAAAAATTGCTCTCTAAATATGTATGATCTATTAGTGTGAAGAAAATAAGCTTTATACGAACTTGTGATATGGAAGAAATAAAAGTGATGGACTGCATAATAAAGTTCTTTATCACAAGCGGCAATATAAAGTGATGTTCTTTTACATTAAGATTTTGTGCATCCAACCATAAAAGCGCATGACAACCTCTGCTTCCCTCTGCGAAGGGCCTATCTTTTTACTTTTATCTTCTACCCTTATACAAGAGTCATGGTGATCCTCACCTTTTCTTTTTACACTTTTTCCTTTTGGCAAGCACTATGTGTTGGAGGAAGATCCAGATATATATATATCCACTCGGATGTAGGTCATCATAAAGTATTATTGTTGACATTACCCTTGAGGTAAAAAGTTGGGAGGCAAAACTATAAGCCCCTATCTTTCTCTGTGTCCGATGGAAGCTTTGAACCCATAAGTATCGCGTGACTGTTAGCAATTGTGAAAGACTAAATGATAGTTGAGTATGTGGACTTGCTGAAAAGCTCTTGTATTGACTCTTTCCGATGTTATGATAAATTGCAATTGCTTCAATGACTGAGATCATAGTTTGTTAGTTTTCAATGAAGTTTTGATTCATATTTTACCTTGTGAATGAATTGTTACTCTAGCATAAGTAATTATATGACATTATATGTTGCTGTTCTAAAGATGATCATGATGCCCTCATGTCCATATTTTATTTTATCGACACCTCTATCTCTGAACATGTGGACATATTTTACGATATCGGCTTTCGATTGAGGACAAGCGAGGTCTAAGCTTGGGGGAGTTGATACGTCCATTTTGCATCATGCTTTTATATCAATATTTATTGCATTATGGGCTGTTATTACACATTATGGCACAATACTTATGCCTTTCTCTCTTATTTTACAAGGTTTACATGAAGAGGGAGAATGCCGGCAGCTGGAATTCTGGGCTGGAAAAGGAGCAAATATTAGAGACCTATTCTGCAGAACTCCAAAAGTCCTGAAACTTCACGGAAAGTCATTTTGGATTTAATAAAAAATATTGGGCGAAGAAAGTACCATAGGGGGGCCACCTGCCATCCACAAGGGTGGAGGGCGCGCCCTACCCCCCTGGGCGCGCCCCCCGTCCTTGTGGGCCACCTGGCAGGCCCCCGACACCCATCTTCTGCTATATGGTGTGTTTTGACCTAGAAAAAAGAAGAAGGAAGCTTTCGGGATGAAGCGCCGCCGTCTCGAGGCGGAACCTGGGTAGAGCCAATCTAGGGCTCCGGCGGAGCTGTTCTGCCGGGGAAACATCCCTCCGGGAGGGGGAAATCATCGCCATCGTCATCACCATCGATCCTCTCATCGAGAGGGGGTCAATCTCCATCAACATCTTCACCAGCACCATCTCCTCTCAAACCCTAGTTCATCTCTTGTATCCGATCTTTGTCTCAAAACCTCAGATTGGTACCTGTGGGTTGCTAGTAGTGTTGATTACTCCCTGTAGTTGATGCTAGTTGGTTTATTCGGTGGAAGATCATTTGTTTAGATCCTTAATGATAATTAATACTCCTCTGATTATGAACATGAATATGCTTTCTGAGTAGTTACGTTTGTTCCTGAGGACATGGGAGAAGTCTTGTTATAAGTAATCATGTGAATTTGGTATTCGTTCGATATTTTGATGAGATGTATGTTGTCTTTCCTCTAGTGGTGTTATGTGAACGTCGACTACATGACACTTCACCATGATTTTGGCCTAGGGGAAGGCATTGAGAAGTAATAAGTAGATGATGGGTTGCTAGAGTGACAGAAGCTTAAACCCTAGTTTATGCGTTGCTTCGTAAGGGGCTGATTTGGATCCATATGTTTCATGCTATGGTTAGATTTATCTTAATTCTTCTTTCGTAGTTGCAGATGCTTGCGAGAGGGGTTAATCATAAGTGGGAGGCTTGTCCAAGGAAGGGCAGCACCCAAGCACCGGTCCACCCACATATCAAATTATCAAAGTAACGAACGCGTATCATATGAGCATGATGAAAACTAACTTGACAACAATTCCCATGTGTCCTCGGGAGCGCTTTGCTTTATATAGGAGTTCGTCCAGGCTTGTCCTTTGCTACAAAAGGATTGGGCCACCTTGCTGCACCTTGTTTACTTTTTTTACTTATTACCTGTTACAAATTATCTTATCACACAACTATCTGTTACCGATAATTTCAGTGCTTGCAGAGAATACCTTGCTGAAAACTGCTTGTCATTTCCTTCTGCTCCTCGTTGGGTTCGACACTCTTACTTATCGAAAGGGCTATGATAGATCCCCTATACTTTTGGGTCATCAAGACTCTTTTCTGGCGCCGTTGCCGGGGAGTGAAGCGCCTTTGGTAAGTGGAATTTGGTAAGCAAACATTTATATAGTGTGCTGAAATTTACTGTCACTTGTTACTATGGAAAATAATCCTTTGAGGGGCTTGTTCGGGGTACCTTCACCTCGACCGGAAGAGCAAAGAGTTGCCCCTCAACCTACTGCACCTTCTGAAAATATTTATTATGAAATTCCTTCGGGTATGATAGAGAAACTGCTAGCTCATCCTTACACAGGAGATGGAACATTACATCCTGCTATGCATCTAATCTATGTGGATGAAGTTTGTGGATTATTTAAGCTTGCAGGTTTGCCCGAGGATGAAGTCAAGAAGAAGGTCTTCCCTTTATCTTTGAAGGAGAAGGCATTGACATGGTATAGGCTATGTGATGATATTGGATCATGGAACTACAACCGATTGAAATTGGAATTTCATCAGAAGTTTTATCCTATGCATCTGGTTCATCATGATCGGAATTATATATATAATTTTTGGCCTCGTGAAGGAGAAAGTATCGCTCAAGCTTGGGGTAGGCTTAAGTTAATGTTATATTCATGCCCCAATCATGAGCACCCAAGAGAAATCATTATTCAAAAAATTTATGCTCGGCTTTCTCATAATGATCGATCCATGCTCGATACTTCTTGTACTGGTTCTTTTATGAAGAAGACTATTGAATTCAAATGGGATTTATTGGAAAGAATTAAACACAACTCTGAAGATTGGGAACTCGACGAAGGTAAGGAGTCAGGTATAAACCTTAAGTTTGATTGTGTTAAATCTTTTATGGATACCGATGCTTTTCGTGATTTTAGCACTAAATATGGACTTGACTCTGAGATAGTAGCTTCTTTCTGTGAATCATTTGCTACTCATGTTGATCTCCCTAAGGAGAAGTGGTTTAAATATCATCCTCCCATTGAAGTTAAAGTAGTAGAACCTATTAAAGTTGAAGAAGAAACTATTACTTATATTGTTGATCCTATTGTTCCTACTGCTTATATTGAGAAACCACCTTTTCCTGTTAGAATAAAGGATCATGCTAAAGCTTCAACTGTTGTTCGTAAGAGTTATACTAGAACACCTACACCCCCTGAGAAAATTAAAGTTGAACCTAGTATTGCTATGGTTAAAGATCTCTTGGTTGATAATATTGATGGTCATGTTATTTATTTTTGTGATGAAGCTGCTAGAATTGCTAAACCCGATAGTAAAGATAAACATAGACCCGTTGTTGGCATGCCTGTTGTTTCAGTTAAAATAGGAGATCATTGTTATCATGGCTTATGTGATATGGGTGCTAGTGTGAGTGCAATTCCTTTTTCCATATACAAAGAAATTATGAATGATATTGCACCTGCTGAGATAGAAGATATTGATGTTACTATTAAGCTTGCCAATAGAGATACTATTTCACCAATTGGGATTGTTAGAGATGTTGAAGTCTTGTGTGGGAAAATAAAATATCCTACTGATTTTCTTGTTCTTGCTTCCCCACAAGATGACTTTTGTCCCATTATATTTGGTAGACCTTTCTTGAATAATGTTAATGCTAAGATAGACTGCGAGAAAGATATTGTTACTGTTGCTTTAGGGGAAATGTCTCATGAGTTTAATTTCTCTAAATTTTGTAGACAACCCCATGATAAAGAATTGCCTAGTAAGGATGAAATTATTGGTCTTGCTTCTATTGTCGTGCCTCCTACTGATCCCTTAGAACAATATTTGCTAGACCATGAAAATGATATGTTTATGAATGAAAGAAGGGAAATAGATGAAATATTATTTAATCAAGGGCCTATCTTGAAACACAACTTGCCTGTTGAAATCCTTGGGGATCCTCCTCCACCCAAGGGTGATCCCGTGTTTGAGCTTAAACAATTACCTGATACTTTGAAATATGCTTATCTTGATGAAAAGAAGATATATCCTGTTATTATTAGTGCTAACCTTTCAGAGCATGAAGAAAAGAAATTATTGAAAACTCTGAAGAAGCACCGTGCCGCTATTGGATATGCTCTTGATGATCTTAAGGACATTAGTCCGACTCTATGTTAGCACAAAATTAATTTGGAGAATGATGCTAAACCAGTTGTTGATCACCAACGACGGTTAAATCCTAAGATGAAAGAAGTGGTAAGAAATGAAATACTAAAGCTTCTGGAAGCAGGTATAATTTATCCTATTGCTAATAGTTAGTGGGTAAGTCCTGTTCATTGTGTCCCTAAGAAGGGAGCATGATGAACACTAACTTGACAACAATTCCCATGTGTCCTCGGGAGTGCTTTGCTTTATATAGGAGTTCATCCAGGCTTGTCCTTTGCTACAAAAAGGATTGGGCCACCTTGCTGCACCTTGTTTACTTTTGTTACTTATTACCCGTTACAAATTATCTTATCACACAACTATCTGTTACCGATAATTTTAGTGCTTGCGAGAATACCTTACTGAAAACTGCTTGTCGTTTCCTTCTGCTCCTCGTTGGGTTCGACACTCTTACTTATCGAAAGGACTACGATAGATCCCCTATACTTGTGGGTCATCATACATATTTTTGTGCACTTCCAATGTATGGTTGACATCACTCTTGTTTACCAATGCTGAGATTATATCAAGCGATTATCAAGAACTTCCAACAGAGTTAAAGCACTGGCTGGGATACAATTCATTGTATCCTCTTGTGCAGTTCCACTAAAATGTACGAATGGCACAACATGATCCCTGTTTGCACAAGTAGGAACAAGGTGAAACCTTCATTAGCTTAGTGAGGAAGGATAGAAAGACAATAGCATATTACTTTAACAATAGCATCAAAGCATGATGACAATACAGTAGCAAAACATTGGCTCATTGAACCAGTGGCAATAAATTGACATGCAAAACAATAGCATTACTATCTCATGACACTGCCAAGATCCCTTCCAGGCTCCACCACCACATGGTCCACCTGCATAGACACACACACACACACACATACATGATTCAACATGAGGTGCTACTAAAGATTTGTTTAATTCCGATAGGACAATTAGGCAGCGATTAATTAGTGCTGCTTAAAACTCCTAATTGATTAATGACCTTGCAGGAGAGGCAGCAGAAGTGGAAGGACTCCTAGAGGATCGTCTCACATGTGAGGCAGACGTTGTCGGAGCCCTTGAATGGCCTCGACTGAGGCCTCGGCTTCAGGAAGATCACCTTGGCACTGTTGATCGTGTAGGGCTGTGTCACACATGCATCCAGAATCTAGTTAATTAGTATAATGTGTCGTCAAGCCAAGTACTACTCTGCTACGTACTACAAGTGCATTTCTTCAAGTAAATTAATACTAGTAGCAACACAGCAATACAATACCGCTAGCAAGATGTCAGGATAAAATAGGACGGTACCAACATGTGATCCTTCTTCATTTCCTTCTTCTCCTTCTTCTTCTTCTTCTTCTTCTTCTTCTTCTTCTTCTTCTTCTTCTTCTTCTTCTTCTTCTTCTTCTTCTTCTTCTTCTTCTTCTTCTTCTTCTTCTTCTTCTTCTTCTTCTTCTTCTTCTTCTTCTTCTTCTTTGTCTTCCTCTTCTTGGTCTGTTTCTCTTTCTCCTCACCGATTGGTGAAACCAAGTACATGATTGGCCTTCAATGTCAGATTTGGTTTTGTTAGTGAGGGAGTACAAGTCTACTAGTAAACAATAGCATTATTTTCTCATGGCAGTTGCAAAATAGAGGTGAACACATGCATTAAATATCATTCTTACCTAAGGGAAGGTTAGGGTGCCAATATGGAGGATGAAGATTGGAACACAGATCTCCATTTGTGCAGTTCCACTGAAATCAACCAACGGTTCCGGTGTGACATTCAAGTTAAAAAGAAGTGATTTTTGTGCAGTGCACCAAAAGGTTGCAATAGCATCGAGGTGAAATGTATATTCCTGTTTGCACAAAAAGCTACAAAGGAAACAGTCAGAGTCTCAAACAATTACTGGCAAAAACAATTGGTTAAACTTGTGATGACTTGTAACAGTGGCATGGCTTCATTTTACCAGGGGCATTAGATTAAGAACAACTAAATAAGTTGCTCTAAGGACATGGGACAATGGGTGCACCAGCAATCCAGCACCATGTACCTAAACCGAGGCATAAAGTGGTGATTCGGAGTTTGTTGCCCTGAGAAACAAACATCCAAGCAACATATCTGGGTTGGTCTCATCTTTGTTCACTTTAGCCACCTATTCGTATGTGTGGATAGCAAATCTAGTCCTGGCCATACCAGTGTGTAAAGCGTTTCACCTTTATTTCCGTTTTCGACCAAGAGACCGGTTGGATGGCCAGTCTGTACTACTTTCAGCCCCTTTCTTTTGTGTTTGTACCAAGTCCTACGTACATACTACATCTTTTCCCCCTTTCTATCCAGTTTGAACCAAGTACTACAAGATTCGACTCCATGAAGTAGCTTTACCTCTAACAACATAAAAAAATTAGGTGGCGTTGGACAATCCGATCGAGCCTAGCTACGTGGGGGGCTAAGAGGTAGAAAATGATGCACATGCAGCGACGTAGCAAGATGGGGAAGTAGAGCTAGGCCGGTTTCAAAGTAAGATATACCTGAAGGCCGTCGGGGTGTGGCTAAGTGGGGGGCGGGAGGCTGGATCCGCCGACACTACGGAAGCGACCAAGGGATCGGAGGACCTCCGCGCCAGCGCTCGGCCAGAGATAATGGTGCGGCCTGCAGTGGGTTTCCTCCCTCGCCATCGACGACGGCCTAAACGCTGCCCCTCCTCCCCTTCCCCGGTGGAGGGGTTGCGTCAGGATCTATAACCAGCGGTGAGGATAGAAAGACAGTGTGACCATCGCTATCTTGTTTAGATCCGGAGAGGATGAGAGTGTGTGAATAGAGCAACCCTAGCAAGGAATCACAGAGGCTCCTTCCTATATATATATATGAATAGTGGGGTAGTTTTCTTTTTTCACTCCATCAAAACAATCGTTTGAAATTGTGTACGTGCCAGGTCGCCGTTTTTTTGAGTTGTTGATTGTTTTTTGAGATAGCTACCCGTTTATTCCAAGTGGTGTGCAGGGGTGGATTAACGAGCTGCTCGGCTCGTTAAGTTCGTGCTCGTTAAGCTCGTGGTCGTTAAGGCTCCGCTCGTTAAGCTCCGAAAGATTAACGAGCAAAAAACCCTACTCGGCTCGGTTCGTTCGAAGCTCGTTAAAAAAATCACATAAGATGAAACATGTGTTGTGTTGTTACTAACGAACTTAGCGTGAAACTTGTTAGCTAGTTCGTTAAGCTCCTTAAGAAATTGATGATTGGCTTTGTTCATTAAGAAGCGACCCACGAGTATAACAAGCCGAACTATCGAGGGCTCATTAAGCTCGCGAGCTACGAGCTTTTGTTCCAGCCCTAACGGTGTGCCAGGTCGCACTTTGTATCGTTCAAGTCTGGTACTAGACCCTCCATTAAGTGAACAACCACCGCAACATAAAAATTGTGAACAATCCCACGGCTCAAATTATTGAAAACGTGGGCTGCACCAACATGCATTATTATTATTTATATTTTCTATGTGGGAGTATCCTCAAAACAAAATGTGAGAGTACAATATTTGTTGGTCCCCTTTGTAATTTGTGCTAAATTTTGACCAAAGATTTAATTGAAAAAATGTTAGTGCATGTTAACAACAATTATATCCTTGGATTTGTATTTAAACATAGTTTTCAATGATGTAATTTTTTGTGACATGCATGAACATTTGGTTAGTTAAATTTATAGTCAAAATTTGGCACAGATTATCATAGGGACCAATAAACCAGGATGGAGGTAGTACTACTATTGCCAGCTCCTCGTCTGTCGTCCAAACTCTATGACCAGCCTCTCTATTACATGCGGGACATCAAGCATCCGGGCCCGCGTGCCATCCACCAAATCACAGCGATGTGCTACAGTCGAGACTCACCAGTCACCCCGGTGTGGCCATCATGACCCGTCATATCACAAAACCCACACCTTTACCAATAGTGGTAAAGTGGCCTCGAAGTTGGACGGGACGAAGCAACCATCATTTCACCGGAACGCTCGTTGAAGCCCTTTCTCCCCTATCTTGAAGAAAATCTCAGTCCAGGCCACTCACTTCTGCCATTTTTCTTCTATACCGACGAAGGAAAGGTGGGCGAATCAGTGATGCTACTATATTTTCATTCCAAGAATCTTCTTTTTGCGAAGCACCGACCGATTCTCACTGCCTATTCTTTTCCCGTTTTCATTGCGATTGTGGTTTCCTTTCGATTGCTTTTTGTTTGTCAGTTTATTGATGGATCCTGGAGCACTAGGCAAAGAGTTGCCGGCAGACAACCCACTCGAGACAGAGATCTCCAGGAAGCAAGCACCGGCCAATGAGTTGTCCATGTTGGCAGGCCAACCCATGGATACGAAGAACTCCAAGAAACAAGCACTGGCCAAAGAGTTAACGATGTTGGCGGACGAACTCCTCAACCAAGAAAGCTGGAAGAACAGCAAGGGCCCTATCGTGCCTACCCCAGAAACTCTAATGGCCAGCTATGAGAGGCTCAAGGCCGAGTTTGAGGAGATAGTCGCCGTTGACAAGCAGTATTTCCCTGGCAAGGCGATGGCCCCCATCGAGGAGATGGCCCCCAGAGGGATGGGATCCCCCGGTGAGCTGCACAAGCTAAAAAAATTGGCTTACCATAGTTGTGGTTTTTGATTATTTGCAATGTGCTTGCTAATATGTTAGGGTTGTGCAGGTGCCGGTGGACGTCCTTGATGATTCCGATGTTTCGGTCCGTCCCGTAGACATCGCCCCAGAGATCAATTCTGATGCCGCGGTCCGTCCCGTGGACATCGCCCCAGAGATCGATTCCCATGCCGATGTCCGTCCTGTGGACATCGCCCCAGAGATCGATTCCCATGCCGTTGTCCGTGCTATGGACATTGCCTGAGAGATCGATGACAAGAAATAGTTGGTCACGCTAATCCTTCAACGTAGTTTGCATTGTGTTTAATTACCAGAATGATGCGTGTTATCAAACCATCTCAGGGCTACTGCACTGTCTTGTGTGGGCGGTACTTGATAATTTTGTTTGATAGTGAATCATGCGAACCCTCTCCGAGTTATGGAAACAGATGTATCCTCACCAGCTTTTGATGTAATATATGGCATGCTTAGATGTAAGTTTGAATAGTTTATCATATCAGCAAGGCTTGTTTGATGATTCTTGGTGTTAGTAGGCTAGCTACTGTGCGAGCTATAGTACTTGCAAACACTCACCAAAGAGAAACGTTGGGGATGATGAGCTCGTGGTACGCTTATAGGTCTGGTCGTTGATCGTCCAATAGCCCAAGCTCCTAAAATTGCAGGCTTAGCGATCGATCAGACAATAGTCCACAATCATACATTAATTCACATCAAACTCAAAGAGTTGGTTCACGGATACATTCACATTAATAGCCAGCATTCAGAACAAAATTGGCACGTACTTGTAACATGTGTGAATGTGTAATTTTTTTGCTGGAAGCATGAATGTGTAGTGACGTCGTACTTTCGGAGTGGCTACAGAGAGTGTGTACGTGTGCTAGAGGGGTTGTGGGATGGAAAGAGATCTAGAGAGAGAGAAAGGCCCTCCATTTCTTTCTAGTCGTTAGATTGACAAAGGATACGTGTGCTACAAAATCATAGCAGTACAGAGATGTACAAATCCTAGGCGGGCTAGTTTGGCCTAGTGGGTTTCAGTGATATGACGTGCTACAGTGGCATCCAGTCTTCGCGTGTGGTAGCAGTATTGTGGGTGCAGTAAGTTTTCTTGAAGAAACGGATTCAACGAAGTCATGATGGTTCCTTCGTTCGAGCAACTTATAGTGGGAAAGGTTGGGCCTGCGATTTGACGGCTCATTAGTCATTTATTACTGCGACGCTACGACCGGGGTGACTCTCCCCTTCAGTACTTTGTGATGTGCACTTAGGAGTATAATTTTGTGCATGGCATGTGGACCAGGATGGTCGACGTCCCACATGTCAGTGAATGAAAGTATTCTTTCTGATATCAAGGACGAGCAAGGAGTATTCATTGTTTATTTTTGATGAAAGCTATTGTCTCCACTGTTACGACGGAGGAGTGTGAAACATGGTAGCCCAGTGAACTTGGCATGTGCAGAACTCCCTCCTTCCTCATGTACCATAGTGTTGACTATAAGGTTGGCTATAAGGTTACAACCTTTTCTCACTTTCTCTCTATCTATTTCCTCTCAAATGTTTTTTACCTTCTTTTTTTAGACACAAATGTTTTTTATACCTAGGAGCACGTGTAGAGACGGGCTCTTGCATTAGAGCCCACTCCTTCACTTTTTCAATGCCTCTCTCCTCCACATAAGCGGTCTTATAGCCCTGTATTGTACTTGCTCTGAATGCAGGCAGCTGGCGCCTGGGGGGAGTGCGCGCGGGAGGGGGAGGGGTTTTCTGGTGGGCCAGGTCGGTCAGAAGCGGGCTTGGGAGCGGTCCGGACTCCCGCATGGCCACCTCACATCATCACCATATTTCTTGGAGTCCATGCGCGGCGGGCGGGTGATCTCTTCTCCCTCCCCGTCTCTCTCTTCTCAGCTGACGCCTGCCGAGCGATTAGATTTTGGCTATCGACGGTTTATTCAATTGCAGTCCTACATGTCAGTGAAATGCAAGACAACGCGTGTCCCCTTTGGTGAGCAGCGTGCCAGACCGACTGTCGGGGGCGCGACGCGAACACGAAAGGCATGCTTTAAGTGTGCCGCCTTTTCCTTTTGAACTTGCAAAGTGTAACATTTTCGTGCGATCGATCGATATAAATCCAGAACAAAATGACGAGCGCAGGGCTTTCCTGCATACCTTTCGACAACTATATGAACTAACCGGACGAAATTCGTGCAAACAAAGCAAATTTCGTATTAACCGGATGAAATTCATTACATTTCAAAAACTTTTCTTATAAACCAGACAAAATTCATTACATTTTTTGCACAAACCATACTAAACCTACTATAAACCTAATCTAAACGATCGCTGGCACCCGACCACCATGTCCGGCCATGAGCCCCGAGAACTGTCGCTCCGGCTATTGCCTTTGCCTCCTCCTCATCCGCCTCGGCTTTGTCCAGCTCTTCCTCCATAACCTCCTCCTCCGGAGCACAAGGTTCTAAAGATTTCCGCCTCCACGTCGCCGTCAAGCGACTAATCGGCCACCGATGTTTACCCCACCAAGCTTGGCGTCGATGGAGTGGAGGAGCGGTGGCCTTCCTGGGACCAGAGCGGCGGTGACCTACCATGTACTACTCTTCCTCGCTGCTGGTTGCGCCTGCACACACGCGCTGGCTTCGTGGTCGTGGCAGCAGAGGGTGGTCGGGGGGGGTGGGGGGCCGGCGATGTCCTTCGTCTGCTCCTGCGATAGTACATCCAAGAGAGCTTTGGAGCGCGGCCAGAGCGGAGCCGGCGATGTCCTTCGTCTGCTCCTACGATAGTATGTCCAAGAGAGCTTTGGAGCGCGAGGAGGCCATGCTTGGAGTGGCGCCGATAGAAGGAAGGGACCGGACGAGAATGACTGTGGGTCTGTGGCTATGGCCGGGGCTGAAGTTAATATAGCGGGCGAATGGCAATGAGCCGTGATAGACGGACGGACGGCTGGCGCCGGAGTAGGTTCTTCGGCAGCCGCATGTCATTAATGTGGGCGGCTGATGTCTACTACACAACTTGTTCTTGTAGACTCGTGTTGGGCCTCCAAGCGCAGAGTTTTGTAGGACAGTAGCAATTTTCCCTCAAGTGGATGACCTAAGGTTTATCAATCTGTGGGAGGTGTAGGATGAAGATGGTCTATCTCAAACAACCCTGCAACCAAATAACAAAGAGTCTCTTGTGTCCCCAACACACCAAATACAATGGTAATTTGTATAGGTGCACTAGTTCGGCGAAGAGATGGTAATAAAAGCGTAGTAATGATAGTAGATATTGATTTTTGTAATAGTAACAATAAAAAAACAGCAAGGTAGCAATTGATAAAACGGAGCACAAACGGTATTGCAATGCTTGAAAATGAGGCCTAGGGTCCGTACTTTCGCTAGTGCAATCTCTCAACAATGCTAATCTAATTCAATCATATAACCATCCCTCAAAGTGCGATGAAGAATCACTCCAAAGTTCTTATCTAGCGGAGAACATAATAAGAAATTGTTTGTAGCTATTCTTTCCGATCGATCTATCCAAGAGTTCGTACTAAAATAACACCAAGTTATTCTTTCCGATCGATCTATCAAGAGTTCGTACTAAAATAACACTAAGTTATTCTTTTCGATCGATCTATCAAGAGTTCGTACTAAAATAACACCAAAGCAAATTCAGATTCATAATACTCAATCCAACACAAAGAACCTCAAAGAGTGCCCCAAGATTTCTACCGGAGAAACAAAAGACGAGAACGTGCATCAACCCCTATGCATAGATCACCCCAATGTCACCTCGGGAATCTGCGAGTTGAGTACCAAAACATATCTCAAGTGAATCAATATAATACCCCATTGTCACCACGGGTATTCATATGCAAGACATACATCAAGTGTTCTCAAATCCATAAAAGTATTCAATCCGATAAAAACGAAATCTCAAAGGGAAAACTCAATTCATCACAACAAGATAGAGAGGGGAAAACACCATATGATCCAACTATATTAACAAAGCCCGCGATACATCAAGATCGTGCCATCTCAAGAACACGAGAGAGAGAGAGAGATTAAACACATAGCTACTGGTACAAACCCTCAGACCCGAGGGTGAACTACTCCCTCCTCATCATGGTGGCCATAGGGATGACGAAGATGGCCTCCGGTGATGATCTCCCCCTCCGGCGGAGTGCCGAAACGGGGTCTAGATTGGTTTTTCGTGGCTACAGAGGCTTGCGGCGGTGGAACTTCTGATCTAGGGTTACCCTGAGGGTTTTTGGAATATTTGGGAATTTATAGGGCGAAGAGGCGGTGCGGGAGGCCACCGAGGTGGGCACAACCCACCTGGGCGCGCCTGGGCCCCCAGGCGCGCCCTGGTGGGTTGTGCTCCCCTCGGAGCTCCCCTCTGGTACTTCTTTGGCCCACTGAGTGTCTTCTAGTCCAGAAAAAATCTCCAAAAAGTTTTGCTACGTTTGGACTCCGTTTGGTATTGATTTTCTGCAATGTAAAAAACAGGCAAAAAAAAACAACTGGCACTGGGCACTATGTTAATAGGTTAGTCCCAAAAAATGATATAAAGTTGCTATAAAATGATTGTAAAACATCTAAGAATGATAATATAACAACATGAATACTTCATAAATTATAGATACGTTGGAGACGTATCAGCATCCCCAAGCTTAATTCCTACTCGTCCTCGAGTAGGTAAATGATAAAAGAAATAATTTATGAAGTGTGAATGCTAGCAAAGTGCATAAGTTTGATTAATGATAATTTCAATCACTTTTCCTAGCATCATAACAGCAATTCTTTCTCGTAAAACTTTTCATGTTAAAGTAGTAACCAATTCACATGTTAAGGTTCAAACAATGAATTCTCTTGAAACTCAACAACCTATGTTCTCAGTCACCAAACAATTGCAATTCAACTTATTCAACAAAATTTAAGTAAGAGCTCCACATACTCAATCATCATATAGTCTTCTATGATTGCTAGTACTCAAAGCATATTCTTAGAACAAATGGCATCCATCGAACACAGAGAAAGATAGGGGCTTAATATTTTGCCTCCCAACTCATTTATCATAGAGATAATTGTCAACAATAATAAATCATGATCAAATATATTTGACTGGTCATATGTGCCTAGATCTTTCCCCACCACATGATGCTTGCCAACTAGAGAATAGTTGAGGTTGAAATGAGATTTCATACTATTGACTCTTTGCATAAAAGTAAATACGGAGAGTAAAAGATAGGCCCTTCGCAGAGGGAAGCAGAGGTTGTCATGCGCTTTTTATTTGGATGCCCAAGCTCTTAATGCAAAGGAACATCATGTTATATTGCCCCTTATGATAGCAACCTTTATTATGCAGTCCGTCGCTTTTATTACTTTGCCATCACAAGTTCGTACAACGCTCAATTTTCCCTTACAATAAAAGATCAAACATATTTAGGAGCAATTTTTATTGCTTTATGCACCGATGACAACTTACTTGATGGATTTTATTCAATCCATAGGTAGGTATGGTGGACAATCATGGCAAGAAACTGGGTTTAAGGGTTTTTGGATGCACATGTAGTATCTCTACTTAGTACGAATTTTTGGCTAGCAAAAGATCCTAGGCAAACACCACATGTTGGAGGATCCATAACAATATAACTTCTATGCAAATATACACAACCATAACTCATTACGTTGTCTTCCTTGTCCAACTTCAACTAATTTGCTCAAGTTTGAAAATAATTAATGGGTATTCACAATCATAGAAGATGTCCAAGATAATATATTTGCATGTGAAAGTTCTCTTCCTTATACTAATCATTCATGAATTGCTTGTATGACAAATATTGTGATTGTCAAGCTTCAAAAGATTTCACTTTATAAACCCAATGTTAAGCCACTACTAGGCATGATATGGACATATAATTTCAACTTCATGATATTCAATTCATTCAACAATTTACTCATAGGATATAAGTGAAGCACAAGAGTAAATGACAAGCTACTCCAAAAAGATATAAGTGAAGATCAAGCGAGTAGTTAAGTAAATAGGTAGCTAATTGTGGACTCTCTCTTATTTAAAAACTTTCAGATCTAAGTATTTTATTAAAACATCAAGCAAAAACAAAATAAAATTACATTCTAAGAATAGCACACATCATGTGAAGAAGCAAAAACTTAGGCTCAACCGAGACTAACCGATAATTGTCGATGAAGAAAGATGGGATGCCTACCGGGGCATCCCCAAGCTTAGATGCTTGAGACTTCTTGAAATATTATCTTGGGGTGCCTTGGGCATCCCCAAGCTTGAGCTTTTGTGTCTCCTTAATTCCTTTTATATCACGGTTTCCCTAAATCTTAAAAACTTCATCCACACAAAACTCAACAAGAACTCGTGAGATAAGTTAGTATAAATCAATGAAAAAACCTTATCATTCTCTACTGTAGAAAATCACTAAAATTATTATTCAACATTGCATACTAAATGCCTCTGCATATTTAATACTCCTATCCTCAAATAGAATCATTAAACAAGCAAACATATGCACACAATGCAAACATAACAGCAATCTGTCTAGACAGTACAGTCTGTAAATAGTGTAATATTATTCATACTTACCTAACTCAAAAAATTCTGAAAATTTACCACACTTTATAAAATTTATTATATATTATTTTGCAAAAAATTTCAACATTTTATCACATTATGACTTTTCTGGATAATTTTTGCAACAGCGACAAACTTTCTGTTTTGAAACAGCAACTCATATACTTGCAATATAAGCATGGTGAAGGCTATCCTTGCCACTTTTATTGAAGTAAGAGCTGCAAAACATTATTATAAATAACATAAAGAAAATCCTAATAAAATAAAATGACTCTCCAAGCAAAACTCATATCATGTGACGAATGAAAATATAGCTCCAAGTGAGGTTACCGATAATGTTGAAGACGAAAGAGGGGATGCCTTCCTGGGCATCCCCAAGCTTAGTTGCTTGGATCTTCCTTGAATATTGCCTTGGGGGTGCCTTGGGCATCCCCAAGCTTAGGGTCTTGTCACTCCTTATTCTCCTCATATCGATATCTCACCCAAAACTTGAAAACTTCAATCACACAAAACTTAACGGAACTTCGTGAGATGGGTTAGTATGATAAAGACAAATCATTCACTTTGGTACTGTCAAAGACAAGATTCATAATTGTTCTCACACAATTACTACTGTACTCTACAATTTCCACAATTTATATTCAGCAATATAAGCCATAGAAACCATAAAACAAGCAAACTATGCATTGAAAACAGAATCTGTCAAAAACAGAACAGTACGTAAAGGTCTGAATTAAGGTCATACTTATGTAACTTCAAAAATTCTGAAAAATTAGGAAAACGTAGAAAAGTTGTATACCCATCAACTGTAAAAAATTCAGAATGTTTCCACGTTCTAGTAAAATACAGGAATTTCTGCACTGGATGCAAAAGTTTCTGTTTTTGCACAGAATCAAGTCAACTATCATCCACACTATCCCAAAGGCTTTACTTGGCACTTTATTGAAACAAAAGTTATAAAACATGATTAATACAGTAGCATAATCATGTGAACACACAAAAACAGTAGGTATAAGTGTTGGGTTGTCTCCCAACAAGCGCTTTTCTTTAATGCCTTTTAGTTAGGCATGATGATTTCAATGATGCTCGCATAAAAGATAAGAATTGAAACATAAAGAGAGCATCATGAAGCATATAACTAGCACATTTAAGTCTAACCCACTTCCTATGCATAGGGATTTTGTGAGCAAACAATTTATGGGAACAAGAATCAACTAGCATAGGAAGGCAAAACAAGTAAAACTTCATGATTTTCAACACATAGAGAGGAAACTTGGTATTAGTGAGAAGCCTACAAGCATATGTTCCTCTCTCATAATAATTTTCAGTAGCATGATGAATGAATTCAACAATATAGCCATCACATAAAGCATTCTTTTTATGATCCACAAGCATAAAAAATTTCTTACTCTCCACACAAGCAAATTTATTCTCATCAATAGTAGTGGGAGCAAATTCAACAAAATAACTATCATGTGCTACTTGATTGACATAATCAAATTGAACATTAAAATTATGATGACAAGTTTCATGGTTATAATTATTCTTTATAGCACACATGTCATCACCATAATCATCATAGATAGCAACTTTGTTGTCATGATCAATTGAAACCTCTTCCAAAATAGTGGATTCATCACTAAATAAAGTCATGACCTCTCCAAATCCACTTTCATAATTATCACAATAAGATTCAACACCCTCCAAAATAGTGGGATCATTAGTACCTAGAGCTGACACTCTTCTAAACCCACTTTCATCAATATAATTGTCATAAATAGGAGGCATGCTACCATTATAACAAATTTGCACATCAAAACTTGGGGGACTAAAAATATCATCTTCATCAAACATAGCATCCCCAAGCTTGTAGCTTTGCATATCATTAGCATCATGGATATTCAAAGAATTCATACCAACAACATTGCAATCATGCTCATCATTCAAAGATTTTTTGTCAAACATTTTATAGAATTCTTCTTCTATCAATTGTGCACAATTTTCCTTTCCATCATTTTCATGAAACACATTATAGAGATGAATAATATGATGCAACCTCAATTCCATTTTTTTAGTTTTCTTTTTATAAACCAAACTAGTGATAAAACAAGAAACTAAAAGATTCGATTCCAAGATCTAAAGATATACCTTCATGCACTCACCTCCCCGGCAACGGCGCCAGAAAAGAGCTTGATGTCTACTACACAACTTGTTCTTGTAGACTCGTGTTGGGCCTCCAAGCGCAGAGTTTTGTAGGACAGTAGCAATTTTCCCTCAAGTGGATGACCTAAGGTTTATCAATCCGTGGGAGGTGTAGGATGAAGATGGTCTCTCTCAAACAACCCTGCAACCAAATAACAAAGAGTCTCTTGTGTCCCCAACACACCAAATACAATGGTAATTTGTATAGGTGCGCTAGTTCGGCGAAGAGATGGTAATAAAAGCGTAGTAATGATAGTAGATATTGATTTTTGTAATAGTAACAATAAAAAACAGCAAGGTGGCAATTGATAAAATGGAGCACAAACGGTATTGCAATGCTTGGAAATGAGGCCTAGGGTCCGTACTTTCGCTAGTGCAATCTCTCAACAATGCTAATCTAATTGGATCATATAACCATCCCTCAAAGTGCGATGAAGAATCACTCCAAAGTTCTTATCTAGCGGAGAACATAAGAAGAAATTGTTTGTAGCTATTCTTTCCGATCGATCTATCCAAGAGTTCGTACTAAAATAACACCAAGTTATTCTTTCCGATCGATCTATCAAGAGTTCGTACTAAAATAACACCAGGTTATTCTTTTCGATCGATCTATCAAGAGTTTGTACTAAAATAACACCAAAGCAAATTCAGATTGATAATACTCAATCCAACACAAAGAACCTCAAAGAGTGCCCCAAGATTTCTATCGGAGAAACAAAAGACAAGAACGTGCATCAACCCCTATGCATAGATCACCCCAATGTCACCTCGGGAATCCGCGAGTTGAGTACCAAAACATATCTCAAGTGAATCAATATAATACCCCATTGTCACCACGGGTATTCATATGCAAGACATACATCAAGTGTTCTCAAATCCATAAAAGTATTCAATCCGATAAAAACAAAATCTCAAAGGGAAAACTCAATTCATCACAACAAGATAGAGAGGGGAAAACACCATATGATCCAACTATATTAACAAAGCCCACGATACATCAAGATCGTGCCATCTCAAGAACTTGAGAGAGAGAGAGAGAGATTAAACACATAACTACTGGTACAAACCCTCAGACCCGAGGGTGAACTACTCCCTCCTCATCATGGTGGCCATAGGGATGATGAAGATGGCCTCCGGTGATGATCTCCCCCTCCGGCGGAGTGCCGAAACGGGGTCTAGATTGGTTTTTCGTGGCTACAGAGGCTTGCGGCGATGGAACTTCTGATCTAGGGTTACCCCGAGGGTTTTTGGAATATTTGGGAATTTATAGGGCGAAGAGGCGGTGCGGGAGGCCACCGAGGTGGGCACAACCCACCTGGGCGTGCCTGGGCCCCCAGGCGCGCCGTGGTGGGTTGTGCTCCCCTCGGTGCTCCCCTCTGGTACTTCTTTGGCCCACTGAGTGTCTTCTAGTCTAGAAAAAATCTCCAAAAAGTTTTGCTACGTTTGGACTCCGTTTGGTATTGATTTTCTGTGATGTAAAAAACAAGCAAAAAACAACAACTGGCACTGGGCACTATGTCAATAGGTTAGTCCCAAAAAATGATATAAAGTTGCTATAAAATGATTGTAAAACATCTAAGAATGATAATATAACAACATGAATGCTTCATAAATTATAGATACGTTGGAGACGTATCAGCGGCGGATGGACGGATGGCCGTAGTGTCATTAATGCGGAGCAGTCGCTTGCACCGGGATGCCGCGCGGGTGGCGCTCTCTCGACCGTCGCGCTGCTGCAATGCCGGCGCCAGTGAGAGGTTGCGTCGGGCGTGAATGCGGCATTGACGTTCTGGAGCGACGGTGACCGTTTCAGGCGGGAAGCACGCGCGAGCGAGGGAAGGCGTTTCGGTGGGCCAGGGCGGTCATACGCTGGCATGGTGGTATATTGATTTTGTTGTTTGCAAAAGTACTCAATTAATGTGGCAGTTGACTTTTTTTTCTATGATTAACATACACCCTACAAAGCATCATGTTCAAATTTGGCACTTCTCCGGGTTCATTTACCATATTTAGGCCATTATGTGTATTTTGTAGAAATTTACTACCACCATCCTGGTTTATTGGTCCCCTTAGTATTTTGTGCTAAACTTTGACCACAGATTGAACTAAGAAAATAATAATACATGTCACCAAAAATTATATCGTTGGATTCGTATTTAAACATAGTTCCTAGTGATATTATTTGTAGTTACATGCACCAACTAGGACAGAGGTAGTAGCGCAAAAACATCAAATCCCAGCTACAGCTACACGGGTGTGATGATAGGGACGTGGAATGCCGTTCAATCATGGTGCACGCGCGCGATCTGTGTGGCTGGGGTGGCGGCCAATCAGAAAGCAACCCACTTACCCACAATAGGGTCAGCGCACACAGTTTCCAGAGGCTACGGAAATTAACCGTGTGCGGTAATAAATGACCAGGATTGAAGGGGAATCCAAATTTCCTTCATCGTCTGTCCTTGAGCTCTTGACAAACCAATGCACTATACGGTTGTCCGGCCACTCCGCCCCAGAGCTCTCACCAAGTGTTGTTCATGCCACCGCGCCACACACTAACCGGTAAGGAAGCGATGGCATCCCGCCACGCCGAGTTCCTCGCCGCCCACAATCGCACACAAAATGGTAGGGAAGCGATGGCATCCCGCCGTGCCGAGTTCATCGCCGCTCGCGACCTCACACCTACGTGGGTGGACTTTGAAGCTGCCAAGGCCGAATGGGCGGTAGAGCAAGAGGCGGCCAAAGCCGCACAGAGGGAGCGGAAAAGGCAGAAAACACTCAAGAAATGAGAGTCCCACCGCCGCAAGAAAGAAGAGGACGCACGTGCTGCTGAGGAGAGCTCGGCGGAGATCCAAGCACGATGGGGTGTCCCCGACAAATTTGGGAAGGAGAACGACGGTGTCTGGCCAGCATGTGAGAAGTAGTAGTACTAGTAGTTAGTGTGTGTGTCTGTGTCGCCCGTACGTTTGTTTAATTAACTACGAGCATCTACCAGTACTAGTTACTACTGTAGTTTTTAGAGCAAATTACCAGTACATTAGCCTAGACTCAATGGAAAAATTCCTATCCTATGCATCAAATGGCATCTCTTTCTCTATAGGAATTGAGATGCATGTCATCTCACTTCCTATGATTTTCCTATTCCTATGAAATTCCTATCCCATGAACCAAAGGAGGCCTCCGCTGGTGTAGAGTACTACTGTAGCTAGCAGTATTGCTGGTACAGTAGTTTTCTTCAAGAAGCGGAATTCAACGAAGTCATGATGGTTCCTTCATCCGAGCAACTTTACAGTGAGAAAGGTTGGGCCTGTGATTTGACGGCTCATTAGTCATTATTACTGCGGCGCGACGACTGGGGTGACTTTCCCCTGGAGTTCTGCGTACATGGCAAGTGGACCAGGATGGTCGACGTCCCACATGTCGGCGAACAAAAGTATTCTTTCCGATATCGAGGAGCAAGGAAACCGCGTGGTATAGTATCACTGCTGATTTATATTAATTTTTTTATTTTTGATGAAAGCTAGCGTTTCAACTCTTACGACGAAGGAGTGCGAAACACGGCATGTGCTGGATGTCTGATACGTCCATTTTGCATCATGTTTTCCTACTGTTATTTATAATGTTTTTATGCATAATAATGCATTTTGGAGTATATCTAATGCCTTTTCTCTCATATTATGCAAGGTTTACATAAAGAGGGAGAATGCCGGTAGCTGGAATCCTGGACCAGGAAAAGCTATGTCAGAGTTACCTATTCTGCACATCTCCAAATGAGCTGAAAATTTACGGAGAATTATTTTATAATTTATAAAGAATATTGGAGCAAATAACTACCAGAGGGGGCCCACTAGGTGGGCACAACCCACCTGGGCGCACCAAGGAGCCCAGGCGCGCCCTGGTGGGTTGTGCCCTCCTCGGCCCACCTCCGGTGCCCCACTTCTGGTATATAAGTCATTTTGACCTAGAAAAAATAAGGGGAGGACTTTCGGGACGAAGCGCCGCCGTCTCGAGGCGGAACTTGGGCAGGAGCACTTTTGCCCTCCGGCGGAGCGATTCCGCCGAGGGAACTTCCCTCCCGAAGGGGGAAATCATCGCCATCGTCATCACCAACAACTCTCCCATCTTTGGGAGGGCCATCTCCATCAACATCTTCAACAGCACCATCTCCTCTCAAACCCTAGTTCATCTCTTGTGTTCAATCTTTGTACCAGAACCTTAGATTGGTACTCGTGGGTGACCAGTAGTGTTGATTACTGTGACGCCCCCGGCTCAATCGTGCACTAATCATACACGCAAATGCACACGATCAAGCCTAAGGACTCACGGGAAGATATCACAACACAACTCTAAAACATAAATAAAGTCATACAAGCTTTATATTACAAGCCAGGGGCCTTGAGGGCTCGAATACATAAGCTTGCGTACAAGCGTCAGCGGAAGCATCAGATATCTGAGTACAGATATGAAACAGAAACAGAAAGGCCTTTAGAAAGGCGGGGCAAAATAAAACACTACGATCGAAAGGCGTAGGCCTCCTGCCTGGGACCCTCCGATCCTACTCCTGGTCGTCAGTCAACTCGTAGTAGTATCCATCCTCTGGGTAGTAGTAGTAGTCGATCGACGGGGCATCTGTCTCAGGGGGCTCCGTCATCTTGGTCACGACAAACTGATATGGGGAGAAAAGGAAAACAAAGCAACCGTGAGTACTCAGAAGTACTCAGCAAGCAAGGATCTACACTACATATGCAACATTTTCAAGGGGAGGCTGTATATGTGGACTGGGCTGCAGAAATGCCAGAATAGAGAGAAGGCCTAGTCCTATCGAAGACTAGCATCTTCAGCGGTCTTGCAGAAATAGAAGAGGGTAGAACAGTACAATATAATGTAGCAGTATCATTAAGTCTCAACCTCACCCAGAGATCCTTTCTTGACTCCCTGCGAGAAAGCTATCCCAGAGCCATATAGTCATCAACCTCGTCCTGAGATCCCTTCTCGACTCCCTGCGAGAAGCAATCCCAGAGCCATAGTATCCAAGTATCCAGTTCTAATTGTATCAATCAGGATACAACTCCGAGTGTCCTTTACCGTAGGACCGGCTATCGATAGAAGTTTTCTTCCCTGCAGGGGTGCACCAACTTACCCAACACGCTCGATTAACTCCGGCCGGACACACTTTCCGGGGTGATGCCCGGCCTCGGCCAAACGACACATCGCAACCCTACCTAGAGCTCAGCAGAGAGGTCCCCGTCGGTCTACATCCTAAGCGCTCAGAGGTCTTGGGCCATCGCTCTGTGCACTCCGAGTTGTTGCGTGCAGGGGGAAGCCAGGCACCAAGGGGGCGCCGGTCCATCCCGGCCGCAAGGCTGAACTAGACGTCTGACAGAGCTTTCGGCTGATGCTACGATGCAGAACGCCCATACTATGCCCACGTGATGGTTAGTGCTATCAGGCCAGAGACCTGCTCGGATCAAATATCCAAATCGTTAATGGACTAGGGCTTGCGGTAACGAGAAGAGACTCACGAAAGATGTGACCCCGTCACCCCGTCTCGAGGACTTGCTGCAAGGGTTAAGAATGCCCGGCCGCGCCTCGTATTCATCACTCGGGCACCATACAGGCACCCGTCTTCACAACACTCGCCTCTCAGGCGCACGCGGGTACCCCTCAGGGTTGACCCGCCTATCCAAGTAACAGTGTAAAGTCCAAGTATCCGTGTGTCTATAACATCAGGGGAATCCGAGGTATCACCCTCATTGAATTCCCACTCGATGTATCCGTCAAGGTGAACTCGGAGGAATCACCCTCGATGGGTTCACACTTGATGTGTTGCACGACAGCGTCGTTACCGCAAGTGGTGAAGGAGGAATCACCCTCGATGACCACGACCGAATAGCTACTCTACAGAGTTAATATCAGAAGTGCTACACGAGGTATCACCCTCGGCACGCGATAGTAACGCTGCAGTGTCGTTACAACTAAGGGGGTGATGTGCGGTGCCGGGGCCTGGTCTTCAATCCTGTTGATCGGGTCTTCGTAAAATCCAGCGGGGCAGTCGGGATAAGTGGGGTCACTAATAGGTCTCTACCCAGCCTATACTAAGCAGTTTAGGATATGCAGGTAATTATCAACAGCAGGTTACGATAAACAGGCTATGCATCAGAATAGGTAAAGCAGCAGCAGCAGCAATTCTAATGCAAGCATGAGAAATTAGAATGGGCGATATCGGGATGATCAAAGGGGGGGGGGGCTCGCCTGGTTGCTCGGCGGCAAAGGCAAAGTCGTTAACGGGGTCGTCGGGCTCCTGAGCTACGTCGGTACCGGGAACTGCATCGGGGTCTAACGAGAGAGAAGAGGGGGAGGAAACAGTATAAATACACAGCAAATATGAGCAACACAATGTACGATATGACAAAATGCAGTGCCGGGTGTGTCCTAGCGTATGGTTGCACGTCACTGAGGAAGGAGGAATCCATCCGGGAATGTTTTCCCGGTTCCGGGAATTTGTCAGACAGATGACCGGAGGGGAACGGTTGCATGTTCGGATAGTTAGGGACGTGTGACGGACGAACGGACCGCGTATTCAGATTCGTCTCGTCGTTCTGAGCAACTTTCATGTACAAAGTTTTTCGATCTGAGCTACGGATTATTTTATATGATTTTCTAAAGCTTTTATTAATTTCTGGAATTTAATTATTTATTTAAATCAAACATTATCCGAAACAGTAGTTGATGATGTCAGCATGACATCATGCTGACGTCAGCACAATCTGACAGGTGGGGCCCGCTGTCATTGACTATTAGCCTAATTAACAGATTAATTAGCTTAATTAGATAATTAGGTTAATTAAGTTTAATTAGTTTAATTAGTTTAATTAAACATGATTAGTTAAGTTAATTAATTCACTAATTCACTAATTAATTATTATTATATTTCCTTTTTCTTTTTCATTTAAAACTAAAAGGGGCGTGGGGCCCGCGTGTCATTGGCCTGGGGCCAAACGGGCGCTGGGTGCGGGTGGACCGGGCGTGGGCGCAGGCACGGGCGCCCGACGGGGCGAGCCCGGGCGCGGCGTCGCCCGACGCCGGGAATGGCGAGGCCACGGCGCCGGCCAGGTGGCGCGGTGCGGGCGAGCTGCGGTGCGCACACGGTCAGCGGGGCGTGGCAAAGTGGCGAGGCAGAGGCGAGCGAGGTCGGTCGCACGAGCAGGCGAGCGCGAGCGGGGTGAGGCCGGGCGGCGGAGCACGAGCGCAGTGGCGGCGATAAAGGCGAGGAGAGCGAGCTGGGACAGGGGCCGCGCGGGGTAGGGCGCGGTCGGCCCCGCGCTAGTGCGTAGCAGGGCCAGCAGCGTGGGGGGGGGCGGTGAGCGGCTCGGTCGGGGCGCGTGCGGGCTGGCGTTCGGGTCCTGGCGACCGGGAGAGAGGGGGGAGCCTCACGAGGCGGCGCAGGGGGTTCGGAGGCTCGGTGGAGCCTTGAAGAAGGGCGGGGAGGCAGGCGATGTTGGTGCGGCGGCCGGCGGTCGAGCAGCCGGCTGACGGCGGGGGCGGCCGCCGGCGAGGCCGCCGGGTCTAGGCGGGGCGGGTCGGGCGCCGCGCGCGTCCTTGATCCGATCCAGAGGGAACGGGGGACTGGGGGGGGGAGCGAGGGGGGGAGGGGAAGTGTCGGTGGGGTTTAGGGTGTTCGGGCCTTGGGCGGCCCAGATAGTTGGGGGGAAGCTGGGCCGGCCGGCTGGGCCTTGGCCCAGTTGGGCCGGGGTTTTCTCTTTTTCTTTTTCTATTTTGTTTTCTTTTGTCTTTTTCTTTTTATTTATTCATATCTCCTGTTTAGTAAATTGTTAGGCCTCAAAATGATTTTTGTAGAACATGGCAATTGTTCCAATAAATACTAGGCATCCTCTACCACTGTCAAAAATTAGTTTGGAGTCAACTGGACCTCACACAAATTTCATAATAAATAGAATGTATTAAACCTTGCTGTATTGGTAAAGTTTGAGCCACCTAATTAATTTATTTTTTGTTGGTTTCAATTTTAGAATAGTCTCTGGAATATTTGTTATTTATTGAACATTTTAGTTTTTATGTGAAGCAACTTTTATCTTCCACTTTCATTTAAATTTGGATTTTGACTTAGGAGTTGAAATGCAATATAATGCTAATGATGATCATGCACTGTTAAACATGATGACATGGCATAATCAAAAGGGTGATTACTGTAGTTAACCACCGGGGGTGTTACAAATGTCCTCCACTAACAAGAATTCTCGTCCCGAGAATTAAGAGGTAGAAGGAAAAAGTTCGGGGTATTCCGCACGAAGATTGTCCTCGCGTTCCCAAGTGGCTTCATCTTCAGTATGATTTGACCACAGCACTTTGAGGAACTTGGTAACCTTCTGACGGGTCCGACGTTCAGCTTCATCGAGAATGCGGATTGAATGCTCCTTATAAGAAAGATCATCATGCAATTCGAGCATTTCGTGATCCACAGCTCGGTGCGGAGATTCCTTGAAGCATTTACGAAGTTGCAACACATGGAAGACGTCGTGGATATGAGAGAATTGCGGCGGCAACTCCAATTTATACGCCACCTGACCATGTCTTGCAGTTATGCGGAAAGGACCAATGTAGCGTGGAGCTAGCTTGCCCTTGATACCAAAACGGTGAGTGCCCTTCATAGGAGTGACTCACAGATAAGCTTGATCACCAGGTTGATAAGTCAAACCCCATCGTTTGCGATCATAGTTGCTCTTCTGGCGGTCCTGAGCCGCCTTGAGATTTTCCCGGACAATACGGACTTGTTCTTCGGCGTGTTGAATAATATCCGGACCCACGAGCGGTCGTTCCCCAGTTTCTGACCAATTCAGAGGGGTTCGACACTTACGTCCATAGAGTACTTCGAAGGGGGCCATTTTCAAACTGGCTTGATAGCTGTTGTTATAAGAGAACTCGGCATACGGGAGAGATTCTTCCCACTTCTTGCCAAAAGAAATAACACAAGCCCGAAGCATGTCTTCAAGCACTTGATTTACTCGTTCGACTTGGCCTTGGGACTGGGGGTGATAAGCTGAACTCCAGGTAATATGAGTTCCCATAGCTGTTTGGAAACTTTCCCAGAATTTGGAAGTGAAAAGGCCGCCACGGTCCGAACTGATCTCCTTCGGAATACCGTGGAGTGATACAATTCTGGAGATATACAACTCTGCTAACTGACTAGCAGTGATAGTCTCTTTGACGGGTAGAAAGTGTGCAACTTTAGAGAGTTGGTCGACGACGACAAGAATAGCATCGTGACCCTTCTGTGACCTGGGAAGTCCTGTAACGAAATCCATCTGAACCTTATCCCATTTCCATAGAGGAATAGGAAGTGGTTGCAGAATTCCAGCAGGTTTCTGATGTTCTTCTTTAACGCGACGACACACATCACATTCAGCAACATATCGAGCAATATCCTGCTTCATTTTAGACCACCAGTACCTTTGACAGAGATCACGATACATCTTGGTGCTACCCGGATGAATAGACAGCGGGGTATCATGTGCCTCCTTCATGACCTTGTCGGTCATAAGCTCGAAGCGAGGTACGATAATGCGGTTTCTGAAATACAAGGTTCCATCTTCAGACAGCGAGAAATCCCTGTACTTTACAAGGTGAAGGTCTTTCTTCATCAGATCAATTTCAGCATCTTTAGCTTGCGCATCCTTAATAGCTTTCTCAAGATCTGGTTGTATCACAAGGTTATTAAGAGAACCCTGTGGGACAATACGGAGATTCAGCTTGCACAGTTGTTCAAAAAGACGAGGTTGAGCTCGCCTAACCATGAGGTTGTCGCAATAGGAATTGCGGCTTAAGGCATCAACCATCACGTTAGCCTTGCCAGGGGTATAGGAAATACCCAAATCATAGTCCGCAATGGCCTCCATCCATCTTTGCTGACGGAGGTTTAGAGATGGTTGAGTAAACAAGTACTTCAGACTTTTATGATCCGTGTAGATCTCACAACGATTACCGAGAAGGTAATGTCGCCACAACTGCAATGCATAGATCACAGCAGCTAGTTCTAGATCATGTACCGGATAATTCTCTTCATGTGGGCGCAACTGACGAGAGCCATAAGCAATCACTTTACGCTCTTGCATTAGGACACAACCTAATCCTTCACGGGATGCATCACAATAAATCACAAAGTCTTTGCGGGTATCTGGAGGAGATAGTACTGGGGCAGATGTCAGCTTGTCTTTGAGTGTTTGAAAACTTTCCTGGCATTTTTCTGTCCATTCAAATTTAACGCCCTTGTGAAGCAGACCAGTCAAAGGCTTAGCAATCTTTGAGAAATTCTCGACAAATCGACGGCAATAGCTTGCAAGGCGAAGAAAACTTCTCACTTGCTTGACGTTCTTCGGAGGAGTCCAGTCAAGAATAGCCTGAACTCGTTCTGGGTTAACAACAATGCCATCTTTCGAAATCACATGACCAAGGTAGGTTACTTCAGAAAGCCAGAATTCACATTTGGAGTATTTGGCATACAACTGGTGTTCTCGGAGCCTTTCCAGTACAAGACGGAGGTGTTCAGCATGTTCTTCCTCATTCTTTGAATAAACCAGAATATCATCTAGATATACCACGACGAACTTGTCGAGGTAATCCATGAATATATAATTCATCAGACGGGAGAATGTGGCTAGAGCATTTGTTAAGCCAAATGACATGACAGTGTACTCGTAGGAGCCATAACGAGTAGCAAATGCAGTCTTGGGAATATCCTCTTCACGAACACGGATCTGATGGTAACCCAACCTCAAATCAAGTTTAGAGAATACCGATGATCCAGCAAGTTGATCATACAAATCATTGATCCGAGGAAGTGGATATTTGTTCTGGATTGTGGCTTGGTTAATGGGCCGATAATCCTGAACCAATCGGTTAGTTCCATCCTTCTTCTTAACGAAGAGTGAAGGAGCTCCCCAAGCGGAGGAACTGGGGCGGATGAAGCCCTTCTTAAGTGACGTGTCGATTTCCTCCTTAAGTTCAAGAAGGTGGTGCGGAGGCATTTTATAAGGACGCTTCGCAATAGGGGTAGTGCCAGGTTTCAAGTCGATGGCGAACTCAACAGCTCTAGCAGGGGGTATTCCTGGAAGTTCTTCTGGAAAGACGTCTTGAAAATCACAAACAACTGGAACGTTATCAATGCCTTCAAAAGGTGAAGCATTCAATGCATTCAGAACATATATCTGGCTCTCAGCATCCTGAGCTATTCGGGCTAAGTAATTGATCACCTGACCAGAAAGGTGTGTGAGCTGGACTGTCTTAGTAGCACAATCAATCAAAGCATTATGGGCTGTCAACCAGTCCATACCGAGAATGATGTCTATGTCGGAAGGTCCAAGAGCAATAAGGGAAGCAGAGAACATCAACCCTTCAATTTTGATCTGATTGTTGTGACTTACCATCTTGGTTTGCCACCTGGAACGGGGAGTGATAATCTCTAATGGTGTGGGCAATAACTCTAGAGGTAGCTCATGTCACTGAGCAAATTGTTGAGACACAAAGGAATGTGATGCCCCGGAATCAAAGAGAACAGAAGCTGCAACTGAATTAACTGACAGAGTTCCCATCACGATTTTTGGAGACTCACGAGCTTCTCCCATTTTGATGTGAGTAACCTGGCCTCGGTCCATAGTAGACATCCTGGCCTTACGATTTCTGCAATGATGGGTTCGATGGCCCTTCGTACGACCATCCGGAGGACGTGGTGCATCCTAAGGAGAAGCCATAACAACAGACGGTCCATCATGAACCGTTAGCTGTCTCGGCGGTGAAGGCAGACGAGGTGCAACATATGACGGCCTTGGTGTTGGAGCAGGTTGATGATGAACATTGTATGGGATCCAGACTCGACGTTTCTGAACAGGCTGACCCGTGGTTGAGTCAGCTTCATGAGTGCGCTTGAGCAACTCCTGGTACTCAGTCAGAGCTGTTTCAACTTGGAAAGATTGGCTGACAAGCGTTGCGAAGTCTGTGAAATCATGGACAGCAAGTGCAAGTTTTATATCGGTACGCAGTCCTTCACGGAATTTCTCCTGCTTGCGTGTGTTGGTGTCAACGTCATCCACAGCATAGCGGGACAATTCAAGAAATTTCCTCTGGTATTCATCCACAGTCATTTTACCCTGAGAGAGTTTACGGAACTCCTGCTTCTTCTGGTCCATTAGACCTTGAGGAATGTAACGTGCATGAAAAGCTGACTGAAATTCCTGCCAAGTGGTTACAGTTTCAGCAGGCAACATACCCTTGTGGCTTTCCCACCATTGAGCAGCGGGACCCTTCAAGTGGAATGTCGCAAAGGTGATGTAACTGTCAGGGGCAACATTAGCTGACTCCATCTCAAACAGGATGTCACGAAGCCAATCATCAGCATCCATAGGATTGGTGGAGTTGCGGAAAACGGACGGATTGAGGCGCACAAATTCTGGCAACGAGATCTGTCCAGGCTCCTGGCGAGCCTCGTTGCGTTCCAAACGTCTTACCAGACTCTCGTTGAGCTGACGGTTCAATTCAAACTGCTGCATCATTGCGGCAATATAGGGTGGAGGTGGAGGATCGTCAGCCATCCTGCCAAATCAACAGGGGCAGTTTAGCAAGAAAAACTGCAGGTGTATGGAATAATTCATGAAGTAACACGCACAACAGAAGGAAGTGCAATAGATACTTCATCATATTCGCACCAGACATTCAAATCCACACATAGCCTCGGTTAGTATCTGGCATTACGACAGTAGAAAAGGGAGGGCTAGACATCTAGGCGGCGCGCAGGCACGCGGCAAGGAAGTACACAACGAGACATAACAAAGGCTACATCAACGTCGGAGAAAACTATTGGAGCGAGGAATCTGCAAGTGACAACACAGGGTGCCCTCGATAAGAGGATCCTGCAAGTAGAACCTGGCCCACAATCTTGAAGAAAGGAGGGGTAATTCCAGAACACCGGGTGGATGTGATCACGAGAACCTAATGTTGGAGTTAGTAAAATTTAAACCCGAATAGGAGAGAGATCAGAGTCCCAGAGTAAAGGTCGAGGAGTAAAAGATCCTAATACCACCCAATTGGCGACGTGGGCCCGTAAGCCACACAGCCAAGTTAGTAAATTAGTTTTCCGGTTACTAGACTCAACTTCGGCCAAGGAGTTGGAAAGGGGGGTTCCTACAGTCAGTCGGCTCTGATACCAACTTGTGACGCCCTCGGCTCAATCGTGCACTAATCATACATGCAAATGCACATGATCAAGCCTAAGGACTCACGGGAAGATATCACAACACAACTCTAAAACATAAATAAAGTCATACAAGCTTTATATTACAAGCCAGGGGCCTCGAGGGCTCGAATACATAAGCTTGCGTACAAGCGTCAGCGGAAGCATCAGATATCTGAGTACAGATATGAAACAGAAACAGAAAGGCCTTTAGAAAGGCGGGGCAAAATAAAACACTACGATCGAAAGGCGTAGGCCTCCTGCCTGGGACCCTCCGATCCTACTCCTGGTCGTCAGTCAACTCGTAGTAGTATCCATCCTCTGGGTAGTAGTAGTAGTCGATCGACGGGGCATCTGTCTCAGGGGACTCCGTCATCTTGGTCACGACAAACTGATATGGGGAGAAAAGGAAAACAAAGCAACCGTGAGTACTCAGAAGTACTCAGCAAGCAAGGATCTACACTACATATGCAACATTTTCAAGGGGAGGCTGTATATGTGGACTGGGCTGCAGAAATGCCAGAATAGAGAGAAGGCCTAGTCCTATCGAAGACTAGCATCTTCAGTGGTCTTGCAGAAATAGAAGAGGGTAGAACAGTACAATATAATGTAGCAGTATCATTAAGTCTCAACCTCACCCAGAGATCCTTTCTCGACTCCCTGCGAGAAAGCAATCCCAGAGCCATATAGTCATCAACCTCGTCCTGAGATCCCTTCTCGACTCCCTGCGAGAAGCAATCCCAGAGCCATAGTATCCAAGTATCTAGTTCTAATTGTATCAATCAGGATACAACTCCGAGTGTCCTTTACCGTAGGACCGGCTATCGTTAGAAGTTTTCTTCCCTGCAGGGGTGCACCAACTTACCCAACACGCTCGATTAACTCCGGCCGGACACACTTTCCTGGGTCAACTGGACCTCACACAAATTTCATAATAAATAGAATGTATTAAACCTTGCTGTTTTGGTAAAGTTTGAGCCACCTAATTAATTTATTTTTTTGTTGGTTTCAATTTTAGAATAGTCTCTGGAATATTTGTTATTTATTGAACATTTTAGTTTTTATGTTAAGCAACTTTTATCTTCCACTTTCATTTAAATTTGGATTTTGACTTAGGAGTTGAAATGCAATATAATGCTAATGATGATCATGCACTGTTAAACATGATGACATGGCATAATCAAAAGGGTGATTACTGTAGTTAACCACCGGGGGTGTTACAATTACATCTTGTAGTTGATTACTATATGGTTTATTTGGTGGAAGATTATATGTTCAGATCCATTATGCTATTTAATATCCCTCTGATCTTGAGCATGATTATTATTTGTGAGTAGTTACTTTTGTTCTTGAGGTCACGGGAGAAGTCATGTTGCTAGTAATCATGTGAACTTGATATGTGTTCGATATTTTGATGGTATGTATGTTGTGATTCCCTTAGTGGTGTCATGTGAACATCGACTACATGGCACTTCACCATATTTGGGCCTAAGGGAATGCATTGTGGAGTAGTTATTAGATGATGGGCTGCTAGAGTGACAAAAGCTTAAACCCTAGTTTATGCGCTACTTCGTAAGGGACTGATTTGGATCCAAAAGTTTAATGCTATGGTTAGATTTTATCTTAATACTTTCCTTGTAGTTGCGGATGCTTGCGAGGGGGTTAATCATAAGTAGGAGGTTTGTTCAAGTAAGAACAACACCTAAGCACTGGTCCACCCACATACCAAATTATCAAAGTAGCGAACACGAATCAAACCAACATGACGAAAGTGATATGGTGAAATTCCCGTGTACCCTCAAGAACGCTTTGCTTATCATAAGAGATCGTTTTGGCCTATCCTTTGCCACAAAAGGATTGGGCTACCTTGCTACACTTTATTTACCGTTACCATTACTTTCTCGTTACAAATTATCTTGCTATCAAACTACTTGTTACCAACTATTTCAGTGCTTGCAGAAAATACCTTGCTGAAAACCACTTGTCATTTCCTTCTGCTCCTTGTTGGGTTTGTGTGGCACCCCGATAGAGGGCCGACGCACGCCCGCCCCAGGATAAGACCTGGCGCACGTCAACGACATGATACAACAATTCCAGGCACAAAATGGCTTTATTAAATAGAAGGGAGCATTACAATACTGTTGCTTACAACAATATTACATAGCTCCAAGGCTAACTAAATGGCAGCGGAGGTCTTGGTTAAGCGGCACGTCGTCTCTGGCTGGGCTCCACAACTCACAGGACTGGCTGGGTTACGATCTAGCACGATGAATCTTCTCCTGCAACTGGCCACGTGCAAGGCCAGGTGAGTACTTTGAATGTACTTGCAAGACAACCAAATACATAGCATCCAAACAAGTTGACGACAAAGCAAGCCCTATGATATGCATGAGTTAATCCTAAACATGGCATGATATTTAACAGTAAAGCATGAGTCATGCATGGCATAATATTCCTAGCTAATAAGATTAATTATCATGTTATAACAGACTTATCTGACAAAATGAATGTTGAAGTAAATGCAGCAAAGAAGTAAATGTTTCATACTCCAAATCTTCTTATGATCCAATCTGTGTCTGATCCAAATCCTATCCAAACCATGTGATCACCTGACCACTCAACTCATAGCCATTTCATGGCTGTCATGTCATATCTCTGACCTCACCCGAGGTCTATGCGTCTCTACTGCAAGATTGCCCGGCTAATACTTTCATCATTATTGTCATTATTGTGGTTGACCATCCTATAGAGGTCTGGACGGGCTGTCCAATACCGTGGACCCGGCTATTCGAATAGATTTTACACTCTGTAGAGGTTGTACACTTTACCCACACCACGGAACTCATGGCCTCGTGCTCCCATTCGGGTGGACCAACGACGTTCCGACGAAACCCGCCTGACCCGTGACTCTTCCATCGTACGACCGGCAATCATACTCCCTCTTGAAGTCAAGCCCTGGGTGGCCCCGTGTCCTCAAGACACCTGCCAGCGTCCTGGCCAAACTAAACTGTCCCAAACAGGGACGGGTACCCAAACAACTCAACTGGGCTCACAGGGTTATCGCCGCCTACCGGGCCAGGGTAGCGCGTGCGCATAACCCTCCCTCTTTGGTGGTACCGAAGGAAGAGCACGCGATCAGACCAAGTCAAGGCCGTCCCATACCGGCAAATGTGGTTGCACTAATAAGCCCGGACAGGTGACTCTTGATCAACCAACTAAGTTTAGCTTAGTTATCAAGATTATTTCAACAAGTTACTTAGTTGGTCCCATTAGTCATGTTAATAATTTACTTTAACATCTCTGTCCCAGCCACTTAGCAACCACACATCCAGATCATGGCAATATTAACCAACATGGCATGAGATCATGGTACTAGCATAATACTGATGATGACAGGATCATGGCATAATATGGCATGCAAACAGATCATGGCATTAGATGAAAGTAATGCTAACCACTAATATAGATAACATGGCAGGTGCATGCGATTGCAGACTAGCAGGTGATACATATGTACTACAATGAACACACAGGTGCAGGCAAAGTCATCATGCAAGTCCGGAGCTCATGGAAGAGGTTGGCTTGCCTGGGTAGAGGAATACGCCGGGTGGAAGTGCGATAAAACTCCAGAAAGATTTGCCGGAAACGTTTCCTTCTCGGAGGGGCTGATCGTAGGGCAAGGGCAAAATGGTCATTTTCACAATGTGCAAACATTATGAAAATGACGCCATCGGAACGGGCTCGACAAGACGAAGACGTGGGCGTTGGTTTTACCTCAATCGGAGTTACGGTTAAAAAGTTGTGGCCGTTCACTTTTTTAGGCAGAGAATTGCCTTAAACAGTGAACGTTCACAAATTAGCTGCTTCGGCTGGTGGCTGGGATAAACTGAAAGCGCATTTCTGAGTTTACGCTTTCAATACACCGAAAGCGTATTCTTCAAAATGCACCTCCACTTAAACCTGACAGGTGGGCCTCGGCGGGCCCCACCTTATCTCTCTCTCTTATCTCTCTCTCCTCTCTTATTTATACTGGTCAACGCCTCCTTCACTCCCGACCGAAACAGAGGGGCACCGCGGCAGCTCGGGCACCACTCGCCACCGTCGACTGGCCGCATGGGGAGGGCCGCAGCTGGGCCCGTCCGACCCGGAGCTCCACACCGCACCCAAGGGCAGCGGTGGGGCTACGCGAGCCAGCCGGCAGCGCCGCGACCACTGCCCGGAGGGCGGCAGAGATGGGCGCCAGGGGGAGCAGCTCCGGCGGTGCTTTCCGCTGCTAAAGTGGGGGCGGCGGCCGCTCAGCGAGCCGTAGGGGTGGCCGGGGCGAGGTTCGGAGGGGAGGGGAGGGAGCCTAGGCACCGGCTTGGTCGAGGGGAGCGGCGGCCGAACCTTCTGCCATGGCGGGGCAGAGGAGCTCCGAGCTCGGGGAGGGGGCTGGGGCTCGAGGGGAGGGGCGCTGAGGCTGCTGGTGACCGGGGAGGAGCTCGGGCACGGTACTTATAGTCGAGGAGGAGGGCTAGGCGACGAGGGAGAGGTCTCCAGATTCATGGAGAACGACGATGTCCAGAGGGCACTTGAGGGCGGTAGGAGCTTCTACGAGCTTCGGGACGGGGTGGACAGAACTCAAGACGGTGCGCGAGGGCAGTGGGCAACTCGACGACACTCCCGGATGCGCTGGAAGGGGCTGGAGACAAGCTCCCGACGAAACCAATGCACAGTGCACCGGTTTGGCAGCATTCAGGCGTGGTCACCACGCGGCCAGGGTCTTGCCACGATGCACCTCATGCCAAAACATGTCCAGCGTGTTCTCCACACTTCCGTGAGTTGACCTGACCCTACGAGCATGAACAGGGAGCTCTGGTGTGACCACTGCCTGGGTCAAACACTTCTGGCAGCAATGTGTTTGATATGTGCAGTTGCGACCACAGTGCTCCTCTTGGCATGATCTTGCGCCAGGATTAATCATCTGCCAGGGTGACTAACTTGGCAAGATTTCAGATCAATTGGAAAACCAGAACTAGCACTTCCTTTGCAACTTGGCACACTGACCAGAAATGCAAATGGGGAAGTAGGGGACAAATGGATAGATGGATTTGGATGATATTTGGTGGACAGCAAGGATATGATCAAGAGAGATAGCTGGAAAAGTTTCAGCTCAAATTGATCATCTATGAGGGTACTTCCTTCACAGAGATACAATCTGGACAGAAACTTAGATGATTTCCTGAGGAAAATTGGCTAGATGGAATGAGCTGATTTTTGGTATACAGGGGTAATTTATCATAATGAATCACCCTGCAAAATTTCAGCCCAAGGAGATCAAGGAATCAAGCACTTCCTTTGCAAACTGAAAATCTGGACAGAATTTGCAAAGTGGTGTTGTGCTCAAAATTTAATGGGTGGAACTTGAGATCTTGATGGAAATGGTCAATATATGGATAGGACAAGCTCCATAATTTATTTGGGATTTTTCCTAACTACCAAAATGGTAGTTCCTTTGGAAAGGCCCCAAATTGAAATATTGGCTTAAAATAGGAAAGTACAATTTCCACTATTTAATTATGGCCAATATTTTTATGAGAGCTCAATATAATCACAAAGGATATCTCCACAAGTTTTCATGAACTTTGGAGATGGATAGATATTTTCTTGGATTTAATTCCTCGGAAAGGCAGAAAAAGGAATTAATTCTAGATGAGAAATATTGCATATGACTTGGCAATATTTTAGCACATCTAGGGCTTATGAGTGAAGGATGATCTCCGGGAATTTTGGGAGGACCAACTGAGCAAGAAAAATGATAGTTCCTTTGTAAACGCAAAGGCAGGATTTCCAGTTCCGATATTTTGGAACTAGGGTTTGAATGAGGTTCGGGGTTTACTGACGGAAACTTGACTGGCACAAGAGCATGAAAAATTCATGGAGAGATTGAGGATTGTCTGGATTCACCTGGTCACTCACCAGATTCCAGAGGAAAAATTCGGGAGAGAAAAGCTAGGAAGGAATAACAGCACAAAAATCGATAACCCGATTTTTGGGGTGTTACAGTTTGACACTCTTACTTATCGAAAGGACTACGATTGATCCCCTATACTTGTGGGTCATCAAGGCTCTTTTCTGGTGACGTTGCCGGGGAGTGAAGCATTCTTGGTAAGTGGAAATTGGTAAGGGAAAATTATTACTACGTGCTGAAATTTATTGTCACTTGTTACTATGGAGAATCATCCTTTGAGGGGTTTGTTTGGGGTATATTCACCTCAACCGGAACCACAATTAGCTAATATTGGTTATGAAATTCCTTCTGGTATGATAGAATAACTGCTAGCTAATCCTTATGCAGGAGATGGAATTGAACATCCTGATATGCACTTGATATATGTGGATGAAATTTGTGGATTATTTAAGCTTGCAGGTTTGCCCGGAGATGAAGCTAAGAAGAAGGTTTTCCCTTTATCTTTGAAGGGAAAAGCATTGGCATGGTATAGGCTATGCGATGATATTGGATCTTGGAACTGGAATCGATTAAAATTGGAATTTCACCAAAAAAATTATCCTATGCATCTAGTTCATCGTGATTGGAATTATATATATAATTTTTGGCCTCGTGATGGAGAAAGTATCGCTCTAGCTTGGGGGAGGCTTAAGTCAATGTTATATTCATGCCCCAATCATGAGCTCTCAAGAGAAATTATTATTCAGAATTTTTATGCTCGGCTTTCTCATGATGATCGATCCATGCTCGATACTTCTTGTACTGGTTGTTTTATGAAGAAGACTATTGAATTCAGGTGGTATCTTTTAGAAAAAATTAAACGCAACTCTGAAGATTGGGAACTCGACGAAGGTAAAGAGTCAGGTATTAAGCTTGAGTTTGATTGTGTTAAATCTTTTATGAATACTGATGCTTTTCACAAGTTTAGCACTAAATATGGACTTGACTCTGAGATAGTAGCCTCCTTTTGTGAATCATTTGCTACTCATGTTGATCTCCCTAAGGAGAAGGGGTTTAAGTATCACCCACCTATTAAAGAAGAAATTAAAGAACCCAACATAGCTAAAGATGAAACCATCATTTACAATGTTGATCCAGTTGTGCCTACTGCTTATATTGAAAAACCACCTTTCCCAGTTAGGATAAAGGAACATGCTAAGGTTTCAACTGTGGTTCGCAAAAGTAATATTAGAGCACCTAAACCTTCTGAAAAAATTAAAGTAGAACCTAGTGTTGCTATGGTTGAAGATCTCTTGGAAGAAAATATTGATGGACATGTTATTTACTTCTGTGATGAAGCTGCTAGAATTGCCAAACCTGATGAAAAAGATAAACATAGACCTATTGTTGGCATGCCTGTTGTCTCAGTTAAAATAGGAGATCATTGTTATCATGGTTTATGTGATTTAGGTGCTAGTGTGAGTGCTATTCCTTTTACCTTATACCAAGAAATTATGAATGACATAACACCCGCTGAAATAGAAGACATAGATGTTACTATTAAACTTGCTAATAGAGACACCATCACACCACTTGGGATTGTTAGAGATGTTGAAGTCTTGTGTGGGAAAATAAAATACCCTACTGATTTTCTAGTTCTTGGTTCCCCACAAGATGACTTTTGTCCCATTATCTTTGGTAGACCTTTCTTGAACACGGTCAATGCTACTATAGATTGTCATAAACAAACTGTCAGTGTTAGCTTTGGTGATGAGTCTCATGAGTTTATTTTTTCCAAGTTTAATAGACAACCTCACAAGAAAGAATTACCTAGTAAGGATGAAATAATTGGTCTTGCTTCTATTGCCGTGCCTCCTACTGATCCACTAGAACAATATTTGCTAGACCATGAAAATGATATGCATATCAGTGAAAGAAATGAGATAGATAAAATTTTCTTTGAACAACGACCTCTGCTCAAACATAATTTGCCTATTGAAACTCTAGGAGGTCCTCCTCCACCTAAAGGTGATCCTGTGTTTGACTTGAAATAATTACCTGACACTTTGAAATATGCTTATCTTGATGAGAAAAAGATATATCCTGTTATTATTAGTGCTAACCTTTCAGAACATGAAGAAGAGAGATTATTGAAAGTTCTGAAGAAGCATCGAGCTGCTATTGGATATACTCTTGATGATCTTAAGGGCATTAGTCCCACTCTCTGTCAGCACAAGATTAATATGGAACCTGATGCTAAACCCGTTGTTGATCATCAACGACGTTTGAATCCTAAGATGAAAGAAGTGGTAAGAACTGAAATATTAAAACTTCTGGAAGCAGGTATAATCTATCCTATAGCTGATAGTAGATGGGTGACTCCCGTTCATTGTGTCCCTAAGAAAGGAGGTATTACCGTTGTTCCCAATGATAAAAATGAACTCATTCCACAAAGAATTGTTACTGGCTATAGAATGGTAATTGATTTTAGAAAATTAAATAAAGCAACTAGAAAAGATCATTACCCTTTGCATTTTATTGATCAAATGCTAGAAAGATTATCAAAGCACACACACTTTTGCTTCCTTGATGGATATTCTGGTTTTTCTCAAATACCTATTTCACAACCTGATCAAGAGAAAACCACCTTTACTTGCCCTTTTGGAACCTATGCTTATAGACGTATGCCTTTTGGTTTATGCAATGCACCTGCTACCTTTCAAAGATGTATGACTACTATATTCTCTGATTTTTGCGAAAAGATTGTTGAGGTTTTCATGGATGATTTTTCTGTATATGGATCTTCTTTTGATGATTGCTTAAGCAACTTTGATCGAGTTTTGCAGAGATGTGAGCAAACTAATCTTGTCTTGAATTGGGAGAAGTGCCACTTTACGGTTAATGAAGGTATTGCCTTGGGGCATAAAATTTCTGAATGAGGTATTGAGGTGGACCAAGCTAAAGTTGATGCAATTAAGAAAATGCCATGTCCTAAAGATATCAAAGGTATTCATAGTTTCCTCGGTCATGCTGGTTTCTATAGGAGATTTATTAAAGACTTCTCTAAAATTTCTAGGCCTCTTACAAATCTTTTACAAAAGGATATTCCATTTGTTTTTTTATGATGATTGTGTAAAAGCCTTTGAAACACTTAAGAAAGCCTTAACTTCTGCACCTATTGTATAACCACCTGATTGGAACTTGCCTTTTGAAATCATGTGTGATGCTAGTGATTATGTTGTTGGTACCTTTTCTAGGACAAAGAGTTGATAAGAAACTAAATGTTATTCATTACGCTAGCAAAACTCTAGACAGTTCCCAAAGAAATTATGCTACTACTGAAAAAGAATTTTTAGCAGTTGTGTTTGCTTATGACAAATTCAGATCTTATATTGTTGATTCTAAAGTTATTGTTCACACCGATTATGCTGCTATTAAATATCTTATGAAAAAAAAGATGCTAAACCTAGACTCGTTAGGTGGGTTCTCTTGCTACAGTAATTTGATTTACATATAACTGATAGAAAGGGAGCTGAGAACCCCGTAGCTGATAACTTATCTAGGTTAGAGAATATCCTTGATGACCCACTACCTATGAATGATAGCTTCCCTGATGAACAATTAGCTGCAATAAATGTTTCTCATAATACTCCTTGGTATGCTGACTTATCTGTCGACTTTTCCACTATCAACCCCAAAAGTATGCTGACTATGCTAATTATATTGTTTCTAAATACATACCACCTAGGTTCACTTATCAGCAAAAGAAAAAAAAATCTTCTATGATTTAAGACATTACTTTTGGGATGACCCACATCTTTATAAAGAAGGAGTAGATGGTATTATTAGACGTTGTGTACCTGAGCATGAACAGGAACAAATCCTATGGAAATGTCACTCCGAAGCTTTTGGAGGGCATCATGCGGGAGATAGAACTGCTCACAAGGTATTGCAATCTGGTTTTTATTGGCCTACTCTCTTCAAGGATTCCCGTAAGTTTGTTTTATCTTGTGATGAATGTCAACGAATTGGTAATATTGGTAAGCGTCAAGAAATGCCTATGAATTATTCACTTGCTGTTGAACCATTTGATGTTTGGGGTTTTGATTATATGGGACCTTTTCCTTCCTCTAATGGGTATACACATATTTTTGTTGCTGTTGATTACATTACTAAGTGGGTAGAAGCTATTCCAACTAGTAGTGCTGATCATAATTCTTCCATTAAAATGCTTAAAGAAGTTATTTTCCCAAGGTTTGCAGTCCCTAGATACCTAATGACTGATGGTGGGTCACACTTTATTCATGGTGCTTTCCGTAAAATGCTTGCTAAATATGATGTTAACCATAGAATTGCATCACCCTATCATCCTCAATCTAGTGGTCAAGTTGAACTTAGCAATAGAGAAATAAAGTTGATATTACAAAAAACTGTTAATAGGTCCTGAAAGAATTGGTCTAAGAAATTGGATGATGCAGTTTGGGCCTACAGAACAACATATAAAAATCCTATGGGTATGTCTCCCTATAAAATGGTTTATGGAAAAGCTTGTCATTTGCCTCTTGAGTTAGAACAAAAAGCATATTGGGCAATTAAAGAACTCAACTATGATTTCAAACTTGCCGGTGAAAAGAGGTTATTTGATATTAGCTCACTAGATGAATGGAGAACCCAAGCTTATGTAAATGCCAAGTTATTTAAAGAAAAAGTTAAAAGATGGCATGACAAGAGAATAAAAAAACGAGAATTCAAAGTTGGAGAACATGTTCTATTGTACAACTCTTGTTTCAGATTCTTTGCAGGAAAACTTCTCTCTAAATGGGAAGCACCATACATCATCGAAGAGGTTTACCGCTCTGGAGCTATCAAAATAAATAATGCCGAAGGTACTAACTCGAAGGTGGTCAATGGGCAAAGAATTAAACACTATATCTCAGGTACGCCCATTAATGTTGAAAGCAATATTATTCAAACCATGACACCGGAGGAACACATAAAAGAGACCTTCCGGAACACTCCAGAATAACTAAAAAAGAGGAGGTACATGATACGGTAAGTAAACGAACTTCAAAAAATCCGCAAAAATATTTTCTGTCAGTTTTGGAATATATTAAAAATTAGGAAAATAAGAAACAACCAGGAAGGTACCCGAGGAGGGCACAAGACACCAGGGCGCGCATGGGCCCCCTAGCGCGCCCAGGTGGGTTGTGCCCACCTCGGGAACCTTCCCAACTCCATTTTCATCCCGTTTGCTTGTTTCCCAAGATAAAAAAAATCTTTATATACCCCCGAACATATTGACCACCGTATCATGGAGAAATCTTCTGTTCTTCTTTCTTGCTGTTTTTTGGCAGATCTGAAAATATGTCATCTCAAGATTCGGAGGGTGAGAGCTATGTTGCTGATTACATTGCAAACCCCAAGGTTTATGGAGATGTGGAACATAATGGTTGGACCACAGAGGAAGAAGAGGACTATGATCCGAGAAGGAAAGAAGAGACAAGTTCGGATGAAGATGAAGTTCCATTACCCCAACCTGGGGACATGCACGTGGAATTCAAGAAATCAAGTCTCCCTAATAAAGCAAAGAAACCTAAGATCCAGTTTATCCTTTTTCATCTCTTGCAGGAAAACAAGCAAGAATTATGCAAAAAGGTACTAAGGCTTGAACAGGAGATCGATGACTTAAGGGAAGAAAATTCCATCCTCAAGCGTAAGCTGAGGAAGAAGGATATTACCTCACCACCACCACATTCTTCATCACCAAAGGAGACTTGAGTTCATGGTATGGACACTCCCCTTGGCTTGTGCCAAGCTTGGGGGAGGTGTCCCGGTATCGTATCACCACCACTATCTTTGCTTTTATCTATTTTAGTTCGATCTTTAGTTTTCCTATGATTTAGTTGAATAAAAGTTTAGTTCGATCCTTTGTTTTCGAGTGTTTGCTTAGTGATCTATCTATTGATGTAATTGTGTTCGAGATATATAATAAAGAGTAGTTTGAGTTTTGTTTCTTTACTTTTAGGTCTCAATAAAGGAAAGGAAAATAAATGAAAAAGATCATACGCTAATCTTATGGTAAGTAATGACATCACATAAGGAAAAGTATAAGTGGTAAAATTTGTTGGAGATTGACAAACATAGCATTAGTCAATGATGCAACTCATGAAAGAATTAATAAAGGAAGAGAAGATTCACATGCAAATACACTATCTTGGACATCTTTTATGATTGTGAGCCCCCATTAAATATTTTGTGTCAAAATAGTTGACATTGGACAAGGAAGACAACGTAATGATTTATGTTTGTTCATATTCACATAGAAGTTATATTGTCATAGATCCTTTAACATGTGCTTGCTCAATATCTTTTCTAGCCAAAAATTCCGCACTAAGTAGAGATACTACTTGTGCATCCAAAACCCTTAACCCAAATCTTATTTTGAGAGTCCACCATACCTACCTATGGATTGAGTAAGATCCTTCAAGTAAGTTGTCATCGGTGCAATAAGGCAATAAAAATTGCTTCTAAATGTGTTGGATCATTTAGTGTAAGAGAAAATTGAGTGTTGTACGAACTTGTGATGGCAAAGTAATAAAAGCGACGGACTGCATAATAAAGGTTGCTATCATAAGGGGCAATATAACGTGACGTTCTTTTGCATTAAGGGATTTGGCATACAAACAAATAAGCGCATGACAACCTTTGCTTCCCTCTGCGAAGGGCCTATCTTTTACTTTTATGCATTTACTTTTATGAAGAGTCAAAGTTTTCTTCCCTTTTCCTTTTTATTTTTCTCTTTTTGCAAGAATCATGTGGTGAGGAAAGATCTAGGCACATATATCCAGTTGGATATGAGTAGTCATGAGTTATTATTGTTGACATCACCCTTGAGGTGAATACATTGGGAGGCGAAATTATAAGCACCTATCTTTCTATGTGTCCGGTTGAAACTTTTTGTTCATGGGTACGCTATGAGTGTTAGCAATCATAGAAGATTAAATGATGGTTGAGTATGTGGACTTGCCTAAAGGCTCCGATACATGACCCTTCCTGAAAATATGATAAATTGTAGTTGCAAAGTTGACTGAGAACATAGTTTGTTGGTTTTCAATAAGGTTTATGCTTTATACTTCAATGTTGTGATGAATTGTTACTTGCTCATGAGAAGTTATATGATAAAAGTTGTTTGATAAAGTTTATGTTAAAAGTTCTTTGCTGTTATAATAATATGCATGATGCTTCTATGTCCGTATTTTGTTTTTATCGACACCTCTCTCTCTAAGCATGTGGGCATGTTTTTCGATTTCGGTTTTCGCTTGAGGACAAGCGAGGTCTAAACTTGGGGGAGTTGATACGTCCATTTTGCATCATGTTTTCCTACTGTTATTTATAATGTTTTTATGCATAATAATGCCTTTTGGAGTATTTCTAATGACTTTTCTCTCATATTATGCAAGGTTTACACAAAGAGGGAGAATGCCGGCAGCTGGAATTCTGGACCTAAAAAAGCTATGTCAGAGTTACCTATTCTGCACATCACCAAATGAGCTGAAAATTTACAGAGAATTATTTTGGAATATATGAAGAATATTGGAGCAAATAACTACCAGAGGGGGCCCACCAGGTGGGCACAACCCACCTGGGCACGCCAGGGAGCCCAGGTGCGCCCTGGTGGGTTGTGCCCTCCTCGGCCCACCTCCGGTGCCCCACTTCTGGTACATATGTCATTTTGACATAGAAAAAATATAAGGGGAGGACTTTCGGGATGAAGCGCCGCCGTCTCGAGGCGGAACTTGGGCAGGAGCACTTTTGCCTTCCGGCGGAGCGATTCTGCCGGGGCAACTTCCCTCCCGGAGGGGGAAATCATCGCCATCGTCATCACCAACAATCTCCCATCTTTGGGAGGGCCATCTCCATCAACATCTTCAACAACACCATCTCCTCTCAAACCCTAGTTCATCTCTTGTGTTCAATCTTTGTACCGGAACCTTAGATTGGTACTCGTGGGTGACTAGTAGTGTTGATTACATCTTGTAGTTGATTACTATATGGTTTATTTGGTGGAAGATTATATGTTCAGATCCATTATGCTATTTAATACCCCTCTGATCTTGAGCATGATTATTATTTGTGAGTAGTTACTTTTGTTCTTGAGGTCACGGGAGAAGTCATGTTGCTAGTAATCATGTGAACTTGATATGTGTTCGATATTTTGATGGTATGTATGTTGTGATTCCCTTAGTGGTGTCATGTGAACATCGACTACATGGCACTTCACCATATTTGGGCCTAAGGGAATGCATTGTGGAGTAGTTATTAGATGATGGGCTGCTAGAGTGACAGAAGCTTAAACCCTAGTTTATGCGCTACTTCGTAAGGGACTGATTTGGATCCAAAAGTTTAATGCTATGGTTAGATTTTATCTTAATACTTTCCTTGTAGTTGCGGATGCTTGCGAGGGAGTTAATCATAAGTAGGAGGTTTGTTCAAGTAAGAACAACACCTAAGCACCGGTCCACCCACATATCAAATTATCAAAGTAGCGAACACGAATCAAACCAACATGACGAAAGTGATATGGTGAAATTCCTGTGTACCCTCAAGAACGCTTTGCTTATCATAAGAGATCGTTTTGGCCTGTCCTTTGCCACAAAAGGATTGGGCTACCTTGCTACACTTTATTTACCGTTACCGTTACTTTCTCGTTACAAATTATCTTGCTATCAAACTACTTGTTACCAACTATTTCAGTGCTTGCAGAAAATACCTTGCTGAAAACCACTTGTCATTTCCTTCTGCTCCTTGTTGGGTTCGACACTCTTACTTATCGAAAGGACTACGATTGATCCCCTATACTTGTGGGTCATCAATGTCCCACACGTCAGCGAAAGGAGTGGGACATGAACAGCGTGGTAGAGCATCTCCACTTCTTCCACTTCTAGGTCGGAGACCACACGTAGTACTACTAGTAGTATATAATGATACAAAGTGCGATCCGGAGAGACAGACGCGTCTAGTTGGAAGGTCTCGGACCATACACGTAAACAAATATAAAACCTAGCATGTGCCTCCAATTAATATAGTAGTAGAGTACTTAGGCACGTATACCATAATATCACCGTGCATTGCATGTACAACATTTAGTGGTAGTAAGACAAATGCCTATATGCCACATAGGTTCGTACTATTTGTGCCTTTCTACTTCACTTACTATGCTACATTACTCAGGTTCGTACATCCCTGCGTACATGTCCATCTCGGAGTTCCAGTCTCATGTGTTCTTCATAGATGGCACGATCAATAACGGTGGGCAACGGGAGTCCATATCATCGCAGTTTCTTAGTGTGGCTCTCCACGATGGAGACTCATCCAAACTGAAGCGGCATAGATCAGGGATAGGGGTGTTCAAGATATGAATCCATCGGTGCGCAATGAAAACGCACCCGTTCTTCATGAACGGCAGGCCGTCGGCGTTGTGCACGAAAGGTGGCATCGTTTGCACTATGGGGTAGTTGTCCCCAATGAAAATCGAGTACTCTTCAAGTGTGTTCATCCGCACCCAGGTAGCATCACGGGGGTCGAACACGCCGCCGTCCATCTGGTACACCTGGCATCTCAAACCTGGATACATGGTGATGTGCATGGTTATGGTCCATGCAGTATAATAAGGTGACGTAAGCGGATGATACAGATTAAAATAAAATACTACTTTATATTGCTTATTTCTATGAGGGGGAAGGGAAGCAATGTATAGACCAGCTGCGGCACGGGCGACGACAAACAATTTGAGAGTGTTACCTGGGCCATGTACATTAATTAAAGGAGGAGTAGTTTTGTTTGATGGGATTATGGCTACCTAGCTAGTACTACACATAATTGAAATTGTTAAGTCCTTTATAGTTTATACAACTGGCATTATAAAGTTGCGTAGATGACTATCCCAATCAATAAAAAAAGAAGTAAAGAACTACTCCTGCTCCTGGAGTATAAAGAGACATGTACTGAAATGTTATAAGATGACATGGTAATAAGATATACGATAGCTCCTGGATCTACTACTCTTAGATCGGAGAGAAGGGATTACCTGGGTACATGATCAGGGTCCGATCGTGATAGATCGTGGCACCTTTTCGCCCTTCAATGGTACCATGGGTTACGGCTACTAAGATAGTACGTCCCAACTAGGTGTCGTCAGCTACAAGGTTCCAAGTTAGACCAAATGCCCCATGCACATCCACGATTGGCGATCTGATTATGATCGGGGCATGACTTTGCCCTGCATAATCGTGCAAACAAGGCGGAATTCATACAAACCGGACAAAAATCATTACATTTTGAAAACTTTTCACATAAACCGGACGAGATACATTACAATTTTCATACAAACCGGAGTAAAACCTACTCTAAACAAGTTGCAACTATAATGTGGGCAGCGCAAGGACGACGGCCGGCCGTGGTGTCGTTTGAGGCTACTCATAGTGGGGAGTATCATATACAATATACTAGTGCAAGATACTAGTGTATGACATACTACTTTTATAGTGCATAGTATCATAGATGATCATATTTATTGCCATGCATGACCCCCTGTCTCTTCTTTAATTCTCTGCCACAACACCATGTATGCTATTCCTGAGTGTATGTACCAGCTAAGTTAACACCACTATGGCCAGCCTCGACGTGGAGCAGTCGCGTGCACCGGGAAGCGGCGCTCTCTCGGCCGTCGCGCTGCTTCAAAGCCGGCGCCAGTGAGATGTCCCCTCCGCTCTGGCCGGGCATTAATGCGGCACTAACGCTCTAGGGCGGCACTGACCGTTTCAGGCAGAAAGCGCGCCGGCAAGGGAGGGGGTTTGGGTCGACCAGGGCGGTCAGATGCGGGCGTGGTGGTATTGATTTTGTACAGTTTCAGGGGTAGTACTGGTAGTTTGCAAAACTACTCAATTATTACACTCAGTTTCCTAAAAAATTGTGGTAAAAAACTTTACTTGCAATGCATGCATGCATGACCAATATAAATGACCAATAAAAAACAACTACATGCACACAACGATTTAATGCACATTGTAATCTCAACATGTGATGGGGAGCTCTAAATTTGAATTTGAAACTTATAAAATGGAAAAATTCAAAACAAATAAACTGGAAGAGAGGGAGTATACTGTAGGATGTGTCCCATATGAAACAAGTCCCCTGGTTTGTCACCACGAATATGCGGTTATAAAGGAGCACAGCGTCTTCGTACTCGTCCGGCAACAAATTGGCCGCAGACAGCATGGTCCACCTTTGACCGCCATGTGCAGGGTTCGTGAAAGCAATCGCGATGTCGAACACTGCGATGAGAGTGTAATTTTGGTTGGCGGACGACCTTATCGGGGCTTCCAGGATTGCTATCTTCTTCAATCTCACCGTGGTTCCATCGTACCAATTCAGGCGATGGCCCATTGCATGGCTGATCCCAATGTTGGACAAAGGTTCTACGGGAACGGTGTCACCGTTGTAGATGTTGTGCAAAATGATGTTGGTACCCTCCCGTACGTATGCAAGCCAATCTCCACTAGCACCAAGCCTAACCTGAACAGTGGGCAGCGAGGGAATTAGGAAATGGACACGGAAGTAGTCTTTAGAATGCATTTACTACGTGATCAAACTCATCACTTACCTGCTCATCGGACAAAATCCGAGTGCCCCTCAACATCGGCATCTCAAGGGGCGTCAACTTGCAACTACGGCCACACTGCGCTGGAGAGACCCCCAAGGAAACATCCTCGTCCTCGAGGATGCATGGCAGACCAACTAGCATGGCCTTCTTCCACGCATATTTACGCGCCCTCTTAAAATATTTGGTGCAAGTACCGCTAAGTCTTGCAGATGTGAGGAAGTCAGAACGACTTACGATTTCTCCCAAAGGATTGTCGTCCAAGGTCTCCCAACATCGACGAGGATGAGAAGCACCACCGCCTTGCAAATCCATGGCAATGGCGATGAACTGCCTTGTCCCTTGTGGAGCTGGTTTACACAAGAGGAGATGGTAACTGCAGGGCTTCGTCCCTTCAGAAAGGATGTTCTGTGGGCGCGCACTAGTGCAGTTTATATTTGAGATTAGGGAGCTGGCAGTTCATTGTATGGCACGTTCGCGTCCATCCACTAGGCTAGAATTAAAGCACGCACGACATTTACAGCGACTGGGATTAGTTGTTTTCCAGGCGCATGGACCAACATGAACTAGCGGACCTTGTCGTCCTTTTTCGAGCACGCCTTTGACAAGTACGTGCGTGACATGCATGCATGCAAATCTTGCATGACCAAACCGTGCGAGGTGGAGCAGTAGGCTGTCGAACTACAGCCTGCATGTTGCAGCCATGTCATCCACACGCAACCAAAAGGCCAATTCATACTCCGCTGGACTATACTGTACTACTATGCATTGTTTGGCATGAACGTTCCTTGGAGCTCGTGCTGCAACTGGCGTACACCACAGCCCTCTTCCCTTCTCCTTCCTCTTCCACCGCCCGTGCACATCCGCGGGGAAGCGATCGGTCAACCCTTATATAGTACTAGCACAAAAAGATGCATGCATGACCACTAAAATTTCCTTTCTCTTATCTCTATGAAATAAATGTGGCGTGAAACTCAAAGCCCTTTAAGTCTGAGTATAATAGAAATCTATTTTTTTAGATGAGCCCTTTAAACAAGAAAGGAGGGAGTATTAGAAGTATGTTTTTTTAACAAACAAAAGGTGCTCGCCAAGCTTTCATTCATTCATCTTAAAAGCAGTTTACATCGAGGAGTAGTACTATATAAGTCATCTTACGAAAACCAAATAATCCCAACACACTTAGACGCAGTGCATTAACTTTCACCTTGTTTCTTGTTTCTTCACATAAATAAAGGAATCAACCAATAAGAAGAGATGTGGGGCATGTATGACTTCAATGACTTGAGACTTTCAAACATGACATGGAAAGTGTTGGTATGGACGGTACCCGTGGATACGGCTAGCCGTGGAATATGAAAGAATGGTGGAAAAAGGAATAAACTTTATTTTATGTTTGGGAACCGCCTATGATATATCTAGCATGGAAAGTGTTGGGAATTACTCGGTCATTTTCGTTGACGGGAAAAGTATGCCTCCCAAAAAATTTTATCTCTCAATTTAAGCTTTGAGCTCTGGCACCTCTACAAATCCCTACTTCCCTCTGCGAAGGGCCTATCTATTTACTTTATGCAATTTATTTTTATTTGAGTCTCCATCTTCTCTTATAAAGCACCAACTAAGGGGCACTATGATCATACTTGAGCATTGGATGTAGCTAATATGCGAGTGTGTTTCATGAATGGATCAATGATTGAGCATGATGGGCTAGGGATGACTTTCTTTAGTGTTGATATTTTGAAAGACATGGTTGCTTGTTGATATGCTTGCGTATCGAAATCTTCATCTCAAAACTAGACTATTGCTTTGAACCATATAAAAGTCCAGATGTCCATGCTACAAAAGAAAAGAATAGGTGATGAACATGTTAGGCAACATTCCACATCAGATCTATATCCATGAATATTATTTGAGTCTTCTTTTGATCTCTTATATGCATGATTATTTATAGCCTCGTATTTCTTGTTCGAATCTTTGGTTTAGTTAGGCCAACTAGATCAATTTTTCTTGCCATGGGAAGAGGTGCTTTGTGATGGGTTCGATCGTGCGGTGTTCTTTCCTAGTGACAGAAGGGGCAGCAAGACACACATGTATCATTGCTATTAAGGAAAACAAAATGGGGGCTATTCCTACATGAATAGATCTTGTCTACATCATGTCATCACTCTTATTGCATTACTCCATTTCTCCATGAACTTAATACACTAGATGCATGCTGGATAGCGGTCGATGTGTGGAGTAATAGTAGTAGATGCAGGCAGGATTCGGTCTACTAATCTTGGACGTGATGCCAATATATTGATCATTGCCTTGGATATCGTCATAATTATTCGATCTTCTAGCAATTGCCCAACAGTAATCTGTTTACCCACAGTGTGCTATTTTCTTGAGAGAAGCCACTAGTGAAATCTACGGCCCCCGGGTATATTCTTTATCATATTTACTTTGAGATCTATTTTTATTTGCTTTTATTTTCAGATCTATTATTCCAAAAACCCAAAAATACCTTGCTTCACTTTTTTGTTATTTATTTTATTTCGCGTTTTATCGAGATCTATTTATCTAATCTACACAATTTTTATCCCGTCAGCTTGACAATTTCTGGCACCGTTACCCGTACAGGGATTGACAACCCCTCATAAGCGTCGGGTTGCAAGTATTTGTTCTTTGTGTGTAGGTACCGTTTACATAGTGTTGCTTGGTTCTCCTACTAGATTGATACCTTGGTTTCATAACTGAGGGAAATACCTACCATAGCTGTGCTGCATCATCCCTTCCTCTTTGGGGAAATACCGACGTAGTTCAAGCGACATCAGTGGGGAAAGTAATTTAAGTGTGTGTGGCTTCATCGTAGAGAGGTGATGTGTATGGCAGAGGCCTCCAACGAGGGGGGTGCGAGAGAGAAGAGGCCCGTAAAGAGGGAAGAGAAGGCGTGTGCGCGTGAGAGGAGTGGACATCGAGATAACGTGTTTGTTCGAGAGACACCGAGGAAGACTACTATATATCGATGGTGCATGTAGGCGGGAATTAAACAAAGGGATAGTCTTATTGGTTTCGGGGATATAGGGAAGGAGTGAGAGAGGGGGGGGGGGTAGCTAGAAGGAGATTGTCAAGTGTGAGTGTGTGTTTTAGAGAAGAGACCCATCCAGCCGGAAGTCATGTGCACACAAGAAGAGAAAGATTCGATGTGGTGTGAGCGCTGAGGGTAATTAACTACGTATGGAGACATAGGAGACCTTGAACATGCATGTGCGAGAGGTATACATGTATACATGGGATGTATGTGTGCACACGCACGCATGATCGAGATAAAAGAAAGAAGACATAAGTCATAAGATCAACGACATGGGAGAGACGGATCGGTATGACAGTATGCATGCATGTGAGAGTGGAGGGAAGAAGGCCCGATGATTGAGCATGTGTTTTTGTCTTTAAGAGATAGTGGCGTGGGCTGGAGCATGCATCTATGGCGAGCAGAGAGAGTGAGACACAACGATTGTGCAAAAGAGATCGACCTATAGATGCATGATAGGAAGCAAGAGTGCATGCGAGAAAGAAAGGTTGATGGAGAAATTGCAGATAGATAGAGAGATAGAGATGCTAGCTAGAGGGACATCGGCTAGTTTGTGTGTTAGAGATAACTGCCGAGTGGTTCAGAGGGGTGAGTTATGTGTGTGTGAGAGAGAAAGATAAAAAGAGGGTGCATGACTGCATGTAGAGAGAAACATATATAGTGTGCGTGATAGGAAGCAAGAGTGAGGGCGAGAAAGAAGGTTGATGGAGAAACAGATAAATAGAAAGATAGAGATGCTAGCTAGAGGGAGATCGGCTAGTGTGTGTGTTAGAGGCAAGAGTCAAGTGGATCAGAAGGCTGAGTTATGTGTGTGGGTGTGAGAGAGATAGAGAGAGGGTGCATGTGAGTCACATACAAACGAATATTAGAGAGAAATGAGATCCCGATAGACAGAGTTTTGTGTTTGCGAGAGAGAAAGATATTTCACAAGGAGAGTCATAGCTAGAGAGACATATCAGGGAAGGAGAGATATCCCTAGGGAGAGAGAGTGTGTGTGAGCGACATACAAGGGAATGGTGGAGAGATATGAGACCTTGGGAGATAGAGTTTGTGTTTGTGTGTGAGAAAAAGATATTTAAGAGGGAGAGTCATAGCTTCTCAGACCTAAGGAGCGCGAGACATCTCTGTGTGAGAGGGGGTGTGCGAGCGGCATACAGGGGAATAGTAGAGAGAAATGAGACCCCGGGAGACGAAGTTTGTGTTTGTGTGAGAGAAAGAGGTTTCACACGGAGAATCATAGTTAGAGACACATAGTAGGGAGCGAGATGTACTTAGAGAGAGATAGAGTGAAGGTCGAGGGAGAGAGTACCGTCGGTGTGTTACGAAGATAAAAGACTGTTGTCGACATACAAGTAGCACGAGAGATACCCGAGAGACGGTGAAGGCGTATAAGTCTAGAGAGATATATAATTATGAGTGGTAGCTATATGAGACGAATATCTGGATTAAAGGGGATTCAAATATTTAAACTAGAGATCACGACATCGATAATATCATAATGAAAATTGGTCTATCAAACACGCATATTCATTTGAATTTGGGGACACGTGTAATGTTATTTAGTTTATCAATATTAGTGATCCATAGATTCTTTAATTAGAGACAATGCATGGTTTATATGCAATTAATGTCTAAATGGGATTACACTATATGTTGCGTGTGTCAAACACATTATACGTGTTTGAGAAGTAAAAAAACCCCGCATGAAACACACATTAATTGGAGACAGTTAGCGAGGAATGCATACATTGGATTTCAACATAAAGTGGTTTCAAATATTTGAAAATTCAAATTAATATGGATTCAGCCTTATGAATCTGAGATCATGCCATTTGTAAACCATATTTATGTATAAAGGGTGTTGTTCTTTTGAAAGTACTCCCTCCGTTCCAAATTAGTTGACTTAGATTTACCTAGATACGGATGTATCTAACACTAAAACGTGTCTAGATATATTCGTATCTAGACAAATCTGAGTCAACTAATTCAGGACGGAGGGAGTATATATAAAAAAATGATGTGTATAGATTTGTATTCGAATACAAAATGGATCCTGCCCGAAAAAAAATACAAAATGGATTCGAATTGAGTTGGCACGGTAAACGTGCACTCTTTTTCTGCAAAAAATTCAACGAAGCGGGGAAACCCGCAGTAACCACCCGAAACCAAAATCTGCGAGATGGAAATTACTGCTTATCCCTTACACGCAAAACCTATCGGCTCGATTTCTATAGGTTTTGATAGGGGTAGGCTTGTAATTTCACTCAAACATGACATAACCGCCTCCGCCTCTCACCTCCCCGGATTCATACATGGTGGGCGCAAAAACACAATTTCTCCTCGGCCAAAATCACCTCTCACCTCCCTGATTTCATACACGGTGGGTGCCAAAACAAACTCTCCTCGGCCGAAATCTCCGTCGGCAAATATTTCGTGTATGCGAGATTACCGTCCTATCCCCAACCGACTAATATTGTTGTGATGTAGGAAATTTTAAACGGGGGCTAAGTTTGTAAATTTCCTCACATTTGAGACAAGCGCGCCCTGAAGACATGGTTCCCCCTACCTCTCTCCCTCCATTTCCCCATTCGTACTCCGTGGGCGCCAAAACACCCTCTCCACCCCAGTCTCCTCCGTCCGCCACCCCATCCACCGCCGTCCTCCTCCACCATGCCGAAGCTGATACCCTGACACCATCGTCCATTACAAGATATCGACCTCTCTCGTCCACGGCTTCGGACCAGGATCCTTGCATCGCATCCTCTCGCTTCATCCACGCCATCGTCCACCTTGCCGAGGCCGCTCGTACGACTGTCTCGTCCACCGCGCCGGGATATTCCTCTTGCCACCACCGTCTGCCCTCCTAGATCTGCTTCCACGTCACCCACAGCCATCGCTACCGCAGCATCCTCAACGCCTCAGCAGATGCTTACACGACGCCACACCAGAGGCGGTACTCTTTCGTATCTGCTCAAGTTATTTATCTTAGCAAGAAAATAGACCGCCACTGCTTTACTGTGATTTCTTGTCCATCACTTAGAATCTTACTTGTTAGTTGAAACCAAACATTGGTTGCGAAGTTGCCTTTGTCCGGTTTGCACCTTCAGATCCGCCATGGCACGCTCACCACTATACTCGCAATTCTTATGGTTTTCCCCTTTTATATTCCACATTAGCTTAAATGACAGTAGACTGAATTTCAATTTGGGGTCAGTCCATTTTATGGAGTTCGTCGGAGGGAAGGAAGGGGCTCGCCGGAGGGCTGCCCCATTATCTATCTTAGGGTTTCGGGTGGGGACAATGGTTGTGGGGGGCTGTTGTCGGGCTATGGTGGGGCCTCACCGGAGGCAAAACTCGACGCGGGTGGGGGGTGGGGTTAGCTAGAGGGATGGCTGGGGGCGGCGGAAGACCGAAGTGGTGGGTGGTTCAAGGGAGGGCGGGGGCCGGTGGCCCGTGTGGTGGTCTATAGGGGAAGAATAAGAGGCGAGGAAGAAGAAGGGTTAGGAGACGTAGGATCTTCATCCAACCGCCTGAAATGGTCGACTGACCCAAATGACGAAAGTCAGGTGACTTGCATGTAGACATTCCCATATATTCAGTACCATCATCGTAGGTGCTTCGAGACGTACGTGCAAGCAGTGCTCCTCAACCCATCAAGCTAAACAACATGCCACTCATAATTCCAAACTTAGTTGCTCAAATACGAATCTGATATGATGGTGACATGTACTAAAATAGAGAATGTTTAATTGGTCAGCTAATGTTCCTACTTTACTTTCGAAAAGCACATGCGCCACATATTGAGGGACAGTAGGGAGTTGCATTCTTTATGCGCTCTGGTTCATCATGTGTGGGCAACGAACATTTTATTATCCAAAATCTGCTTGCTCTTCTTTAACATGCTCCTCTTATGTTCTTCTTTTATAAGTACTCTCTCCGTTCCTAAATACAAGTATTTGTAGAGATTCCTCCATGGACTACATACGGAGCAAAATGAGTGAATCTACACTCTAAAATGTATCTATATACATCCATATGTGATCCATAGTGGAATCTCTACAAAGACTTGTATTTAGGAACAGAGGGAGTATAATAGTAGTATAGTATGTTCCTTGTAGTGAAGAGGAGCAGGGACATTTGCACTGTACAGGTCTATTCAGTTGCTTGTCATGGACGTTTTCAACTCTTCGTGTTGGTCTTCATGTCGCTTGTCATGGACGCTTTCAACTCTTCGTATTCGGTCATATGTGTCGCCTTTGAGAGTTAGACTGATAGTAACGGTACTGCACCTTCAGTTGTAGAGAGTTGGTATCCGAAGCCTTTCTAGCCGTACCGGCAATACTACCACATATTTTCCAACAAGTTCCACTTTCCTGGTTTTACTCCTGATGCTTAGGGTTTTCCCATTATATCTACACTATGATCTGCGTAGGTGCTTTGTGTCCTACTAGCAGCAGTCCACCCTTTAAAGCTAAATAACACACCAATCATACGTCCTAAGCTTCTTCAAATACAAATGTGATATGATACTGACATTAGCTAACAGACACACATTTAATTGGTTAGCTAATGCTCCCACTTGAGTTTCCAAATGCATGTGGCCACATATAGAGAGACATCATGGAATGGCATTTCTTTGGGCGCTCTGATTCATCATGGGTGGGCAACCAACATTGTATAGAAAGAAGCAGAATCTCAATAATATGCTTCCCCTTCTATTCTTTAACATGTTCCTCTTCTGTTCTTCTTTAGTAAGTACAATATGTTCCTTGTCAGGAAAGGGAGCAGGGACATCTGCAGTCGACAGCTCTATTGGGCCGCTTTTGCTACATGATTTCAGCACTTCGAGTTGGTCTACCATAATATCCAGGAAATGGTGGGAGCCATACGGTCTTTGATAGACTAGACTGATAGTAACAGTTGTGCGCCTTCAGATGAATAGAGCTGGCCTGTAGGTGATCGATAGGCTGCATATTAGTAGCGACAATACAACCCTGTATTTTCTAGCCAGTTCCGCTTTCCCGATTTATTTATGGTGGTTATGGTGTACCCCTTTTATCTACACTATGATCTGCCTAGTGGCTGTGCGCTCTTGATATAATGGTTTGGCAATAAACTTTCTATACGGTATACTATTATGAACCTATCATCTGCCAACTATCCTTACATCTGGAGCTCCCAACAGGGAGCCTTTTTTTGTGTAGTTGTGCCAGATTATATTAAGAGAAAAGTATGTTTTTAGTCCCTCAAGTTCCCAAAAAGTACAGATTTGGTCCCTTAAGATTTTTTGGTATACATTTGGTCCCTCAAGTCTCAAAACCGGACAAATTTAGTCCAAAACAAGATTTTGACCGGGTTTACAGGGAGCCCCTATTATTAGAATATTCTCTGCATTACAAAGATAATCTCACTACTATTTATGTTTTCATGCTTCTCAGATATTGTACATAATCACAATGAATATAAGAATGCACACATCAGAAGAATATTGCGGAACAGTTCAATGGGTAACAAACTCGGCATCAAGGAATTGAGGTCCATTGTGGATGCAATGAAACCCACATGCTCCCAACCTATAGATTCGTATTCAGAATATGATCCTAATGACTATTCTGAGCTCAAGGAGTCAAAGCCAGATTGCCTATCCTGTTCACCCAATAAGGTGCATGTTCTAATTTGGCAAGGTTTTATTGGCTGCACGTATCTTGCATAAGGTGTCTTGCATTTCTTTTGCTTCGTTGCACCGCCATCTGCTTAGTTTACTCATGATATATGTGAAGATGCCATGCCCATCCATTATCAATACCTATTCCATTTGTCGTCATACCATGTTTTTCCATTCAAATGTTGTTCTTGTGTTTCAGACATCCAAAAGGAAGAGGGTGAGTGCAGAACCTGAAGGAGTACAAGCAAAGTCCTTGAAAAAGGTGGTGGTACCAGAGAAATCAGATAGCACCCCACTTATATTGGCGATAGAACCAGCGCCGCAAAACCTAGGATATCGCAACTATGCTGGTCGCTGCTTTGCTCTTGTTAGTACCTATTGTCCTATCGCTGTACTTACATTCATACCTGGTGGATTATGTGACATCATTGTGCATTATAGCTTGCTTATCCATTGTTCGCTCCAAATTATCAGATCTATATTAATGCTTACATTAATGTAGAATAAACCCAATGCTTATGAAGAAATTTAGTTCTGCATTGTTCTTGTAAGTATCTGATGTCCTTCATCATTGTACTTATATTGTCAGCTAGTTCTTCATGTACACTTTGCAACTTATTTTCCCTTGCCCTCCATTTTCTACACATCAGATCTATATTTACTCTTGCCAAAATATTGAATAAAACTAATGCTACCCAAGAAGTTTAGCTCTGCATTGCTCTTGTCAGTGCCTTTTGCCTGTATGCTGTATTTACATTTGTACTCTGCATCTTAGCTTAAATAATCGCCATTTGTTCCTATATTTTCACATCTGTATTTACTCTTAACAAAATGTAGAATAAAGGCAATGCTCTTGAAGAAGAGTCTGCAGTAAACTTCTTGAATTGCCCCCCCATCAATATGGACAAGGGCTTTATAGAGCTGGTCTTCACTAATAATGTAAGTTTGTCCTCCTCGAGCCTTCAAACTTTGTTGTGTATATTTGGATAGCTATGACTGCAAATGCTGTTTATTTTTGTCGTCTGCATCAAATTGCTTGTTCAAAGTTTATAACGAAGAAGTACATAAACATAAGTTTGTCCTTCTCAATTTTAGTCTTTAGTTGTACAACCTAGTTCCTTATTCATACCATATAAATTAAACTAAACATAGCAAGTTATCTTCTTTAGCACTGCATGTATGCTTGTGTTCTTGATCTGTAATCCAGTGGTGTGGTGAAACTACCAACTCCAGCACAATGTCATATCCTGCTATATCTTAACTATGAACAATGCCATATTATGTTAATGTTATTTAAATCATGTCTCTTTATTTACCAATCTGAAATGGTATAAATTGACAGTACACTCACCATTCATGCTTATACGTTGTTTAGCACTACATGTATGCTTGTGTTCTTGATCTATAATCCAGTGGTATGGTGAAGCTGGCCGCTCCTGCACAATGCCATTTCCTGCCGTCTTAACTATGAACAATGCCTATTATGTTAATGCTATTTTAAACTGTGTCTCTTTATTTCTGATAAATAAATGAGATGAATTGACAGCGCTGCTGCTTATAGGTGCAAAATCTATTATCTACCAACTTGTTTATCTTTCAGGGTGACATCACTGATGCTAGGAAGAACTGCCACAATGATAGTGAGACGAACCCATTGTTTGTCCCTCTAACATATATTCCAGAGAAGAAGGCAACACATCTTGAGGGTAGCGATACAACCCCAAAGTCATGTCTTGATGTAGTGTCAAACTTACTCAGTGACACAAGTTCGATGAAATCGCCGCCTAAATCTGTTCGACTTCTTCAGTCTGAAATTCAAGCAGAAAGACATGCTTCTGCTCAAATCCGACTGGAACTCCAATCTCTATGCAAGATTAACCATAAGTATAGGACGTCTATTGATGCTATGCAGCTTGAGTTGGTGGATATAAGCATCAAATAAGCGCAGTCTCATCAGGTTGCTAAGCTGCTTGCTCTGCAGCTCCTGGGCAGGGCTAACCTTTCTTGAACTGTGTTGAAGTGCTGTCGGTTCTGTCTATTATTTTGTCGGTGTGTTTACTTCCACTGGTGCCGACCTGCCCAGTGTATGGAATCTGCTGTCTGGTTGCCCTTTATTATCACTGGCGGCGAACTTTGATGCCCAGGGGATGTAATATGCTGTAATTTCTTTGTTGTATAGTCTAGGTTTATTCTTCGTCACGATGCTGTAATTTATTTGCTGTTTATGATGGCGTCGCTCTGAGAAAAGGTCATAATCTTCGATCAGAGCGCAATGAGCAAATATGTTAGGTTTATATAAAAATAATTTCGGTACTAATACTGGTCGGTCGTCAATCGCTAAAATGGGCCGAACCGTGGGCCTACAATCATCTTGGGCCATTAGTTAGGCCTAGACTTAATCTGGCCCACTATTAGTTTTGGGCCTTTAAAAGGCCGAGTAAACCGCTTGCCTTAATTGGGCCAGAAAATTAAGTAGGATTTTAACAGGCTGAGATCTAGATTGAGCCTTAATTGCGGCGAACAAATCACGGGCCGACAGCAGACTGTAATATACATCGGCCCATTATTGGCCCATTGGTATGACGGGCCATTAACAGGATGAAATGTTTTTGGGCCTTGGCTGACCCAATTACATGACGGGCTGGAAGCAGGCCGGATGTATAACGGGTCAAAATTAGGCCCAACACTATCAAGGGTCTTTAACGGGCCGATAGACAGTTTGGGCTAGAATGTATCCATGAAGACTACGAGCCGTTAAGAGGCCGAAAGTCACTATAGACCAGAATTTGTCGGCGTTCTGGGAACCAGGGTGCCTAGACTTGCCTGCCTACGGCCCACGGCGTGGCTCCCATGACGGCCTCATACGGCCCATCTCCAAGACCGCCAAGACAAGACCCTCACGAGGGGCCAGGCCTCGTGAGGAGGACGACACCAAGACCTCCCGTGGGAGCGGCCTCCCCAGGTGGCCTCCCGAGGAGCAGAGATTTCTATGCAGGTACCCAACCTCACGAGGTTGCGATGACGTGAGCCATGACGACCAAAGCAAGGCGGGCGCCAGCGGGCGCAGAGGAGGCAGTTTCCTCTTTGGTGCTAAGGAGGCAAGGGCAGGCGTGGGTTCCCGAGGAATCTCCCAAAGGTTTCCATTCCGGTGCTACAAGACCAAGACCACGGGCTCGGCAAGGCGGAGGTCATCACCGAGCCCACCGCTGCGTCACGACCAGAAGCTTTTCAGGCGAAGACCACCTTTTGTCAGGATAGGATGTACTACTTGTCCCCTTTCGAATTGGTCGTTGTGGTATCCCTTCCCGCCTACATTTCGAGGGAAGAGGACCGAGGCCACTATAAAGATAGGTTAGCCACCACCATAGGAGGGGTCGACTCATTCTCACCCCCGAGCCCTCGCGAGGTTGTTCATCCTCAACCCCTCGTGAGGCTAATCCACCACAAAGCAGGAGTAGGGTTTTACACCGCAAGGTGGCCCGAACCTGGGTAAATTGTTGTGTTCATCTTCTTCCTTGTTCACGCGAGTCCGGCCATGCTAAGCTATGGGGCGACGAGTTGGTAGGCTTGATAGGTTGAGTTCTTCGCACACGCCCCAGAGTTCGAACCTTCTTGGGTCTGCGGAGCGCTGAATCCAACATTTGGCGCGCCAGGTTAGGGGCGTGTCGAAGCTCTGCCTCTCCATCGACCGCGCTCCGCCCGTGCTTCGTGGTTCCCATGGCAGGCGCCGCCCCACCCGCCGGGCTGCCGGGCACCTACGGAGGTGCTGCGGGCCACCGGGCCTTTACCCCCAGCTTGCGGCGGGTCCAGTGGCCACAGAAGTTCAGGTCGGCGCTGCCCCCGTGATACGACAGCGTGGTGAACCCCGAGGTGTTCCTCCAACTGTACGCGCAGGTCGTCTGGGAGGCGGAGCAGCGACGGCAACGTCATGGCAAACTGGCTCCCTATGGCCCTCACAGGCGTGCCGCGCTCCTGGATGCTCAGCCTGCCGGAGTCTTCGGTGCCTCCTGGGAGGAGCTGCACGGCTTGTTCATCACGCGCTTTGCGGCACCGGTGCCCCACGCAGTTGCATCCTTGGGCCGTCACGTCAAGCAACTTTTTCGTCGGGTAAGAGCTACTCGGCCGTGGCATGAGGCTCCTCCAGGCCGCGTGACGCCTGAGACCGACATCACCTTCGACACCAGGGATCAGCCCAGGACCTCAGTCGGCGCCGGTGCGCTCCCCATGCTGTGCACGCCCACCATCAGCAACGTCACGGTCACCAGGATCATCATCGACGGCGGCGCCGGCCTCAACGTCCTCTCCGTGGAGGCCTTTGAGCTACTTCAGGTGCCCTACAACCAGCTCGCGCCCACCAAGCCCTTCTCGGGGGTAGTCAACAACTCTACCACCCCCCTGGGGCAAATTCACCTCCGTGTCACCTTCAGCACGCGCGACAACTACCACACCGAGCTCATCGACTTCAATGTCACCCACATCGGCCTCCCATACAATGCCATACTGGGGTATCCGGCCCTCACCAAGTTCATGGCGGCAACGCACCCAGGCTACAACGTCATCAAGATGCCTGGGAGTAGCGGCATCGTCACCGTGGCGGGAGACACCAAGGATGCGCTCCTAGCCCTCAAGCTCGCCTTCACGGCCACGGCGGCCTCGCGGCCAGGCACCGGGGATGCTCCAGAAACCCCGGAGGCCGTGCCAGCCAAGAAGAAACAATTGTTATCTCAAGACCGAGCTGAGACGAAGCAGGTGCCCATTGACGACGGAGGTTCAGGCCCCACCTTCACCATAGGCGCTGGCCTCCCCCCGGATCAGGAGGAGGTGTTGGTCAGCTTCCTCCGCGCAAACAAGGATGTGTTTGCATGGGAGGCGACGGCCTTGGTCGGTGTCCCGCGGGACGTGATTGAACACCACTTAATGGTGTGCCCTAGTGCACACCCGATGAAGCAGAAGGCACGACGGCAGGCCCAATAAAAGCAATCGTTCATCGTCGAGGAGGTCCGCAAGCTACAGGAAGCTGGCGTCATTCAGGAAGTGCGACACCCGGATTGGCTGGCTAACCTAGTCATCGTCCCCAAGAAGGGCGGGAAAGAGCGGATGTGCATTGACTTCACGAGCCTCAACAAGGCTTGCCCTCAGGACCCGTTCCCTCTTCCGCGCATCGATCGGATCGTGGACTCCACCGCCAAGTGCGATCTACTATGCTTTTTGGACGCCTTCTCAGGCTACCACCAGATCAAGATGGCAGTGCAGGACGTTGAGAAGACGGCCTTCCTCTCCCCGTGCGGTGTGTACTGCTACACCTGCATGCCCTTTGGGCTGCGAAATGCTGGCGCGACTTTCCAGCGATTGATGCACATCGCTCTGGGCCAGCAGCTCGGGAGGAATGCCGAGGCATACGTCGACGACATAGTGGTCAAATCGCGAGAGGCAAGGACCCTTGTCTAGGACCTGGAGGAAATGTCCGCCAACCTGCGCAAGGTGAACCTGAGGCTCAACCCTGAGAAATGTGTGTTCGGTGTCCCGTCCGGCAAGCTGCTGGGCTTCCTGGTGTCACACAGAGGGATCAAGGCTAACCCTGAGAAGGTCAAGGCAATAGAAAGGATGAGCCCGCCACAGACCCTCAAGGAGATGCAGAAGCTCGCGGGCTGCGTAACCTCCTTGGGCGATTCATCTCCAAGCTTGGTGAGCGCGCCCTCCCGTTCTTCAAGCTGATGAAGAGGAAGGGCCCCTTCGAGTGGACTCCGGAGGCTGAGGCAGCTTTCCAAGACCTCAAGAGGTACCTCACGAGCCCACCTGTAATGGTGGCGCCCCGTCCTCTCGTGCCTCTGGTGCTTTACTTGGCCGCCACACCCCACTCGGCCAGCGCAGCACTCGTGGCGGTCAGGGAGGAGCGCGCAGATGCGGGCACGCGACGAGGCGTCCCAAGTAAGGTCGTGCCGTCACTGCCTCAGGATGGCGCTCTTGAGGCCTCCGCCACTCCGCTGAGCAGCGAGGCTCTCGAGGCCCCCTCGCCCCAAGCGGAGCTGGACGTCGTCGACGCCTCGTCCCTCGTCGAGCACCCAGTATACTTTGTTAGCACGGTGTTGCGTGATGCGCGCATGCGTTACCCCATGCCGCAGAAGCTCATGCTCGCACTCCTCATCGCCTCCGGGAAGCTATGCCACTATTTCCAAGGCCACCCCATCAAGGTCGTCTTCGCATACCCCCTGGAAAAGGTGCTCCGCAGCCCCAACGCCGCGGGGAGGGTTGCGGAGTGGAACATCGAGCTGCAGGCCTTCTAGCTAGAATTCAGCACCACCAGGGTCATCAAAGGCGCGACCCTTGCCGACTTCATGGCAGAATGGACGGATGCCCCCGACCGTAGGATGGGCGAGAGCCAATCCCTCGCGCCCGGCGACGAGGCGCCTGATGGCTGGGTCATGTACTTCGATGGCGCTTTCGCGCGGCAGGGCGCGGGGGCTGGAGCCGTGCTCATCTCGCCGACCAAGGGCAAGCTATACTACGTTGTGCAGCTCTGTTTCCAGCATGGCGAGAAGGTCTCCAACAACATCGCAGAATATGAGGGTTTGATCGCTGGCCTCAGGGCCGCGGCCGCCCTGGGGTTCAGGCGCCTTACCATCAAGGGAGACTCGCAGCTCCTCGTCAACTTCTCCAACCAGGAATACAAGCCCAGAGACGAGCACATGGAGGCATACCTGGAAGAGGTACACAAAATTGAAAAACGCTTCTTGGGCTTGGAATTGCAGCACATCCTGCACGGCACGAACAAGGAGGCGGACGACATCGCCAAGAGAGCATCCCGCCGCGAGCCCCAGAAGCCTGGTGTCTTCGAGGAGAGGCTCTTCAAGCCGTCAGCAGCACCCCCTGCCGCGGGCCCGGCGTTGCTTCGGGAGGAGCCGCCTCTGGCTCCTTTCTCGGGCGCCCCGGCCTGCGGTCCGACCTCAGGAGCCTGCCTGCTCCTGGCGCTGGAGCCTTAGGAAGGCTGCTGGACCGAGGAGTTCAAGGCGTACCTACTCCACGACACTCTACCAGAGAAGGAGGAAGATGTAGAATGTGTGGCTCACCAGGCCACCGCTTATTGCCTGCAGGACAGCGAGCTTTACCGAAGGTGCCCCAACGACGTCTCGCTGCGATGCATATCCAAGGAGCAAGGGCGCGAGTTGTTGGCCGACATCCACGGCAGAGATTGCGGACACCATTCTTCATCACGCACTCTTGTGGGCAAGGTGTTCCGCAGCGGGTTCTACTAGCCCACGACGCTCAACGACACCACTGAGCTGGTGCGGTCCTGCGAGGCCTACCAGTTCCACGCCAAGCAGAGTCATCAGCCCACGCAAGGTCTCCAGACCATTCCACTCTCGTGGCCATTCGCGGTCTGGGGGCTGGATATCCTGGGCCCGTTCCCTCGGGCGGCCGGGGGATATCGCCACCTCTACGTCGCCATCGACAAGTTCACCAAGTGGGCGGAGGTGGAGCCAGTGTGCACCATCCCTGCTGGCTCAGCCGTCAAGTTCATCAAGGGCCTCATGAGCCGTTTCGGGGTCCCCAACCGTATCATTACTGACAATGGCTCCCAGTTCACAAGCAATCTCTTCAGGACATATTGTGCTAACCTTGGAACACAGATATGCTACGCTTCGGTGGCACACCCACGGAGCAACGGCTAAGCTGAACGCACTAACGCGGAGGTCCTGAGGGGCCTCAAGACGAGGAGCTTCAAGAAGAAACTTGAGGCCTGCGGCAAGTGTTGGCTCGGTGAGCTTCAGTCCGTGTTGTGGTCCATCCGCACCACCGCTACTAAGCCCACCGGTGAGACCCCGTTCTTCCTCGTTTACGGGGCAGAGGCGGTCCTCCCGGATGAGGTCAAGCATCGCTCCCCATAGGTCTTGGTGTTTGACGAGGCACACCAGGACGCCTCGCGGGGGACAGATCTCGTGCTCGGGGAGGAGGCCCGCCGCCAAGCCTTGCTCCATGCTGCGAGGTACCAGCAGGTGCTGCGGTGGTACCACTGCCGCAGCGTCCGCTCCAGGACTATCGAGGTGGGTGACCTCGTCCTGAGGTGGGTGCTCTCCAGGGAGGGGCTCCAGAAGCTCTCGCCTATGTGGGAGGGCCCGTTCAGGGTCGCCCGCGTCTCCAGGCTTGGCGCCGCGTGCCTGGTGACGCAGGGCGGGGTCCCCATCCAGAATGCCTGGAACATCCAGCATCTCCGGAAGTTCTACCCGTGACACTCTCACGTAATAATGAGTGGGGCTGTACACGCCCCGGAGTCTCCTGAGCCCCGCCATGGGGCCTCATGGGGGCTCCCACCCACGCCCAAGTGGAAGCCCCATGCTCCGCACTGGCGGACGATATAGTCTTTCAATGACTATGCCCACGCCTAGTGGAAGCCCCATGCTCCGCGCTGGCGGGAAGACTAGAAGACTAGTGTAGGCGCCGGACGCGGCTTTTCTTTTGCTTGCTTTTGTAGCCAATTTGCCACTTCTTGGAATGAAATTCGAAGTTCTCGCGTCTTTATTTGAAAGGGGTGGGAATTTTTCTCCTTGCAGCGTTTGCTCTCTTGAATCTTGCTTTGAGGGAAGTGGCAGTTGTCCGTCGCTCCTTCCCGCCCGTCTCGCGAGCAGGGGCTAGACACAGTGTGTACGCCTGGGACCCGCCCACAAACACACCTCGCCAAGACCTTGGCGTCTAGACACAGAAAAAGCACATCCGGGCTCAGTCGCCCCTGGATCCCAGGAGTGCACGCACTGCCGTGGGCTTCCTCATCCCGCGATAATTCCAGCATAATATTTTCATTGCGTTCAGGCAGCCTCCCTCAACTATCAGGGAAACGTCAGATTTTTGGCTCCTCTCAGCAAACGCATTGGCTGCCGTTGGATGCGCCCATAGATCTTGATGCGTGGTTGCATGGCACATCAGTTTTTGAAACTCGTTCGCCACAACACAAAAACTGCGTGAACGCATACTAAACACAATGCATCCACCACACTGGGTAGTGCCTTAAGCTCCACTCGAGAATGCGTTCTAAACATAGTGGAGACACATATTATATTTTTACTCATGGTTCCGATAGGTGGTGCCATCGTATGTCCACTATGATGGAGGCATCAATCTCAAAAGATCATGGTTACAAGATTCCACGGAGGAATCAAGTCCACAAAAGGCTCAAACCCAGGAAGGATCCATGAAAAAGTAACCTTGCCTACCCCCTCGTGGCTTACTCCCACGAAGGACCAGCCTCCCTCGAGGTAGATCTTCATGAAGTAAGCAATCTCCTTGTCCTCACAAACTTCTTGGTTTCTCCACAAGATTTGGAGACTCCCAAGCACACCTAGCCAATCTAGAATACACACCCTCAAAAAGATAATAGACGGTGTTGCTGATAATTTCCTCCCTAATCTTGTGCTTCAAAAGATATATAATCTCATCGACACTCAAACACTTTCTCACACATTTTGGCTTTTGGGTAGGAGAGGTTTAGGTGGAAAGCAATGAGGGGACTAGAAATCAAAGGATGGAGTGGAATTCCATTGAAGTCGACACAAGGAGTGGAATTTCTCTCAGAAATATGGATGTGAAATGTGTTACTTCGATAGACGATGGTGAGTGGGTGGAGGTATATATAGACAACACAAAAAATCTGACCATTACTCATCTTTTAGCACATCTCGGTGAGATCAACTGAAAACACTTGATCAGACCAATTTGTGAAAAATGTTTCAACTTTAGGTATTTGGTGACTCCGGATGAAACTGTTTGGTGGCTCCGAGTTGTGCTGACCTAAGCACTTTACACACTTTGGTGTCACTGACTGAAACTGTTCATTAATTCTAAATGACTTTCAGTAGGCAACAGAAGGTTGGCAAGTGCTCTTCGGTGAGACCGAATGATCAACTCGGTGAGACCAAAAACTTAGGGTTTAGGACAACGACTATATCAATGTGACTCGGTGACTCTGATGGGATTGGTTCGGTGAGTCTGAGTTGAATGTTTGGTTTGTGATATAGTGGGACTTTGGGAAATTGTTTGGGGCTTCTGGATTTCAATCATTAAGCACTTGATCAATGAACTCATCATCTCAACCTCATCCTTTTTTGATAGTATCGGCATACCAATGGAATCAATGTAACGTTTCATCAGTTAAACGTAAAATGAAGTCTTGAGGCTTGATCTAGCATTTGTCCTTAGCATATTGAGGAGTCCATTTTCACTTCCCTTGTTGTACGTATCTTGAACTTTCCTGAAATATACTCAAGAACAATATTAGTCCAAGGATATGTATGTTGACAGAATTGCCAAAACCACCAAGGGATTGTGTGTGCTTTCACGAATGAATCGTTCGCTAGGGGGGGGGGGGGAGATCCCCAGTTGGCGATCGCCAGATATTAGGGTCCTTCTTTTATTGGGCATACAGAGAGCTTGAAGCTTAATGTCTTACTAATTAATTATAGGAAGATTAACTCAGATCATTACTTCTCTTCCCAAAATAATGGGTGTGCATATGTACACCAATGTCCTTCTCTAACCCCGCCCTGCCTATGGTCCAGCTCCTTCGAAGTCGATATGTTCAAATAAAATCTTTTTTCCTATGTAGAACATGCATGAAATTTGGAAGACTAACATACAATAATGCAAATAAACATGTGCAATAGGCACATAACATATGCAACATCAAAATTTGCACCGCCAGTCTCACCCCACTAGCTAGCCGATGGCCCAACAGAAGCCTTGTTGTTACCGGATCTAGTATCTCGTGTGCCAAGCCATCATTCATGAGCTTAGCAAGCCATCGAGCCAATGGTCCTTTCAAACTATCGTTGCAATGTCGTTACAATGATGAGAAGAGGATGCATGAACAACGAGGTGATGTCTTGTATCAAGCACGAGCATGAGTGTACGATGAGCACATAATTAGACCTGAATGGTTGTATGAGGCACGATAAGACACTAGAAGAAGTTGTAGCATATCATTGTAAGTAGAGGCTAGATGGAGACAAGTCCACATTACCTCTCAACTATTTTCCTGGTGTTCACTTTATCCCTGAACTCCAAAAATGGTTAAACTATCCCTTGATACTCAATAACATTCAGGTTGCACCCCCTCTCAATTTTATGGTAGTTGGCCTAGTGCGACAACCACATTGTCACTGACACACTATGATATCCCACGTCCTAGCTCGCGCCACCTCCCAACCAGTCGAGACAAGTTTGAAAAAAATGACAAAAACAACATTTGTAGCTCGGGAGAAAATAACTTATTAATTTGCTGGGTCAAAATTTGTCTGGCAATTTGAATAACCTATTGAAAATAAAAACACTACATAATCGACTGAGCTATTGTTCAATTTGAATTACAAACAAATCAAGTATCATTCATCGAGTCTACCTTTTGAAATTATCTACGTAACAGAGCAACAATTTAAGAGGAAACAACTCATTAAAAGCTACCTCAATTTTTGGTACGGAAATTCGAATTGCCCATAAATGTTTGAAAAAATAACACACACCTCAACGATTTTAGCCCACTCGGGTAGTTTAAAAGAAAATGATATGTTTTAACTCAAGTTTTGTCTGAAAGTTCAAATTTGGCGTGACTATGTGGACTAGAAGGCGAGACAATGATGATGTGCCAACCACGTAGGGAAATCTTTGTAAAAGTCGAAGAATGATAAGTGGAGGGTCTGACGCGTATCGGAAGTTGATTTGGGGGGGGGGGGGGGGGGCATTTTAACCGGTTTTGAAATGGAGAGGAAATCTGAACTTAGCCAATTTGGAAATTGAGATGATAATCTAAACCTCCGAGTTATATCAACGGTCGAATATATTTACGCATATTAAACCATTTTTTTGGAGACGGGAATACTAGGTGTCGGGATGGGATGGGTTTGTCCCGCTTAATCATAAACTCTCCCCATTTCAAAATAAGTGATGTGGTTCCAGTTCAAGGAACAGAGTGAATACCTTGCTTTCGCATTTAGATACGTGGAATATACATGCCTTTTTTTCCCCTTGATGAGTACATGTATTCAGTTGTAACGAGGGCTAGATAAGTTTTTTGTTTTTAAGTTGGAAGAAGTTGGTTCTTCTGTAAGCATGGGCTCGCAACGGCCAACGACCCTTCACTGTCTTAGCCCAGCAAGTTGGTTTTTATTCCATCACCTAGCATGACCTAACTATCATATTTGAGCGGTGCCAGCTTCCGTCATTCTCAAAATTTTCTAAACCCCGAACTAAAATATAGAAACTCTAAACAAACACGTCATGAGGTGCGTATCGTTCCACCTACAGAAATGAATAAGTGGACTCGGATCAAGCCCGGAATAAACACAAACCACAAGATTCAGCCGGGGAATATATTATTCTGCGTCGGGTATGCAATAACACCATTAGTATACTCCTGGCCTGAGCCTTCTAGGCGGGGAAAGAAAGGTTCGGCGGTCAGATGACTGGACGCGGCCAAATACCAGCATTTTTCTTCGTTCGTGACAATATTATCGCCCATCAGTATCATCAGTTATCTGAAGTGCAATTTGAGTTGCGCCGGAGGCACGCACGGCGCGGTGTCAAAGAAGAAGAATAAACGAGAGAGCTGACATGGGCAGCAGGTACGCATGCTCAAAGACAAAGAAGAAGACGGTTCAAGTTCAGAAGGCACAGACCGTCAATGTCAGTTGTCCAGTCCATTTGGGCAAAGCCAGTGACCAAAGTGGGCAAAGCTGTGCATGTTGATCTACTTGTATACACGTACTCATCCGTGAGCTGGAAAAGCGCGGAGGCCGGGTGTGAAAGCTTGAATCGCCGCGTCAGATCGTCGGTCTATCCACTTTGCAGATTCACAACGATGTAGCAGGAGTGTGTCTTGTGCGGCCAATAATACAGGGATCGCAAAATTTCTGCCTTTTTCATGTTGCGTCTCTGGTTGCCACTAATTTGCCGGTCATCCCAATCGGAGGACACTGCTTTGCTAGGTGCGTTTCGTCCTGTAGACGGGATAGTTTGCAATACAATAGACGTTGTATTGATTGGGTGCCGATGCACGTATATATAATTACAAGGGAAGGCCTTTACCTCAACTATACAAGACTAGGAGGTGGGCCACAACTCCAATATACATGCAACACAAAATACAACTCAACACCCCCCCGCAGTCGAAGCGTCGCCAGAGACACAGAGACTGGACCGAAACTCCTCGAAGACGGAAGTAGGCAATCCCTTAGTCATCACATCAGCAAACTGTTGCGACGTCGGCACGTGAAGAACCTGAACACGGCCAAGGGCAACCTGCTCGCGCACGAAGTGAATATCGAGCTCAATATGCTTCGTACGTCGATGGTGGACCGGGTTGGCGGAAAGGTAGACCGCGCTGACGTTATCGCAGTAGACAAGAGTGGCCTTATGAACATCACAAAGCAACTCCTGGAGCAGTTGACGGAGCCAAGAGCACTCGGTCATGGCATTAGCCACGGCGCGATACTCTGCCTCGGCGCTGGAGCGGGAGACCGTGGGTTGCCGCTTCGATGACCAAGAGATCAACAAGGGCCCAAGGTAGACGCAGTAGCCTGACGTGGAGTGTCGAGTGTCAGGGCAGCCAGCCCAGTCGGCATCCGAGTAGGCCACGAGGTCGGTGGAGACGGAGGCCGTCATGGTGAGTCCCAAAGACATGGTGCCGCGTATATAACGGAGAATACGCTTCACCAAGGTCCAGTGGGAGTCACGCGGAGCGTGCATGTGGAGGCACACCTGCTGAACAGCGTACTGCAGGTCGGGTCGAGTCAGCGTCAGGTACTGTAAAGCACCAACAATGGAGCGATAAAACGCTCCATCAGACGCGAGAGACCCCTCCAGAGCAGAGACCTTCGCCTTCGTTTCGACGGGGGTGGGCGCCGGCTTGCAGTTAAGCATACTGGCACGCTCCAAGAGCTCGTGGGCGTACTACTGCTGATGCAGAAAGAAACCGTCAGTCCGGCGGACCACCTCGATGCCGAGGAAGTAATGCAGGGGCCCCAAGTCCTTGAGGGCGAACTCATCACGAAGACGAGCAGTCAGCCGCTGAAGGAGATCGGGGGCGGACGCCGTGAGGATGATGTCGTCGACGTAGAGCAGCAGATATGCAGTGTCGGCTCCCTAATGATACACGAAGAGTGAGGCATCGGAGCGAGTGGACCGAAATCCCAGAGACTGCAGGAAGGCTGCGATACGCTGGTACCAAGCCCGAGGCGCCTGCTTCAACCCGTAAAGAGAACGGGAGAGCAAGCACACAAAGTCTGGGTGGTCGGCGTCGACGAAGCCAGTGGGCTGCTCACAGTACACCTGCTCGGCAAGATGGCCGTGCAAGAAGGCGTTGGAGACATCCAACTGATGCACAGGCCAGGCGCGCGAGACCGCCAACTGGAGCACGGCGCGGATCGTGCCCGGTTTAACAACCGGGGCGAAGGTGTCGGTGAAGTCCACGCCCGCGCGCTGCCGAAATCCACAAACCACCCACCGAGCCTTGTAACGCTCGAGAGAACCGTCCGGGCGAGTCTTGTGGTGAAACACCCACTTGCCAGTGATGATATTGGCACGAGGGCGTCGAGGAACAAGTTGCCATGTGCGGTTGCGCTGTAGGGCGTCGAACTCCTCCTGCATCGCAGCTAGCCAATGGGGATCCCGAAGGGCAGCACGAGCGGAGGTGGGGACGGGTGATGGCGTCGACGTCGAGGCGGCGCACACATACTCGTCGGAGGAGTAGTGCGTGCTCGGGCGAAGCACTCCTGCTCGGGCATGGGTAGTCACGCCAAGAGGCGGGATAGCAGGGCCGGCGATAGCGGCGGGGGCCGCGGCGGCGGCAGGGGCCGCGACCACGACAGGGGCGCCGGCGGCGCGGGGGCACCCGCGGCGGCGACAGGGGCCGCGGCGCCGGTGACGGGGGCCGCGGCAGCAGCAATGCCAGCCGAGCCGGCGGCCGAGGGGGCGACGGGCTCGACATCCTCCTCGCCGGCGGCCGTGGTGGGCGGAGTACCCACCGGCGCAACCTCGTAGGAGGGAGACGGGGATCCGGGGGCCTTGTCAGACTCGACCTCTGGGAGAGGGAGTCGAAAAACCGGGCGGTGACGGCAGAAGGCGCCGTGCCGGGGGGGCCTCCGGGGGCCGCCGCCGCGCATCGCTCCAAGAAGGGGGCGCGGGGGCCGGCGCAGAAGGGGCCGAAGTCGGAGGAACTTGAAAAAAAGGGAACACCATCTCGACAAAATACACGTGACTCGAGGTGTACACACGATGAGTGATAGGATCATAGCACCGGTAACCTTTGGAGTTAGGAGGGTAGCCAAGGAAGACACATGGGACGGAACGTGGTGCGAGCTTGTGTGGCATGGTGGACGCGGTGCTGGGATAACAGAGACACCCAAAGATGCGGAGACCATCATAGGACGGTGGTGTACCAAAGAGAAGGTGGCGAGGGGCGTAGTTCCACCGATGACGACATGGACGAATGTTAACTAAAAGGGTGGCGGTGGCGAGAGCATCGGGCCAAAACCGAGCGGGCACGTTAGAGTGAAAGAGTAACGTGTGAACGCAGTCATTAAGAGTGCGGAGAATGCGCTCGGCGTGGCCGTTCTGCTGTGAAGTGTAAGGACAAGTCAGACGAAAGGTGGTGCCGTGAGAGGCGAGAAGTGTGCGGAGAGCGACGTTGTCAAACTCTTTTCCGTTATCAGTCTGAAGTGCGAGTATAGGGCGACCGAACTGGATGGTGACGTAGGAATAAAAGGCAGTGAGTGTGGCTAAAGCATCGGATTTACGACGAAGAGGAAAAATCCACACATAATGAGAATAATCATCTAAAATCACCAAGTAGTATAGATAGCCCGTGTTACTCGCAACGGGAGACGTCCAAACATCACTATCAAGTAATTGAAATGGAAAAGTGGAAACTGAAGTAGACGCACTAAAGGGAAGACGAACGTGCTTGCCCAAGCGACAAGCCTCACAGATATGCTCGTCGAGCTTATTGCATGAGAAAGAGAAACTCCTAAGAATCTGACGCAAAACGGCGGGGTTGGGGTGGCCCAAGCGAGCATGCCAAAGGTCGACGCCGGCGGCAAGGGCGACGGATGTGGAGGTGGAGGCGCCGGTGTGCACGGGATAAAGCTCATCAGGGCTATCACATCAGTGAAGCATCATCCGGGTACGGGCGTCCTTCACAGAAAAACCAGCATCGTCGAATTCAACAGTAAGTGGATTCTCACGAGTAAGACGACGAACGGAGACTAAACTAGTGACTAAGTCAGGTGAGACAAGGACATTAGACATAGTGATAGGCGTGGAACTAGAAGGAAAACTAGTGCTACCGACATGAGTGATAGGTAAAGAAGAACCGTTGCCAACGGTGATACGAGTGGGTGTGTTAACTGGAGTGGAAGAGGATAGATTACCGGGATGAACTGTCATGTGCGCAGTAGCACCCGAGTCCATGTACCAGTCGCCTCCACCGCCATAGTTACTCGGCGACGGCGCCGAGTGTAGGGCGGCCAGGAGCGCGGGGTCCCACGGCGCTGGCCTCCATAGGACGGTGCCTGGGCGGGCGCGCCGTAGCCACCGAGGGGTGGCAGCGCGAGCGGAGCACCGTAGGGATGGTAGGGGGCGTCGATGAACGCCTGGTGGCCCGCGGGGCGGGGACCAAGGAGACCCGGTGCAGGAGCCCGCGGGACGGGCATGTGATGGGCGTGGACGACGCCCGTCCACGGGTTTTGCCCGGCGGCCCACGACGGGGGCGGCTGCTGGTAGTGGGGTGCCCCCCTGCGCCCGACGCCCCGCCGGTTGCGCCGACCCCCGCCACCTTGCGGCTGCTGGGGAGGCACGGGGGGCGCGGGCGGGGCGGGCGGCATCGGGTAGGAGCTGGTGGGCGCGGGCGGCGCGGGCGGCGCAGGCTGACGGGGCGCGGCCGGAGGAGCAGGGCCGCCGTGAGACGGATAGTACGACGTGCGGGTCGTGGAGGAACCGGGCGGAGACATGGCGGCGCGTGCGGCGGCAGCGGTGAGAGGTGGCGGCGGTTTAGGGTTAGGGTTTGCGGCGCGGGGAGCGCGGCGCGCAGCGGCCGGGAGGGGAGGCGGCTGCGGTGGGGGGTGGCGCGGGGAGAACGGCGCGCGGCCGGGAGGAGAAGCAGCGCGGGCGGCGGCGGCGCGGGAGGGAGGCGCGCGACGGCGGCGATCGGCGCGGCATGGAGCGGAAGCGGGCGGCACAAGAGGGCGGCGGCGCGTTGGGAGAGAGGGAAGGGCGCGACGGCGGTGTTGTGCGGCGGTGGTGGGTTGCGGCGGCGGCGGCACGCGCGACGTGGAGGCGCGGCGGCGGCGCGCGCGATTGGGAGGCGCGGCGGCGGGGGCAAGCCCTAGGGTCGGACCGACCAAGATGATACCATGTAGGCGGAATAGTTTGCAATACAATATACATTGTATTGGTTGGATGCTGGTGCACGTATATATAATTATAAGAAAAGACCTCTACCTTAACTATACAAAAATAGAAGGTGGACCACAACTCTAATATACATGCAACGCAAAATACAACTCAACGCGTCCGACCGGAGGCTGGGATGCAGCGCTGGACGTCTTATCGGATGACTGGATGAGTAGAAGAACCTTTGGTAGATTTCAGCTCTGGTCGGGTCGTGCAGGCTTGCCGCCCGTGCTTCAACCGGTACTTACACTTTTCTTTGGTGTGTGAGACGGTTCACATTTGACAAAATACACAAGGGAAGCCGTGGTCCGCTTTAGCATAGACAGTAGTTGTACATTGTCATAATGGGTCAAAATGATTAACTCTGCTAGATTTGCGCATTTGCTAGATTGCGGTCTCTTATCTCTCTTTTGTTTCAAACTAATGCACACGGGGACTACAACGACGGAAAGAGCTCAGATGATCACAAATGCAGCGGCACCAAGCGTCAGAAAGGGCACAAAATCGTTGATCGCCCTGATTGCTTGGAACACCTGGTTGGAGCGCCGCAAGCAAGCAAATACGCGACACATCACCGAGGCATATGCTCGCGAGACATGGAACAATGGAGGATGGCAGGCGCAAAATACAAAGAGAGGAATTGCACACGAGACATTTAGCCGGAAACAAAGTTTTTCTAGGCTGGCTATAGTTTTCTCTTTTCACCGAGTGAAGTGCATTGTAGAACTTGAACCATCTCAAGGGTGTCATGTAGGTCCCCAAACTATGAAAATCAGCATTCAGGTCCTTGAAGTGCAGTATGGGTGTAATGGCTGGTGACGGAAATATGCAAATAAACCAGTATTTCTGGTTTAAAAAATGTTCACGAATATGGAAAAATGTTCACACTTAAAAAAAATCTTCATTAGTTTATAAAACTGTTTGCGAATATGGAAAAATGTTCGTGACTCTTCAAAAATGTTCGCGAACGATGAGTCTGAAAAAAAGTTCGTGAACAATGAATTTGGAAAAAATGTTCGCGAGCTTAGGAAATGTTTGCGAACGATAAATTATATTAGAAAAGAAAATATGTTTACGAACGATAAATTTGAAACTATGTTCGTGAACTTTTTTTGTTGTTCGCAACTATAAAAAAGTATTCACGAACAATAAATATGAAAATATGTTCACTAACCACAAATATTGTTTGCAAATATGGAAAAAAAAAATGTTCGCAACTTTAAAAATTGTTTGCAGACGATGAATTTGAAAAATATTTGCGAACAATGAATTTGGAAAAAAATATTCACGATTTTAAAAATGATATTTGCAAACGATAAATTTAAAAGAAAAGAAAATATGTTCGCAAACCACCAATATTGTTCGCGAACGACAAATTTTAAAAAATGTTCATGAATCACAAAAAATGTTCGCAAATATCAAAAAAATGTTCATGATTGATTTTTTTAAAATATAATAAATGTTCATTAATTATTTTAAAATTTATTGACTTGCAAACTTTTTTTGAATTTAAAAATGTTCATGGATTTACAAAAACGTTCGGGGTTAAAAAAATCATGAATTTCATAATATGTGTATGAATTTATAAAATATCATTAATTTAAATGTTCAAGATTTCAAAAAATGTTCGCAAATAGTGAAAAAATGTTCACGACTTTAAAAGTATCGCTAACATTTTCAAATTTATCGTTCGCGACTTTGAATGTTCATTAATTTGTGGTTCGCGAACAAATTTTCAAATTTATCGTTCGCGAACATTTTTTAAAGTCGTGAACATTTTTTCCATATTCGCGAAATTTTTTGAAACCATGAATTTTAATTTATTTGGAGTGAAGTGCATTTATCATTCCCTGGAATTTATTTGCATATTTTCGTCCCGACCGTTACCTTTCGGGGAGCCCTGTCCGACGTGTCATGGGTCAACGGTGCCAGCTGGCCTGTCAGGCGGGGTCGGACAAATTTTGGACCTGAATGACACCCTTATTGCACTTCGAGGACCTGGATGCCGATTTTCATAGTTTGAGGACCTACATGACACCCCTGAAATAGTTTAGGGACCTACAATGCGCTTCGCTCCTTTTCACCCCATCGATCACTTGATCAACAATGTTTTGTTACCTTCCCTCTGCTAAATCAATGAAACACCAGTAAAAGCTAGGTCTGTTAATGTTAGGACATGCAGTTAAACTTGCTCTCGTGTCGTTCCCTAGGACGACACTAGGGCGGCCCTGCATCTCCAAGAGACCACCTTTGTCGGCATTCTCTCACCCCTGCTGCCGCCGACTTCAGCCACGATAAACGGGCCTATGTTGGCCCCGTGAAGACCGGGGTCTCACAGACCCGTCAAGCGTGGGCCATGGCAGTCACTTGGCGGGGCGGTGCTGACTGCTCCCAGCAAGACGCGCATGCTTGCCCCTTCTAAGATGACATGCAGATCTTATCAACATCCAAGACAAAGGAGACATACCTCAAATGAGGGAGCGGTCGCCTCGCTGCTGGCCTGCAGCTCGAGGATGGCCGCGCTCTTGCTGATTACAACGTCGAGAAGGAGTCTATACCTTCACTCTGCCTCCCGACAACATGGTGGTATGCAGATCTTTGTCAAAACTTACCCTCAAGATGCAAATATTTGTGAAGAACCTTAGGATGAAGATCTTTGTGAAGACACTTACCGACAAGGCCATCACACATGAGGAAGAGTCTTCTGACACAATTGACAATGTCAAGGCCAAGATTACCCTCGAAGCAAGTGGCCTCCCATCAACGGCTTCTCCAGCGCTAGCGCCTCGTCGACGGCTACGATCTCGGCAACGACCGGTCAACAATAGACGTGACTTTTGACAGTCGCAGGTCTACAGCGATGGAGCTGACTTGTAGGCTTGTGGTAGCCTAGAACGATGCGGAGCAAGCTATCAAGCAGAAGACACTACCACAACAAGCTTAGGTGACACCTGTCGGCCCAATAGGAACCAGGGTACGACGGGCCTGTGGACCAGGGGCTTGACTGTGGCCCCCAAGACAAGACACTACCAAAGGTTTGACTGCCAAGGGTTCAAAGCACGCGCTGCGTGAGAACAGCGTAGAATGCTTCATAAGCTTCTTGGCTCTGGGAAGCGCCTCCCGGAACCACGGGAAGCCCTTCTATAACACAGCCCATCTCCGCGAAGGAGCCGGGAATCTCGTTTTTAGGCATTCAATGCGACCCATTCCCTCTCAACTACTTCCTGTGTCAGCAGTTGTAAAAGGACGAGTCGGAATCGTCCCTTGTGTATGGGCTCCGGCAAGGCGAGGTCATCAACAGTGGGACCCAAAGATTCACCTGCTCCGCATGCGGCTTCAGGGACAGTGCCCCGGAGCCACTTACTCTGTACGAGCAAGGATACAACCCGTTACCCACGGAACAATACGCTGCCCTGACAACCATCATCCCTGCACGGACGGGCGTGCCGCAAGCAACCAAGCCACACCTGTACATGTTGTTCTCTCCTTTCCTTTTGTTTATGCTAGGCCAATGGGAGCCCCCGAGAGGAAAAGGGGCCCTCCTGGTAATATAAATAGGGGAAGGACACCGCCTGGCAATTGATCGACGCACAACTCTGCACATGCATTGTAGCCAACTCTCAGAGATATATCATACCAGAGCAGGAGTAGGGTATTACACCACAACAGTGGCCCGAACCGTGATAGTTCTTGTGTGTTCCACATTATGTTCTTATTCCTCCGGCGATCGATGACTTAGGAAGGTAGACGCGTTCAGTCCCTAGACGAACTCAGATGAGTGATATTTTTACACCCATTTCACCTTTGTTTAAACCGATATATTTCATTTAAAAAGAGATATTCGCTCCGATATTGCTACTAATGACTAATGAATGGAAAGGATTCCACAAATTCTCTCTTTGATGTGTTTCCACAGGAAATGGGCTAAAAAGGGAAGAAATCACGAGTGGAAATGGAACGGAAGGAGAATGGAGGAAGAAGGAATCAAGAGGAGGCGTCTGCGTGAAGACAGAGCAAAAGACGACGTTCCATACGGGCGCATGAGCCCGTATGAGCGCCCTTTTGGCATGGATTTTGAGGCAGATCATCCACCTGAACAACTTTTATTAAAGGGACCTCGTCGAAATGTCAACAGGGCGACGAGCACAGAAGCCAGAACCTCTTCATCATCTTCTTCATCCACAAACCCTAGCGGCCGCCATCTCCATCTCCATAGCCATCTCCACCATCACCATAGTGCTCTTTCATCTAGTTCATACTTGTAATCATGCATCGCACAAGGCATCCATTGTAAGACATATGGCAATCAATCAATCTCAAGATGTGTTCTTCAATGTTTTCTTCCCATGATCTGCTCTCCATGTGTGAGTCATTCGGTAAGGTATGGGTTGAGGCATGAGCCTTGCAACCCAAGGTATTTGTTGAGGGGATCAATGGACGACTTTGACATAACATCCCGTATGTGTGAAATAAAATTGTTTCGTGAAGATGTCTCTTGTCTTGTTCACGATCTTCATCCCTGCAGGTACCCAAGATCATGCAGATCGAGCACCGGTGAGGCTAGGAGCAAGGAGACCATGAAGTGTTATACCGAACACCGGTGATAGTAAGGTTCAGTAGGGTAACATGGATCATATCCTTGGGGATAAATGAGGTGTAGTCATTAAACGCCCAAAGCTCTTGTTTGATTTCATTATCTTAATTATCGAGGTAACCCCACGTGACGGATAGGGCCTGCGGTAGGACAACTGATTCTTGATGCAGGACTCGTGTCGGTCAAGATGTTATTTGGACACATCCCCCACTTTGATCTATAACAAGCACATCTCGATGGGTGACTTCCAGCGCACAAATTAATATCCTATTTTATCCCAGCGCATATACAAGGTTGTAAGCATAGGACCTCATACATGTACCTCTTTTTATTATAAGTGTTTGAATCACTATTTGCTTGCTGATCCGGTCAAAAGCTGGATTTGACACTTTGACAAAAGCTTGCTAGAGACCATCGCTTCAAGGGAATCTTCCTCTCGTGGGTTCGATAACATAGGGCCACCTTTGGGGAAATAGTTGTGGGATACTCTTTTCTGTTCTAATACCGGATCAATAAAAGGAGGTATGAAGCCCTTTTTCTGGTGCCGTTGTCGGGGAGGAGTTTCATTTTTAGTTTTTGTTTTTTACTTTTCTGTTTTTAGTTTAAGTTTTATTTTTCTTACTAGTCTTGTCAGTTGAAAAACCAAAAGATTACTATGGCTCGTAATCTTGGGAGTTTTGCTACTCCCATCAACAACTTCATGCGTGAACATATAGCACAACCTGAGGTTGCAGCCGCTGAGTATGAGATTAAATCGAACCTAGTTTCCATGGTTCAATAGGACCAATTTGGAGGCCCTGCTTCTGAGGATGCCGGTATGCACTTACACAATTTCACTGGATTGTGCAACATGACACGCATAAAGGATTATGATCCCGACACTCTGAAATTACGTCTATTTCGTTTTAATTGAGAGGAAAAGCTAAGGATTGACTTCTTGTTCTACCTAAAGGCAGTATTACTTCTTGGGTTGATTGTTGTAGTATTTTTTTATCTAAGTTTTGTCCACTGATACATCTCCAACGTATCTATAATTTTTTATTGTTCCATGCTATTATAGTAAAAATCTTGGATGCTTTATATGCAATATTATATCATTTTTTGGGACTAACCTATAAACCGAGTGCCCAGTGTCAGTTGTTGTTTTTTTGCTTTTCAGAAAATCAATATCAAACGGAATCCAAACGGAGAAAAATCTTTGGATTAATTTTTTCTGGACCAGAAGGGACCCACGAAGGTTCGGGAGAAGACCAGAAGAGTCACGAGGGAGCGACAAGCTCATAGGGCGTGCCCCAGAGGGGGGCACCCCCTGAGCTTGTGGGCCCCTCATGGCACCTCTTGACCTAATTCTGCCTCTATAAATTCCCAAATATTACAATATACTAGAGAGCCACCCGAAACACTTTTTCTGCCGTCGCAAGCTTCTGTTCTTCCGACAAGTCCATAGCTAGTAGCTAGATGGCTTCTTCTCTCTCTTGGATCTTCAATACAATGTTCTCCTCGGTGTTCTTGGAGTTCTATTCTTGGAGTTCTATGCATGGTTGTTATAGCTTTTTTATTTCTCTCCAATCTATCCTTTGGTTTGTCCAACTAGATTGATCTATCTTCAGTGGGAGAGGTGCTTTGTGATGGGTTCAATCTTGCGGTGCTCGATCCCAGTGACAAATTAGGGGACAAGACACATATTTGTATTGTTGCCATTAAGGGTAAAACGATGGGGTTTATTCATATTGCTTGGATTTACTTTGTCTACATAATGTCATCTTGCTTAAGGCGTTACTCTGTTTTATACTTAATACCATAGATGCATGCTGGATAGAGGTCGATTGGTGGAGTAATAGTAGTAGATGCATGCAAGAGTCGGTCTACTTGTCTCGGACGTGATGCCTATATACTTGATCATTGCCTTGAATATTGTCACAACTATGCGCTTTTCTATCAATTGCCGAACAGTAATTTGTTCACCCACCGTATGCTATGTGTTCGAGAGAGCAGCCTCTAGTGTAAACTATGCCCCCCGGGTTTACTTTTATCATATATAAAACACAAAAATACTTTGCTGCAATTTTATTTGCTTTCTTTTGTTTTGCAATTTACTTTATCTATCTACCACTACAAGATTTAATCCTTGCAAATAACCACCGAGGGGATTGACAACCCTCTTGATCACGTTGGGTGCAAGTATTTGCTTTTGTGTGTGCATGTGTTGTTCATGAGGTTCTTTGTGGTTCTCCTACTGGATTGATAACCTTGGTTCTTAACTAAGGGAAATACTTATCTCTATTGAACTGCATCTCCTCTCCTCTTCGAGGAAATCCCAACGCATCTCACAAGTAGCATCCACCTACAAAGATTATGCAATTATGTTCTCAGATTATAGGTTTGAAGCAGGAGGAACGTGAGCCACTAGCCCTTGTGTGGGATAGAATGAAGGAAGCTATAAGAAAATGTCCCAATCATGGAATGGAGGAATGGTTAATCCTTCATATGTTTTATAATGGCTTAAATCATATGTCAAAAACTATGCTTGATATAGCTGCAGGAGGAACAATCATGGGAAAGCCCGCAGAAGATGTCAAGAGACTACTATATGATATGCAAGAGAACCATGCCCAATGGCATGTTGAAATAACCATCACCAAAAGGGTGAATGCCATAGAAGAAAGTAACACGGAGTTGACAACCAAGCTTGAGGACTTATCTCCGTGATGGAAGATAAATAAGAGGTAAATGTAAATGCCATCACTAATGAAGAAACTAGTGATGTAAATTTTATTGCTCATAATAGCTACAATCCTAATTGGAAAAATAATAGCTATGCTCCTAGATTTCCTTATCCTAGTAATGGAGGAGCATCCAACAATTTTAATGGAGCTAATGGTAGCAACAGAAATACCCTTGAAGAAACTCTTAAAATTTTTATTGCTAGTCAGACTGAGCAGAATGAAAACTTCATGAGTATCTTGAAGAATCATGATTACTTGCTTGGTCAATTGACCAATAAGGTTGTTGGACTATTACATGATGTGCATGTACTTGAAGGAAGATACAAGAATATGGAAGAACAAGTGGAAAAAATAGCAGAGAGCCAAACACTAATTTTGTGTAATTTTAAAGGTAAATCGTAGCCTAACCCGGTTGAAGAAGTTAAAATGGTAAGAAGCAATGAGGAGAAGGATGAGGTGCTTGACACAAGCCACGTGCAAGAGTACAATTACACCGTTACAGATTTTGTGAAAATGATATCCATGAAGTATCCATTACCTGAGGTAACTAATAATGAAGCATATAATGTCTTTGTTGAACAAGTTGCAGCCAAGGTACCTGTACTTTATGATGAAAGGAAAAGCTCTATAGTAAGTTATCAGCTAAGTAGGAAGATGCTTTTGAACCTACTATAGAGATTTAGATAGGATTGAATAAATTCAGTGCCTTATGTGATTTTGGGACAAGTTTTTCCACTATCCCCAAATCTGTTTATGATAGTCTCAATCTCGGTTCTTATGCTAATACTGAAATTATATTGAATATGGCTAACTCTACCTTTACTCAGGCAGTAGGCATTAAGCATGGTGTTACAGTTCAAATTAATTATTGCCCTGTCATGATTGATCCTGTCATAGTAGATATGCCTGAGGATCCAATTACTCCTATAATTCTTGGTAGACCTTTTCTAAGGACTATCAAAGCTATGATAAATGTGTTTGAGGGGAATGTGAGATTTGATTTACCAGCTAAAGATCCTTTTGTGAGACATTTCCCCAGGAAAAAGAAAATGAAGACCTACAGAGGAGAAGGCATCATCGTGAATGCCAAAAGCTACTGTCTTGGTGTGTTTGCACCACCTTGATCACCACTACGATCAAGCTAACTGACCGAAAACAAGCGATTCATGGGAGGCAACCCACACGAATAAAGTAGACAAGTAAGTTTTATTTTTGTTTCAATAAAAGAGTGATTGAAGTTCTATATGAAGAAGTAAGTTTGGAAGAGTTGTTCTAATGAAGGCTTTGCGATGTGCAAGATGAATTATATGTTGAATTGATGTTTGGATGCCTAGAAATATGTCTATGTATTGTTTTGAAACTAACCACGTAGGAGAGCAGAGAAAAAGAGAAGTTTCAGAAGAAACAGATCAAAAGACGACCTTTAAAATGACCGCAGTGGTCGTATGGCCTGCTAGAGGTTCCAAGACAAAACAATCAGAGACAACAGAATGATCGACGGTATTTCAAACGGGTGCAAGCGCCCGTTTCGGCGGTCATTTCACTTCTTCGCAAAAATGAAGAAAAATTCCAAAGTGTTTGACGACATTCCAAACGTGCGCACGCACCTGTCCAAGCGATCGTTTGACACCTTTGACCAGAAGAAGAAAAAGAACAGAAGGAATGACAGTGTTCCGAACGACCGTTTGACATGTGCACAAACGCAAATAAATCATCAAGAAGAACGACGACGTTCTGATACGTCTCCAACGTATCTATAATTTTTGATTGTTCCATGCTATTATATTATCCATCTTGGATGTTTTATATGCATTATTATGCTATTTTATATCATTTTTGGGACTAACCTATTAACCTAGTGCCAAGTGCCAGTTGCTGTTTTTTCCTTGTTTTTGTCTTTTACAAAAAATCAATACCAAACGGAACGAATTTTTTTAAGGATTTTTCTTGGACCAGAAGACACCCAGGAACCTTCGAGAGGAGGTCAGAGGGGTCACCAGTTGGTGACAAGCTCGGAGGGCGTGCCCTAGGGGGGCGCCACCCAGGCTTGTGCCCCCCTGATGCTCCTATAACCCTAATCTTTGCTCTATAAATACCCAAATATTCCCCATATACCAGAGGGCACACCAAAAATACTTTTTCACCGCCGCTAGTTTCTGTCCTCGTGCGATCCCATTTGGAGACCTGTTCCGGTACTCTGCCGGAGGGGAATTCAATCACGGAGGCCTCTACATCAACCTTGATGCCCTTCCAATGATGTGTGAGTAGTTTACCACATACCTACGGGTCCATAGCTAGTAGCTAGATGGCTTCTTCTCTCTCTTTTATCTTCAATACAATGTTCTCCTTGATGTTCTTGGAGATCTATTCGATGTAATCTTCTTTTGCGGTGCGTTTGTTGAGATCTGATGAATTGTGGATTTATGATCAGATTATCTATGAATATTATTTGAGTCTTCTTTGAACTCTTTTATGCATGATTAAGATAGCTTTGTATTTCTCTCTGATCTATTGATTTGGTTTGGCCAACTAGATTGATTTTTCTTGCAATGGGAGAGGTGCTTTGTAATGGGTTCAATCTTGTGGTGCTCGATCCCAGTGACAAAGTAGGGGACAAGACACATATTTGTATTATTGCCATTAAGGGTAAAATGATGGGGTTTATTCATATTGCTTGGATTTACTTTGTCTACATCATGTCATCTTGCCATTAAGGATAAAAAGGTGGGGTTTATTCATATTGATTGGATCTATCCCTCTACATCATGTCATCTTGCTTAAGGCGTTACTCCATTCTTGTTAACTTAATATACTAGATGCATGCTGGATAGCGGTCGATGTGTGGATTAATAGTAGTAGATGCAGGCAGGAGTCGGTCTACTTATCACGGACATGATGCCTGTATTCATGATCATTGCCTTAGTTATCGTCATGACTTTGCGCTTTTCTACCAATTGCTCAACAGTAATATGTTTACCCACCGTATGCATTCTTTCAAGAGAGAAGCCTCTAGTGAAAACTATGGCCCTCAGGTCTATCTTTTATTATATTATTTCCAGATCAACAAAACCGAAAACCCAAAAATACCTTTCTGCAATTTATTTACCTTTACTTTAGTTTGCACTTTTATTTATCTTTTATACCTATCTCTATAGTAACCGTGAAGGGATTGACAACCCCTTTATCGCGTTGGGTGCGAGTATTTATTTGTTTGTGTAGGTGCAACCATTGGTGACTTGTGTGTTCCTCCTACTGGATTGATACCTTGGTTCTCAACTGAAGGAAATACTTATCTCTACTTTGCTGCATCACCTTTTCCTCTTCAAGGAAAAAACCAACGCAAGCTCAAGAAGTAGCACGTTCCATGCGGGCGCTTGCACCCGTATGAGCGGTCGTTTCGGACCTTGGCGGCCCCAATATGCCCGAGGAAGAAGGTAAATCTCCCCCATCTCTCTCTTTCCTTCTTCTTCTTCTTCTTCTTCCTCCAAACCCTAGCAAAACTTCACCCGATCTCTCTACTCGCTCAATCTCGGTTCAAACCCTTCCGTGTGATAGATCTACATTATGTTTCTCCTCCGATCCCCAAGTTATTTTTCGCGAATCCATGTTCTACATGCCTAGCATTGCCATGACTAGGAGATGCATATTTTTTATCCAAATTTGAGTTTGGCTTGGATTCGTTGATGTTTTTAGAGGAGTATGTGATACGTCTCCGTCGTATCTACTTTTCCTAACACTTTTACTCTTGTTTTGGACTCTAATTTGCATGATTTGAATGAAACTAACCCGAACTGACGCCGTTTTCAGCAGAACTACCATGGTGTTGTTTTTGTGCAGAAATAAAAGTTCTCAAAATGGAACAAAACTTTTTGGAGAATTTTTATGGAATAAAATAAAAATACTGGAGCCAAGAACCACCGGAGGGGGGGCCCTAGGTGAGCACAACCCACCAGGGGGCGCCCCCCTCCTGGCGCGTCTAGGTGGGTTGTGCCCACCTGGTGGCCCCGCAGACCCTGATCCCGACTCCATAAATACCTATATTTGGACAACAAATCGGAGAGAAAGAATTATCGCGTTTCACGAGACGAAGCCGCCGTCACCTCCTGTTCTTCATCGGGAGGCCCGATTTGAAGTCCGTTTGGGGCTCCGGAGAGGGGAATCTTGGATCTTCGTCATCACCAACCCTTCTCCATCGCCAATTCCATGATGCTCCCCACCGGGAGTGAGTAATTCCTTCGTAGGCTCGCTGGTCGGTGAGGGAATTGGATGAGATTCATCATGAAATCGAGTTAGTTTTGATAGGGCTTGATCCCTAGTATCCATTATGTTCTGAGATTGATGTTGCTATGACTTTGCCATGCTTAATGCTTGTCACTTTGGGCCCGGGTGCCATGATTTCAGATCTGAACCGTTTATGTTACCACCATTATATCTATGTTCTAGATCCGATCTTGCAAGTTATAGTCACCTATTACGTGTTATGATCCGAAACCCCGGAGTGACAATAGTCGGGATACTTTTCGGTAATGACCGTAGTTTGAGGAGTTCATGTATTCACTATGTGCTAATGCTTTGTTCCGGTTCTCTATTAAAAGGAGGCCTTAATATCCCTTAGTTTCCTTATGGACCCCGCTGCCACGGGAGGGTAGGACAAAAGATGTCATGCAAGTTCTTTCCATAAGCACGTATGACTATTTACGGAATACATGCCTACATTATATTTATGAACTGGAGCTAGTGCCGTATCGCCCTAGGTTATGACTGTTATATGATGAATATCATCCAATGAATTCACCGATCCAATGCCTACGAGTTTGTCACATATTGTTCTTGCTAAGTTACTATTGCTATTGCTACTTTTACACTTGCTACAAAATCATTGCTATCACTGTTACTGTTACCACTACTGTTGCTACTACCATCAAAACTATCATATTACTATGCTACTAATCATATTGCTGCAGATAATTAATCTCCAGGTGTGGTTGAATTGACAACTCAGCTTCTAATACTTACAAATATTCTTTGGCTCCCCTTGTGTCGAATCTATAAATTTGGGTTGAATACTCTACCCTCAAAAACTGTTGCGATCCCCTATACTTGTGGGTTATCAAGACCTTTTTCTGGCGCCGTTGCTGGGGAGCATAGCTATATTTGTTGAGTCACTTGGGATTATTATCAATCTATCATTATGAAGAATCTAAAGGATACCAAGACTAAGCTTTTTCCCTCTATGACGAGGGGAGGTAAGGAACATGCATCTAGCTCTACACTTGATTCACCTTCTATTTTGAGTAGACTTGCAACCCCACCACATGCTATTAATCCTGATATGTCACAAGTTATTGATGATGCTACTTCTATGAATGCTACTCATGATGATGCTCGTACCTTGCTTGATGATGGTGTGCCATTAGGTGATTTTCTTGATGAACAAATTGCTAGAGTTAAATAAAAAAATTTGCTGAAACTGATGAGATCACTGAAACTGATGAAGTGCCTGAAACTGAAAATCTTGAAACACCTATTAGACCTAGCTCTCCTAGATATGAATTGCCTAAGGTACCTAAAGGTTATGTTATGGATGAGGAGACAACTAGAGATTTTCTTGCTTGCAATGATAGAGATGATCTAAAGAAATTATTATGCAAAATGAAAGAAAAATCTTTAAATGCTAGAATGAAGTGTGATCCTAAGTTTGCTACTTCACCTATCTTTGTTGATGATAAGGATTATGAATTCTCTGTCGACCCAGAGTTGATTACTTTGGTTGAATCTGATCCTTTCCATGGTTATGAAACTGAAACTGTAGTGGCACACCTTACTAAGTTGAATGATATAGCCACCCTATTTGCTCATGATGAGAAGATTCGCTACTATTATATTCTCAAATTATTTCCGTTCTCATTAAAGGGTGATGCTAAGATATGGTACAACACTCTTGCTCCTGGTTGTGTGCGTAGTCCCCGGGATATGATTTATTACTTCTCTGAAAAATATTTTCCTGCTCATAAGAAACAAGCTGCCTTACAGGAAATATTTAACTTTGTGCAAATTGAAGAAGAGAGTCTCCCACAAGCTTGGGGGAGGCTTCTCCAATTGCTTAATGCTTTGCCTGATCACCCTCTTAAAAAAATGAAATACTTGATATCTTCTATAATGGACTAACCGATGCTTCTAGGGACTTCCTAGATAGTTGTGCTGGTTGTGTTTTCAGGGAATGAACTGTTGAACAGGCCGAGAAATTATTGAATAATATATTGAAAAATTATGATGATTGGACTCTTCCTGAACCACCGCATAAACCCACTCCAAAGAAGAGGGGTATCTTATATCTCAGTCCGGAAGATATGCAAGAGGCAAAGAAATCTATGAAGGAAAAAGGTATTAAAGCAGAGGATGTTAACATTTTACCTCCTGTTGAAGAGATACATGGACTTGACACATCACCACCAAAGGTGGTAGAGGTAAATTCTTTAATGAAATTCAATGAAAGGGACAATCCTTATAATATGCATCCTAGTTAATGCCTTTATGAGTTTGATAATTATATTAGAAAACAAGATCACTTCAATGCCAATGTTATGAAACAACTGAAGTATAATTCTGATATGATTGCTCGCTTGAGTGACTTGTTATTTAGAATCTCCAATGATGTTAGAGGTGTAGGAAAACATGCCTCTATGGTTCAAACTCCACTAGAACAAGTTGCTAAATCTCAAAGAGAATTGCTTGATGAAATGAATAATAATATAAATGACTTTGCTGCTAGTGTAGCAACTAGAGGAGGTAAAATGACTCAGGAACCACTTCATCCCGAGGGACATCCTAAAAGAATTGAACAAGACTCTCAAATAATTAACACTGGTGCACCTAGTCTGTCTAAAAAGAAGAAGAAAAAGAAAAATGATAGGACTTTGCATGCCTCTAGTGAACCTGAAATAGAAAAACCTCATGATAATGATAATGATGTTTCTATCTCTGATGCTGAAACTCAATATGGTAATGAACATTCACCTAGTGATAATGAAAAAGATAATGATAATGTTCATGAAGATACTCAACCAGACAATGATAAAGAGCCAGATAATGATGTTGAGATAGAACCAGCTGTTGATCTTGATAACCCACAACCTAAAAATAAAAGATATGATAAGAGAGACTTTGTTGCTAGAAAACATGGAAAAGAAAGAGAACCATGGGTTCAAAAACCCATGCCCTTTCCACCTAAATCAACTAAGAAAAAAGATGATGAAGAATTTGAACGCTTTGCTGAGATGCTTAGGCCAGTCTTTTTGCGCACTCATTTGACTGATATATTAAAGATGGCCCCTTATGCAAAATATATGAAGGACATCATCTCTAATAAAAGAAAAATACCAGAAGCTGAAATCTCCACCATGCTTGCTAATTATTCTTTTAAGGATGGAGTACCTAAAAAACTTAGAGATCCAGGAATACCAACTATACCTTGCTCCATAAAAAGAAATTATGTCAAAACTGCTTTGTGTGATTTAGGAGCCGGTGTTAGTGTTATGCCTTTCTCCTTATATAAAAGACTTGATTTGAATAAACTCACACCTACTGAAATATCTTTGCAAATGTTACTATCTTAACTGACTTTGTTATACTTGAGATGCCCGAGGACGATAATATGTCGATTATCCTTGGTAGACCCTTCTTGAATACTGCAGGGGCTGTTATTGATTACAATAAAAGCATGGTCACTTTTCATATCAATGGCAATGAGCATACGATGCACTTTCTGAAGAAACAATTCCAAGTGAACGGTATTAATGTTATTGAAAAATCTCCGACACTCACTATTGGAAGTTTTCAACTACCTCTACCTACTGCCAAAAAGAAATATGAAATGCTTATTGTGGGGGATATGCATATCCCCGTTTAGGTAACTGCTACTTCTTGAGCTTGCGTTGGTTTTTCACTTGAAGAGGAAAGGGTGATGCAGCAAAGTAGAGATAAGTATTTCCCTCAGTTAGAGAACCAAGGTATCAATCCAGTAGGAGGTACAAGCAAGTCTCCAATCTATGCACCTGCACAAACAATCAAACACTTACACCCAACATGATAAAGGGTTGTCAATCCCTTCACGGTCACTTGCAAGGATGAGGTCTGATAGAGATAGATATAAAAGATTACTAAAACATAAAACAAAGTAAAAACAAATAAATTGCAGCAAGGTATTTTTGGGTTTTTTGGTTTATAGATCTGAAAATATATGATGGAAAATAGACCCCGGGGCCATAGGTTTCACTAGAGGCTTCTCTCTTGAAAGAAAACAACACGGTGGTTGAACAAATTACTGTCGAGCAATTGATAGAAAAGCACAAAGTTATGACGATATCCAAGGCAATGATCATGAATATAGGCATCACGTTCGTGTCAAGTAGACCGACTCCTGCCTGTATCTACTGCTATTACTCCACACATCGACCGCTATCCAGCATGCATCTAGAGTATTAAGTTCATAAGAATAGAGTAATGCCTTAAGTAAGATGACATGATGTAGAGGGATAAACTCAAGCAATATGATGAAAACCCCATCTTTTTACCCTTGATGGCAACAATACAATACGTGCCTTGCTACCCCTACTATGTCACTGGGTGAGGACACCACAAGATTGAACCCAAAACTAAGCACCTCTCCCATTGCAAGAAATACCAATCTAGTTGGCCAAATCAAACCGATAATTCAAAGAGAAATACAAAGATATCAAATCATGCATATAAGAATTCAGAGAAGATTCAAATAATATTCATAGATAATCTGATCATAAATCCACAATTCATCGGATCTCGACAAACACACCGCAAAAGAATATTACATCGGATAGGACTCCAAGAACATCGAGGAGAACATTGTATTGAAGATCAAAGAGAGAGAAGAAGCCATATAGCTACTAGCTATGGACCCTTAGGTCTGTGGTAAACTACTCACGCTTCATCGGAAGGGCAATAGGGTTGATGTAGAAGCCCGCCGTGATCGAATACCCCTCCGGCAGATTGCCGGAACAGGCCCCAAGGTGGGATCTCACGGGTACAGAAGGTTACGACGTCGGAAAAGTGTTTTGGTGGATGCCTCTGGTCGTTTGGGAATATTTTGGGATTTATAGAACAAAGATTAGGGTTGGAGGACTCCCGGCAGGCCCACAAGCCAGGGGCGCCCCCCCTAGGGCGCGCCCTGAGGGCTTGTGGAGCCCTCGGGACTCTTCTGACTTCCTCCCCAAGTCCTACGTGTGTCTTCTGTTCCAAGAAAAATCATCGCGAAAGTTTTATTCCGTTTGGACTCCATTTGATATTCCTTTTCTGTAAAACTCTAAAACAAGGAAAAAACTGAAACTGGCATTGGGCTCTAGGTTAAAAAGTTAGTCCTAAAAATAATATAAAATAGCATATTAATGCATATAAAACAGGAAGCGGAGTTTCTGCTCCCGGGCTCATCTGCACCCCCGTTCAGAAAAAAATCAAAATAAATACTAGAAAAATTCAAAAAAATCCAATTTTTTTTGTGTGTGGTAGATAATTTGATGCGTGAGGTTCTCTCCAAATTTCAAATCATTTGGACATCTGAGTAGCTCTCGGGAAAAAAGACAAATTTAGGGTTTGTAAAAAAGTTTACTATTCATGCGTTGTTTTGTTTCGATTTGTCTTTTTTGCCGAGAGCTACTCAAATTTCCAAATAAGTTGAATTTGGAGCGGACCTCACGCATCAAATTATCTACCACACAAAAAAATTTGGATTTTTTTGAATTTTTCTAGTATTTGTTTTGAATTTTTTTCTGAGCGGGAGCATCTGCACCTGGGCACCGAATTGGATTACCGATATAAAACATCCAAAACAGATAATATAATAGCATGGAACAATAAAAAATTATAGATACGTTGGAGACGTATCAAGCATCCCCAAGCTTAATTCCTGCTCATCCTCGAGTAGGTAAATGATAAAAACCGAATTTTTGATGTGGAATGCTACCTAACATATTTATCCATGTAATCTTCTTTATTGTGGCATGAATATTCTGATCCATAAGATTCAAAACAAAAGTTTAATATTGACATAAAAACAATAATATTTCAAGCATACTAATAAAGCAATCATGTCTTCTCAAAATAACATGGCCAAAGAAAGTTATCCCTATAAAATCATATAGTCTGGCTATGCTCCATCTTCATCACACAAAGTATTTAATCATGCACAACCCCGATGACAAGCCAAGCAATTGTTTCATACTTTTGATGTTCTCAAACTTTTTCAACTTTCACGCAATACATGAGCGTGAGCCATGGATATAGCACTATAGGTGGAATAGAATATGGTGGTTGTGGAGAAGAAAAAGAAGAAGGAGAAAGTGTCACATCAACTAGGCGTATTAACGGGCTATGGAGATGCCCATCAATAGATATCAATGTGAGTGAGTAGGGATTGCCATGCAACGGATGCACTAGAGCTATAAGTATATGAAAGCTCAAAAAGAAACTAAGTGTGTGTGCATCCAACTTGCTTGCTCACGAAGACCTAGAGCAATTTGAGGAAGCCCATCATTGGAATATACAAGCCAAGTTCTATAATGAAAAAATCCCACTAGTATATGAAAGTGACAAAATATGAGACTCTCTATCATGAAGATCATGGTGCTACTTTGAAGCACAAGTGTGAAAAAAGGATAGTAACATTGTCCCTTCTCTCTTTTCTCTTATTTTTTTTATTTTGGGCTCTTTGTCCTCTTTTTTTTATTTAGGCTTCTTTGGCCTCTTTTATTTTTTGTAAGTCCGGAGACTCATCCCAACTTGTGAGGGAATCTTTGCTTCCGTCATCCTTTCCTCACTTGGGACAATGCTCTAATAATGAAGATCATCACACTTTTATTTACAACTCAAGAATTACAACTCGATACTCAGAACAAAATATGACTCTATATGAATGCCTCATACATATCTATACCTACTAATAAAGCAAGGTGCGTTTCACCAATTTTTTCATCCGTTCACCCTCGAAAATATTTTTTTCTATCTGAGGTGGTACTAAATTCCTATGTGTTTGTCTGCTAGAAAAATAAGTTTCATACGTGGGCTGCGGGCTGTGGCCCAGCGAAGCCAGCCCACTTATTTTTCTGCCCACGCAGCTAGCAAAATTCTCTTTTTCGCACTGGGCGACAAATAGTTGGAGTTTCGCACAGGACAACCAATAATGGATCAGCCCATTTTTCTTGTTTTCTGTGTTTTACTTCTATTTTTACTCTCTTTTCCCTATCTGTTTTTTCCCTTTCAAGTTTATTTTTCTTTTAGAATTTATTTCATAAATTGAAAATTCTCAAAAAATATTAAGAATTAAAAAAATTGGAAAATGTTCAGAATTCCAAAATTTTGTTGCTATTTTGAAAAAAAAAACGGAACTTGCACAAAGTTGCCCATTTTTTTTAAAAATATATGTTTTTCAAAATTGTTCAGGATTTCTAAAGAGAAAATGGCATTTCAAGAAATGCTCTAAATTTAAAAAATATTCATGTTTTAGTGAAATTTTCAAAATTAAAAATAATATTCGTGTGTAAAAGATACACATTTTCTAAAAATCTTATGAATTTTCAACACATATTCTAGTTTTTAAAAAATGTTCACATATTAAAATAATGTTCATGTTTTTATAAAAAAGTTGGTGTTGTCAGAAAATGTTTGTGAATTTTCAAAGATGTTCCCTTTCATATGTTGTTCACGTTTTTTCGAAAGTGTACATAATTTTCAAAAAACTGTTGAGGATTTAAAAAATTGTTCATGTTTCCTAGAATATTCAGGAACTTCATACCTTAAAATCCCATCGATCGAAAGGATTGAAAGAAAGAGTAGATTGAATAACTCATGGGCCTTCTCTGGCGTACGATGACGTAACAAAACTCTTAAATGCCCTCGATCAATGAATAGCGGATTGATTCGTTCACACGTGGCGAAACCGAGAAGCTAAATGTTCCTTTTTCATGTGCACAGGGTTTTGCTTGCACATATAATTCTCACTGACTTTAAATACGTATTATTTTATCTCCCGTTGCAACGCACGGGCATATGTGCTAGTGAGAACAATATGACAATGATGGTGTGTGTCATAATAAATAGAACGGTGGAAGTTGCATGGCAATATATCTCGGAATGGCTATGGAAATGCCATAATAGGTAGGTATGGTGGCTGTTTTGAGGAAGGTATATGGTGCGTGTAGTGCACCGGCGAGAATTGCGTGGTACTAGAGAGGCTAGCAATGGTGGAAGGGTGAGAGTGCGTATGATCCATGGACTCAACATTAGTCATAAAGAACTCACATACTTATTGCAAAAGTCTATAAGCTATCGAAACGAAGTACTACACGCATGCTCGTAGGGGGATAGATTGGTAGGAAAAGACCATCGCTCGTCCCCGACCACCACTCATAAGGAAGACAATCAATAAATAAATCATGCTCCGACTTCATCACATAACGGTTCACCATATGTGCATGCTACGGGAATCACAAACTTTAACACAAGTATTTCTACAATCCACAATTACTCACTAGCGTGACTCTAATATCACCATCTTTATATCTCAAAACAATATGCAAGGAATCAAACTTCTCATAGTATTCAACACACTTTATATGAAAGTTTTTATTATATCCATCTTGGATGCCCATCATATTAGGACTAAATTCATAACCTAAGCAAATTACCATGCTGTTTAAGACTCCCAAAATAATATAAGTGAAGCATGAGAGTTCAACAATTTTTATAAAATAAAGCCACCACCGTGCTCTAAAAAGATATAAGTGAAGTACTAGAGCATATTGCCTAGCTCAAAAGATATAAGTGAAGCACAAAGAGTATTCTAATAAATCATGATTTATGCGTGTCCCTCTCAAATGGTGTGTATAGTGAGAATGATTGTGGAAAACTAAAAAGCAAAGACTCATGTCATACAAGACGCTCCAAGCAAAACACATATCATGTGGTGAATAAAAATATAGCCTCAAGTAAATTTACCGATGGATTGAAGACGAAAGAGGGGATGCCATCCGGGGCATGCCCAAGCTTAGATGCTTGGTTGTCCTTGAATATTACCTTGGAGTGCCTTGGGCATCCCGAAGCTTAGGCTCTTGCCACTCCTTATTCCATAGTCCATCAAATCTTTACCCAAAACTTGAAAACTTCACAACACAAAACTCAACAGAAAACTCATAAGATCCGTTAGTATAATAAAATAGATCACCACTTTAGGTACTGTTGTGAACTCATTCTTAATTTATAATGGTGTAATATCTACTGTATTCCAACTTTTTCTTGGTTCATACCTCCCGATACTACCCATAGATTCATCAAAATAAGCAAACAACACATAGAAAACAGAATCTGTCAAAAACAGAACAATCTACGAAGATCTGAATTGTTCTCATACTTATGTAACTCCAAAAATTCTGAAAAATTAGGACAATAGAGGAAATTCGTATATCAATCTTGTGTAAACAATTCAGAGTTTTTCCACGCTCCAGTGAATTTAAACAATTATGTTACTAGACTCAAAAGTTTCTGTTTTTCAGCAAAATCAAATCAATGATATACCAAAGTATCCCAAAGGCTTTACTTGGCTCAAACACTAATTAAAACAACAAAACACAATTACTACAGAGGTAATAATGTGTAAACTCATAAAAATAGAAAAGAAAAATATTGGGTTGTCTCCCAACAAGCGCTTTTCTTTAAATCCTTTTAGCTAGGCGTTGATAATTTTAATGATGCTCGCATAAAAGACAAAGAATTGAAGCACAAGTAGAGCATCATATAGCATGTGAAAAACAAGTTTAAGTCTAACATACTTCCTATGCATAGGAATTTTATAAGCAAACAAATTGTCAAGACAAGCAAAAACTAGCATATGCAAGGAAGAAGAAAGAAACAATAGCAATCTCAACATAACGAGAGGTAATTTAGTAACATGAAAATTTCTACAACCATATTTTCCTCTCTCATAATAATTACATGTGGGATCATATTCAAATTCAACAATATAGCTATCATATAAATTTTTCTCTACATGATCCACATGCATGCAAAGTTGACACTCTTCCAAAATAGTGGGATTATCATCAAATAAAGTCATGACTTCTCCAAGCCCACTTTTATCAAAAACTTCATAAGATTGATCAAACTCCAAAGTAGTGGGATCATTATTTCCTAAAGTTGACACTTCCAAACCCACTTTCAATATTATTGCAAACATTATTATCATGAGGCTTAAATAAATTTTCAAGATCATAATAAGCATTATCACCCCAATCATGATCATTGCAATAAGTAGTGGACATAGCAAAACTAGCATCCCCAAGCTTGGGGTTTTGCATATTATTAGCACAATTGACATTAATAGAATTTATTATAACATCATTGCAATCATGCTTTTCATTCAAGGAGCTATCATGAATCACTTCATCAATTTCTTCACAATTTTCAGATTCACGAATTTCAAGCAAAACTTCATAAAGATAATCTAGTGCACGCAACTCACTAGCAATTGGTTCATCATAATTGGATCTATTAAAAAGATTAGCAAGTGGATGAGGATCCATAAACTTTTTGCTTTCTAATTTTCAATAAATACACAATTATTCCAAGCGAACAAGCAAACAAGCCAAGTAAGACATAAAAGGCAAAAGATGGCAAATAAAAAGGCAAATATTTTTGTGTTTTTCTGAAAAATTGTTTTAGAAGCGGGGGAGAGGAAAACGAGAGGCAATTGGCGAATAATGTAATGCAAGAGATGAGAATTTATGATGGGTACTCGGTAGGCTTGATGTAGAACCTCCCCGGCAACGGCGCCAGAAATTCTTCCTGCTACTTCTTGAGCTTCTGTTGGTTTTTCCCTTGAAGAGGAAAGGGTGATGTAGAAAAGTAGAGATAAGTATTTCCCTCAGTTAGAGAACCAAGGTATCAATCCAGTAGGAGGTACAAGCAAGTCTCCAATCTATGCACCTGCACAAACAATCAAACACTTACACCCAACACGATAAAGGGGTTGTTAATCCCTTCACGGTCACTTGCAAGGATGAGGTCTGATAGAGATAGATATAAAAGATAACTAAAACATAAAACAAAGTAAAAACAAATAAATTGCAGCAAGGTATTTTTGGGTTTTTTGGTTTATAGATCTGAAAATATATGATGGAAAACAGACCCGGGGGCCATAGGTTTCACTAGAGGCTTCTCTCTTGAAAGAAAACAACACGGTGGGTGAACAAATTACTGTCGAGCAATTGATAGAAAAGCGCAAAGTTATGACAATATCCAAGGCAATGATCATGAATATAGGCATCACGTCCGTGTCAAGTAGACCGACTCCTGCCTGCATCTACTACTATTACTCCACACATCGACCGCTATCCAGCATGCATCTAGAGTATTAAGTTCATAAGAACAGAGTAATGCCTTAAGTAAGATGACATGATGTAGAGGGATAAACTCAAGCAATATGATGAAAACCCCATCTTTTTACCATTGATGGCAACAATACAATACGTGCCTCGCTACCCCTACTATGTCACTGGGTGAGGACACCGCAAGATTGAACCCAAAACTAAGCACCTATCCCATTGCAAGAAATACCAATCTAGTTGGCCAAACCAAACTGATAATTCGAAGAGAAATACAAAGATATCAAATCATGCATATAAGCATTCAGAGAAGATTCAAATAATATTCATAGATAATCTGATCATAAATCCACAATTCATCGGATCTCGACAAACACACCGTAAAAGAATATTACATCGGATAGAACTCCAAGAACATCAAGGAGAACATTGTATTGAAGATCAATGAGAGACAAGAAGCCATCTAGCTACTAGCTATGGTCCCGTAGGTCTATGGTAAACTACTCACGCTTCATTGGAAGGGCAATAGGGTTGATGTAGAAGCCCTCCGTGATCGAATCCCCCTCCGGCAGATTGCTGAAAAAGGCCCCAAGATGGGATCTCACGGGTACAGAAGGTTACGGTGGCAGAAAAGTGTTTTGGTGGATGCCTCTGGTCGTTTGGGAATATTTTGGGATTTATAGAACATAGATTAGGGTTGGAGGACTCCCGAGGGGCCCACAAGCCAGGGGGCGCCCCCCCTAGGGTGCGCCCTGAGGGCTTGTGGAGCCCTCGGGACTCTTCTGGCTTCCTCCCCAAGTCCTACATGTGTCTTCTGGTCCAAGAAAAAACATCGCGAAAGTTTTATTCCGTTTGGACTCCATTTGACATTCCTTTTCTGTAAAACTCTAAAACAAGAAAAAAACAGAAACTGGCACTGGGCTCTAGGTTAATAAGTTAGTCCCAAAAATAATATAAAATAGCATATTAATGCATATAAAACATCCAAAATAGATAATATAATAGCATGGAACAATAAAAAATTATAGATACGTTGGAGACGTATCAGTAACTTAGTGTTTTACGAAAGTTCTTCGGTTTCATGCTAATTGAAAGTGGTTGTTAATAAGACTTGATCAACCTTATTAAAGGATCATTTTTGAGAGATATGAAGTTGATGAATTTAGTAAGCACCACCTTCTGTTCCCAACCTTTATTTCCTTTTTTTAGTTAAATAAAAAATAAAAATAATGCCATGTTTTATTTGTTTTCTGAATTTCTCGTGCAATAAAAAATGACCCAAAAATAAAAAGTTCTCAGAATGCCCTGAAATATTAATACAATTTTTTTCTGAATATTTAAGAACTTTTTATGCAAATAACATCAGGGGGGGGGGGTGCACCAGGTGGGCACAACCCACTTGGGCGCGCCAGCAGGCCCAGGCGCGCCCTGGTGGGTTGTGGTCTCCACATGGGCCCCCTCACTTACCTTTTTAGTCCATGTCATCACCTACCTCCAGAAAAAAGCACCATTGCTCTCTTGCTCTCAAACTCGTGGATTTCGATCTCTTTGCTCGAAGCTCCATTTCCAAAACTGTTTTGGGGGATTGCTACTTGGTATGTGACTCCTCCATTGGTCCAATTAGTTTTTGCTTTAGTGGATTATATTTTGAATAATTAGCTACTCTTGGTGCTGCTGTAGATGAGCTTGCATGTTGAATTCTTAGAGTTCTAAATAGTTTGAATGCTCAATATGGCCTCTATACATCTCTATGAGTAGTTGCTATCAATCTTGTGAAGTTTTGTTATCAAAAAATTTGTGGACTAAAAATTTCAGAATTTTATTTATAGGAATAAGATGAGTTTCTTTAGGAAGTTTGCTTCCAAGAAGAACTCTAAGGGAGTCATTGGGGAGTCATCGGACAATGATCTTCGCACTCAGAGAATGTCGGAGGTACAGCCGTGCGAATGGCCGCATAACCCCTTCATGGATGAAGCCGTGATCCGTCAAGAGTTCGCACAATTTGCTGGTAATGCTGGTCTCACCGACTTCATCGCAACTGAGTGTGAACAATACCATCTTCTTACAAATTCCTTTGTGCAAAGCTTTCATTTTCTGAGTAGGAATAACCCTCCTGAGGTGCAGTTTAATTTATATGCTGAAACCCGTCAGATACCACTCACTGAATTTTGTGATATTTGCTTGATCCCTTCTGACGGGGAAATAAGAGAGCCTAGGCCTGTAGAGTTTGAGGACTTTTATCGCACTCTATCAGTGGGATATGAGAGAGGGGTATCGAGTGTTACCGCCACTAGCTTGCAGTTTCCTTCTGTGCATTATTTTGCTTTATTCATTGCGAAGTGTTTACTTGCTAGAGAGAAGGTTGGTGCACTTAGTGCCCCCGATTTCGCTGTCTTACGCCATGCACTTTATGGCGATAACAGCTATAGCCTTGGGGCCATCATTGGATGCCGCTGTCGGTGTCAAAACCGGCAGACCTCGGGGTAGGGGGTCCCGAGCTGTGGATATAGGATCGATGGTAACAGAGACGATGAACACGGTGTTTTACCCAGGTTCGGGCCCTCTCTATGGAGGTAAACCCCTACGTCCTGCTCTTGTTTATATTGATGAAGTATCAAGGTACAGAGTTGATCTACCTCGAGATCATATGTTGTGGTCTAAACCCAAGGGGTATGATGAGTAATGTCATAATCTATCTATCAACGAGCCTGGCCTCGGCTTATATAGTGTACCGAAGGCCCAGGATGACAAGAGTCCTAGTCGGCTACGTTGGTGGAGAGGAGTCCTTGTCTTGATCACCAAGTCTTGTGGAATCTTCCTTGTATATGTCATCGGCTGTCCGAACTGGCCCATTAGTGAACCGCCACGGGGGTCCTCGGGCCAACCCACTAGTCGGGAGACGACATGGTGAGTACCCCCTAGTCCAGGACACCGTCAGTAGCCCCCTGAACTGGTCTTCAAGTTGGGGACGCTCCTTGATTCTTCCGAACTGTTCTTCATCTTCGGTCGTCGGTCTTGAAAACTGGTTCAACAAATCTTCCCATCTCCGATCTTGAGGATCGCCGAGGTGTATCCGAAAAGTTCATACGTCGGGTATCCGAGGAGTCTTTTTAAGTTATCGGCCTTTATCAATGCCTTGTAAGTTTTTTACGCCACACCTCGGGTTTGAAGTTGTTCCCATGCGGTGGTGTCCTCTTGCATCCGAGCTCCAACGCCGGACTGTATTTGAGGTATCTTTTACAGCCGAGCACCAACGCCGGACTGTATCCGAGCTCCAACGCCGGACTGTATCCAAGCTCTAACGCCGGACTGTATCCGAGCTCTAACGATGGTCAGCGTCCGAGGTGTCATAAACTACCTCGGTCTTTAAAAGATTGAATGAATTCAGCCGAGCTTAATGCTGGAAGTGCCCTCTATGGAGCCAGCCACTGGCGCCCGGGCTTTATGTCGGACTGCTTCCGAGGTGGTGCACCACCCCGACTGCGGGTTGATTTTTTGTGAATATTTTTTATTGGTGCAATTTATTCTCCGCCGAGATATATAGCCAGTAGCCCTCAAGGTGTGTGTCGGTCTAAAACCCGAGATGCACCTGAAGGAAAACATGAAACCGCTGATCCAAGTAGCCCCTGAGACTCAGGTCGATGCGTGAAATCGGCCTGAGGATTAACTCCTAGCTCGGCAGCATACGTAGGAATAGAAACGCAGTGTAATATATTAGAGATAATAGTGATCGGCGAACGGGCCCTTGAGAGAGGGTCTTGAGAAGTTGCCGTAATATATTAGCTTGATGCCAGACAGGTCCAGATGGTACCTGTTGTTGTCCGAAGACGTGTTTGCCTATAGTTCGGTCAAGCCAAACACTAAGCACTTTGAATTTTCTGCATTGAACAAGCAATGCAGTAGCCCCCGAGACACTGGTCGGGTGGCAACACCAGATCAGGGGATCGATGTGCCCCTTTAATATTTGTAAATAATAAGCCCGAAGCCCAGTAGCCCCCGAGTCTTAATGCGGGCACGGGTGGCCGAATTAAGGATCGATATCCATAGTAAAATCACAAATTATGTGTAATGACTCTATGTATCCAAGTACTTTACATCATTAGTGCTTGGATCCGCATTGTACAAAACTTTGTTGACCGACCATCGGCTTTAACCTCTTCGGCCAGTAGCCGAGGAGTGTTTTCCTACTTTATAAAGCCGTTATAAGGGCAAAGATTTATGGAAAACAAGGCAATCCGGTCATACGGTTTTATAAACAAAGGTACACAGAGAGATATGTTATATTACGTTTTAACGTAAGAAACATCTTCCAAAGAAAATAGTCCCGCTATCGGTTCCTTTCTTTGGGTCGTCATGTTTATCATGATCATGAAACCTCACCTCCGATCAATGTGGGAGGAAAATATTGAGGATTTAGTTCGGGGAAAGTTCCCGAACTCTATGGTATTAATGAACCAAAATTTTCACTTTCGTCGTTGCCGACCTATGTGATCCTTTAAGATTGCTAGCTTTCGGCTTCACCCAGTCTGAGGTACTTACTCGGATGACCCGGTAGTAACAATCACAGAGGTGCTCCCTTTATCACCTAGCCGAACAATCGGGAACGTAGGGGTAAGCACAGGAGCCAGGCAACCCAGCTTGGCCAAAATCTTAAGTCAAATTGATGCATATTTATGGCTTTATAATGATGATTGCGGAAGGAGGCCCTCGTATATTAAATACAAATGCCGATGATATGTTTATTTTGACTCCGTTGCGACCGTTTATCATTTGAAAGTGGCCCATCGTCGGCTTCCACCCCCTTGTAGATGCTACGCAGGGTGTTTTCGCAATAACAAAACAACCCTTAGCCGACGTCTCGATGCCCAAAGGCGGTTGTGTTAGCGGAAACGAGGCAATCAGATATGCGGGCTTTATAACTTTCACTTAGTCATAGGAGCTTAAAGTTGGGAGGCCAGTTACTAGCCCCTAGTTAGTGGTCGGCGACAGTCGAGGTCAAGCCGTAAACACTCCGGCCAATGTTATGAACGGACCGTCATTTAACATGGGGTGACCTCTATCGATCTTATAATTTAACACAGTCATCGGATCGCTGACCAGTTTACACTTATTGTGACAGTCAGTTTTCGGCTTTCTCCACTGAGGCGCTTAACCATGCTAGCTGGAAGCAAAATCGCAGTGGTTCTCCCTTTGCACACCTAGCCGAACAAAGAGAAACGTAGGAGGCAAGCACAGGAGCCGGGCAACCCAACTATTGACCAAAGACACAATTCGAAACCGATGCATATAAAGCAATACCCGAGAATGTTTTGCCGAATCTCTAAAGGTGTCCGGCGTTGCACTACGAGACTTATGCTGGAAACACACAAATAGTTTAAAAGTGCCATAGGCTTAAAAACCAAAAGACTTATGCGGAAACTCCACGTCCGAACTAAATCAAGTCAATTGGTGCCAATCCGAAAATTGGTCTAAAAAAATTTGTGCTTCTGTCGTGCTTTAACATGACACATCCGATCTCAAGACTGCAAGTGGGTCAAGATCAGACCCAGGCTATCCGGCTATTGACCACACACTCGAGTCGAGGAAGGAGTGATAGAAAAAGACTTTGCAACAAACAAGAAGAAAACACACTTATTATAAAACAACTCATGTAAATTTAAGAGCCCCCAGCTAACATGGGTAAAGGGAGTTTCTTTTAACAAACAACTCACGTGAGCACGGTCGAACCGAACACAAATTAAAAATTTAAAACTTTGGGCATGAAAGCGACTTAGCTGGTTAATGTGCTCGGCATCGATGACGCGGTCCGAGTTTACAGCGGGATGAGGTCCTAGCCCCTAAGCCGGTCCCGAGATGGAGGAGCAAAGAGCTCGGCACTCCGAAGTGGCGACACAGCACGGCCTATGTGGCGAGGTGGAACCCCCCGTCCGTCCGAGGCGACGGAGTAGGCCGACAGTATGACGCCGAAGTTCCCGGTGTGGGTTAATGAAGTGATGACGAAGCCCCCGGTTCAGCCAAGGTGACAGCGCTGCCCAATCCGGATCATTTACCTGTGCACGGAAGATAGTGCAAGCCGGAGATAACAGTAATAAAAAAAGGTTGCATGATTAATAATTCATGCAAAGTGAGTAATAAAAGAAATATGGCCCGTGCGCCAAACACCCGACGAGGTAGGACCCTCTTGATGATGCCGAAGTCCCCGAGGCAACCGAACATGTCAGTATGGCAATTCAATCAACAAGATAATCATGCGAGCCGATTTATGCCAATTGGGACGACGACATTGGCTTGCCGAAGTGACCGCGTGACACAGTCGAAGTCAATCACCTGCACACATAAAATAGTGCGGTCCAAAAAGAATAATATAAATATATATAAAATCCTTGCATAATTGCTTTTCGCAAAGATAATTTATTTAAAGAGATGTGCCCTGGCGCCGAAGTCAATGTCGATGCAGGGCGTCGGCGTGATGCGGTAAAGGCGTGGCAAAGCCCGAATTCACAGGTCGGTCCGAGTTCCGGATGCGGCGTTCGTCGAACTATGTACGGAAACTGACCGAACCACCACGCGACCGTCGTTAATGCGGCCATCATTTGATAGACCTGTGTATAGATGATGGAACAAACCAGAGTAATAATTCCTTGGGAAAAATAAACCCAAACAAGCAAAAATTGCTAGGATTAATAGCACCTGGTTTATTTGTTGTAGCAGTCCGAAGAAAGGTACTCCCAAAATTGGGACTCGATCCGCACACCCATTGCCTGATGGGTGATGAAGCGACGGCATGGCGATGCTGGCAAAGATTGTCTCGCCGAGGCAAAGCCCCCGGTCCAGCTAACGTAACGAAGCTGGTCGGCTGGTGACGCCGAAGTCTCCGGAGTAGGTTGATGAAGAGATGGCGAAGCCCCCGGTCTAGCCGAGGTGACGGAGCAGATCGGTAAGGAGACGTTGCAGTTGCCATGTCAGCCGAGGTGTTGAAGCAGTTCGGCGTGATGGACATCGGCTTGAAGAAGCAACAGTGCGACCATGCCGACGCAGGTCGTAACTTGTGACGCGGTCAATGCCGGCTTGATGAAGTGGCCATGCGGCGGTGCCGGTGTGCCCGCTCCGTGTAATCCGTGGGGCGGCGATGTTGGTGATGATTTATCCTTGGTGATTCCGAACTCTTGTTCGGCTCGCCGAGATGATGATCCGAAGAAGTTGAGCTCGGCTCAAAAAGCGACGACGCGTCTAGCGCAGGTCGGCAGCCGTGGAGCAATATTGCCGGACTGGTTTGACACCAGCGTGATGGTGAAGATTATCTCAGAGGAGGCTTAAAATTTTATGGGCACGTGTTTAAAAACATCGCACAATACCCTAGAAGAAAATTCCTTTAAAAAGGTCGTCCAATATCACGTTCATAAAGAAACATGAATTCGGGTCGGATCCATATTCGCGCAGAAAACAGATCTGAAAATTGGTCCACTCATCGGAAGGTTCCCGGAGTTTGAACCGTCGGATCGAGCTGAAATTTTGAGGGGTGGGAGATATAAGAATTACGCAGCCGATCAACGGTTAGATCTTCCAAAGGACGTCCGAGCTAGATTCTGGATACCACGCTCCAAACTCGTCTAGATTCCCGTCCAGATTCGACAGGGCTCCGGTATATCGGAGATCGCCGGAGATTCCTCCATCGGAACTCGGCGAAATTTTGCATGGTTGTTGTAGACTTAATTCCGCACAATTCTACTGAAGCAATCGTTAAAATGACACTCGAGAAAGCGGCGACAACGAATACGAATCCGCTGTATAGAAAAACAGCACGGTCGCCCGAGGACAATGTTGAAGTTGAGCCCCCGGGCTATATGGATGATTCCTCCACGATCTTGATAGAGATCGGAGTTGATATTGATGAAGGCCCTTGTCCGAACATGACGATCGAAGATGGAGCGCAGTCCTCGGTCGAGCCAAGGTGACCAGTCGAGCCGGCGACGAAGATGCCGACGTCGCAGTTGATCTGCGGGCGAGCCATTGATCCTTTGCCGATCACACAACGGAACTCTCAGTGAAAGCACCATTTTCGGTGTCAAAACCGGCAGACCTCGGGGTAGGGGGTCCCGAGCTGTGGATCTAGGATCGATGGTAACAGAGATGATGAACACGGTGTTTTACCCAGGTTCGGGCCCTCTCTATGGAGGTAAAACCCTATGTCCTGCTCTTGTTTATATTGATGAAGTATCAAGGTACATAGTTGATCTACCTCGAGATCATATGTTCTGGTCTAAACCCAAGGGGTATGATGAGTAATGTCATAATCTATCTATCAACGAGCCTGGCCTCGGCTTATATAATGTACCGGAGGCCCAGGATGACCAGAGTCCTAGTCGGCTACGTTGGTGGAGAGGAGTCCTTGTCTTGATCACCAAGTCTTGTGGAATCTTCCTTGTATATGTCATCGGCTGTCCGAACTGGCCCATTAGTGAACTGCCATGTGGGTCCTCGGCCCAACCCACTGGTCGGGAGACGACATGATGAGTACCCCCTATTCGAGGACACCTGTCAGTCGCCTGCACCTTAACAGAACCAAGGGTAAAATTCATGGCGGTATTTATGCGACTCGTTTAGCGAGTCGTTTTAACATTCAGATTCGCCAACATGATTACCGTTTAACCAAGGTTTATTTAGATCGCCAGGCTATGGCAGCTCATCAATTTATTGATGGCGAGAACACCACTATTCATACTCCTTACAACCTGGTTTTCAGTGTGGATACCCGTGATATTATTCTGTTGCCTGCACCTGCTTTGTTTGATTCTATTGCCAGGAGAGGATACAAGATCATGCCAGAGGACATCGTCGCCTACCGTAACAACCAGGCAGCGGTTGAGGAGGAGCCTCAGGAGTGGGACCCTCAAGTACCCGCTCCACAGCACTTCAACATGGGACCCGAGGGTTACTACGAGTGGTGATTACCAAGCTAGGCCAAAAGCCTAAGCTTGGGGGAGTACGTATTTCCACCGACATTATATTCATGTTCACACATTTCATTCCAGTTGTCGGTGTTCACACTTTTTCATTGTATTATCCATGCTAGATTTATTTTCTCACTTTCTTCTTGTGTGTTTGAAAAACTTTGAGAAAATCCAAAAAATATTTCTTGCTTCTTTTCGGTTTTTTCTTTCTAGTTTAATTAGTTGTAGTGTTTAAAAGAAAACCCAAAAAGATTTCCTTGTTCTTCTTTTGCTTGTTGGGAGCTTTCCTGTGTAAATAGTTTTTCTCGTTTTTGTCTTTCTCTTTAATTTGCTTTGCTCAAGAAAAACTAAAAACTCCAAAAATATTTCAGTGCGTTTCTCTGAATTTCTTTTCCCTTTATTGAGTCATACCGAGGAGAAGACCACGATGAAAATGTTGAGTGGCTCTCATATGCATTACTGTTGATCTAACAAAGAGTTCAAATTGCCTTGTCTTCTCCTCTTGAATAAAATGTTTGCAGATTCCATCTTAGTCCACGGCACTCTTGCACTATTATTATTTTCATATCATTCGGTCGTGCAAGTGAAAGGCAATAATGACGATATTTGATGAACTGGCTGTGGCAAAGAGAAACGGGTATGAACTCAACTTGTTCTGTTTTTGTAAACATGTTTAACCTAGTATCCATGATTCAGCCTATTATGATCAAACATGTTTGCAATGACAATTAGAGATTATAGTTTCTCATGCCATGCTTAAGTAGCTAGGAGTGGATAATGATTTATCTTGGATGTCAACATGCATTAAAATGATTGTGATGTAGTATGATGATATGGTATCCTCCTCTGAATGTTCGAGTGGCTTGACTTGGCACATGTTCATGCATGTAGTTGAATCAAAACCAACATAGCCTCTATGATATTTATGTTCATGGTGTTCATATCCTACTCATGCTAGTATCCAATGTTACTTATGCATAATGCATGTTCATGACCATTTTCGCTCTCTAGCTGGCCGCTTCTCAACCTATTTGCTAGCCTTCGCCTGTACTAAGTGGGAATATTGCTTGTGCATCAAAGTCCTAAAACCCAAGTTATTCCAGATGAGTCCACCATACCTACCTATGTGCGGTATTACCCTGCCGTCCTAAGTAAATTTGCACGTGCCACCTCTAAAAACTTCAAATAAACATCCGTTTTTGTGTGCCTGGATTGTTCATAGAGTGACAGGGATTCCCAGTCCCGAGAGGGGTGGTAATAGGGATTCCCAGTCCCGAATTCAAAAATTGCAAATAATTAAACAAAACTCCCCCGGGACTGATGTTGGTATGGACGGTACCCATGGATTCGGCTAGCCGTGGAGTGTGTTTGTTGGTGGAGGGGGAGTAAACCTTTACTTTTATTGCTTGGGAACCGCCACTAATGTGTTTAGCATGGAAGATATCGATAACCAATGGTCACGAAGTAAACAGGAAGGGTGCATTTCTCAAAATTTCATTTATCTCTGTTTAAAAAATCTGAGCACTGGCACCGCTGCAAATCACTACTTCCCTCTGCGAAGGGACTATCTATTTAATTTTATGTTGTGTCGTCACCTTCTCAAATAAGCGCCAGATATGAGAGCACTATTGTCATCCTCATGCATTGTGTGTAGCTAATGTTGGATGCATCATGACTGGATCTTTTCTACCATGAATTACAATGTTTAGTTGTTGCTTGAACTTTGGAGGTGCTCTGCATTTATGTTTTGTGGTCTCAGAAAGGGCTAGCGAGATACCACTGTTGTCATATTATATCATGATTGTTTTGACAAAGTGTCGTTTGAGATGCTTTATTATTGCTCGCTAGTTGCTTATGCCATTGATATGAGTTAATATAATTTTTAAGAGTTATTGTCGACATGGTTAGTCATAATCTTTGCTGAAAACCAGGGTGCTACTTCAGCTTATTTATGTAAACAAGAGCAAACGAGTTCATAAAAGTTTTTCTTTTTCACTTTCAGTTTATCAACTAAATTGCTTGAGGACAAGCAAAGGTTTAAGCTTGGGGGAGTTGATACGTCTCCGTCGTATCTACTTTTCCTAATGCTTTTAATCTTGTTTTGGACTCTAACTTGCATGATTTGAATGAAACTAACCTGGACTGACGCTGTTTTCAGCAGAACTACCATGGTGTTGTTTTTGTGCAGAAATAAAAGTTCTCAGAATGGAACGAAACTTTTTGGAGAGTTTTTATGGAATAAAAGAAAAATACTGGAGCCAAGAACCACCAGAGGGGGGCCCCTGGGTGAGCACAACCCACCAGGGCGCGCCCCCCTCCTGGCGCGCCCAGGTGGGTTGTGCGCACCTGGTGGCCCCGCAGACCCTGATCCCGACTCCATAAATACCTATATTTGGAGAAAAAAATCAGAGAGAAAGAATTATCGTGTTTCACGAGACGGAGCCGCAGTCACCTCCTGTTCTTCATCGGGAGGCCAGATCTGGATTCCGTTTGGGGCTCCGGAGAGGGGAATCTTCGATCTTCCTCATCACCAACCCTTCTCCATCGCCAATTCCATGATGCTCCCCACCGGGAGTGAGTAATTCCTTCATAGGCTCGCTGGTCGGTGAGGGAGTTGGATGAGATTCATCATGTAATCGAGTTAGTTTTGTTAGGGCTTGATCCCTAGTATCCATTATGTTCTGAGATTGATGTTGCTATGACTTTGCCATGCTTAATGCTTGTCACTTTGGGCCCGGGTGCCATGATTTCAGATCTGAACTGTTTATGTTACCACCATTATATCTATGTTCTTGATCCGATCTTACAAGTTATAGTCACCTATTACATGTTATGATCCGCAAACTCCGGAGTGACAATAGTCGGGATACTTTCCGGTGATGACCGTAGTTTGAGTTCATGTATTCACTATGTGCTAATGCTTTGTTCCGGTTCTCGATTAAAAGGAGGCCTTAATATCCCTTAGTTTCCTTATGGACCCCGCTGCCACGGGAGGGTAGGACAAAAGATGTCATGCAAGTTCTTTCCATAAGCACGTATGACTATTTACGGAATACATGCCTACATTATATTTATGAACTGGAGCTAGTGCCGTATCGCCCTAGGTTATGACTGTTATATGATGAATATCATCCAACAAATTCACTGATCCAATGCCTACGAGTTTGTCACATATTGTTCTTGCTAAGTTACTATTGCTATTGCTACTATTACACTTGCTACAAAATCATTGTTATCACTGTTACTGTTACCACTACTATTGCTACTACCATCAAAACTATCATATTACTATGCTACTAATCATATTGCTGCAGATAATTAATCTCCAGGTGTGGTTGAATTGACAACTCAGCTTCTAATACTTACAAATATTCTTTGGCTCCCCTTGTGTCGAATCTATAAATTTGGGTTGAATACTCTACCCTCGAAAACTGTTGCGATCCCCTATACTTGTGGGTTATCAAGACCTTTTTCTGGCGCCGTTGCCGGGGAGCATAGCTATATTTGTTGAGTCACTTGGGATTATTATCAATCTATCATTATGAAGAATCTAAAGGATACCAAGACTAAGATTTTTCCCTCTAAGACGAGGGCAGGCACGAGGTGAAGTTTCTAAGGTGAATGATGAGAACATGCTAGTTCTCAGGAAAGCAGCAAACCTTGACATCGGTTATTCACCCAACCTAGGGGCAATCCTTTTTTTACACCTCGCGCATCAAGCAAATCACACACAAGGAGATATCGTGTATGGAGGAGTGATCACCATGTTGGCCAACTCCCTTGGTCTCAACTACAATCATCTTCGCCCCATTGTCGGTAACACCCTTGTTAATATTCGTGTTCTCACTAGCGTTGAAATGGTAGTAGTTCATAATGGCCATCATTGCATTAGAATTCCTGGAGTGGCACACTTCTTGCATACTCCAATGCCTAACCGTTTCTCCATCGAGCATGGACAATTGCATTATGTTGCATAGGAAGGAGATGCAGTTTTTGACCAAGAAGGCCCAAAACCAGAACAAGTAGATGAAGAAGAACTCGCCACTGATGAAGAAGAGGAGCAGCCCCAAGAGCAGCTACAACAAGGAGACTACACCACCTATGCGGACTTCAATAGCCTCCAGGGATCTATCCAAGATATGAGCAACCTCGCGAGTCTCTTCGAGGCACGTTCGCCTACATGAACACGAACTTCTCCAACTGGAGCCAAGCATGGGCTCCTGACCAAATGCCGCAATGATCTCGCTGGTTTGGGCTTGCAAAAGCCTAAGTTTGGAGGAGGTTATCACCACTTCTACATCGAGATGAGGCGGTATTTGAATAATTTGTAATGAGGTTGTACTTAAGCTCGTGGAGCTTCAAAACACTCGTGTTGGTTTGTTCCAATACTTTGCTCTTATTTGCTTTTGCTTTTTATTTTTCTTTTGCCTTTGCGAATTTTCGGTTGCAAGTTAGTTTTTAAAAACCAAAAAACCAAAAAAAATAGAATTAGCTTTGCTTTGCTCTTGTTCTTGTTCTTTATCTTTCTCTTTGGAGTTTGCATTTTTTTCCAGAGGAGTTGATCTACGCTGGACAACGAGGAATGCAAGAGTAAGGAAGAGAAGTGTGTAAATTCGCAACCGTGAAGGTATGTCCTACAACCCCCGTCTTTTGCACTTGAAATACTTAGAGTAGATGTAGTAGTAATATGTGTGATATGTGCAGACGGGAGTAAGTCTTGATAATTAAGACAAAGGGTGGTGACGGCCGGTTGTCGAAGGCGCAACAGCTGCGACAAACGTTGAAGTCACTGGATCCGACTCCATAGCAACGAAATAAGATACGACGGTGGAGACAAAATCCATGTCTTTATCGATGGGGCTTGGGAAGATCAGAAGTGGTCAAAGGCAATGCTACGACGATTAAGGGGAGGTGGTGACACAGGCAGGAAAAGCAGCGAGAGAAGAAAATGATGTTCGCACCAAACCATTTTTCGGACAGAGTACGCTCTAAATGTCTCCAACAATCAAGCTTGCGAGCTCGGTTGGAAGCGCCCTTCAAAAATTATGGCAACAGAGAATGGGATGACGATTTTGCTATAGCAGTCTTTTGGATAAAACGTGCTATAATGACATTTATTATGGCAATCGGATGCTCCGCTGGAGTTGCTCTTTCCCACACTTTCAGCTAGTAGTAAGGCAAACTCCAACACACAACCCCAAATGGTCCTGCCGCGTCCGTTTGTGGGTAAACGGACACAAAATGTGACCCAACGCGCAGGTGCAAACGGACAAACGTTCGTTTTTTGTCTGCTTTTGACCCATTCCCGGCCCAACTTTGGGCCACGTTTGCGTCGAAAGGGACACGCGCAGACGGGTGGGACGCACGTCCTTATTCCCCCTAGCCCGCCCGTTGGGGAACAACCCACTTTTCTCTTCCACTGCCCTCCCTCCGCCCTAAGCTCCTCGCCCCCCGCCATCACCGCCACCACCTTGTCTGTACCCCATTTTCCCGGCCATGCCGCTTTCCTGCAAGGCCGTCCAAACCACGACCATGCCAGGCCATAGCCGGACCATGCCCGCATTTTGGAGGAGCTTTTTGCCGGCGTTCGTGGTTTTTTGTTGCCGATGTGAGAGAAGCTATGGCCCCGGCGCTGCCCATCAACCACAACAACTTCTGGCAGGCGCCGCATAGCCACAGGGTGCCCCCGCCAACGCCAACCTTGCTTTGTTGCCTACAAGGGGAGCTCGAGGTGCTCTTTCCGGGCGCGTCTCCACCATGACCGCAAGGTGTTCGACGCTTAGCTCACAAGGTACCATGGATAGCGGGGATGAGTATTTCTTTCACAACTTCATTTGTTCATCGAATGACGAAGAGTTTGTGGTGGCTGCATTGGTCATCAATGACCACATTGCTAGGCAGCGGCCTCGGTTCAGGGGATCAATCCTGGGTCATGCTCCGGCCTTGAACCGCAATAGGGAGAGCAGCCACACCCTACTCTATGCCGATTACTTTGAGAATACCACACTCTTCAAACCACCAATTTCGCCAACGCTTTTGAATGAGAAGAGATGTGTTCAATCGTATTCGGGAGGGAGTGGTAGGATGTGACCCATACTTTGAGTGCAAAGAGGATGCCCTTGGCAAGCTTGGCTTCTCCTCTTATCAGAAGTGCACTGCAGCTATTCGCATGCTTGCATATGGAATTCCTGGCGATCTTGTGGATGAGTATGTGCGTATGAGTGAGTCTACATGTCTCCTGTCAATGTATAGTTTCTGCAAGGCCATGGTGGTAGTGTTCGGCCCTGAGTACTTGAGAGAGCCAACTGCCGCTGATACAGAAAGGTTGTTGGCGATCAATGCCGAGAGGGGCTTTTCGGGCATGCTTGGTAGTATAGATTGTATGCGCTGGAAGTGGAAGAACTGTTTATTTGCTTGGTAGGTACAAGGGGCATGTGAAAGGTGCCACTATCATACTAGAAGCGGTGGCTTCATAAGATCTGTGTATATGGCATTCTTTCTTTGGCCTGGCTGGTTCTCACAATGATATCAATGTGCTTCAGCGTTCTCTAGTGTTTGCAAGGCTTATAGAAGGCCACTCCCCAAAGGTCATCTTTGAGATAAATGGCCACCATTACAACAAGGGATATTACCTAGCTGATGGTATCTATCCTCAATGGTCAACTCTTGTGAAGACCATACGCAATCCACAAGGAGAGAAGAGACAAAGATTTGCCCAAATGTAAGAGAGTGCTAGGAAGGATGTGGAGCATGCTTTTGGTGTGCTTCAATCTAAATGGGGCATCGTTCGAAACCTTGCACTGACATGGAGCACTCAGAAGCTTTGGGAGGTGATGACTGCATGTGTGATCATGCACAACATGATTGTAGAGGATGAGTGTGGTGATAGCATCGATGACCAAGGGTTTGATTTTCAGGGTGAAAATGTTGAGCCTGAGCACCAACTGCAACCTTTGAACAATTTGCCCAATTTCATCATGAAATCCGTGATTGGCATACTCATATGCAGATCCAGGATGACTTGGTTGAGCACATGTGGGCTCACATTGGCAACCAGTAGATATATCACTTCATTTCTATTCAAGACAGCTTTGTCTGGGTTGTAAAAACTATTTGTTTGTGTTTTTATTTGGACGTGGAACTATTTGTTTTGTAAAACTATTTGCAATGTTTGATTTATTTTGTTATTTGCATTACTTCGATAAATAATACACGGTTTTGAATTTTTTCAAAAATAATACAGCGTCAGGTTCGCTAAAGCCGATTGGGTTCAGTTAAGTTAGGTGAAGCCGATTGGATGCAGTCAGCTTTGCCTAGGCTGATTAGGGCCCACTCGGCCACACGGTGGCCGATGAAGTGGCTGAGCCATGTCACGGGAAGCTAGTCAGGCTGGCGAGGCATGCAGTCGGCCACGCCGAAGCTGACAGGCCTGTCTGCCACGTCGAAGCCGGCTAGTGGCCAGTACGGCTCGACCCGTTCCTTCTTCCTCCTCTCTTCTTCTTCCTTCCTCCTTATTTGCTTCTCTCACCTACACGAAAAAAGGTCGATTTAATACCCAAATTTGAGCCGATTTCTTGCCCATTTTCCACCGTGGTTGCATTCTAGAGGGTTGGGGGAGGCAAGGGAAACCTTGATCTCGTGATGGGATAGCTCATGGTGGTCGTGGTGATGGCTGTGGTGGTGGTGGAGGTGGTTGTGGTGCTGCCCATGGTGGTGGTGTGCATGGTCCTGTTGCTGCTGCTCCAGTGACTGAAGGCCGCCGAATGGAGTTGCTTCACATGCTTCAAGGGTAAGATTCAACTGGCATTTTGTCTGTCATATTTGCATACGTGTGCGAATATTTGGTTATAGTTTGTCCGGTAGTATTCGGTAATATATTTATATGTGGTGTGCGATTATTTAGTTGGTCCGGTAATATATTTAGATGTCAAATATTGAGGTGTGCGAATAGTTTTAGTTGGTCCGGTAGTATTCTTTATTTATGTAGGTTGAATACTATAGACAATATTATGTCCTGCAGTTTAATAGTTGTCCATGTTGAATACATTTTTAGGTCAGCAGAGATGTCTGATGTAGTGAAGTTCGTTTTTACTATGGTCCTAGTACTGTCCAAACAAATGAGATGGGAGCTGATCTGAGTGATTTTCAGTACGTAGAGGTGCCACTGACTGCCCCTCAAACATGGCCTATTAATCAGTTGACAGACTAGTTGGCAGGATGTTTAGGGCTTAATACTGAAACATACACCATCGGTGTTCATGCATTGTGGACCCAGTCAAGTTCAACCGTTTACTTTTATTTGTGGCCAATACAGCGAGACTCTCAGTGGGTGCACTGGTTACAAGGTTGCGAAAGCAGGGGATGCCATCCTGTCGCCTTAGTGCTTCCCATCGTGTAGGAGGTCAGTGCACCTGAAGGCGAGGGTGGTTACGATCCTGGCTAGAGCAGTGAAGGGATGCATGGTTCACTGTCAAATTATGTGTCAAATGCTGGAAATGATGGTTATGAATCAGCGCAGAGCAGTCAGGTAGAAGGAGGAAATGCTGATGGTTATGTCAGTGGCAAGGCGAATGCTGACGAGATAGATGGGCACATGCAAAACCAGATGGAAGATGAAGATACAAATGGTGATAGTGGTCATTCCGATGATTCCAATGAGTCGGATGAAGAAGAGAACACAGAGGAGGCACCTAATCCTGCATCATGGAATTAGAACTTCTCATTTGCAATGACCGTGAATGATGGCCATGATTCTGCCTGGCAATATCATCACAACAACATTGCGACGGGTGCTATGTATTCCAATAAGGAAGCTCTGAAGGATGCATTCATTAAATGGGCAATGTCAATGCAAAGGGTTTTTAGAACTCAGGTGTCAAGTCAGAAATACTTGACAATGGTATGCAAGAACATACATTGTCCCGACAGGGTGCATGGCTATCTCCCTAAGTATGGCAAAAGTTGGGTGATCGGTGACTTAGTACATCACACTTGTGTTATTCCCAGTATCTCTCAAGATCATGGTAACCTTTCATCCACACTTATTGCTCGGTTGCTTTACAGTGACATAGTGGAGAGCAAAGTGATGGAAGTGAAGGCTATCCAGACAAAAGTCTTCGTCAGGTTGAAGTACAAAATTTCTTATGGCAAGGCTTGGAGGGCTAGGCATAGGGCGCTTGAGACCAGATTTGGTTCGTATTTCGATGCATATGACTTTGTTGTTCGGCTCCTCCACACACTGCAGGACTGGAATTCAGGAACCTATGTCGACATCCAAGACTTCTTCAAGCCAGAGTTCCCAAGTATGAAGGTGCTGCATTGACTGTTCTTCTCTTTCGGTGTATGCACCGAAGCTTTCAGTCATTGTCGACAGGTGATATGTGTAGATGGCACTTTTCTCACTGGCAAGTACAAGGGTCAGATCCGGACCGCCACTGGTCAAGACGGCCAAAATCACGTCATCCCACTTGCATTTGCTTTTGTGGAGAGCGAGAACATTGAAAGTTGGACATGGTTCTTCAGGCAACCGAAAATAGCAGGTTTGCAAGATAAGTCGAATGTGTGCATCCTTCATGATACGCATGCATGTATACTCAGTGTGATAAAGAAACTGACAAACCCTGGGCCTGAAGAACAAACTTCATGGCAGGACTTGCAGATTTGTTGGTGCGTGCGCCATATGGGGGCCAATTTCTTCTCGCAGTTCAGAAATAAGAACCTTATGAATCTGTTCAAAAAACTCTGCAAGCAGAACCAGGTATGGAAGTACCATTTGATACGTGGCAGACTTAATGTGTGCACGCAGAGACATGTTAGGGACAGGAAAGCTGCACGAGATGCAGCTGTGAGGGCACATATAGCAGCAGTAGCTGCATAGTTAGCAACAGGAACAACGGCCGTGGAGGAAGAACCTGTTGGGCTTTGTGACTTGCCAGGATTTGACCCTCCTGGTACTAGGAGAAGGCTTGGGAGGACGATTAAAACCTTTGAACAGTGGATAGAGCATGAGCCTTTGGAGAGGTGGTTTTTGCTGCATGACACACATGGAGCAAGGTATGGTGTCATGACTACCAACCTCGCTAAAACATATAACTTTGCCCTTAGAGGAAACCGGGCTTTGCCACTTACACACATCGTTGAGGGTATTTTCTATGGCACGATGAAGTATTTCAGAGATAGACATCAAAGAGCTGAGCTACATATCATGAACAACCCAAACACAAATTACGGTGAAAGGGTTATGAAGTACAAGAATGAAAAGATGGAAAAATCTAGGCCACACACTGTAGCCGCCATCGGAAATCAAGAAAGAAGGTTTGAGGTCCACTTACACTACAAAAACAGACACATCCGTCACATTATGGCCCAAACGAAAACTTTTTCTGTCATGGTTATGACACTTCTATGACGATAATTGTGACAAAACACGTATCATCATAGATGTGGTGGGATCCTACTTTGGCAAAAACATTATGACATAAAATGGGCTTTTCATCTTGGGCGGGCTGGAGATGCACCTGCATGACATTGTTTGGGCTGTCCATGGCGTAAAATATCGTGGTAGAAGTGAGGGTGAGGAAAAATTCAGGGAGTTCCCAGTTATGGTGGGTGGTCAGGGCCGAGCGATGCAGCGTGGTTTGCGCGTTTCCCTCGTACGTATGCGCGTGTGTGCGAGGCGTCCGCTAACTGAACCCGAGCGAGCCGTTCGCTTACTGAACCCGAGCGATCACACTAGCTAGCTACATACTGAACCCGAGCGATCCCACTATGTACAGAAGCCGATCGATCGAACCCTTCACTGCTAATTGAACCCGAGCGATTCCTTCGCTGCTAACTGAACCCAAGCGTGCTGTGCTACTTCTTGAGCTTGCATTGGTTTTTCCCTTGAAGAGGAAAGGGTGATGCAGCAAAGTAGAGATAAGTATTTCCCTCAGTTGAGAACCAAGGTATCAATCCAGTAGGAGGAACACACAAGTCACCAATGGTTGCACCTACACAACTAAATAAATACTTGCACCCAACGCGATAAAGGGGTTGTCAATCCCTTCATGGTTACTTGCAAGGATGAGATCTGATAGTGATAGATATAAAAGAGAAGTAAAAGTGCAAAATAAGATAAAGGTAAATAAATTGCAGCAAGGTAATTTTTGGGTTTTTGGTTTTGTAGATATTAAAATAATATGATAGAAGATAGACCCGGGGGCCATAGTTTTCACTAGAGGCTTCTCTCTTGAAAGAAAGCATACATCGGGTAAACAAATTACTATAGAGCAATTGATAGAAAAGCGCATAGTTATGATGACATCTAAGGTAATGATCATGAATATAGGCATCACGTCCATGACAAGTAGACCAACTCCTGCCTGCATCTACTACTATTACTCCACACATTGACCGCTATCCAGCATGCATCTAGTGTATTAAGTTAACAAGAACAGAGTAACGCCTTAAGCAAGATGACATGATGTAGAGGGATAGATCCAGTCAATATGAATAAACCTCACCTTTTTATCCTTAATGGCAACAATACAAATATGTGTCATGTCCCTTTCTGTCACGGGGAATAAGCACCGCAAGATTGAACCCATTACAAAGCACCTCTCCCATTGCAAGAAAAATCAATCTAGTTGGCCAAACCAAATCAATAGATGGGAGAGAAATACAAAGCTATCTTAATCATGCATAAAAGAGTTCAGAGAAGACTCAAATAATATTCATAGATAATCTGATCATAAACCCACAATTCATCGGATCTCAACAAATGCACTGCAAAAGAAGATTACACCGAATAGATCTCCAAGAACATCGAGGAGAACATTGTATTGAAGATCAAAGAGAGAGAAGAAGCCATCTAGCTACTAGCTATGGACCCGTAGGTCTGTGGTAAACTACTCACACATCTTCGGAAGGGCAGCAAGGTTGATGTAGAAGCCTGTCGGATTCCGGGCTCCGCAGACCCAAAGAAGGTTCGAACTCTGGGGCGTGTGCGAAGAACTCAACCTATCAGCCAACTAACGCACCGCCCTACAGCCTAGCTGGATTTGCCTCACGAGGGGCTGAGGATGAACTAGTACAAGGGAAGAACAACCTCGCGAGGTCTGCTCTAGTGTGGGTGTGAGCTGAGGATCCGATCCCCGGGGTTCGTCCCCTTCTATGGTGATGGCTAACCTATATTTATAGTGGCCTCAGTCCTCTTCCTCCAAAACGAAGGTGGGAAGGGATCCCACAGTGGCCAATTTGAAAGGGGACAAGTAGTACATCTTATCCTGACGAAAGGTGGTCTTCGCCTGCAAAGCCTCTGGTCGTGACGCTGCGGTGGGCTCGGCGATGACATCCGTCCTACCGTTCTGGCGGTCTTGGTCTTATTGCACGGGAATGGAAACCTTTGGGTGATTCCTCGGGACCCCGCGCCTGCGCTTGCCTCCTTAGCACCAAAGAGGAAACCTGCTGCTCTGCACCCGCTAGCGCCCGCCTGGCCTCGGTTGTCATGGCTTGCGTCACCTCGGCCTCATGAGGTGGGTACCTGCATAGAAATCTCCGCTCATCAGGAGGCAACCCGTGGAGGCCGCTCCCTCTGGAGGTCTTGATGTCGCCCGCCTCGGGAGGCTTGGCCCCTCGCGAGGGTCTTGGCTTGTTGTTGTTGGAAACGGGCCATACCAGGCCGTCGATGAACCCATGCCATGGGCTGCAGGCAGGCAAGTCTGGGTACCCTGGTTCCCAGAATGCCGATAGTAGCCCCCGGGCCCAAGGCGCGCTCGGACTTGGCTTCGAGGCGAAGCCAAAGAGCAAGGGCGAAGCGCTGCGGGCCCCAATCGCCTGCGGGCCAGGCTGACGCGTGGCACTTGATGGGACGTGGGCGTCTCCACTTCTCCATGCCGCCTCGACAACTGCGCGACTTGACAACTGCCTGATGCATGCAAAAGAAACATCATTGCCCACTGCGCTTGCCTTCTGCTCCCCTTCCTTCCTGTGAACCCGCAGCTTAATTGACATGGAGGCCACCGAAATCCCCCTTCATCTCCATGCTCTCTTCGCCGGCCTGCTGCCTCCGTTTTTCGATTTCTTCAACGCTGTGCTCTCGCATTACTAGATCCATGCACTGCATCTGGATCCTGGGTCCATCATCCTCCTCTCTGCTTTTGCCTTCTTGTGCGAGGCCTTCATGGGTGTCGCCCCGTCTGTGGCCCTGCTCCGCCATTTCTTCTCGCTCCACTTGGTCGACGGCAGGCAATGCTCAGGGTGCGTGTCGTTCCAAGTGGTGGCAGCGACTGTTGGCTCCGGCATCGACTTCACGCTCCGCCCGGACATGAGGGGGTTCTGGAAGCAGTGGGTGTATGTGGACGCCACCGTGCTCAGCCCCCTTCTCCTTCTTCCATCGGAGCTGGCGGAGCCGAGCTCCGGTTGGGGGCACGCGGAGCTCGCTGACCCGCGGATTACGCGTATCTTGTCCAGGATGGCCAAGCTGAGGCAAGAGGGGGTGACGATGGCGATGGTGGTGAAGGAATTTGTCCGATGGCACATTGCTCCGCTCCAGTGTCATACTCGCCCAATGTGGGCTTTCTCCGGCTCCGATGACCCCATAAGGCTCCAGGTGCCCTTGCTCTCCCCCAAGACGTTGCACAGGGTGCTGCAGCTCCTGACTGGTAGGGAGCCCGCCGCACTTCCCGTTGAGGGGCGCCCCTTGTACAACAACTCGAACGGGAAGGCCTTCGCCGAGAAGATGCCGCGCTTCGACGAGTGGGGGTTGCTCCCCGAGGGCCACGAGGGGCCTCGGGAGAACCCCATCTTGGTTGCTCTTGTGCTCGTTGGCCTTGCGGTGCATGCTCTAGAGGTGGGCGCGGTGGAGCAAGCACCGCCGAGCACTCCTGAGGCGGCCGCCGGAGAGCGAGCACCACCGAGAGCTCCTGAGGTGGCGGCCTACACCCTCGTGAGCGGCATGGGAGGAAACCCGTCCATGGGGGCAGCTGCCGCCCCTGCCGCGAAGGGCCGCGCGCCGGCCTGCGACGTGTCCTCTCCAGACCCCGGGGTGTCCCACTAGAGGAAGGCGCTTGGGAGCCACTGCGTCCCCGCTCCCCGAGCCCTGAACAAGAGGAAGTGGATAGCCGTGGATGAGTAAGTACCTTGCCCTTCTTGATTTTCGTATATCGCGTCTTCTCCTAACTATTGCCCCTCAGGATCCCTTGTGTCGCGGTGGTGAGCCCGCCCGGAGCACGACCTCCGGAGGCCTCTGATTCGGTTGCGCCCCCGGGCCCCCTGAGCCGGGCGACTGCGCGCGGGGTGGTGTCCGTTCATGAGCCAGGGCCGCCGTTGGAGGGCCACAGGCAGGCACTCCCGACGTCCTTCTTCCGAAGCAACTTTTGGGGCACGGGGGCTATCCCGAGGGCCCCTCCACAAGTCCTGGCTGGTGCTTGGGCGACCCGCGTGACGGCTCCATCTTCAAGCAGCGGGGCTGGACCACCCGTGCCCCATCCATGGCCCGGGGCGCAGTCGAGGGAGCTCCGGCCACCGGTCCCCCGTCGGGGACGGGTGAGCCATTTCGTGCTCCTCCGGCAGGCCGGGGCATGGAGGAAGGGCCCGGCCGAGCGTTGGAGCTCACACGCGGGCGCAGTGCCGTCCGTCACGACTTTCTCTGGGAAGCGACGAGCGCGCTAGGCCACCTCGGGGCAGAGCTTGTCGACGTCGACACGTGGCTCGAGGCGGAGGGCCTCTGCCTGGTGCGCGAATGGCGCCAGCTGAAAGTCGCCATCAACCTCGGGCGCTTATAGCACGAGCGCACCTGCGCGGAGGCCGAGGAGTCCCTTGCAGCTTCTCGGGAGGCCAACACCCACACCCTGGAGGAGGCGCGAGCCACGGATCATCGTCGCGAGGTGGCCGAGGAGCGCGAGAGGGAGCTTCGAGCCTCAAATGCCGCTCTTGAGCGGCAGGTCCAGGCGCGCAGAGCCACTCTTGCGGTGCCATCGGGTGGGACCCCCACGGACGAGGCGGGAGCCCGGGCGCACGAGGACGCACTGGCGCTCGAGGCATTGGAGCACAGCCTGGAGCGCGAGCGACTAGTGATGATGGAGTGCCAAGTAGCCACAGCCAAAGATGCCCTCGCCTCTCGGGAGGCGAGGATCCAACATGAGGTCGACTGGAAGGTGGCCGAGATCCGCGAGGCCCTTGTCGAGGAGTATTGCCAGAAGCTGGGGCTCCAGGAGGCTTGCTTCAAGCGACGGCACGCTAAACTGTAGGGCAAGACCGATGCCCTCAAAGCGCAGCTGGCCACGGCCAAGCGGCGCGAGAAAGCCACCGAGGCGGCCCGGGCCACTGCTGAGGCCGAGCTGTCCTCCCTTCATCAGCAGGTCGAAGGTGTTACGTCCCTCGTGGAGAAAGCCTCGGACGAGGCGGGCCACCGCCGAACGCTGCATCACGAGCGTTCCTTGATGTTCGAGGACCTCAGGGTCAGGACCAACCGGGCCCTAAGCACCATCTGCGACGAGAGCATCTCCCGCCCGTACGAGGCTGATGATGCCGGCTACCTCCGCTTCTTCACCCAGGTCGTGACCTGCCTCGAAGGCGGGGCCGCGAAGGTGCGCCAGCTCATCGAAGAGAAGAGCCGCGACCTTCTTGGGTGCGCGTTCTCGCATGTCTTCAGCCACCTCCTTAGCCTCGATCCCGACTTCGACTTCAGCGTCGCGATAGCTCCCGTGCCCGGAGTAATCCAGGGCGACCTGGTGAGCTGGGTTGACGAGCACGTGGACGACCTGATCGCGGAATTCGCCCTTGCGACGATGTGGCTGCGCTCGCAGCCGAAGAGGACAAAGCCGATGGTGCTGATGATGACAACGATGCCGACGGTAGCGCGCCTCGCTAGGCTTGTATTTCCCTATTTGCCTGCCAAAATTTCGAATAGGGCCCCGCGGGGCGTGAAAGCATTTTTTGGAGGGGGTTTCCCTGTAATGCGTGAAACAATGATGTGCTCTCTAAATTACTTTCGAAAATATGATGTCGTGAGCCAGAGAGCTCCTGACTAGAGTAGTTGGCGTGGCTTAGCTTTTGTACTGGCGACCTTGGATGGGTCCTTGTATCGCAAGGACGCGTTTCTCCTGAGACGGGCCCTCCGGAGCCCCCAGTCCACTGAGACGGGCCCTCCTGAGCCCCAAGTCCGCGGGATCCTAGGGCCTCCGGGTGCGCCTCTGCCAGGCGTCGAACTCCTGACACTGAGTGCCCCTGAGGTCCAGGGCTGAATGTCAGGCATGGCGAGTGCCTGCTGGCTCGCTCGAGAGCGCCGCGCGAGGAGCCAAACGCCAAAGCTTTGACAAGGTGTGCGCACGAGCGGACCCATGGCAGTTATGTGCTTGGCCCCGAGGGGGCCCTGATGCCGCTCGGGCTAGCTCAGCTGCGCACGCCACACCCAGCCCTCGATCGCGGCGCGCTCGGGGAGAGAGCAGTAGGCAAGAGCCGTGCCTCCCAAAACACGAACCGAAGGAAAAGGAAACACCGCGAGTCAAAAAAAGATTCCCCCCTTTTCTTTTAATAAGCACAAGAAGTTTCAAATTTCATTCCAAAGGCAATAAATCGGATTACAAAAGAGGGCAAACAAGACGGCCTCGTCCGGCGTCTACACTGGTCTTCTAGTCTTCCCCCAGCGCGGAGCATGGGGCCTCCACTGGGCGTGGGCATAGCCATTGGGGGGGCAGTGTCGACTGCCAGCACGGAGCATGGTGCTTCCACTTGGACGTGGGTGGGAGCCCCCGTGAGGCTCAGGGGCAGTGCTCAGGAGACTCCGGGGCATGTACATCCCCACTCATTATTACGTGAGAGTGTCACGAGCGGAGACTTGAGGGGCGCTTCTTGCCCCCTGGGCAGGAACCCCGCTCCGCGCATACCCCGGCCACCGTTGGGGCGTCCGAAAACCAGGACAGGACCAACGGGCAAGGGGCTACGCGAGCGGTGGTTAGGGGGCCGTGGCCCTCCCCCTGGGGGGAGGGCTCGCCGGCACCTCCCCCAGGAGAAGACCCACTTCTGGGTGACACACGCCACCGTAGCGGTGGCGCCACACGCCCCGTGACACGGGGGGAGCCTTGGCATTGGGCCCCCACTGCATGCAGGGCGTGTACCTGCGCGACCTCCTGGCACACCCTGCTAGCCCAGGGCGGGGCCAGCCCCTGGAGGTGCGCCGTCCTGGCGCGGTCTACCTGCGATCCAAAGTTAGCGCGGCATGTCCAAAAAAGATGGGTCGTAACTGACAGCTGTTGCTGTGGGAGGCGTCGTTAGGGCGTTGGGTCGGCCCGTGGAGGGCCCCGGCCCTGCATGGCCTTGGCGACTCCGCTGTCCAAGCCGATGAGGGGAACACGCACGGGCTTCTCCTCTACCCGTACAACGAACCCGTCGGAGGCGGCATGGACGCTCCAAGGGCCATCACTCCGAAGCCAGCCCCCAGTCCCTTCGCTCTGCCCCCCATCGTCCTTGGCGCCGGGTCATGCCGGCCAGGGGGCGGTCCTTCGGCGTGGCTCCAGGAGGGGTCGCCTACCCTGTCCGCGCTTCGGGGAAATGCATCTTGGGCTGGGTAGGCGGTGTTATGCGATAGGCCCCTGCCGCGAGATCCTTCGGGCTCCCCTTGGAAGGGCGAGCGGACGACGCGGGGGCAGACGCGACCTCCTAACGGTGTCGGAGACGCGGGCAGGATGCAGAAAGGTGTCGCGCCCTCGCAGCCGGTGTCGAGCAGCTCGGCGACCCGGCCGAGCAAGGCGTCGTGCCCGCTCTCCGCCAGCCTGCATCGCAGTAACTCGCGCGCCATGTGGAGCGCAGCGTGCGTGTTCGCCTGCTCTCGGCGAGCACGCAGGGACGACGCCACGGCGTAACCGGAAGACCGTGCGGTGACACAAGTGCGGTGCCGCACGGGGGAGGGCAGAAGTAACTCGTGCCGCTGATGGCCAGTGACACCAGTGGGTGCGCCGGTCGTGGGGAGCATGGGGTGATGGGCTCCGCAGCCGGGGGGTGCCGCCTAAGTGTCTCTGGCGGTCCAATGCTCGGCGCAAGCTCGGGGAACCCCCTCCATGCAAGCGACAGGGTGGGGGCGGAGCGAAGGTTGGAGAAGAGCCCCGACACGCCCCTACCTGGCGCGCCAAATGTTGGATTCCGGGCTCCGCAGACCCAAAGAAGGTTTGAACTCTGGGGCGTGTGCGAAGAACTCAACCTATCAGCCAACCAACGCACCGCCCTACAGCCTAGCTCGATGAACAAGGAAGAAAATGGACACGACTGTTTACCCAGGTTCGGGCCACCTTGCGGTGTAATACCCTACTCCTGCTTTGTGGTGGATTTGCCTCACGAGGGGCTGAGGATAAACTAGTACAAGGGAAGAACAACCTCGTGAGGTCTGCTCTAGTGTGGGTGTGAGCTGAGGATCCGATCCCCGGGGTTTGTCCCCTTCTATGGTGTTGGCTAACCTATATTTATAGTGGCCTCGGTCCTCTTCCTCCAAAACGAAGGCGGGAAGGGATCCAACAGTGGCCAATTTGAAAGGGGACAAGTAGTACATCTTATCCTGACGAAAGGTGGTCTTCGCCTGCAAAGCCTCTGGTCGTGACGCTGCGGTGGGCTCGGTGATGACATCCGTCCTGCCGTTCTGGTGGTCTTGGTCTTATTGCACGGGAATGGAAACCTTTGGGTGATTCCTCGGGACCCGGCGCCTGCGCTTGCCTCCTTAGCACCAAAGAGGAAACTTGCTACTCTGCGCCCGCTGGCGCCCGCCTGGCCTCAGTCGTCATGGCTTGCATCACCTCAGCCTCATGAGGTGGGTACCTGCATAGAAATATTCGCTCCTCAGGAGACAACCCGGGGAGGCCGCTCCCTCTGGAGGTCTTGATGTCGCCAGCCTCGCGAGGCTCGGCCCCTCGTGAGGGTCTTGTCTTGTTGCTATTGGAAACAGGCCGTACCAGGCCGTCGATGAAGCCATGCCGTGGGCCGCAGGCAGGCAAGTCTGGGCACCCTGGTTCCCAGAACACTGACAAAGCCCTCCGTGATCGAATCTCCCTCCGGCAGAGTACCGGAAAAGGTCTCTAGATGGGATCTCACGAAGACAGAAACTTGCGGCGGCGGAAAAGTATTTTTGGTGTGCCCTCTGGTCTACGGGGAATATTTGAGTATTTATGGAAGAAGAATTAGTGCTGGAGGAGCAACAGGGGGCCCACAAGCTTGGGGGCGCCCCCCAGGGTGTACCCTGTGATCTTGTGGTTGACTCGTGGCTCTGCTGGCCTCCTCCCGAAGCTTCCAGGGTGTCTTGTGGTCCAAGAAAAATTGTCAAAAAGTTTCGTTCCGTTTGGACTCCATTTGGTATTGATTTTCTGTAAAGACAAAAACAAGGAAAAAACATCAACTGGCACTTGGCACTAGGTTAATATGTTAGTCCCAAAAAATGATATAAAATAGCATAATAATGCATATAAAACATCCAAGATGGATAATATAATAGCATGGAACAATCAAAAATTATAGATACGTTGGAGACGTATCAAGCATCCCCGAGATTAATTCATGCTCGTCCTCGAGTAGGTAAATGATAAAAATAGAATTTTTGATGTGGAATGCTACCTAACATGTTTATCATGTAATCTTTCTTAATGTGGCATGAATATTCAGATCCATAAGATTCAAAACAAAAGTTTAATATTGACATAAAAACAATAATACTTCAAGCATACTAAAAAGCAATCATGTCTTCTCAAAATATCATGGCTAAAGAAAGTTATCCCTACAAAATCATATAATATTGTCATGCTCTATCTTCTTAACACAAAGTATTTATCATGCACAACCCCGATGACAAGCCAAGCAATTGGTTCATACTTTTTAATGCGCTTCAGCTTTTTCAACTCTCACACAATACATGAGTGTGAGCCATGGATATAGCACTATGGGTGGAATAGAATATGATGTTGGAGGTTGTGTGGAGAAGACAAAAAAAGAGAACGTCTCACATTGACGAGGCTAATCAACGGGCTATGGAGATGCCCATCAATTGATGTCAATACAAGGAGTAGGGATTGCCATGCAACGGATGCACTAGAGCTATAAGTGTATGAAAGCTCAAAACCGTAGCTACGACTGGAATCGATCTGAATGAGGCAGTTATGGGACTTGTCTTATATAACAATATATATGGAGGAAGGATTCAAAAAAGGTGGTGGTCAAGGTGTATAATATGAAATCCCTTACTGTTAGGACATAGTGTTCGGTACGACTTAAGGCTACTGGATTGACTTTCTTTAATGTTGCATCTGCTTTCAACTATTTCATAGCCTCCCGTCCCGAGCAAACGTCGAGAGCAGGGTGTTGAGCCAAAAAGTAAAATCCATAGAGTTGGGCCTTCGATTCCACCGGGGCCTTACGGTCTCATAGAGGGGGGGGGGGAACTACCTAACTAAAGAAGAATAGTGCTCATTATAAATAAGAGTAGGCATGGAGAGCTTTTTGAAGGGAAACTTGCCAGCACGTCTGGTCGTTAACTCCTTGCTAGCTACCACCATTTCTAGGATCGACCGACGCCTCACCTGCATGCACAGGTACCTACGTAGTGTAGTTTCGGTCGCACATTCATAATAGCATTCAGACTCATGTGCCTTCCTGAACCAGGTGAGTTCCCTTGCTCCTGCTGCGTACGATTAGCCGGCCTTGCAGCGGCAAAAGGATTAGGATGTCCCCCCATGCTAAGATTCCCTGTGGTTCGGCCGCATTTGGTTAGGGAGCTGGGCTATGCAGAAAGCCCTTTTTTCTAGTATTTACTATAAAATTTGATCCTCTTTTTTTTATAGTGGAGATAGTCGCATGTAATGACAGATCACGGTTAAATCGGCTAAATAGGCTTCCTTTGGTTAGTGAAATAGCCTTTTGCCTTTGATCCCATGAGGGATCAAATCAAGTCCATCTACTTGAAAGCGAACTACTTCACTGAATAGTAGTTCATAATGTCGGTCTTATTCAAGGTTTTGAATAATCTAGCAATACCATTCAGAACAAGGTCGACGAGGAGTGACCGAACACTTGAGGGAACGAACAAGGAAGACCGATCCCAAATAAAAAGAGTTTCCCATGTTAGGAGGAAAGAAAACTAAGTGGGTGTGCATCCAACTTGCTTGCTCATGAAGATCTAGGGCATTTGAGGAAGTCCATCATTGGAATATACAAGCCAAGTTCTGTAATGAAAAATTCCCACTAGTAATATATGGAAGTGACAAAACAGGAGACTCTATATCATGAAGAACATGGTGCTACTTTGAAGCACATGTGTGGAAAAGGAAAGTAACATTGTCCCTTCTCTCTTTTTCTCTCATTTTATTTATTTATTTATTTTTCATTGGGCTCTTTGGCATCTTTTTTTATTTTGGGCTCTTCGGCCTCTTTTTTTTTGTCCAGAGCCTCGTCCCGACTTGTGGGGGAATCATAGTCTCCATCATCCTTTCCTCACATGGGACAATGCTCTAATAATGATGATCATCACACTTTTATTTACTTACAACTCAAGAATTACAACTCGATACTAGAACAAAAATATGACTCTATATGAATGCCTCCGGCGGTGTACCGGTTGTGCGATAATCTAGCGTGACATGTATAAAAAATATGAACGGTGTCCAAGCCACAAAGACTATGTCAACTATATGATCATGATAAACAATATGACAATGATGGTATGTGTCATAATAAAACAGAACAGTGGAAGTTGCATGGCAATTTATCTCGGAATGGCTATGGAAATGCCATAATAGGTAGACATGGTGGCTGTTTTGAGGAAGATATAAGGTGGCTTATGTGTGAAAGAGCGTATCATATTACGGGGTTTGGACGCACTGGCGAAGTTTGCACCACAACTCAAGTGAGTAAGGGCAATGCACGGTACCGAAGAGGCTAGCAAAATGTGGAAAGGTGAGACTGTGTATAATCCATGGACTCAACATTAGTCATAAAGAACTCACATACCTATTGCAAAAGTTTATTAGCCCTCGAAGCAAAGTACTACTATGCATGCTCCTTGGGGGATAGATTGGTAGGAAAAGAACATCGCTCGTCCCCGACCGCCACTCATAAGGAAGACAACCAAATGCTCCAATTTCATAGCATAACGAGAGACCATACGTGCATGCTTCGGGAATCACAAACCTTAACACAACTATTCTTACTAAACAACAATTACTCACTACATGACTCTAATATCACCATCTTTATATCTCAAAACAAATGCAGGGAATCAAACTTCTCATATATTCAATGATCTTCATGAAAGTTTTTTTTATATCCATCTTGAATACCCATCATATTAGGACTAAATTCATAACCTAAGCAAATTGCCATACTACTTATAAGACTCTCAAAATAATATAAGTGAAGCATGAGAGTTCATCAATTTCTTCAAAATATAACCACCGCCGTGCTTTAGAAGATATAAGTGAAGTACTAGAGCAACTACCTAGCTCAAAAAAATAAAAATGAAGCACATAGAGTATTCTAATAAATTCATGATTGATGTGTGTCCCTCTCAAAAGGTGTGTACATCAAAGATTATTGTGGCAAACTAAAAAGTAAATAAAGCAAAGACTCATATAATACCAGATGCTCCAAGCAAAACACATATCATGTGGTGAATAAAAATATAGCATCAAGTAATTTACCGATGGATCGTAGACAAAAGAGGGGATGCCATCCGGGGCATCCCCAAGCTTAGATGCTTGATTGTCATTGAATATTACCTTGGGGTGCCATGGGTATCCCCAAGCTTAGGCTCTTTCCACTGCTTATTCCGTAGTCCATCGAAACTTCACCCAAAACTTGAAAACATCACAATACAAAACTCAACAGAAAACTCATGAGATCCGTTAGTGTAATAAAGAAAATCTCCACCTTTAGGTACTGTTGTAAACTCATTCCAATTTTATATTTGCATTATATCTACTGTATTCTAACTTCACCATGGTTCATACCCCCCGATACTACCCATAGATTCATCAAAATAAGCGAACAACACAACGAAAACATAATCTGTCAAAAATGAAACAATTTGTAGTAATCTGGACTTAAGCAAAACTTCTGTAACTCCAAAAATTCTTAAAAATTAGGACAACATAGGAAATTTGTATCAATCTTATGTAAAACATTCAAAGAAAAAGCATGTTTCTGTGAATTTACAAAATTCCAGAACTAGGTGCAAAAGTTTCTGTTTTTCAGCAGAATCGAATCAACTATCACCCAAATCATCCCAAAGGTCTTACTTGGCACAAACACTAATTAAAATAATAAAACTTAATCATAACAGAAGTATAATTGCATATGTATTAAAAACATAAGCAAAAGCAAAAAACAAACATAAAATAAAATTGGGTTGCCTCCCAACAAGCACTATTGTTTTATGCCCCTAGCTAGGCATTCACAAGTTTAATGATGCTCGCATGAAAGACAATAATTGAAGCACAAAGAGAGCATCATATAGAATGTGAAAATCACATTTAAGTCTAACATACTTCCTATGCATAGGCATTTTATAAGCAAACAAATTATCAAAACAAGCAAAAACTAGCATATGCAAGGAAGAAGAATAAAACATTGACAATCTCAACATGAAGAGAGGTAATTTAGTATCATGAAAATTTCTAGAACCATATTTCCCTCTCTCTTAATAATTACATGTGGCATCATATTAAAATTCAACAATATAGCTATCACATAACATATTCTCTACATGATCCACATGCATGCAAAGTTGACACTCTTCCAAAATAGTGGGATTATCATCAAATAAAGTCATGACCTCTCCAAGCCCACTTTTATCAAAAATTTCATAAGAATGATCATTCTCCAAAGTAATGGGATTATTTTTACCTAAAGTTGACTCTCTTCTAAACCCACTTCCAATATTATTGCAAACATTATTATCAATATCATATTCATCATGATGCTTAAATAAATTTTCAAGATCATAAGAAGAATCACCCCAATCATGATCATTCCAATAAGTAGTGCATATATCAAAATTAGCATCCCCAAGCTTGGGGTTTTGCATATTATTAGCACAATTGACACTAATAGAATTTATAATAACACCATTGCAATCATGCTTTTCATTCAAGGAGCTATCAAGTGTGGGTGCAATAGCAATAATTTCATGTTTAACATAAGGAACTATAGCAAGTTCATCTCCATAAGCATAACTAATATTGGCATCATGGCCATAAGAATAGCAAGCATCATGTTCACCAAGGGGGGATATTTCAATCAAATCAAGGGAATCATAATTATCTATAGATTCATGCATATCATTATTTTCTTCCAAAGCAGCGGACATTCTCTCAATAAATTCTTTAACATAGGCATTATGAGCATACTTTTCATAGCAATATTTACGTATGTCAAAAAAATTAGATTTGTAGAGAGTAATATCATACTTTTTAATCAAAGAAGCAACTTCTTAAGCACCCTTAAAAGCAACAAATTCTTCAATTTGTTCGATATCATAGTAACTATAAACACCTTTGGCATAAGAAGATAAGATTTCATTATCATTACTCACATAGGTAGGAAAGGAGTTTTTTAGGGTTCTCTCAGCAACAAGTAAAATCATAAATTTCACATAGATGCCAAGCATAGCATAGCAAACAATTTATTTCATTCCATAAGAGTCTCCCTTTTTGAGACAAACGGTGACGCAAAAACTGAGCATGCTCATCTAATGATTTTCCCTCAATAACTAGTTGGGGTTTCAGCACAAGCACATATGGATCGAATATGATCCAAGTAGAAAACTTTAAGTGGATCCATAGTTATCTTTATTTTTCTTGTTTCTTTTCTATTTTTGAGTCATGAAGGCAAAACAAGCAAGCAAATAAACAAGAAAAAATAAAAAGGAAAATGGAAGGAAGGCAAATAAAAAGGCAAATATTTTTGTATTTTTCTGAAAATGTTTTAGAAGTGGGGGAGAGGAAAATGATACGTCTCCATTGTATCTACTTTTCCTAATGCTTTTGATCTTGTTTTGGACTCTAATTTACATGATTTGAATGAAACTAACCCAGACTGACATTGTTTTCAGCAGAACTACCATGGTGTTGTTTTTGTGCATAAATAAAAGTTCTCAGAATTGGACGAAACTTTTTGGAGAATTATTTTGGAATATGTAATAATTTCTGGAACCAAGACCCATCGGAGGGGGGGCCCAAGCTGCCCACAAGACCCCAAGGCGCGTCACCGCCCTCTGGCGCGCCCTGGTGGGTAGTGGGGCCCTCGGGGCGCCGCTGACCCTAATTCCGACGCTATAAAATCCTATTTTCAGAGAAAAAAATAGGAGAGGAAGTTTCATCGTGTTTTACGATACGGAGCTGCCGACCTCCTGTTCTTCATCGGGAGGCCAGATCTGGAGCCCGTTCGGGGTTCTGGAGAGGGGGATCTTCGGTCTTCGTCATCACCAACCATCCTCCATCACCAATTTCATGATGCTCCCCATCGGGAGTGAGTAATTCCTTCGTAGGCTCGCTGGTCGGTGAGGAGTTGGATGAGATTCATCATGTAATCGAGTTCGTTTTGTTAGGGCTTGATCCCTAGTATCCACTATGTTCTGAGATTGATGTTGATATGACTTTGCCATGCTTAATGTTTGTCACTAGGGCCCGAGTGCCATGATTTCAGATCTGAACCCTTTATGTTTTCACCGTTATATCTATGTTCGTGATCCAACCTTGCAAGTCATATGTACCTATTACGTGTTATGATCCGTAAACCCCAGGGTGACAGTAATTGGGATACTTTTCGGTGATGACCGTAGTTTAAGGAGTTCATGTATTCACTATGTGTTAATGCTTTGTTCCGGTTCTCTATTAAAAGGAGGCCTTAATAACCCTTAGTTTCCTTATGGACCCCGCTGCCACAGGAGGGTAGGACAAAAGATGTCATGCAAGTTCTTTTCCATAAGCACGTATGACTATTTATGAACTGGAGCTAGTTCTGTGTCGCCCTAGGTTATGACTGTTATATGATGAATATCATCCAACGAAATCACCGATCCAATGCCTACGAGTTTTCCACATATTGTTCTTTCTAAGTTACTATTGCTATTGCTACTGTTACAACTGCTACAAAACTATTACTACTGTTACCGTTACCACTGCTATCGTTACTACTACTACTATCAAACTATCATATTACTGTGCTATTGATCACTTTGCTGCAGATATTTAATCTCCAGGTGTGGTTGAATTTACAACTCAACTGCTAATACTTACAAATATTCTTTGGCTCCCCTTGTGTCGAATCTATAAATTTGGGTCGAATACTCTACCGTCGAAAACTGTTGCGATCCCCTATACTTGTGGGTTATGAAGAACTTTTTCTGGCGCCGTTACCGGGGAGCATAGATATATTTGTTGAGTCACTTGGGATTATTATCTATTTATCACTGTGAAGAATCTGAAAGATACAAGAACCAAGATTTTTCCCTCTAAGACGAGGGGAGGTAAGTGTGACACCCTGGTTTTTGCCACTTTTCTTTTTCTGAGTTTTACTGAATATTTGGTTTGAATTTGAGTTTTTCAATTAACTCATTTGGTCATAGCACTTGGGAACACTTTTGATTTTCCCCCAAGTGACTCCTAGCTCTCTCTAAAACATCTCTTGACAGCATCCCTCTCAAAATAATGCCATGGAAATATTTTTCTCAATGGCATCATATTCATTTTCTTCCTGAAAATGAATATTTTTCACTTCTACTCCAAAGCAACCCTCATTTTTCTTGCTTAAAAAGATTTGAATAAATTCCCTAATATTCTTTAGACCATGCCTCACCTTCCTATGCAAAAATATCCCATAGTCATGTGAAGAATTTTGGCTTAAGAAAATATTTTTTCTTCTGGACAGAAAAATCACTTTGTGAAGGAAGTGCATTTTTGCCTGGTCTTTTTGAGCAGAAATTTTTATAGCATGGCTACCTTCCAACCTAAACTTTAGCCCCCAAGTTTTAGCTCTTATCTCTTTGTAGATTTCTCACAAAATGATGCAACAATTTCTATCCAGAAACTTGCCAGCTCTCTCATATCTTGTCTGATCAGCCTGGCGATGAACCAAGACCACAAACCGACCTAGCCTTGAAGAGACTTTAGCCCAGACACAGTCTGGCAAGCCTAGTGCACCGCGTTGCACCAGTGCATGCGGTGACCGCGTGTGTCCACGGTGCCTGGCATGCGTTCGGCGAGCTCTGCGCGTCAGAAACTCCTCTGCCCTGCCCGTGCGTCCACCTCGAGCCAACCCAGCTTGTCCTCGACCTTCTGCTACCTTGACTTCTTCCTCCTAGCTCCTCCCTGTCGCTCCTCGATGCCGGTAGCTTGCACGGCGGATGCGGACACGGCGGCGCAAAACGAACGGTGCACCGTGTGATCGAGCAGTCCCTCTCTCGGGCCCTGTGCTTGGCTCTGCGTTGCCTAAGGATGGCAATGGGTCGGGTTCGGCTCGGATTGAACAATATCAAATCCATATCCAAATCCATGAAGACATTATATACCCGTCCATGAAAAAGTCCATGGGCGGAAAATGATGTCCATGTCCAAACCCGATGGATATCCATTGGATATGGATATCCGTCGGGTTCTCTCAACACGTATACATAAGACGTAGCACAACATTCACATAAGCTCACAAATTCTCGCAAAATGACCTAGCACAAGTGCACAATGTCAAAATAAGCTCTTAGATTCTCACAAAATAACATGGGAGAGGTAAGGCTGGAGGCGCCGGCGGCTATATCTAGGGCTACTAGAGGAGTAAGTAGATATGATGCTTAATTGCGAGTCATTTACTGAGGAGATAAAAGAATGAGAAGATGTGGAGTAAGTTATGGTGGGGATTGGGGAGGGATTGCACAATTTCTTTTTCAGTTTTTATAAAGAAAAATACATTGGAAGATGGGATATTGGGGATCACCCAATTTTGCCACACATGTAATACTATCGGGTCGGGTTCAGGTATATCCACGGATACATAATTATATCCATGCCCTATCCATAAGTAATCGGGTCAGGTTCGGGCACTGCCCATGGGCGTAAAAATGTACCCAAACCCTATCCATTCGGGTCGGATATCTGCGGGTATCCATGTCCGTGGATAAAATTGCCATCCTTAGCGTTGCCACTATTTGTATGATTCTCCTCGACCTCTGCCATCAAGTCTGAGCCTGTATCGTCACCTCTCATCACTCCAGAAACCTCGCCGGTGGCCTCGAGCTCTTCCTCGCCCTCCCCTATAAATGCAGCCCCTCAAGAGCCATTCTAGCCATCGCACTCGACTCCTCTGGCCACTAAATTGGTAGCTTAGCACCGCTGCAAGGCCGGGCGGGCCTCCAGCCGCCGATCATCGCCGGAGTTAGCTGCGGATCCCTTTCTGTCACCCGCTCGCTCCGGTGCTCTCCGTCCTCCTCCAACTCCTTAGGCGTGCTCATGAGCTTCCCTGGAACGCGACGGTGCTGCTGGACCGACCCAATCTCACCAGAAACCCAAACTCCAACGAGCCCCGCCGACCACCGTCTTTGAGAAGAACAACGCGATGCCATCCGTCTACCTCTGCCCATGTTGCTGGTATGTACGTGCTCACCTTGATGAGCTGCATCCATCCCTACCTCTCCGGCGGCCGCCGTGGTCTCCTCGCCGGAGAACCATCGCCGGTCGAGCCGCCATCTCTGTTTCCCTCTCTCTCTCTCTCTCTCTCTCTCTCTCTCTCTCTGATAAACCTGACCTGAGGGTCCCACCTATCAGCCTCTCTTCTCTCTCCCGAAGCGGTATAAGTGAAGAGCTATTCTGAGAATACACCTTCGACGTGGCCCTCTCTGTGATTTTCTGTTTTTAGTTTAAATCCAAATATTTTTTACTGAACTTTGACTAGCTCTAAATCATAAACCATAAGTCCAAATGAGATGATTCTTTTTGCAACAGTTTTGTTATGAGCTCCTCTTTCAGCATGCAAAATTTGAGATTTTTCCTTGCTGTACATATTTTCTGGTGCATTAGAATGTTTTATGTGACATTTTGTTTATGCCATTTGGATCATTTTCAGTAGGTTCAACTTGTCTTGAAGAGGACCAGGAGTTTTGTGACCCTTCTCTGAACTAAGGCAAGCCACCACAAACATTTGCAAGGGTGACATTGCAATGACTATGATTTTCACTATGCTAGAAGGCCCAAGCAGAGGACCCATTATTGCAACGACATGTCGCACAAGTGTAGGCCGGCAAGACTCAAGATTTCCTGGTGGATGATCATGGTACTCTGAGGTTTCAAGGACGAATTTGTATACCAGACAACGGAGATTTGAGGAAGAAGATATTAAAGGAGGCACATGAATCGTCATACTCGATCCATCCCGGTGGTACCAAAATGTATGCAGACCTTAGGCAAACATTTTGGTGGGATGGAATGAAGAAAGACATTGCATATTTCGTCGACTGCTGCGACATGCAACAAAGTGAAGGCGGAACATCAGAAACCCGCCAGGCTACATCAACCTTAACCCGTCCCGCAATGGAAATGGGACGATGTCTACATGGATTTCATCACGGGACTCCCCAAAACTTCTCGAGGGAACAATGCCGTATGGGTCGTGGTAGAAATGCTGACCAAGGTAGCCCACTTCATTCCAATCAGGACCACGTACCGAGCGGATCAACTTGCTCAACTATATGTGTCCAAAATCGTCAGTTTGCATGGAGTTCCAAGAACCATCACCTTCGACCGAGGGTCTCTTTTCACCTCGGCATTCTGGTCACATCTTCATCAAGCTTTGGGAACCGCCCTGAAGTACAGCATGGCTTATCATCCTCAGACAGACTGACTGATCAAACTAGTAAATCAGATACTCGAAGACATGCTCTGAGCACGTGCCCTTGCTCAAGGACCTAAATGGGAAGACAGTCTGCCGTATGCGGAGTTTTCCTGCAACAACAGCTATCAGACCAGTCTCAAGATGTCACCATATGAAGCCCTGTATGGACGTAAGTGCCGTACTCCTTTAAACTGGTCTCAGACAGGAGATAGTTGCATCTTCGGGGCCAATTTGATGATGGAAGCTGAGAAGCAAGTAAGAGAAATCCGGGAAAGACTTCAGGTGGCCAAGTCCCGACAAAAGAGTTACCATGATTCCAAACATCGGCAGGTCAGCTTTGAACCACACGAGTATGCCTATCTTTGGGTCACACCCATGAAGGGATCCAAGAGATTTCAGACTCAAGGAAAGCTTGCACCAAGGTATATTGGTCCATTTCCTGTCATGTCCAAGGTTGGTGCAGTGGCATATCAACTGGAACTTCCACCCGAGCTATCCGAAGTGCACGATGTCTTTCACGTGTCACAGTTACGAAAGTGTATCTCACCGCTAGAGAAACATACTGATATGGTAGAAATAGAGCTTGCTCAGGATTTTACTTATGAAGAGAAACCCTTTCGTATATTGGATGAGATGGAAAGAGTCACCCGCAGCAAGTCGGTTAAGTTCTACAAAGTGCAGTGGGAACACCATACGGAGGATGAAGCTACCTGTGAAAGAGAGGACTTTTTAAGGACTGCATACCCTGAATTGTTTCCCGAGCAATCAAATCTCGAGGATGAGTTTCATCCTAAGGGGGAGGTTTGTGAAACCCTGGTTTTTGCCATTTTTCTTTTTCTGAGTTTTACTGAATATTTGGTTTGAATTTGAGTTTTTTAATTAACTCATTTGGACATAGCACTTGGGAACTCTTTTGATTTCCCCCCAAGTGACTCCTAGCTCTCTCAAAAACATCTCTTGACATCATTTCTCTCAAAATAATGCCATGGAAATATTTTTCTCAATGGCATCATATTCATTTTCTTCCTGAAAATGAATATTTTTCACTTCTGCTCCAAAGCAACCCTCATTTTTCTTGCTCAGAAAGATCTGAATAAATCCCCTAGTATTCTTTAGACCATGCCTCACCTTCCTATGCAAAAATATCCCTTAGTCATGTGAAGAATTTTGGCTCAAGAAAATATTTTCTCTTCTGGACAGAAAGATCAGTTTGTGAAGGAAGTGCATTTTTGCCTGGTCTTTTTGAGCTGAAATTTTTATAGCATGGCTACCTTCCAACCTAAACCTTAGCCTCCAAGTTTTAGCTCTTATCTCTTTGTAGATTTCTCACAAAATGCTGCAACAGTTTCTGTCCAGAAACTTGCCAGCTCTCTCACATCTTGTCTAATCAGCCTGGCGATGAACCAAGACCACAAACCGACCTAGCCTTGGAGAGACTTGAGCCCAGACATGGTCTGGCAAGCCTGGTGCACCGCATTGCACCAGTGCACGCGGTGACCGCGTGTGTCCACGGCGCCTGGCATGCGTTCGGCGCGCTCTGCGCGTCGGCAACTCCTCTGCCCCGCTTGTGCGTCCATCCCGAGCCAACCCAGCTTGTCTTCGACCTTCTGCTACTTCGACTTCTTCCTCCCAGCCCCACTCTATCGCTCCTCGATGCCGATAGCTTGCACGGCGGCGCAGAACAAATAGTGCACCGCGTGATCGACCAGTCCCTCTCTCGTGCCATGTGTTGGCTCCGTTTTGCCACTGTGTTTTTAGGATCCTCCTCGACCTCTCCCATCAAGTCTGAGCCCCTCTTGTCGCCTCTCGCTGCTCCAGAAACCTCACCGGTGGCCTCGAGCTCTGGCTCGCCCTCCCCTATAAATGAAGCCCTCCCGAGCCATTCTAGCCATCCCACTCGACTCCTCTGGCCACAAAAACAGTAGCTTAGCACCGCGGCAAGGCCGGACGGGCCTCCAGCCGTCGATCGTCACCGGAGTTGGTCGCGGATCCCTTTCTGTCACTCGCTCGCTCCGGTGCTCTCCGTCCTCCTCCAACTCCTTAGGCGTGCTCGTGAGCTTCCCTGGAACGCGACGGTGCTGTTGGACCGACCCAATCTCGTCGGAAACCCAAACTCCAACGAGCCCCGTTGCCCGCCGTCTCTGTAGAAGAACACCGCGACATCATCCGTCCACCTCTACCCACGTTGCTAGTACATATGTGCTCGCCTTGATGAGCTGCGTCCATCCCCTACCTCTCCGCGGCCGCCGTGGTCTCCTCGCTGGAGAACCATCGTCGGCCGAGCCGCTGTCTCTGTTTCCCTCTCTCTCTCTCTGATAAACCTGACCTGAGGGCCCCACATGTCAGCCTCTCTTGTCTCTCCCGAAGCGGTATAAGTGAAGAGGTATTCTGAGAATACGCCTTCGACGTGGCCCTCTCTATGATTTTTATTTTTAGTTTAAATCCAAATATTTTGACTAAACTTTGACTAGCTCTAAATCCTAAACCATAAGTCCAAATGAGATTATTCTTTTTGCAACAGTTTTGTTATGAGCTCCTCTTTCAACATGCAAAAGTTGAGATTTTTCCTTGCTGTACATATTTTCTGGTGCATTAAAATGTGTTATGTGACATTTTCTTTATGCCATTTGGATCAATTTCAGAAGGTTCAACTTGCCTTGAAGAGGACCAGGAGTTTTGTGACCCTCCTCTGAACTAAGGCAAGCGACCACAAACATTTGCAAGGGTGACATTGCAATGACTATGATTTTCACTCGAATTTAAAATCCTATATTGCATTTAGTTAATTTAAATAATTTAACTTATGCTAAGTTTACTTTCATGCTATGCTTGCTATGTTTACAAAAGTATGTTGTTTACTTAGTCAAGATTATGCAGTAGAGTTTGTGTTATCATGATTATGCTTATGTTAGTACCGTCATTATGTTAATTTTGTGCATATGCATATCATGGCATATTTCATGGCATACTATGGCTCGAGTAAATTTTATTTCAAGTTAAACATGATAATAATCCAACTTGAACATGCTATTGATCGAGTCATGGTGCCACCGAATCGAGATTCGCAGTGCAACCACATTTGCCTTTATGGGAAGGCCCTTATTCGGTCTATTGGCATGCCTCTCGCCGGTGCCTCCAACGAGGGAAGGTTATGCGCTTGCGCTGCCCTGGCCTGGTAGGCCGGCATAGCCTTGTGTGCCCATAGTTGTTTTGGTACCATTGTCCCCGTTTGGGACCGTTTTTGTTTTGCCATGATGGTGGCCGTTTGATGTCTAGAGTGGCATCTGGGGCCACCCATGACTTAGCCCAAAGGGGAGTTGGTCGGAGTGGCTGGGAGAGTGTCATGCAATAGATTTGTTTTGTCGGAGCACCGTTGGTCCACCCGAATGGGAGCATGAGGCCATGGGTTCTGTGGTGTGGGTACAGTGTACTAACCTCTGCAGAGTGTATAATCTATCGATAGTCGCGTCCTCGGTTATGGACACAGTTCGTTGTAGGACACATCATGGGTCAACAGAAATAATTAACATGCACACTAAGCATATACTAAAGGCACATGTCATGATGGATGGTCTGTGGGAATCATCGAGATGGTTTCCTTTCTGATCCGGAGGTGATCACCGTGGTAAGATGATGGATATGGTTACAAGGTAACCAAGATGGTAAGCTGATCCGAGGGACCATGTGTTGCAAGCACCTACACTTCATGAGTAGCATGCCATGTTCTTGCTTATAACTTGCTTAAATATCATATTGTTGTTTGTCATTGTTGTATTGTTTGTTGTGAGCTTGCGAGTACATTCAAAGTTCTCACCTGGCGTGTCATGCCAGTTTCAGGAGAAGTTGTACCAGGAGTCAGAGTTGCATCATGCATCGCAGTCTAGGCCGTGTCCCAGCAGTGTCCCTGTGAGATGGAGTCCTACTACGTCATCGTTCCGCTGTCGAGTAGCTGTCGTCGACGCCCCTATATGTCTACTAAATAATGTACATATGTGCAGCAGCACCATGTGTGCCGCTTGGCCTTGCTAACTCATGTATCATCGAACCTATGTTCCCGCAAGAGATCAATAAAGCGGTTGTATTTCTGTACCAAGTTGTTGTGTGTTGCCAGAAGACATGATCTCTGGGCTGGCAATGCAAGGTAAACCAGTTGCTCTGAGCCGGGGTGCCACAGTAAGGAACTGCCATCTAGCTCTGTACTTGATTCACCTTCTATTTTGAATAGACTTGCAACACCACCACTTGCTATTAATTCTGATATGTCACAAGTTATTGATGATGCTACTTCTGCTATGGATGATGCTTATGATGATGCTAGTACCTTGCTTGATGATAATGTGCCACTAGGTGAATTTCTTGATGAACAAATTACCAGAGCTAAAGAAAATGAAATTACTAAGACTGATGAAGTCTTTGAAACGGAAAACTATGAAACACCTATTAGACCTAATTCTCCTAGATTTGATTTTCCTAGGATACCTGATGGTTATGTTATGGATGGAGAGGTATCTAGAGACTTTCTTGCTTGTAAGGATAGAGATGAGCTTAAGAAATTATTATGCATGTTGAAAGAAAAATCTTTGAATGCTAGAATGAAATGTGATCCTAAGTTTGCTACTTCACCTATCTTTGTTACTGATAAGGATTATGAATTCTCTGTCGACCCAGCGTTAATTACTTTGGTTGAGTCTGATCCTTTCCATAGCTATGAAACTGAAACCGTTGTGGCACATCTTACTAAATTAAATGATATAGCCAACCTATTTGCTCATGATGAGAAAATTCGCTATTACTATATCCTCAACTTATTTCCGTTCTCATTAAAGGGTGATGCTAAGTTATGGTACAATACTCTTGCTCCTGGTTGTGTGTGTAGTCCCCAGGATATGATTTATTACTTCTCTGAAAAATATTTTCCTGCTCATAAGAAACAAGCTGCCTTACAGGAAATATTTAACTTTGCGCAAATCAATGAAGAGAGTCTCCCACAAGCTTGGGGGAGGCTTCTCCAATTACTTAATGCTTTGCCTGATCAGCCTCTTAAGAAAAATGAAATACTTGATATCTTCTATAATGGACTAACTGATGCTTCTAGGGATTTCCTAGATAATTGTGTTGGTTGTGTTTTCAGCGAACAAACTGTTGAACAAGCTGAGGAATTATTGAATAATATATTGAAGAATTATGATGATTGGACTCTTCCTGAACCACCGCCTAAACCCACTCCGAAGAAGAGGGGTATTCTATTTCTAAGTCCTGAAGATATGTAGGAGGCAAAGAAATGTATGAAGGAAAAAAGTATTAAAGCTGAAGACATTAAAAATGTACCTCCTATTGAAGAAATGCATGGACTTGACACATCACCACCATAGGTGGTAGAGGTAAATTATCTTTTAAAGTTTGATGAAGGTGATATCCCGTACAATAAACATCCTAGTCAATGCTTATATGAATTTGATGACTACATTAGAAAACAAGATCACTTCAATGCAAATGTTATGAAACAATTGAAACAAAACTCTGATATGATTTCTCGCTTGAGTGACTTGTTATTTAGAATCACTAATGATGTTAGAGGTGTAGGAAAACATGCCTCTATGGTTCAAACTCAGTTAGAACAAGTTGCTAAATCTCAAAGAGAATTGCTTAGTGAAATGAACAATAATATAAATGATTATGCTGTTAGAGTAGCAACTAGAGGAGGTAAAATGACTCAGGAACCACTTTATCCTGAGGGACACCCTAAAAGAATTGAACAAGACTCTCAAAGATTTAATTTGATACACCCAGTCCTTCTATAAGGAAGAAGAAAAAGAAAAATGATAGGACTTTGCATACCTCTAGTGAACTTGAAATAGAAAAACCTCCTGAAGATAATAACGATGTCTCTATCTCATATGCTGAAAATCAATCTGGTAATGAACATTCACCTAGTGATAATGATGATGTTCATGTGATGCTCAACCACACAATGAAAAAGAACCAGATAATGATGTTGAGATAGAACCTACTATTGATCTTGATAACCCACAACCTAAAAATAAATGATATGATAAAAGAGATTTTGTTGCTAGAAAATATGGTAAAGAAAGAGAACCATGGGTTCAGAAACCCATGCCCTTTCCACCTAAATCATCTAAGAAAAAATATGATGAAGAATTTGAACGCTTTGCTGAAATGCTTAGGCCAGTCTTTTTACGTACCCGTTTGACTGATATTTTAAAGATGGCCCCTTATGCTAAATATATGAAAGAAATTGTTACTAATAAAAGAAAAATACCTGAAGCTGAAATCTCCACCATGCTTGCTAATTATTCTTTTAAGGATGGAGTACCTAAAAAACTTGGAGATCCAGGAATACCAACTATACCATGCTCTATTAAAAGAAATTATGTCAAAACTGCTTTATGTGATTTAGGAGCTGGTGTTAGTGTTATGCCTTTCTCTTTATATAAAAGACTTGATTTGAATTAACTCATGCCCACTAAAATATCTTTACAAATGGCTGACAAATCAACTACCATACTTATTGGTATTTGTGAGGATGTGCCCGTTGTTGTTACAAATGTTACTATCTTAACATACTTTGTTATACTTGAGATGCCCGAGGATGAAAACATGTCGATTATCCTTAGTAGAACCTTTTTGAATACTGCAGGCGCTATTATTGATTGCAATAAAGCAAAGTCACTTTTCATATCAATGGTAATGAGCATACGGTGCACTTTCCGAAGAAACAATTTCAAGTGAATGGTATTAATGTTATTGAAAAGTCTCCGACAATTAATATTGGAAGTTTTCAACTCCCTTTACCTACTGCCAAGAAGAAATATCAAATACTTATTGTTGGGGATATGCAGGTAACTTAGTGCTTTACAACGGTTCTTCGGTTTCATGTTAATCGAAAGTGATTATTAATAAGACTTGATCAACCTTATTAATGGATTATTTTTTAGAGGCATGTGGTCGATGAATTTAGTAGGCACAACCTTCTGTCCCTACTTTTAGTTTTCTGTTTTTCTTAGTTAAATAAAATAAAATGCCATGTTTATCCTGTTTTCTGAATTTTCCGTGCAATAAAAAAGTGGTCAAAAATAAAAGTGCCCAGAGTGCTCAGAATGACCAGAAATTTTAACATGATTTTTTCCTGAATATTTAATTTTTTTATGCAAATAACACTGCGAGGGGGTGCCCCTGGTGCCCACAAGACACCAGGGTGCGCCAGCTACCCCACGCGTGCCCTGGTGGGTACTGGGCCCCACGTGGCCCCCTCACTTATCCCTTTAGCCCATGTCATCTCCTACCTCTAGAAAAAAATCACTCTTACTCTCTCACTCGTGTTCTTGCTCTCAAACCCGTGGATTTTGATCTCTTTGCTCGAAGCTCCATTTCCGAAACTATTTTGGGGATTGCTAGCTGGTATGTGACTCCTCCATTGCTCCAATTAGTTTTTGTTCTAGTGGCTTAAGTTTTGAGTAATTAGCTACTCTTGGTGCTGCTGTAGATGAGCTTGCATGTTGAATTCTTTGAGTTCCAAGTAGTTTGAATGCTTGATTTGGCCTCTAGGCATCCATATGGGTAGTTGCTATCAATCTTGTGAAGTTTTATTGACAAAAATTTTGTGGCTCAAAATTTTCAGAATTTTATTCATAGGAAAAGATGAGTATATTCCAGAAGTTTTCCTCCAAAAAGAATGCCAAGGGAGTCATTGGGGAATCATCGGACAATGACCTTAATACTCCGAGAACGGCGAAGGTGCGGCCGTGCAAATGGCCACATAATGCCTTCATGGACGAGGCCTGATTCCATCAAGAGTTTGCCCAATTCATTGTGAATGCTGGGCTGACTAACTTCCTCACAGATGAGTGTGACCAACACCACCTCCTCACAAACTCCTTTGTGCAAAAAAATTATTTTCTGAATAGGCATGATCCTCCTGCGGTGCGGTTTAATTTATATTCTGAAACCCGTCAGATACCGCTAACTGAATTTTGTGAGATATGCTTGATTCCCTCTGACGGGGAATTAAGAGAGCCTAGACCGGCAGAGTTTGAGGAATTCATCCTCACTTTGACAGTGGGTGAGGAAAGAGGTGTGTCGAAAGCCGCTGCCACTACTTTGCAGTTCCCATCTATGCATTACTTTGCTTTATTCAAGGTGAAGTGTTTAACTGCTAGGGAGAAGGCTGGTATACTTAGTGCTCCCGACCTTGCCATTTTACGCCGTGCACTACACAATGATCAAATTTTTAGCCTAGGGGTTATTGTTGCACGTCATCTAAATGTTAACAGAACTAAGGGCAAAATCCATGGTGGTATTTATGCCAATCACTTAGCGAGTCACTTTAATGTTTAGATACGCCAACATGACTATCGTTTGCCCCGAGTTTATCTAGGTCACCAGGCGATGGTGGCTCACCAATTTACTGATGATGCTGATTCTTTTGACAACATTCGTTACAACTTGGTTTTCAGCGAGAAAACCAGTGATATTATCCCGTTGCCTGCACCTGCTTTGTTTGATTCTATTGCCAGGAATGGATATAGGGTCATGCCAGCGGACATTATTGCCTACCGGAACAACCAGGCAGCGGCAGAGGAAGCCCTAAGAGTGGGACGCTCAGGTGCCGCCGCCTTAGCACTTTCACATGGGACCAGATGGCTACTACGGATGGTGATTACCAAGCTAAGCCAAAAGCCTAAGCTTGGGGGAGTACATATTTCCATCGACATTACATTCATGTTCACACATTTCATTTCAGTTGTCGGTTTCCACACTTTTTCATTGTATTATCCATGCTAGATTTATTTTATCGCTTTCTTCTTGTGTGTTTGAAAAACTTTGAGAAAATCCAAAAATATTTCTTGCTTCTTCTTAGTTTTTCTTTCTAGTTTAATTTAGTTGTAGTATTAAAAGAAAACCCAAAAAGATTTCCCATTTCTTCTTTTGTTTGTTGGGAGCTTTCCCGTGTAAATAGTTTTTCTCGTTCTTGTTTTTCTTTCTTTAATTTGTTTCTTTTTCAAGAAAAACTAAAAACTCCAAAAATATTTCTATGTGTTTCTCTGAAGTTCTTTTCCTTTTCTTTTGTTGAATCATACCAAAGGGAATACCACGATGAAAATGTCGAGTGGCTCTCATATGCATTATTGTTGATCTAACAGAGAGCCCATATTATTTTGTCTTTCCCTCTGAGTAAAATGTTGTAGATTCTAGCTTAGTCCACGACACTCTTGCACTATTATTATTTTCATATCATTTGGTCCTGCAAGTGAAAGGCAATAATGATGATATTTGATGAAGTGACTGTGGCAGAGAAAAGCGGATATGAACTCAACTAGTTTTGTTTTTGTAAATATGTTTAACTCAGTATCCATGATTCAGCATATTATGATTAAACATGGTTGCAATGATAATTAGAGATTATAGTTGCTCATGCCATGCCTAAGTAGCTAGGACTGGATAATGATTTATCTTGGGTGTCAACATGCATTAAAATGATTGTGATGTAGTATGATGATATGGTATCCTCCTATGAATGTTTCAAGTGGCTTGACTTGGCACATGTTCACACATGTAGTTGAATTAAAACCAACATAGCCTCCACGATATTTATGTTCATGGTGTTTATATCCTACTCATGCTAGTATTCAATGTCGATTATTCATAATGCATGTTCATGACCGTTTTCGCTCTCTAGCTAGCCGCTTCTCAATCTATTTGCTAGCCTTCGCATCTAATAAGCAGGAATACTGCTTGTGCATCAAAATCCTTAAACTAAAGTTATTCTAGATGAGTCCACTATATCTACCTATATGCAGTATTATCCTGCCGTTCCAAGTAAATTTGCATGTGCCACCTCTAAATATTCAAATGAACATTTGTTTTGTGTGCCTGGACTGCTCATGGAGCGATAGGGGGTGGTCAGTATCTTCCATGCTAAGCGGGTTATTCTCATGATGAGTGTTTATTCACTCGTCCTTGCACAAGAGGGGCTGGTAATTGGGATGCCCAATCCCGAAATCAAAAATTACAAATAATTAACCAAAACTCCCCCAGGACTGTTGTTGGTATGGAAGGCACCCGTGGATTCGGTTAGCCATGGCTTGTGTTTGTTGGTGGAGGGGAAGTAAACTTTACTTTTACCGCTTGGGAACTGCAGCTAATTTGTTTAGCATGGAAGATATTGAAAACTCTTGGTCGTGATGTTGACAGGAAGGGTGTACCTCCCAAAATTATATTTATCTCTGATTTAAGCTTTGAGCTCTGGCACCTCCGCAAATCCCTGCTTCCCTCTGCGAAGGGACTATCTATTTAATTTTATGTTGAGTCATCACCTTCTCAAACAAGCGCCAGACCAGAGAGCACTATTGTCATCCTCATGCATTGTGAGTGAGAGATAGTCGTACTTAGCTAGGGGGAGATTGTGTGTGTGTGTGTGTGCGTGTGAGATGGAGAGAGAACGAGGGAGAGAGAGAGAGAGTTTTAGATGGGTCTATCTAGTGTGAGTGAGATATGTGTATGTGTGACCTAGGGAGCTAGAAGTGAGAGAGAGAGAGAGAGAGGGAAGAGTCCCGAGACAGCGAAGTGATGCGTGAGAGAGTTACGGATAACGAGCGAGAGAATTTGTGTGTGTACAATGAGTGCACCCTAGCTATTTAGCTTAGACTAGAGAGTCATACATTGTGTGCGAGAGAGACCTATCATGGAGTGTGCATGCGAATTAGAAAGCCATATATATATAGAGAGAGAGAGGGAGGGAGAGAGAGGGAGAGGGACCGACAAGGACTGTGTTTGTATGCGCGCGATAGAAACAAATATTGTCGGCTAGAGATAGAAGGGAGTCCGGGAGAGGGTAGAGGTCGCGTTTATGTATCGAAGACTGATATAAACTGGTATAAAATTGCATTCAAAATTTTGAGTTGGAGAACATGGTGTTTACAATTCACACATGAACGGAGATATGTGTATCAAACAGGTTCATTAATTTGAGTTTGAGCATGTTCATGGAGTACTATAATACAACATGCTATTCAATTGAGGTGTTCGATTTTGGATTTAGTCCACAATTTTGACCAGGTCAACGACCTATTTCATTGAATTGATATATTTCATTTTGGGTTTGATTCCCGTTTTAGAGTGGGTCAACTATTTGTCAAATAAATCAGTAGCAATGAGCATGTAAAAACACATTAGTCCCAAGCATCATCTCACCATCTAAAAAAGAAGTGGCAAGTTGTGACACTATAGAACTAAAATTTCAAAATTTGATTCAAATCGACTTGGTAAGGTAGACGTGGATGCTTGTTCTCCCAAAATTTGAACGAATCGCTAAACACCCTCTTCTCGGTGGAATTCGCCCGATCAAATAAATGGGAGACGCAAAATTACCGGCCTATCTGGGACCCGCATCAATTGGCCCGTTGTATATGGAGGGTAGGTTTGTAACTTCATCCAAGCGTGCCCTCTCCTCGGCCGAAATGACAGGCGCCGAATAATTCATAAACCATGGGCAGCAAAACACCTTCTCCTCGGCCAAAATGGCAGGCGCTGAATAGTTCATAAACCATGGGCGGCAAAACACCCTCTCCTCGGCCGAAATTGCCCGCGCCCATTATTTCAACGCACGCCCTCCTCGCCCGAAATCGCTGGCGCCCACTATTTGGGAGAAGCAAAGTTACCCTACTATCCCCGACCCTCAAGACACAACCCACAAGCCAAATGGCAGGGGTAGAATTGTAACTTCCTCCACATTTCAGACAAATGCGTCCGTAAGACATGGTTCCCCCTCCCAATTCCCCATTCATACACCATGGGCGCCAAATCACTTCTGCCCAGCTCTGAAACCTCAGCCTCTCCTCCATGGCCCCCACCACACCAGATTCACCAGTCATCGTGGCCCTCCTCCCAAATGCCGGAGCCGTTGTGCGTTTGCCATCGTGCACTGGGCTGTGTGCCTCTTACTCCATGCTGCCAGACCTGCCTCGACGACGACCGCATGAACCGTATTGGAGCCGATTCAACTGCGTCGTTGTGCACGACGTCGGAGCGGGTCCAAGTTCGGACACTTCCTGCGCCCAGGCGCTCATCTCCCGTAGCCGTCGACCGCCGCCACATATCTTCTTTCCCGCCTCCGAGAGCCACCGCAACCGCGTCGGCCTCACCGACTCGGCAGCTGGAGCTGCCTACTTCACCGGGCCACAAGATAGGTCGTATACTTATCTTAAATCACTTTATCTAGGCGTCAGTCGCCTAAATTTTTATTCTAGGCCAGTTAATTCCCAATGGACAATGGTAGCACCCCTTGAGGCGGCGCAGCTCCTAGGGTGCCGGTTGGCCGGGGCAGCAGTGCCTCGGCGTCTATTGTAGGGGTGCGGGGGCGCAGGTTCACCACGGAAGCAGCCCTTAGGTGCCTATCTTATGGTCACGTGGGGTCACGGTACTGCTGCCGCCGGATCTGGATGACGGCGAGTCTTTGATGTATGGTTGGGGGTGGCGCAACCAAGGCAGTGCGGTGGGGCGGGGGCGGCTTCGTGGTCGGAGCTGTCACGGTCGGGGACGGTGGAGGTAGGCTGCTCTGCCAGTGGTCGCTGGTTGTTCGGGGAAGATCCTGAACAATGTCAGTCGGGAGGCATAAGACGGCCATCCAGCCATCCGGCATAGATCGGACAGTACCCAAAAAAAGCGTGTGACCCCAATTTAGTTTTCAGTCAACTGACGTGTGACCAGTCTCGTACCTTAGTGTTGATCTCTTAGGGTATTTCTTCAGATCAGAGATATGTGTCGTTCCTAACATTGTGTGTTTTCTACATCTTCAGCCACACCATCTTCCTTCTCACCGGAGCTGCACCAACAAGGGAAGCATACACCAGAAGGGAGCTATAGTCCATACTCAAGAGTTCCCTATCCTGAATGTGCCTGCCCGATATGGACAGCCACAACAACCACAGTGCCATCGACAAGTCAACAGATGATGCTCACTCCTATGGAGGGCGGCAAGATATAGTTTGTACCCTCATATTACTTCTGTGCAACATTTATGGCTTCGTTATTCATCTAAGCATGGAAAATAGATTATCACATGTCATTGTACATTCATGCTGATCTCTTAAGAGTCTTACTTCAGATAAGAGACTTGTTCAGGAGTTAATGTTGTTCCATAGTTATTATCCATCAGCCAAAGCTATCCCACAGGCTGGTGATTATACCCCTTCTAGTATTACCCATGTTGTTGTTCTTTAATACTTTTGTGTGCCATCTAGTTAATCTCGAGTACAAACAATACATATTCTGTATCTATCATTTGTGTTCTCTCTTTAGTTTTTGAGACCTGTTGCTGCTAGTTAAGTCCAGTCCTATTGTTTAAGTCATCTCCTACAGGAACTCATTACATAATCTCACTACTAGTTGTCTTCCATGAATGTCAGATATTATTGCACACACTGATATTGAATATCGGAACAAATCCATTAGAAGAACCTTGCAGAGCAATGTAACGGCCAACAAACTCGACGTCAATGATATCCAATATGATGGAACAATTAAATGTAGTTCTTCAGAAGAGTTGCAGAAAGATGATGATTCCTATTCACCCCACAAGGTCCTTGCTCTAACTTGGCCCATGATATGTGTAGCATCATGCATATGATGTCCTGCAGTGCATCTACTTTGTTGCAATGCCATGTGTTTAGCCTGCTGATCATACATGTAAATATGTCATGCCTTCCCGTTTTTCAGTACCTATTCCATTCATGATAACATGTTTTCAAATTCAAGTGCTGTCATTCTACTCTTCTGCAATGCAATCTGCTTAGTTTGGACATCATCCTTCTGAATATCTCATACATTGTTATTCATCAGTATGTACTCCATCCGTCTACCATACCATGTTTTTCTACATTGAAGTGTTGTTCTACTGTTCTGTTGCAATGCCATCTTAGTTTCCCCATCATACACGCATATGTTGCCTTCCTGTTTTTCTGTACCTATTCTAGCGAATATACAGTTTTACATTCAACTAGTGTTTCTTTTACTTTGTTGTCCTGTCGTATCCCTAGCTCTTACATCATACTCCCTCTGTCCGGATTACATTTCACATAAATGGATAAAAATGGTTGTATCTAGAACTGAAATACGCCTAGAAACATCCATTTATTTCTGGATGGAGGGAATACATGTCAATATGGCATGCCTTTCTATTTTTCAGTATCTATTCCATCTCTCTATCATAGCATGTTTTATAATTGAAGCACTATTCTTCTATATAAGGCATGCAAGGGGAAGATGGGTATGTTAGAATCTGAAGGGCTACAAACAAGGTCTTTGCAAAAGGTACAAACTCCAGGAGATGGTAAACCAACTCCAGTGTTCACAGATACTGCTCCAGCACACAGTAACCCAACTCTTCCAGATAATAACCAGATTCTAGTGGTCAAAGAACTAGTATGCTCCAATCCGACAAAAATATGTCACCTCCTTTCTAAGAAGCATGTGCGTATCCATGCATCATGAAATTTTATAGCATTCAGATCATATTTTCTACATGTTTCTTACACATCTCTCTTGTAGAAAATATGCATAAAGGATAGAAGACGTTCTAAACTGGGATTGTATTCGAGGAAAGTATCATGCAGGAATGCTTTGTGCTCCAATGCTGATGTAAGTACCTGTTGTATATCATTATATTTTTACAATGAATATGCATTTTGTTAATTAGCATCATCATGAATCCAACCTTCTGTACCCTACACCAACTATCTGATCTAAATTTACTTGTAGCAAAATGTATAATTAAAGGTGCTAATGTAGATTTTGTAAGGAAAACTGCCTGGTAGTTTTTCATACTGAGCTGCATGATTGTACTATCTCATATCTTGCACATTACTAAAATGTAGTGATGTGGTCTGGTTGCCCAATCATTCATTGTGTCAATGTTGCTTACCTATTATCTTACCTGGCTGATGATAGCAGTGCCATACTGTGTTAATTTGTTGTAGGTTTGTGTGGTCTGGTTGCCCAAACGTTCATTGTGTCAATGTTGCTTTCCTATTATCTGACCTGGCCAATGATAGCAATGCTAGTGTGTTAATTTGTTTCAGGTTGCTGAAGATAAGAAGACAAACTCTGAAGACATCAAGGCAACCCATTGTTTCTCTCCAATAAATCTAGCGCAGGTAATATGGCAACCCCATTGTTTCTCTCCAATAAATCTAGTGCAAGTAATATGGCAAGAACTCTTGATTAATCTATTCAGTTCCCCTCCTAATTTATGTTATGATGCAGTGGTCGAGACACTCTCCACTATCAATGATACAAGCCTGCCAGAATCGTCATCTGAATCTGTTCAGTTTCCTCTATCTCGAATCCAACCGAAAAAATGTATGTTTGTGAACCAATTACTGGCTGAAGCAATGATGGAAATCGTGGAGGAATCAGAGGTGCACATTCTTGCGCAACAACAACTGATCGATGTTTTCAGAGATAGTATAGCAAAGAAGGAAGAACTTGCTCACATGCTTATGGGCGTCATCCGCGCTGAGGTTGCAGACTGTGAGGTTGTAGATCGTTAAGTTCCGTTCATTTATTTGCACTGGCATCAATCTTTGATTGCCTAGTGGATGTAATTCATGTAACATATGCTTTGATGTGCTACGTATTTTCTTGTATGTCGTACATTTGCTTAGCGCAGTTCGCAATCCAGCTTTCTGGGTCGAAAGCTCAACTGGTCGATAACAAGCCAAAAAAAAAGCAGTGAAATTAATAATTAGAATGAAGCATCGTGGCCTGATACGTCTCCAACGTATCTATAATTTTTGATTGTTCCATGTTGTTATATTATCATTCTTGGATGTTTTACAATCATTTTAAAGCAACTTTATATCATTTTTTGGGGCTAACCTATTGACATAGTGCCCAGTGCCAGTTGCTATTTTTTGTCTGTTTTTTACTTTGCAGAATATCAGTACCAAACGGGGTCCAAACGCAGCGAAACTTTTTGGAGAATTTTTATGGACCAGAAGGAACAACATGGGCGAAAGAAGTACCAGAGGGGTGCCCCGAGGGGGGCACAACCCACCTGGGTGTGCCTGGGCCCCCCAGGCGCGCCCTGGTGGGTTGTGCCCACCTCGGTGGCCTCCCGCACCGCCTCTTCGCCCTATAAATACCCAAATATTCCAGAAACCCTAGGGAGTCAATGAAACACAATTCTAGCCGCCGCAAGTTCCAGAACCACGAGATCCAATCTAGACACCATCACGGAGGGGTTCATCATCCTCATTGGTGCCTCTCCGATGATGCGTGAGTAGTTCGTTGTAGACCTACGGGTCCGTAGGCAGTAGCTAGATGGCTTCCTCTCTCTCTTTTTGATTCTCAATACAATGGTCTCTTGGAGATCTATTTGATGTAACTCTTTTTTGCAGTGTGTTTGTTGGGATTCGATGAACTTTGAGTTTATGATCAGATCTATATCCATGAAAGTTATTTGAGTTTTCTTTGATCTCTTATAGGCATGATTACTTATAGCCTCGTCTTTCTTCTTTGAATCTTTGGTTTAGTTAGGCCAACTAGATCGATTTTTTCTTGCCATGGGAAGAGGTGCTTTGTGATGGGTTCGATCGTGCGGTGTTCTTTCCCAGTGACAGAAGGGGCAGCAAGACATGCATGTATCGTTGCTATTAAGGATAACAAGATGGGGGCTATTCCTACATGAACAAATCTCATCTACATCATGTCATCGTTCTTATTGCATTACTCTGTTTCTCCATGAACTTAATACACTAGATGCATGCTAGATAGCGATCGATGTGTGGAGTAATAGTAGTAGATGCAGGCAGGAATCGGTCTACTAATCTTGGACCTAATGCCTATATAATGATCATTGCCTGGATATCGTCATAATTATTTGATGTTCTATCAATTGCCCAACAGTAATTTCTTTACCCACCGTATGCTATTTTCTCGAGAGAAGCCACTAGTGAAATCTACGGCCCCTGGGTCTATTCTTTATCATATTTGCTTTGAGATCTATTTTTATTTGCTTTTGTTTTCAGATCTATTATTCCAAAAACCCAAAAATACTTTGTTGAACTTTTTATTCGCATCTTTTATTGTAGCGACCCGACCCGAATGGATCGAATCTCTGTGTTCAAGTGTCATCCCTGGATCGGTAATGCTGACACACACAGTACTTGAGGGTTTTATAACAGAGTAGCAATCACACACTTATTACATCGAATGTCTCAAAAGAGAACTGATTACAATAAATATGGCTTAAGGCCATCTAAATAAGATAACAGCGGAAGGCTTGGAAGATAAAGTGAGTCCATCAACTCCAACGGCATAGCTGAGTGCACGACAACGACCTAGCGCACCTTACTCTTCGTCTAAAAAGTCTGCAACATGATACGTTGCAGCCCGAAACGGGTCAGGACATGGAATATGCTGGCAATATAACACAGTAGAGCAATGAACAGAATAATTGCTAATACTACATGCATATTTGGCTGGTGGAAAAGCTCTAGGGTTATACTGTTTTGCGAAAAGCCAATTTTTCCCCACAACAAAGGAATATATTTTATTTAACTATCATGGTGGTTGTTGAACATTGAGAAGGTAAAACCCCCTCTCAATCCCAATTAAAAGTAATCATTAATCCCAACAAATTAATTTAGAGTGATGGGATTCAATATGATGATCCAAGAACCAGATACTCAAGATGTCCATAACCGGGGACACGGCTAATCATGATTAGTTTGTACACTCTGCAGAGGTTTGTGCACTTTTCCCCACAAGACTTGATCTCCTCCGTTGGATTTCTCGCACTACATGGTGTTTGAGAAACGGATGACCGAGACACAGTCTTTCAGAAACATTTACTCTTTACTCTGGGTAGACAGTTACACCTACTTTCCCCTACATCTGCTAGCCTACCACTGAAAGAGGTCATGTAACATACTCAACTATGCTAGAGCCCATAATAGCTTGTGGCTGCACACGGAAGTTTCTAGCATGAATAATCTTATGATCCCTTTGAGCCTGGGTGGCGGACCGTAGGAGGATCACACGGTATATCCCCGGGATCTCCTAGGACAACACTGGTATATCCCCAGGTGCCCAAACAAGCAATCCACCCAGATGTGTGTTTAAGTAGCCACCTTAAGTTAACCATTAATTAAAAATCTCACATCTGTCATGGATACACTCAAACCCAATCCACGGCTACGAGCATAGCATGGCAACATAAGCATAGCGTAGAAGTAACTCCCAAGGGTTTGTTATTAAAAGGGCAATAGGTTCTACCTCATCATCTACTTCCCAGTACCCACAAGTTAATCACATCCTAATCATGCAATATTTGAGGGTCGAAACTAATGCATAAAAACTGGGTAACGAAGAAGTATGATCAATGTGTTACTTGCCTTGCTGACGATCTGCAAATCCTAAAGACTCGTAGTAGCACGCTTCGCACTCCGGAAACTCTATCGCAAACAAACAATAGCATACATAAGCAATCAAGCGAAGATGCACGGGTAAAACCCAAATGAGATGATTTAACCAGAAAGTTCAACCTAAGAACTCCGGTTTGCAAAAAGAATCAAATCAAACGGAGCAACTAAACTCAAACTGCGAAAGAAACAAGCTTCGATTACTAATCTGGACTAAAGTCAAATTTTACAGTAGCAAAAACTTGTTTCAGTTGGTTAAACAGAAAGAGGGCTTCGAGACGAAGATCTAGGCGCTTGAATCGCCTGATTCCGACAAACGAGCGAAAAGTTATACTAAAACGAAAATCGGATCAGGAATCGCGATCGAAAATAATCGCGGAAAAATCCGAGAAAACGAAAAACTAACGAACAGGCTAACGAACGAACGTTCGCTGTCTGCGGTTAAACGGTGAAAACCGTTCGTTAAAACGAACGTACGGACGAACGTCCGCTGGATAATTAAACCGACGGAAAACCGAACGAACCGAAAAAAATAAAAAAATGCATCTAGGGTTTAAACAAAAACCGATCTGTTTTTCTCACGAAAACCGACGGCGGCGGCGGCTACCTCCGGCGGTCGGCGGGACAGCGGCGGCGGCGAGGTGACGGGGCGGGGCGCGCGCGGTGCAGCGGCGCGGCGCGGCGGAGTGCGGCGGCGGCGCTGCAGCGGCGGCGGCGAGCGGCGGACGCGGCGGCGGCGGCTGCTGCTGCTGCTGCGAGGGCAGGCGGCGGCGGCGGCTTGGGGCTCCAGGGGGGGCCCCGGGTCGGCTTTTAAAGAGGGGGAGGGGGTGGCGGCTTGGGGAAGGGGCGACGGGGCGGAGGCGGCGTCGGCTCGGACTCCCTGGAGGAGTCCGGCTCGGGGACGAGGACGAAGGCGGCGGCGGCCTGCTGGGCCGGCTGGGCTTCGGCCCAGTTCGGTCCGGCGGAGTTTTTTTTTTAAATAATTCTGCGCAGAAAAACAAATAAAAGAAATACTAAACGGACTCCAAAATTCCCGAAATAAATTTTCCCCGTCCTCTAAAAATATAGCGGACGAGAAGAACATTTATTTGGGACTCTAATGCAATTTTGAAAAACGCATATTTTTCCTAAATTCAAATAAAATTGCAATAAAAATCCAAATAAAATATTTATTTGATTTTAATATTTTTCCTCCAATATTCCATTTATTTTGGAGAAGTCATATTATCTCCTCTCATATATTTTTAATATGAAATATTTTCGGAGAGAAAAATAATTAAACCAAATTGATCCTTGTTTCAATATTTGAGAAAATTCAAATATGAAAACGGTGAAATCCCCAACTCTCTCCGTGGGTCCTTGAGTTGCTTAGAATTTTCGAGGATCGCAAAACGAAATGCAATAAAATATGATATGCATGGATGATCTAATGCATAACATTCCAAATTAAAAATTTGGGATGTTACAAACCTACCCCCCTTAAGATGAATCTCGCCCTCGAGATTCGGGTTGGCTAGAAAACAGGTGTGGGTGGTCCTTCCGGAGGTCTTCCTCTTGTTCCCAGGTGGCTTCATCTTCGGTATGGTGGCTCCACTGAACTTTGGAAAACTTGATGACCTTACTGCGAGTAACGCGGCTGGCAAACTCGAGAATCTTGACGGGTTTCTCCTCGTAGGTTAGGTCACTTTCCAACTGAATTGCTTCTAGGGGCACTGTATCTCTCAGAGGAATATCAGCCATCTCTGCATGGCACTTCTTCAACTGGGAAACGTGAAACACATCATGAACTCCTGACAGTCCTTCGGGTAACTCCAACTTGTAGGCAACTTCTCCCATCCGTTCCACAACACGATACGGTCCTACAAACCTCGGGGCTAACTTCCCTTTGACTCCGAACCGTTTAACTCCTCGAAGTGGCGACACACGTAGATATGCTCTGTCTCCGACTTCATAGGTTACCTCCTTGCGTTTTGGATCGGCATAACTCTTCTGTCTGGACTGGGCTACTTTCAGTCTATCTCGAATCAGCTTAACCTTCTCTTCGGATTCCTTAATCAAATCCGGTCCAAACAACTGACGGTCTCCAACTTCATCCCACATCAACGGTGTTCTGCACCTTCTTCCATACAAAGCCTCGAAAGGTGCCATCTTCAAACTGGCTTGGTAGCTGTTGTTGTATGAGAACTCCGCGTAGGGCAGATTGTCATCCCAACTAGATCCATAATCTAGCGCACAAGCTCTTAACATGTCCTCCAGGATCTGATTGACTCTCTCGGTCTGTCCATCTGTCTGCGGATGAAAAGCTGTACTAAACTCTAGCCTGGTACCCAGAGTCTGGTGCAGCTGGCGCCAAAACTTTGAAGTAAACTGGGTTCCTCTATCTGATACGATGGTCCTCGGAACTCCGTGCAGACATACGATCCTGGTCATATATATCTTGGCCAACTTCGCACTCGTATATGTGGTTTTCACTGGAATAAAGTGAGCTACTTTGGTCAAACGATCCACTACTACCCAGATAGAATCATATCCTGATCGGGTCCTGGGTAATCCGGTGATGAAATCCATGCCAAGTTTATCCCATTTCCATTCGGGTATTGGCATAGGCTGTAGCAATCCTGCGGGCTTCTGATGCTCTGCCTTCACTCTCTGACATACATCACATACGGCTACATACTCAGCAATATCCCTCTTCATACCCGTCCACCAGAAACGCTCTTTTAAATCCAAATACATCTTGGTGTTTCCGGGGTGTATCGAGTATGGCGAGTCATGAGCCTCCTGTAGTATCAACTTCCTGATCTCGGCATTATTGGGTACATACACACGGTCCTCAAACCATAAGGTGTCGTGCTCATCTTCACGAAAACCTTTGGCTTTTCCTTTGCGCATTCTATCCTTTATCTCGGCAATTTCTTTGTCATCTTTCTGAGCTTCTCGAATCCTTCCCAATAATGTTGACTGAACTTCCATAACTGCGACAAAACCTCTAGGGACTATCCCCAAACGAAACTCCCTGAGATCTTCGGATAACCCCTTTGGTAAACCTCCGCTGTTGAGGGTATTGACATAACTCTTCCGGCTCAAAGCGTCTGCTACGACATTGGCCTTTCCTGGATGATAATGCAACTTCATATCATAATCCTTTATAAGTTCCAACCATCTCCTCTGCCTGAGGTTCAGCTCCTTCTGAGTAAAAATATACTTCAAGCTCTTGTGATCCGTGTACACATCACAACGGTTCCCAATAAGAAAATGTCTCCAAGTCTTAAGTGCATGAACTACAGCTGCTAACTCCAAGTCATGCGTGGCATAATTCAACTCATGCGGCCGAAGCTGACGTGAGGCATATGAAACAACTCTTCCTTCCTGCATAAGTACTCCTCCCAGTCCTAAGCGAGAAGCGTCGCAATACACTTGGAAATCCTTGCGTATATCTGGCAGAATCAGAACTGGGGCTGTAACCAAACGTTTCTTCAGTTCCTGAAAACTTGCCTCACATTCATCTGTCCATTTGAACTTAGTGTCCTTCTTCAGTAACTCCGTCATAGGCTTCGCAATCTTAGAAAAATTCTCGATAAATCTCCGATAATATCCTGCAAGTCCAAGAAAACTGCGGATCTCCCCTACTGAGGTGGGTGCCAACCACTCAGTGACAGACTGAACCTTAGTGGGGTCTACTGCTATACCTTCGCCCGATATAACATGTCCAAGAAATCCAACTTCCTTCAACCAAAACTCACATTTGCTAAACTTGGCATACAACTGATGTTCCCTGAGCTTCTCGAGAACTAAACGCAGATGCTCCTTGTGCTCCTCTTCATTCTTTGAGTATACCAAGATATCATCAATGAACACCACGACAAACTTATCCAAGAACTCCATGAACACCTTGTTCATCATACTCATGAAATAGGCAGGGGCATTAGTCAATCCAAATGACATAACTGTGTACTCATATAGCCCATACCGGGTGCTGAAGGCTGTCTTAGGTATATCCTGTTCTCGGATCTTCAGCTGGTGATACCCTGATCTCAGATCGATCTTGGAGAACACTTTAGCTCCTTGTAACTGATCAAACAAATCATTTATCATTGGCAGTGGGTACTTGTTCTTAATCGTCACTTCATTCAATGCGCGATAATCAACAACCATTCTCAAGGATCCATCCTTCTTCTCAACTAAGAGCACTGGGGCTCCCCACGGTGATGAACTTCGTCGAATGTAATCTTTCTCCAATAATTCCTTGATCTGCTTCTTAATCTCCTCCAGATCATTTGCGGGCATCCGGTATGGTCTCTTTGATATTGGTCCGGTGCCTGGCAACAACTCTATCAAGAATTCAATGTCTCGATCCGGCGGCATGCCTGGTAACTCCTCTGGAAATACATCCGGGTAATCTTTCACAATAGGCACCTCCTCCTGAACAACTCCCGTGAGAGAACTTACTTGGCTCCTTCTAGGCACATGCCTAGATACATACTTGATCCTTTTTCCCTCCGGGGTGGTAAGCGAAATCGACTTACTCGCACAATCGATGCTTCCTCCATACATCGATAGCCAATCCATGCCTAGTATCACATCCAATCCTTGTGACTTCAAAACTATCAGGTCTGAGGGGAAAACATGACTTCCAATGATCAATGGCATCTGAAAACATCCTTGTCTTGCCATATACTCCGCACCGGGTGATCTTACTAACATGGGTGTCCTAAGTACCTTAGTGGGCAACTTATACTTATCCACGAATCCCCTTGATATGTATGAATGCGATGCACCAGTATCGAAAAGAACAATTGCAATAAAAGACTTAACCAAAAACTTACCGATAACTGCATCAGGCTGCTCCTCAACCTCCTCCACGTTCACGTGGTTCACTTGTCCTCGGGTGAATGGATTGGGCTTCTTCCCAGCGCTTCCATTACCATTGCCGTTCTTCAGTTCTGGACATTCGTTGGCATAATGGCCAGTCTTCCCGCACTTGAAACAGGTAACGTGGCTTTGATCCTTCTTGGCGGGTGTGGCTGGGTTAGAGCGGTTCTGATTGCTGCCTGCTCCATGTCCATTTCCATTCTTGTGGCCATTATGGTTGTGTGAACTTCCTCCATTGTGGTCATGACCTCCATGGTAATGAACAAGTCCTCCCGAGTTCGGGGTGAACCGGGGCTTCTGCTGAGCTCCTGAGTTGAACTTCCCTTGTCCATACTTCCTCTTGCGGCTATCAATCTGCTGCTGCTTCCCTTCAATCATAAGAGTTTTGTCTACCAACTCCTGGTAGTTGTTGAATGTTGCCACCATCAACTGCATACTCAGCTCATCATTCAACCCTTCCATAAACTTCTCCTGCTTCGCGGCATCAGTGGCCACATCATCCGGGGCATAGCGAGCTAATTTACTGAACTCATCCACGTACTGCCCCACGGTACGGTTTCCCTGGCGTAAGTTGCGAAACTCACGCTTCTTCATGCTCATAGCTCCTGCTGAGACATGTGCAGTGCGGAAAGCTTGCTGAAACTGATCCCAAGTGACATTGGCTATAGGGAATGTGGCTGTGTAATTCTCCCACCATGAGGCTGCGGGTCCATCCAATTGATGTGCGGCAAAACGCACCTTCTCAGCGTCTGTGCATCCTGCGGTGGTCAACTCCCTTCCAATCCTGCGTAGCCAGTCATCCGCAACTATTGGCTCGGTGCTACTGGAAAACACCGGCGGCTGCAACCTCAGAAAACGGGCTAAGTTGTCAACTGGTGGTGGTGGCGGTGGGTTGTTGTTGTTGTTGTTGCCTTGGTTCTGAACTAGTAGCTGCATCAGGGTATTCTGCTGTTGAATCAACTGAGTGAGCTCCGGTGGGAAAACAAATCCGGTGTCGCGTGTCGGAGGCATCTGATGGGTTTAGAGGGAAGAGATTAGAATAGAGTAAGGTCTAGTGAGAAGGCACTACCCATATGCACATGAGACAAACACATTCATAACACACCACTCAATTCAAGCAAGAGCATACAATCGATCTAACTACCGTTACAAAAGTGCTCGGACTATTACTATTTACATGGGGAAAATACTAATGATAATATGGTGGTCATCTAGAAATTTTGATCGGTGGAAGACTCCATGATATCCGCTCCAGCTTCGTCTTCATAATCATCATCACTACTGCCGGGGTCGGAGTCGGTGTCGTCGATGATGATGTAGTCTTCAGATCGAATTTCCTCAGGTTTGTCGTCTTCTTCTCCGGGCGCGGGGTCTCCCATGAATACTCCTAGCTTCCTTGTCAGGTCGTCATTCTTTTCCACTAGTATTGCGATTTCCTCCTCGTATCCATCGTGTGTAGACTTGAGTTCCTCTTCTAGCTCCATGTTCCTGGTCATCACCTTCTTCAAATCTATCATGCTTGCACACATCTGGTTCTCCTGTCGACGAATGTGCTGGTTTAACTCCTGGATGAAAGCTGCAATGGACCTGTCCCTCCGGGTGCTGATCATCTCCCATTGCTCATCTCGGCGCCCACATAACTGGTAGATTGTGTCCTTAAGATCCTTGTGATACACTTCGCCGATGCGTCCCATGGCGATGTGGGCTGCCATGCTCTTTCCTAGACTCCAGGTTGGTGCATCAAAGGAAAACTCTATGGGCTCTGTAACTGGCGTGAATGTCCTTCCTGGAATTTGAACCCGAATCATCCAACGCTCCCCTTCTGGTACAGTGGTGGTGTAGGTCCCAGTGAAGCTTGGTATTCCGACGTTCAGGTACCTAGTGACTTCCTTCAAGTGTCGTCCAAAAGGTGTGTCTTCATCCGGTTGTGTAAACATGTTCCTTGAGTCCGCCATCCTAGAGAATAGAAGATGGAGAGAAGTCAGAAATGAGTAGAGAAGAGTGACCTATGGCTTTTCTTAGTGGTCGTGTCCTACAGTCAGCGTGTGCTCTGATACCATCTTTGTAGCGACCCGACCCGAATGGATCGAATCTCTGTGTTCAAGTGTCATCCCTGGATCGGTAATGCTGACACACACAGTACTTGAGGGTTTTATAACAGAGTAGCAATCACACACTTATTACATCGAATGTCTCAAAAGAGAACTGATTACAATAAATATGGCTTAAGGCCATCTAAATAAGATAACAGCGGAAGGCTTGGAAGATAAAGTGAGTCCATCAACTCCAACGGCATAGCTGAGTGCACGACAACGACCTAGCGCACCTTACTCTTCGTCTGAAAAGTCTGCAACATGATACGTTGCAGCCCGAAACGGGTCAGCACATGGAATATGCTGGCAATATAACACAGTAGAGCAATGAACAGAATAAATGCTAATACTACATGCATATTTGGCTGGTGGAAAAGCTCTAGGGTTATACTGTTTTGCGAAAAGCCAATTTTTCCCTACAACAAAGGAATATATTTTATTTAACTATCATGGTGGTTGTTGAACATTGAGAAGGTAAAACCCCCTCTCAATCCCAATTAAAAAGTAATCATTAATCCCAACAAATTAATTTAGAGTGATGGGATTCAATATGATGATCCAAGAACCAGATACTCAAGATGTCCATAACCGGGGACACGGCTAATCATGATTAGTTTGTACACTCTGCAGAGGTTTGTGCACTTTTCCCCACAAGACTCGATCTCCTCCGTTGGATTTCTCGCACTACATGGTGTTTGAGAAACGGATGACCGAGACACAGTCTTTCAGAAACATTTACTCTTTACTCTGGGTAGACAATTACACCTACTTTCCCCTACATCTGCTAGCCTACCACTGAAAGAGGTCATGTAACATACTCAACTATGCTAGAGCCCATAATAGCTTGTGGCTGCACACGGAAGTTTCTAGCATGAATAATCTTATGATCCCTTTGAGCCTGGGTGGCGGACCGTAGGAGGATCACATGGTATATCCCCGGGATCTCCTAGGACAACACTGGTATATCCCTAGGTGCCCAAACAAGCAATCCACCCAGATGTGTGTTTAAGTAGCCACCTTAAGTTAACCATTAATTAAAAATCTCACATCTGTCATGGATACACTCAAAACCCAATCCACGTCTACGAGCATAGCATGGCAACATAAGCATAGCGTAGAAGTAACTCCCAAGGGTTTGTTATTAAAAGGGGCAATAGGTTCTACCTCATCATCTACTTCCCAGTACCCACAAGTTAATCACATCCTAATCATGCAATATTTGAGGGTCGAAACTAATGCATAAAAACTGGGTAACGAAGAAGTATGATCAATGTGTTACTTGCCTTGCTGACGATCTGCAAATCCTAAAGACTCGTAGTAGCATGCTTCGCACTCCGAAAACTCTATCGCAAACAAACAATAGCATACATAAGCAATCAAGCGAAGATGCATGGGTAAAACCCAAATGAGATGATTTAACCAGAAAGTTCAACCTAAGAACTCCGGTTTGCAAAAAGAATCAAATCAAACGGAGCAACTAAACTCAAACTGCGAAAGAAACAAGCTTCGATTACTAATCTGGACTAAAGTCAAATTTTACAGTATCAAAAACTTGTTTAAGTTGGTTAAACAGAAAGAGGGCTTCGAGACGAAGATCTAGGCGCTTGAATCGCCTGATTCCGACAAACGAGCGAAAAGTTATACTAAAACGAAAATCGGATCAGGAATCGCGATCGAAAATAATCGCGGAAAAATCCGAGAAAACGAAAAACTAACGAACAGGCTAACGAACGAACGTTCGCTGTCTGCGGTTAAATGGTGAAAACCGTTCGTTAAAACGAACGTACGGACGAACGTCCGCTGGATAATTAAACCGGCGGAAAACCGAACGAACCGAAAAAAATAAAAAAACGCATCTAGGGTTTAAACAAAAACCGATCGGTTTTTCTCACGAAAACCGACGGCGGCGGCGGCTACCTCCGGCGGTCGGCGGGATAGCGGCGGCGGCGAGGCGACGGGGCGGGGCGCGCGCGGTGCAGCGGCGCGGCGCGGCGGAGTGCGGCGGCGGCGCTGCAGCGGCGGCGGCGAGCGGCGGACGCGGCGGCGGCGGCTGCTGCTGCTGCTGCGAGGGCAGGCGGCGGCGGCTTGGGGCTCCAGGGGGCCCCGGGTCGGCTTTTAAAGAGGGGGAGGGGGTGAGGCGGTGGCGGCTGGGAAGGGGCGACGGGCGGGGACGGGGCGTCGGCTCGGACTCCCTGGAGGTCCGGCTGGGGACGAGGACGAAGGCGGCGGCCTGCTGGGCCGGCTGGGCTTCGGCCCAGTTCGGTCCGGCGGAGTTTTTTTTTTTTAAATAATTCCGCGCAGAAAACAAATAAAAGAGATACTAAACGGACTCCAAAATTCCCGAAATAAATTTTCCCCGTCCTCTAAAAATATAGCGGACGGGATAGAAACAGTTATTTGGGACTCTAATGCAATTTTGAAAAACGCATATTTTTCCTAAATTCAAATAAAATTGCAATAAAAATCCAAATAAAATATTTATTTGATTTTAATATTTTTCCTCCAATATTCCATTTATTTTGGAGAAGTCATATTATCTCCTCTCATATATTTTTAATATGAAATATTTTCGGAGAGAAAAATAATTAAACCAAATTGATCCTTGTTTCAATATTTGAGAAAATTCAAATATGAAAACGGTGAAATCCCCAACTCTCTCCGTGGGTCCTTGAGTTGCTTAGAATTTTCGAGGATCGCAAAACAAAATGCAATAAAATATGATATGCATGGATGATCTAATGCATAACATTCCAAATTAAAAATTTGGGATGTTACATTTATTTCGCGTTTTATCGAGATCTATTTATCCAATCTATCACAATTTTTATCCCGTCAACTTGCGAATTTCTGGCACCATTAGAATACAGTAGATAAGGATGTATCGGGGGTATAAGCCATGGTAAAGTTAGAATACAGTAGATATAATGCAATAATAAAATTTGAATGGGTTTTCTACGTTACTTAAAGTAAGGATTGGTTTTCTTATACTAACGGATCTCACGAAGGTTTTGGTAAGTTTTGTGTGATTGATGTTTTCAAGTTTTGGGTGAGATCACGATGGGTGAAGGAATAAGTAGTAAGAAGAGCCTAAGCTTGGGGATGCCCCATGGCACCCCAAGATAATATTCAAGGAGAAACAAGCAACTAAGCTTGGGGATGCCCCGAGTGGCATCCCCTCTTTCTTCTAACAACCATCGGTATTTTACTTGGAGCTATATTTTTATTCGTCACATATCATGAGTTTTGCTTGGAGCGTATTGTATTATATGAGTCTTTGCTTGTTTTGCTTTTTAGTTTGTCATAAGTATCCTTTCTGGACACACCTATTTGAGAGAGCTAAAATTATGCCATGATTTGTTAGAATTGCTCTTTATGCTTCACTTAAATTTTTTGAGCTACGGAATTGCTCTAGTGCTTCACTTATATCTTTTTGAGCACAGTGTGCTTTAATATTTTTGAAGAAATGCTCTCATGCTTCACTTAGATTTGTTTGAGAGTTAGTAAATTTTTGAAGAAATTCCCTCATGCTTCACTTATATTATTTTGAGAGACGGAAAATCTTATGCTCATGTGCTTCACTTAGATTTGTTTGAGCTTGTCAAAGCAATTGCAAAATATGAAACTAGTCCCAAAGTGATAGATATTCAAGAGGGGTATAATAAAAACTTTCATGAAGATCATTGGACAAAATAAACTTGATTCTTTGTAATAGTTTTGAGATATGATGATAGTGATATGTGAGTCATGTTGGTGAGTAATTATGCTTTAGTAAGAATATTGGTGTTAAGGTTTGTGATTCCCTATGCAAGCACAAAAGTCAATAGTTGTGCAATGAAATTATATCCTACTTGTGGTGCATTACTCGGTGTTAGTTATGCTTAATGCTCGCTTATGTGATTTTTCATTTCTTGGTTGGTTGCTTCTCAATCTTTTTGCTAGACTCCATTTGTACTAAGTAGAAATACTACTTGTGCATCCAAAATCTTTAAATCCAGTTTTGCCATATGAGTCCACCATACCTACCTATATGCAGTATTTCCGTGCCGTTCTAAGCAAATTTGTATGTGCCATCTCTAATTTTCAAAATAAATTTCCTTTTTGTGTGCTCGTACCGCTCATGAAGCGGCAGGGGGTGGCCAATATTTTCCATGATAGATGTGTTATTCTCAAGATGAGTGTTTATTCACTTGTTATTGCATGAGAGTACGGTGGTAATAGGGATGCCCAGTCCCGAAATGAAAAAGAAATTTACTTTATGTTGTCAAATAATAAATTCCTTGGAAAGTGTTGGTATGGACGGTACCCATGGATACGGCTAGCTGTGGAGTGTGAAAGTATGGTGGAAAAAGGAATAAACTTTATTTTCTGTTTGGGAACCACCTATGATATATCTAGCATGGAAAGTGTTGGGAATTACTCAGTCATTTTCGTTGATGGGAAAAGTATGCCTCCCAAAAAAAATTATCTCTCAATTTAAGCTTTGAGCTCTGGCACCTCTACAAATCCCTACTTCCCTCTGTGAAGGGCCTATCTATTTACTTTATGCAATTTTTATTTGAGTCTCCATCTTCTCTTACAAAGCACCAACTAAGGGGCACTATGATCGTACTTGAGCGTTGGATGTAGCTAATATGCGAGTGTGTTTCATGAATGGATCAATGATTGAGCATGATGGGCTAGGGATAACTTTCTTTAGTGTTGATATTTTGAAAGACATGGTTGCTTGTTGATATGCTTGAGTATTGAAATCTTCATGTCAAGACTAGACTATTGCTTTGAACCATATAAAAGTCCAAATGTCCATGCTATAAAAGAAAAAAAATATGTGATGAACATGTTAGGCAGCATTCCACATCAAAAAACTTGTTTTTATCACTGACCTACTCGAGGACTAGTAGGAATTAAGCTTGGGGGTGCTGATACATCTCCAACATATCTATAATTTTTGATTGTTCCATGCTGTTATATTATCATTCTTGGATGTTTTACAATCATTTTATAGCAACTTTATATCATTTCTTGGGACTAACCTATTGACATAGTGCCTAGTGCCAGTTGCTATTTTTTGCTTGTTTTTTACTTCGCAGAATATCAGTACCAAATGGAGTCCAAACGCAGCGAAACTTTTTGGAGAATTTTTATGGACCAGAAGGAACAAGATGGGCGAAAGAAGTACTAGAGGGGTGCCCCGAGGGGGGCACAACCCACCTGGGCGCACCTGGGGGGCCAGGCATGCCCTGGTGGGTTGTGCCCACCTCGATGGCCTCCCGCACCGCCTCTTCGCCCTATAAATACCCAAATATTCCAGAAACCCTAGGGGAGTCGACGAAACACAATTCCAGCCGCCGCAAGTTCTAGAACCACGAGATCCAATCTAGACACCATCACGGAGGGGTTCGTCATCCTCATTAGTGCCTCTCCGATGATGCGTGAGTAGTTCATTGTAGACCTACGGGTCCGTAGGCAGTAGCTAGATGGCTTCCTCTCTCTCTTTTTGATTCTCAATACAATGGTCCCTTGGAGATCTATTTGATGTAACTCTTTTTTGCGGTGTGTTTGTTGGGATCTGATGAACTTTGAGTTTATGATCATATCTATATCCATGAAAGTTGATTGAGTTTTCTTTGATCTATTATATGCATGATTACTTATAGCCTCGTATTTCTTCTTTGAATCTTAGGTTTAGTTAGGCCAACTAGATCAATTTTTCTTGCCATGGGAAGAGGTGCTTTGTGATGGGTTTGATCTTGCAGTGTTCTTTCCCAGCGACAGAAGGGGCAGCAAGACACGCATGTATCATTGCTATTAAGGATAACAAGATGGGGGCTATTCCTACATGAATAGATCTCGTCTACATCATGTCATCGTTCTTATTGCATTACTTCGTTTCTCCATGAACTTAATACACTAGATGCATGCTGGATAGAGGTAAATGTGTGGACTAATAGTAGTACATGCAGGCAGGAGTCGGTCTACTAATCTTGGACATGATGCCTATATAATGATCATTGCCTGGATATTATCATAATTATTTGATGTTCTATCAATTGCCCAACAGTAATTTGTTTACCCACCGTATGCTATTTTCTCGAGAGAAGCCACTAGTGAAATCTACGGCCTCCGGGTCTATTCTTTATCATATTTGCTTTGAGATCTATTTTTATTTGCTTTTGTTTTCAGATCTATTATTCCAAAAACCCAAAAATACCTTGCTCCACTTTTTATCCACACCTTTTATTTCGCATTTTATCGAGATCTATTTATCCAATCTATCACAATTTTTATCCCGTCAACTTGCGAATTTCTGGCACCGTTACCCGTAGAGGGATTGACAACCCCTCATAAGCGTCGGGTTGCAAGTATTTGTTCTTTGTGTGCAGGTACCGTTTCCATAGTGTTGCTTGGTTCTCCTACTGGATTGATACCTTGGTTTCATAACTAAGGGAAATACCTACCGTAGCTGTACTGCATCATCCCTTCCTCTTTGGGGAAATACTGACGTAGTTCAAGCGACATCATCGCCCCTTCATCAAGGTGAGCGGCGCACTACCCATAATGGGCCCCCTAATGGGCTTGTAGTGGCCAAAATTGTCTTGGGCCCTGTCCATAAATTGTCCTCGTAATAGGCTCAAAGTAATAGCTGGGCCAATGTCGATGTTGGCTAATTGGGCCTACGGCCATGCTCGAATTTTAGCGGGCCCAATTAGTTGACGGGTCGTTAACAGGCCGAAAGCTCTATTGGGCCGCAATAATTGAAACGAGCCAACGGTCCTTAGTAGGCTGAAAATAGACTACAGTTAATGCCTTGCCCAGTTCCTGTCGGGCCGTTAACAGGCCAAAATCCAAGCGGGACATAAGTGGGCCGATTAACAATATAGGCCTTTAATAGGCCGATAGTAAGGTTGGGCTGGAATTGTGCCTCGGTGACATGGCCGCTAAGAGGCCAAAAGTCAGGTCGGATTGTAAATGGCCCAACTCTGTTGTGGGCCGTTAACAGGCCAAAAGACACACCGGGCTAGAATTGGACCAGGCAGAGCATGGGCCGTTAAGAGGCCAAAATTCAGGTCAGACCGTATATAGCCCAATTCCTGTATGGGCCGTCAATAGGACGAAAGACACACCAGGTTGGAAATTGGCCCAACACTTGAATGGGTCGCTAAAAGGCCGAAAGATGTACATCCTGAAAATTGGCCCATGCCTAGAATGGGCTGTTAACAGGCCAAAATTTCCTCGGGTCACTAATAAGCCCAAATATATAGCGGGCAGTTAACGGGCTCGAACTGACGATGGGCTGCAATGGTTTGAAATAGTTAACGGGTCATTGATGGGCTGAATTGCCACAACTCGTATAGCTCGTGGCCCTAAATGGGCTAGACACAAGTAGGCCATAAATGGGTCGGCCTGCTAATTTGGACTGGTGAAAGTGCAACTAATCCCCGGGTGGTTTTGGTAATTCATAACAACATATAGCTCATTGAACTAATATCCATTCAAGATAAATATTTCAGGATGTTCAATGATTGGCATGGCATGGACTAGAGATGTGTACCCCTCAAAATGCTAAGGACAAAGATTGGCAAAATCTCAAGACTCTTCATTTCTTTTCAATGTGATCCAAGATCACATTGAGTCCATAGGAAAGCCAATACTATTTAAAGGGTATGAGTTGTTGCTTAATGGTCTACTTGCTCAAAATGCTTAGTGATATTGCTCCAAAACCCTCAGCCACTTTCTCCATCCAAATATGTCCAAACCCTAAACTCCAACTCGGCCCCACCAATTCTTTTTATCCGGAGCCACCGAGTTCATTTGCATAGCCACAACAAGAAACCCTAACAATTTGGTCACACCGATACGGATCTCGGTCTCACCGAGATGGCCTTGCCAACTCTCTGTTACTTGTTGAAATTATTTCGGTCTCACTGAGAATTGAAATCGGTCTCACCGAGATGGCTTGCCAACTCTCTATTGTCTTATTGCTTCACTTCGGTCTCACCGAGTTGATGCAACACCGAGATGAGGTTTGCCCTAAGCCCTAGCACATCGGTCGCACCGAGATGAGTCAAAAGTTTGTAACGGTTGGATTTTGTGTGGAGGCTATATATACCCCTCCACCCCCTTCTCAATTTGAGAGAGAGCCATCAGAACATGCCTACACTTCCACCATTCATTTTCTGAGAGAGAACCACCTACTCATGTGTTGAGATCAAGAAATTCCATTCCTACCATTTGAACCTTGATTTCTAGCCTTCCCCAAGTTGCTTTCCACTCAAATCCTTCTTCCACTGTAGCCAAATCTGTGAGAGAGAGTTGAGTGTTGGGGAGACTATCATTAGAAGCACAAGAGCAAGGAGTTCATCATCAACACATCATCTATTACCTTTTGGAGAGTGGTGTCTTTTAGATTGGTTAGGTGTCGCTTGGGAGCTTCCGACATGATGTGGAGTTTAACCAAGAAGTTTGTGAGGGCAAGGAGATCGCCTACTTCATGAAGATCTACCTGAGTGAGGCAAGTCCTTTGTGGACGATGGCCATGGTGGGATAGACAAGGTTGCTTCTTCATGGACCCTTCGTGGGTGGAGTCCTCCGTGGACTCGCGCAATCATTACCCTTCGTGGGTTGAAGTCTCCCTCAACGTGGACGTACGATAGCACCACCTATCGGAACCACGGCAAAAAACTTCGTGTCTCCATTGCGTTTGCCTTCTCCAAACATTTCCCTTTACCTTCATATGCAATGTTTGACATTCCGCTGCTATACTTTTAGAATTGCATGTGTAGGTTGATTGCTTGACTTGTGCTAATTGCTAAAATCTGCCCACAACTAAAATTGGGAAAAGGATAGACTTTTATTTGGTCAAGTAGTGTAATTACCCCCCTCTAGACATACTTTCGATCCTACAAGTGGTATTAGAGGTTTGGTCTCCATTAGCCTTGATTTCCATAGCTTTGATGATCATAGCCTTGGTTTCACAACCTAGGAGAGTATGGCGTCTAGCGAGGGTAACTATCACCACAGAGGTCCTTATTTTGATGGTACAAATTTTGCTAGTTGGAAGCATAAGATGAAAATGAATATTCTTTGCCATAACCCCGCCATTTGGGCTATTGTGCGTGTTGGCTTGCAGGGTGAATTCTTTGAAGATGGTAAAGAACCAAATCATGAAGCGATCACAGAAGAATTGAAGATGTTGCAATACAATGCTCAAGATTGTGATATTCTCTTCAATTGATTGTGCCCCGAAGAATTCAACAAAATCAGCCGCCTTGAGAATGCAAAGGAGATTTGGGATACTTTGGTTGATATGCACGAAGGTACCGAGTCCGTCAAGGAATCCAAGTTGGATGTGCTTCAACGTCAACTTGACAAGTTCAAGACAAAGGATGGTGAAGGAGTCGTCGAAATGTACTCTAGGCTTGCTCTCATCACAAATGAGATTTCCGGCTTAGGAAGTGAAGAGATGACCGACAAATTCATCATCAAAAAGATCCTTAGAGCCTTCGATGGAAAATATGATACAGTGTGCACATTGATCCAAATGATGCCCAATTACAAAGATCTCAAGCCCACGGAAGTCATTGGTAGAATTGTTGCTTATGCACTGGTACATCGAGGTGCTATACAAACGGTTTTTAACCCCTTTCTGCGATGGCATTTTGAACCGTCGCCAAGTGAGTGTGTGCGATAGGGGGGTCCTTCCCACAGGACCCAAAAACCGTCAGGGATAGGCCCTCCGGTTATACACGCTGGGTAAAATGAGCTCGTGTGCGATGGGCGAGCGATCAAATACGGTTATACGTACATTTGTGTTAAAAAAATACAATTATACAGGCCCAATCGTTTTCGGTCGTAAGTACATCCCACACAGTCAGTCCCAGACAAACGTTTCCGTACGTATGTATATTCCACACAGTCAATCCAAGGAATACGTTTCTGTTCGTATGTACATCCCACGGAGTCAATCCAAGAAGTACATTTCTGTTCGTATGTACATCCCACACAGTCAATCCAGGGAAAACGTTTCCGTTCGGACGTACATCACACACAATTTTCACCATTAATTCGCTTGTGATAGTGTTGTCATTGCAGACGATATTAACAATTTTACCGTTCGCGTCATTGAATGCATCACACACGGTGCATAGAAGAAACTGTGTGGCATCGGCTGTCCATCACACACACTTTTTATGTGGTAAACATTTGCGCATGGTGGCATAACGCAAACAATTTTCAAGAGGAAGTCGTGTGTGATTGTTCATTGATCCAACACGTTTTATTCCTAGAAACTGTGTGCGTTGTCCGAGGTCATCGCCCACGGTGTTTTCTCAATAACCGTTTGCAATATAAACCCGATTAGCAGGCTAATTAGCCTATTATTAATAATCCATTTATTAATCTAATTGACATTTCATATTAAGCACACAATATATTTCATTTTCGTATTAAGGAAGCAGGATTTCATAATTGAAATACATCAGAGTACAACATCATATAGCTTCAGCACTCAGCTACCCCATTACACAACTGCACCAGCACCAAGTTTCACATGCAACATCTATAACCTTTCTAAATTAGCATCATAGACGGTACATAGATAGATGAATCTCATCTGGATAACTGCTGAAGCGGAAGGCGAATATTGAGCCTTCATTGATGTTGAAGGTCTTTGCAACTTCAGGCCAGTGCCTGTGGATGATTGACCGTCCATCCTTCATCCTCTTCAGGAAGACTTCAATATTGAACCATGGGTGTTGTATGAATACCTTCCTCGCCTCCTGACCATACAACTGGTTTGATAGGTAATCATCAGTGAACTGCTTTGGAAAGGCCTGAAAACAAGGATATGCATAAATATCTTCTCTAGATTTGAAATGGCGGAAAGGAATTAAAAAGACAAGGTATAGCAGTTAGTACCATCCTGTAGTGAACTAATGTCTTCTTCGTTGTGTAGACAAAGATCTTGTTGTTTTTTGTCGCTAATTTCTTTATCGTAACAATCTTTCTGAGTTTCTTGACTTGACTGATATTCATGGATAACTCATTTCCCCATACGCAAAAAGGGTCGAACAGTGGGTCAAAACCTCTGATAGCAGGACCTACATGTGCAAGACCAAATTGTTAAAAACCTAATATTTAAAAACAAGAAGTGGAAAGGTGTGTTATTAACTGCAATAGGCCTAATATTTAAAAACAAGCAAACATAGTCATTCAAACTTTTATTGTGCAGGTCTAAGTACACAAGTTATTGGCCTTGTTTGGATCCATGGGTTAGAGTTAGTTTCAGCTAGTTTGGGCTCAAATAGCCCTAAAGTATCCAAACATGAGGGCTAGTTTGAGCTAGTTGCATCTTACCCACCCAAAATAACTATCCCACCTAAGAGGTGCTAATTTTGGCTAGTTCTCCTAGTGCATTTATTGTCAATCTAACACTGTCATCAAAACACCTCTTTGGCTAGAGTTAGTTTAGGCTTAGCCATTGTTGAGTATCATTGTTATTTAGGAAACATAGGATGGCGTAGGATTTATTCTACCTTGACTTGTACTCCAAGATGACCATGTACTCCTATATATATGCCCACGAGGCTCAAGCAATACAATCAACTATTCCACCAATCTCTCTTTCTCTCCCTTTTAACTGTCATGAGCCAGAAACTAACTCTAACCTCTAGCTAAGTTAGAGTATCCAAACAGTGCCATTGTTAAATCTAATGGAAAGGCGTGTTAAATACTCCCTTCGGTCCTTTTTACTCTGCATATAAGAATTATTTGAAGTCAAACTTCATAAAGTTTGACCTTATTTATATGAAAAAATATCAACATCTACCATGCAAAAGTTATACAATATGAAAATTTAAGTCATGACACATCTACTGATATTGATTTCATATTGTGAATGCTGGTATTTTTTTCTATAAAGTTGGTCAAACTTTACAAGGCTTGACTTTAGACAAATCTTATATGCGAACTAAAAAGATTCGGAGGGAGTACAACATGGTTAACAGCAACCAAATATAGTCATTCATAGAGCTACTGTTAAAATTTGTATTGATGAAATCGAACTGCACAGTTCATACTAGCACATATAGAACATCACACTGTGAATAGCTGAAATAAACAAGGCATACTACGAACAACCAAAGATGGCAATTAAAACTGGACATATGCTAACTACAAACAACGGAACAACCAAAAACCGTAGAAATAAACAAGGCGTAATGCAAACAACCAAATATAGCAATAAAGACTAGACAGGTTCTCACTACAAAAGGGGTTCGAGAAAACAAATCATGGGTTTCCTCACTTGTCACAGATTGGCTCCTCCTCGTGGTCACCATCGATGAGGTCTGACTTGCCAGCTGAGGATCCCAAGCCAGCGTCGCAGAACGTGTCCTTCAGAAATGACAAAAGGGGCTCCATGGCGATGATGGAAGGCAAATTGTTCATAACGAGCCGCAGGAGATCAGCGGCAGGGCCATCGATGAGATCGACGGCTGTCGAACCCGAAGGGTTGGGGGTGGGCAACTTAACCTGTGACATAGCCCGCATCAAGCCGTCGCCGTCGACGATCTTGATGTCGTAGCCGGCGTCCGTGTTATGCCAGAATACTCTAGCCCGCTGATTGAAAGGCTCCGTTCAGGTCTAGTCATCGTTGTCTGCTTCCTCGGCAACCACCTCGCCAACATCAGGCGAAGAGGCGGCGGTAAAGCTCTTTTGGGCCACTCGCTCCTCGAGCTCCCTAGGAAGTGTAGCCGGGCTTAGGCTGTGACGCTCTGGAGTGGGGGAGGAGGGTGGGGATGGGGATCTGTGGGAAAGGGGGAGTTTCGCAGGCGTCATCTAAGAAACTCAGGGCGGCGAGGGTATGTATATCGGTGGGTAAACTGCATGGGCAGACCGACAGAGGTTGACGATGGAGGCGGCGCGGCGGCGGCGGCGACCTAGCTAGGTTTCGAGCAAGGGAGGGGTGGTGTGTATGTGTGTGAGCAGGGGATTTGGGGTGAGCAAAGGATTTGTGGTGTGTGTGGAGGGGGTCCAAGGTGGTGTTTGAGGAAATGCCGCGGGTACTGAAAATTTTACTAGTCGGGAGTAAAATGACGGGGCTACCAAAAATTTGGATCAAGGGATTGAAGCAGAGCGGGGCGGGAGTAACGAACATCACACACGGTTAAAACATAATAATCGTGTGCTATCAAACAGAAAACCACTCCAGCCGAGCAGATATTTTGAGATTGCGAGGGATGCAGGCAGGAGTAAAATGCCGGGGCTACTGAAAGTTTGGATCTACTGATTGAAGCAGAGTGGGAGTAACAGACATCGCACAAGGTCCACACATACTAAACGTGTGCTATCAAACAGAAAAACCATCTAGGCGGGTGGATATTTTCGAGATTGCGAGGGAGTAGATAATTTCGAGAGGGGAGGGAAGCATCATGGAGCCCAATCTACTGTGATCATGTGGGTGACAGGGGCAGGGGCGCGGCACACGGGTAGTCTTAGGGAACCGTGTCTATTTCGTACCCGATCACAGACGGTTGCTGCGTCCGACTCATCTGCTGTTTATAAATTTGGCGAAAAAACGCAGGAAAGGGTCAGAACACGAACACACTTGCATGTGGACCAAATATATGTATGAAAAGGGTGGTTTGATGTTCAAATACCCAATGCACAACTTTGATGTGGCACCTGTCGCACAAAGTGCACGTTATTATTGCTAGCCCCCCTACACACACACACACTTCGTGTTGGCGGGAGGGGAATCCTAGCTATGAACGCATGCCCCCAAATAGCTAGGTCTAACATCTCACCCTACCATAACACAAAATCAAAAGGAGTACATCATGGTCAACCCCCCTTGCTTCTGATCAAATGTGGACCATGTGCGGGCCCACAGATGTGTTCTTCTGGCGTTAGATGGGTGAGACCATATACGAACCACACCTGCGGGTGGCCCGATGTGTGTGTGTGTGTGTAAACGATGTGGTGTGATATTTAAATAACCAAATCACAAATTTGCTGTGGCACATGTGCATCGCAAATTAACCGAACATCCCCGGCCCCACGGACGTTCATCTAGTGCGAAGTAGTACTGTGCCCCCCCTCCCACACACACACTTTGAGTCGGTGGGAGGGGGCATCTCACCAAGGCGTATTGTAACACTGACCAAGAAGAATCACCACCTTGGTCGTATAACCTCTCTTGTTGTTGGGTCAAAGTCATGCATGGACGTCTACACGCGACCCCACAAATAGGCTAGCTTGTCACCGATAACCACGCGAGGGAGTGCCTGAAGACAACCATTGCGTGCATGTGGCCCAAACATATATGTATGAAGTGTCATGTGGTGTTTGAATATACCCAATGCATAACTTTGATGTGGCACCATGCTTTTGGGACCAGAAAGTCCCCACACGGAGCGAGGGTTCACGACGCGTATACTATACATATATAGGGATTCATGTGTATGCAAGCCCTCGAACTTAGGTCTCAAATCTCACCATGATCGAACCAAGAGAAGAAGAATCCACCCTGGTAACCTTTCTTGCGTTGTTGGTCGAAGTGATGGACATCCACGCGGGCCCACGAATATGTAGGCCGTCGATGATAACCAAGCGAGGGAGAGTGTCCAAAGACAACCACTGCATGCATGTGCCAAAACATATGTATGGACATGCGTGATGCATGCATATATGTTTGAATACTAAAAGCACAACAATTTGATGTGAAGCATGCATGCGTCGAAAAACGCACAGTCCCCACACAGATCTGGTTCATGACGCGTCGCGTACTCGCCCCCCCCCCCACTTTGACCCGGTGGGAGGGATTCGTGCGTACACATGCGCTCAACGTATAATATGTTATCTCTCACATCATGACATGCATGTACCGTACCGTATAAGACGAACCAAAGTTTAATCTCCTCCTAATTATAAGTCAAATTAACCTCTATCACTGTCGGTCGAAGTGATTGACCAAGCGGGTACACACAGATGGACGAAGCATATCGCCGATACCCCCGTGAGTGAGTGCTAGAGGACAACCGCCATCGCTTGCTTGTGGGCCAAACACACGTATGGAGATGTGTGGTTGTGATGTTTGAATACCTAATATATATGCAAAACTTTGATGTGGCACCTGCCTCGGAAACCTTTAAGTCCCCCACATGAACCGAGGTTCATGACACGCAGTATATATATGTTGGCCCCCCTCCCCTCTTCGACGCGTAATATATACTCCTACGTATCGTAACACAACCCGAAAATAATCCTCCTTGTTCGTCAAATTACCTTTCTTGTTGTGTCATATATTAGATGGACGATGACCTCGTGGGCCCATGGAGGGAAGTGTCGCAGGCAAATGAGTGACAACCATCATCTGCACATGGCCCAATGTGTTGGTGATGTTTTTAATACCCAATATGCACAACTTCTTTGTGGCACCTGCCTCGGAAACCGAAAGTCCCCACACGGAGCGAGATCGTTCATGATGTGTGTGTAGTATGTGCTGCCCCGGCCCCCTCCTCCCCTCTTCGATGCGTACTATATACTCCTATCGCAACACAACCCAAAAAGAAACCTCCTTGTTTGGTCAAAGTGATGGAGGACAACCTCGCGGGCCCACGGATGGAAGCATCGCACGCGAGTGAGTGTCCTATATGACGTGTAGTATTGCCCCCGGCCACCCTCTTCAACGCATACTATATATATAATCCTACCGTACGTATGACAAAAACCAAAAAATGACCATCCTTGTTGGTCAAATTAACCTCTCTCATCGCATGTCATAGTGCTGGACGGCGACCTCGCGGGCCCACGCGAGTGAGTGTCCTAGGACCACCGCGTGCATGTGGCCCAAAGATGCATGTCAAACTTTTTCTGCAGCGAACATGCGACCAAAGGAGTTTAGTGTTAAAACTTGAAAAAAATAGATAACATTTGTCTGTTTTTATACATTGATTGATTTCTGAGGGATTTATTGTGCAAAAATCAAATTTGATCTACATGAGACTCGGGATAGTGCACGAAAATGGATTGGAAAATCATATGTGTATGTGTCCCTGGGTGCATGTTTAGTCCCCATGCAAGAAATTTCTAACATCGAGAATCTTGATTTCAAAATCCAGTAAATCCAAAACTAAGTTGAAATTCATGAAACTTATCGTGGTGTCATATGGACACCAATAGACTGTGATATTATATATTTTTTTCAAATTTGAGACAAATTTTGATATAATCTTCTTACAGATAGGAAATTATCAATAATTATCAACCAATATCGCAAACAGACTCTTTATTCGAACCGTGTGCGTTAGACCAACAATGTACGTGCCATGCTTCGGTTAAGCAATAAAGCGGTAGAATTAATCATCAAAAAGGAAAAATAAATATAATATGTGCTGCCACGCGTCCCGTGTGCCATACGAGCATGCGTGAGTTGACGAGACGCATGCTAGCAGTCCGCCGTGCAGGCAGACCGGGAGGCCGAGGCATGCGCGTGTTCGCTACACACTAACCGTAGGGCGTGCTAGTAGCTGTGTGAAATGACGGTAGGCATGCTAGCAGTCCGCTGCGCAGGCTCACCGGGAGGCGAGCCAGCCCTTTGACTGCCACCCACCTCGCTCCCACTGCTCCATATTAATGGCGCACTCGATCCGCTAGTCATAATAGGCGGCCGCACCCCCCGTCCACAATTGTCACCGCCGCATTGAGTGTATTAGGATTTTGCCGAAGCGCACTATCGGAGGGAGTGGCGATGCCGGGGCTGGTGAAGCACCCGTGCAACGCATGAAGCTAGGCGCAGAGGTTCCTGTTGTCGCCGACAAGGTCTCACGCGAGCAGCAGTGCACTATCGGAGTGTATTAGGATTTTGCCGAAGCGCACTATCGGAGGGAGTGGCGACGCCGGGGCTGGTGAAGCACCCGCGCAACGCATGAAGCTGGGCACAGAGGTTGCTGTCGCCGCCGACGAGGTCTCACGCGAGCAGCAACGCGACCTTGACTTCGTCATCGCCGTCATGCCTCCCCAGCCGGAGCCGGAGGTCCACAGCTACTCCGGCAACGACTCCGACGGAAAACTGGTTAGTCCCCCTCCCCCCTTTTGTTGGGAATAGAAATCTTTGCTTATGTTCACCCAGTCCATGAAATCAGAGTAAGATTTGTTAGATCCGTGTAGTGTATTGATTGTTTGAATGGTATCTATGGTTAGCGATTAATTGTTTGTTCTGTACAAATGATTTTTTTGCTAATAATCCGACTAGGGTTAGTGTGCGTGCTAATAATTCGTAGCCAGATCTTGAGAATTGATTTTGAATGTCCTACATATATGTTTGTGCCTTTTTTTCTTCCTGATCTTGAGAATTGATTTTGAATGTCCTACATGTATGTTTCTGCCTTTTTTCCAGATTGCTATGTACACAGATGAGGTTCCGGCCAGCGGCGCCGTCGGCTGTAGATCCTGCACCCGGCAGCGCGGGCAAAAGCGGCCACGCCCCTCTGGATCCGAGGAACCCGTAGAATATCGGGCGGACCGCATCAGCAATCTCCGGACGACATCCTTGGGGAGATCATCTTCCTTCTCTCCACCAAGGATGGCTGCCGCACACAGGTCCTCGCATCTCGGTGGCGCACTCTGTGGCGCGCCGCGCCTCTTAATCTCAACTGTCGCCGGCTATCTGTCGTTCATGATTTTGAACTCCACCGAGCCATCATCTCCTCCTACCAGGGCTTCGTTCAACGCCTATGCATCCTGGCATGCTGCCTGCTGCACATACACTGCACGGTGGATGCCTGGCTGACATCCCGTCAATTCGGAAAACTGCAGCATCTTGATTTCTACCATTACTATGCAAATAGCTTTCCACCAAGCGTTGTAGCTGTGCCCTCACCACCAATGTCCATCTCATGGTTTTCCTCCTCTCTCCACACCGCCACCCTAACCCGGTGTCACCTACCAGACAATCTGGTACAAATGCTTCGACTCCCACTGCTAAAAAACTCGCGCTTGTGGTGGTCGATCTGTCGGAGGCCTCACTGCACAGCATCATCCACTCCTGCTGCCCTGCCCTGGAGCGCTTGCTGCTTGTTTTTGGAAAAGAAATTCGTATCTGTTGTCTCCAAATAAAGTCGCCTCGCCTTGTAAGCATTGGAATTTGCTTTAAAGGAGAGGAGCTCATCATCAAAGACACCCCTTCACTAGTACAGCGAGGTGCTATACAAACGATTTTTAACCCCTTTCCGCGATGGCGTTCTGAACCGTCGCCTAGTGAGTGACTGTGATAGGGGGGTCCTTCCCACACGACCCAGAAACCATCGGGGATATGCCCTCCTGGCACACACGCTCGGCAAAATGAGGTCGTGTGCGACCGGCGAGCGACCAAATACGGTTATACGTACAGTTGTGCTAAAAAAAATATAATTATACATGCCAAATTGTTTTCGGTCGTAAGTACATCCCACACAGTCAGTCCCCGCTAAACGTTTCCGTTCGTATGTAAATTCCACATAGTCAATCCAAGGAATACGTTTTCGTTAGTATGTACATCCCACACAGTTAATCCAAGAAGTACGTTTCCGTTCGTATATACATCCCACACAGTCACTCCAAGGAAAACCTTTCCGTTCGCAGGTACATCACACACAATTTTCCCCATTAAATCGTTTGTGATAGCATTGCCATTGCCCACGATATTAGCAATTTTATCATTTGCGTTATTGAATGCATCACACACGGTGCTTAGAAGAAACTGTGTGGCAAAGGCTGTCCATCACACACACTTTTTATGTGGTAAACATTTGTGCAAGGCGGTCTAACACAAACAGTTTTCAAGAGGATGTCGTGTGTGATTGTTCATTGATCCAACACGGTTTATTCCGAGAAACTGTGTGCGTTGCCTGAGGTCATCGCCCACGGTGTTTTCTCAATAACCGTTTGCAATAGAAAAACCCAATTAGCAGGCTAATTGGCCATTAGCAGGCTAATTGCCCTATTATTAAGAATCCATTTATTAATCTAAATGACATTTCATATTAAGCACACAATATATTTCATTTCCATATTAAGGAAGCAGGATTTCATAACTGAAATACATCAGAGTACAACATCATATAGCTTCAGCACTCAGCTACCCCATTACACAACTGCACTAGCACCAAGTTTCACATGCAACATCTACAACCTTTCGAAATTAGCATCATAGACGGAACATAGACAGATGAATCTCATCTGGAAAACTGCTGAAGCGGAAGGCGAGTATTGAGCCTTCATTGATGTTGAAGGTCTTTGCAACTTTAGGCCAGTGCCTGTGGATGATTGACCGTCCATCCTTCATCCTCTTCAGGAACACTTCAATATTGAACCATGGGTGTTGTATGAAAACCTTCCTCGCCTCCTGACCATACAGGTGGTTTGAGAGGTAATCATCAGTGAACTGCTTTGGAAAGACCTGAAAACAAGGATATGCATAAATATCCTCTCCAGATTTGAAATGGTGCAAAGGAATTAAAAAGACAAGGTATAATAGTTAGTACCATCCCCTAGTGAACTCATGTCTTCTTCATTGTGTAGACAAAGATCTTGTTGTTTTTTGTCACTAATTTCTTTATCGTAACAATCTTTCTGAGTGTCTTGACTTGACTGATATTAATGGACAACTCATTTCCACATATGCAAAAAGGGTCAAACAGTGGGTCAAAACCTCTGACAGCAGGACCTACATGTGCAAGACCAAATTGTTAAAAACCTAATATTTAAAAACAAGAAGTGGAAAGGTGTGTTATTAATTGCAACAAGCGTAATATTTAAAAACAGGCAAACGTAGTCATTCAAACTTGTATTGTGCAGGTCTAAGTACACTAGTTATTGGCCGTGTTTGGATCCATGGGTTAGACTTAGTTTGAGCTAGTTTGGGCTCAAATAGCCCTAAAGTATCCAAACATGAGGGCTAGTTTGAGCTAGTTGCATCAAACCCACCCAAAACAACTATCCCACCCAAGAGGTGCTGATTGGGGCTAGTTCTCCTAGTGCATTTATTGTCAATCTAACACTGTCATCCAAACACCTCTTTGGCTAGAGTTAGTTCAGGGTTAGTCATTGTTGAGTATCATTGTTATTTAGGAAACGTAGGATAGCATAGGATTTATTCTACCTTGACTTGTACTCCAAGATGACCATGAACTCCTATATATATGCCCACAAGGCTCAAGCAATACAATCAACTATTCCACCAACCTCTCTCTCTCTCTCCCTTTTAACTGTCATGAGCTAGAAACTAACTCTAACCTCTAGCTATGTTAGAGTATCCAAACAGTGCCATTGTTAAATCAAATGGAAAGACGTGTTCAATACTCCCTCCGGTCCTTTTTACTATGCATATAAGAATTGTCTGAAGTCAAACTTCATAAAGTTTGACCTTATTTATATGAAAAAATATCAACATCTAGCATGCTAAAGTTATACAATATGAAAATTTAAGTCATGACACATGTACTGATATTTATTTCATATTGTGAATGTTGGTATTTTGTTCTATAAAGTTGGTCAAACTTTAAGAGGCCTGACTTTAGACAAATCTTATATGCGAACTAAAAAGATTCAGAGGGAGTACAACATGGTTAACAGCAACCAAATATAGTCATTCATAGAGCTATTGTTAAATTTGGTATTGATGAAATTGAACTGCATAGTTCATACTAGCACATATAGAACATCACACTGTTAATAGCTGAAATAAACAAGGCATACTACGAACAACCAAAGATGGCAATTGAAACTGGACATATGCTAACTACAAACAACCAAACAACCATAAACCGTAGAAATAAACAAGGCGTAATGCAAACAACCTAATATAGCAATAAATACTGGACAGGTTCTCACTACAAAAGGGGTTCGAGAAAACAAATCATGGGTTTCCTCACTTGTCACAGATTGGCTCCTCCTCGTGGTCGCCGTCGATGAGGTATGACTTGCCAGCTGAGGATCCCAGGGCAGTGTCGCAGGACGTGTCCTTCAGAAATGACAAAAGGGGCTCCATGGCGATGAAGGATGGCAAATTGTTCATAACGAGCCGCAGGAGATCAGCGGCAGGGCCATCGATGAGATCGACGGCTGTCGAACCCGAAGGGTTGGGGGTGGGCAACTTAACCTGTGACATAACCCGCGTCAAGCCGTCGGTGTTGATGACCTCGATGTCGTAGCCGGCGTCCGTGACATGCCAGAATACTCTAGCCTACTGATTGAAAGGCTCAATCCAGGTCCAGTCATCATCGTCAGCTTCCTCGGCGGCCACCTCGCCGACGTGGTGCAAAGAGGCCGCGACAAAGCTCTTTTGGGCCATTCGCTCCTCGAGCTCCCCGGGAAGTGTAGCCGGGCTTAGACTGCGACGCTCTGGAGTGGGGGAGGGGGGTGGGGATGGGGATCTCTATGAAAGGGGGCGTTTCACAGGCGTCATCTAAGAAACTCAGGGCGACGAGGGTATGTATATCGGTGGGTAAACTGCACGAGCAGACCGGCAGAGGTTGACGATGGAGGCAGCGGCGGCGGCGGCGACCTAGCTAGGTTTGGAGCGAGGGAGGGGTGGTGTGTATGTGTGTGAGTGGGGGATTTGGGGCGAGCGAAGGATTTGGGGTGTGTGTGTGGAGGGGGTCCAAGGTGGTGTTTGAGGAAATGTCGCGGGTACTGAAAATTTTACTAGGCGGGAGTAAAATGGCCGGGCTACCAAAAATTGGGATCAAGGGATTGAAGTAGAGCGGGGCGGGAGTAACGAACATCACACACGGTTAAAACATAATAATCTTGTGCTATCAAACAGAAAAACACTCCAGCCGAGCAGATATTTTTGAGATTGCGAGGGATGGAGGTGGGAGTAAAATGCTGGGGCTACTGAAAATTTGGATCTACAGATTGAAGCAGAGCATGAGTAACAGACATCGCACACGGTCCAGACATACTAATCGTGTGCTATCAAACAGAAAAACCATCTACGCGGGTAGATATTTTCGAGATTGCGAGGGAGTAGATATTTTCGAGAGGGGGAGGGAAGCCTCATGGAGCCCAATCTACTATGATCATGTGGCTGACAGGGGCAGGGGCGCGGCACACGGGTAGTCCTAGGGAATCGTGTCTGTTTCGTACCCGATTGCAGACGGTTGCTGCGTCTGACTCGTCTGCTATTTATAAATTTGGCCAAAAAAACGCGGGAAAGGGTCAGAACATGAACACACTTGCATGTGGACCAAATATATGTATGAAAAGGGTGGTTTTATGTTCAAATACCCAATGCACAACTTTGATGTGGCACCTGACGCACAAAGCGCATGTTATTATTGCTAGCCCCCCTCCCCCCCAAACACACACACACACACACACACACTTCGCATTGCCGGGAGGGGAATCCTAGCTATGAACGCATGCCCCCAAATAACTAGGTCTGGCATCTCACCATACCGTAACACAAAACCGAAAGGAGTACATCAACCCCTCCCCCCTTTTATTTCTGATCAAATGTGGACCGTGTGCGGGCCCACAGATGTGTTCTTCTGGCGTTAGATGGGTGAGACCACTTACCAACCATACCTGCGGGTGGCCCGATGTGTGAGTGTGTGCACGCGCGCGCGCGCGTGTGAGTGTGTGTGTGTGTGTGAAAACGATGTGCTATGATATTTAAATAACCAAATCATAAATTTGATGTGGCACATGTGCATCGCAAATTAACCGGGCATCCCCGACCCCACGAAGGTTCATCTAGTACGAAGTAGTACTGTGCCCCCCCCCCCCCACACACACACTTTGAGTCGGTGGGAGGGGGCATCTCACCAAGGCGTATTGTAAGACTGACCAAGAAGAATCACCACCTTGGTCGTATAACCTCTCTTGTTTGTTGGGTCAAAGTCATGCATTGACGTTCCACACGCGGCCCCACAAAATAGGCTAGCTTGTCGCCGATAACAACGTGAGGGAGTCCCTGAAGACAACCACTGCGTGCATGTGGCCCAAACATATGTATGAAGTGTCATGTGTTGTTTGAATATACCCAATGCACAACTTTGATGTGGCCGCATGCTTTTGGAACCGGTAAGTCCCCACACGGAGCGAGGGTTCACGACTAATAGTATAGTATATATATAGGGATTCATGTGTATGCGAGCCCTCGAACTTAGGTCTCGAATCTCACCATGATCGACGTACGACTATACGGTAACGCGAACCAAGAGAAAAAGAATCCACCCTGGTAACCTCTCTCGTGTTGTTGGTCGAAGTGATGGACGTCCACGCGGGCCCACGAATATATAGGCCGTCGATGATAACCAAGCGAGGGAGAGTGTCCAAAGACAACCAATGCATGTATATATGTACCCCAAACACATGTATGGACATGCGTGATGTGCATGCATATATGTTTGAATACCAAAAGCACAACATTTTGATGTGGCGCATGCATGCATCGAAAAACGCACAGTCCCCACAAAGATCTGGTTCATGATGCGTCGCGTGCTCACCACCCCCCCCCCACCTCGACCCAGTGGGAGCGATTCGTGCGTACACATGCGCACGAAGTATAGTTGCATGTACCGAACCGTATAAGACGAACCAAAATTTAATCCCCTCCTAATTATAAGTCAAATTAACCTCTATCGCTGTCGGTCGAAGTGATTGACCAAGCGGGCACACAAAGATGGACGAAGCATCTCGCTGATAACCCCATGAGTGAGTGCTAGAGGACAACCGCCATCGCTTGCTTGTGGGCCAAACACATGTATGGAGATGTGTGGTTGTGATGTTTGAATACCAAATATATATGCAAAACTTTGATGTGGCACCTGCCTCGGAAACCTTTAAGTCCCCCACATGAACCGAGGTTCATGACACGTAGTATATATATGTTGCCCCCCTCCCTTCTTCGACGCGTAATATATACTCCTACGTACCGTAACACACCCCGAAAATAATCCTCCTTGTTTGTCAAATTACCTTTCTCGTTGTGTCATATATTAGATGGACGATGACCTCGTGGGCCCATGGAGGGAAGAGTCGCAGGCGAATGAGTGACAACCATTGTCTACACGTGGCCCAATGTGTTGGTGATGTTTTTAATACCCAATATGCACAACTTCTTTGCGGCACCTACCTCGAAAACCGGAAAGTCCCCACACGGAGCGAGATCGATTCATGACGTGTGTGTAGTATATATGTGCTGCCCCGGCCCCCTCCTCCCCTCTTCGACGCGTACTATATACCCCTACCACAACACAACCCAAAAAGAAACTTCCTTGCTAGGTCAAAGTGATGGAGGACAACCTCGCGGGCCCACGGATGGAAGCATCGCACACGAGTGAGTGTCCTATATGACGCGTAGTATTGCCCCCGGCCACCCTCCTCAACGCGTACTATATATATACTCCTACCGTACATATAACAAAAACCAAAAATGACCATCCTTGTTGGTCAAATTAACCTCTCTCTTCGCATGTCATAGTGCTGGACGGTGACCTCGTGGGCCCACACGAGTGAGTGTCCTAGGACCGTGCATGTGGCCCAAAGATGCATGTCAAACTTTTTCTGCAGCGAACAGGCGACCAAAGGAGTTTAGTGTTGAAAATTGAAAAAAATAGATAACATATATCCGTTTTTATACATCGATTGATTTCCTAGGGATTTAAATGTGCAAAAATCAAATTTGATCTACATGAGGCCCGTGATAGTGCACGAAAATGGATTGCAAAATCATATGTGTACGTGTCCCTGGGTGCATGTTTAGTCCCCATGCAAGAAATTTCTAACATCTAGAATCTTGATTTTAAAATCCAATAAATCCAAAACTAAGTTGAAATTCATGAAACTTATCATGGTGTCATATGGACACCAATAGATTGTGATATTATTATTATTTTCAAATTTGAGACAAGTTTTGATATTATCTTCTTACATACAGGAAATTATAAATAATTATCAACCAATATCGCAAACGAACTCTTTATTCGAACCGTGTGCTTTAGACCAACAATGTAAGTGCAGTGCTTCGGTTAATCAATAAAGCGACAGAATTAATCATCAAAAGGAAAACTCAATATAATATGTGCCGCACACGCGTCCCGTGTGCCGTACGAGCATGCGTGAGTTGACGAGACACATGCTAGCAGGCAGACCGGGAGGCCGAGGCATGCGCGTGTTCGCTACGCACTTACCGTGGGGCGTGCTAGTAGCTATGTGAAATGACGGTAGGCGTGCCAGCAGTCCGCCGTGCAGGCTAACCAGGAGGCGAGCCAGCCCTTTGACCGCCTCCCACCTCGCTCCCACTGCTCCATATTAATGGCGCGCCCGATCCGCTAGTCAAAATAGGCGGCTGCACACCCCGTCCACAGTTGTCACCACTGCATGGAGTGTATTAGGATTTTGCCGAAGCGCACCATCGGTGGGAGTGGCGATGCCGGGGCTGGTGAAGCACCCGCGCAACGCATGAAGCTGGGCGCAGAGGTTGCTATCGCCGCCGACGAGGTCTCGCGCAGGTTAGCGTGCGTGCTAATAATTCGTAGCCAGATCTTGAGAATTGATTTTGACCGCCGCCCGCCTCGCTCCGTGAAATGATGGTATAGGAATGCCAGAAGTCCGCCGCGCAGGCTCACTGGGGAGCGAGACAGCCTTTGACCACTGCCCGCCTCGCTTCCACTGGTCCGTATTAATGGCGCGCCCGAGCGGCCGCACCCCCCATCCTCGCGACAAACACAATCCTCTCTCTCCGCCCGCATCCTCGACGTCGCTCTCAGTCCTCAAAGCCGGCACCCCCCATCCTCGCCACACACACAATCCTCTCTCTCCACCCGCATCCTCGACGCCGCTCTCAGTCCTCAAAGCCATCAGTGTATGAGGATGCCGCCGAAGCGCCCCATCAGAGGGAGTGGCGACGCCGGGGCTGCTGATGCAATGGAGCACGACATGAATATGGAGACAGAGGTTTCCGTCACCACCAACGAGGTGGAGAACGAGGCTGCCAACAAGCGGAGGCGGGTCGAGAAAGAACCACAAGCGACTCCAGCAGGCCTAGACTTCATCAGCAGCCTCCCCGATGATATGTTGACAGTCATCATATCCCTCCTCCCAATCAAATATGGGGAGAGGGCAACCGCCCTTTCCCGGCGGTGGCGCCTCCTATGTCTCTCCACCCCTCTTGACCTCCTCGACTCCCAGGAGCTCTGCCATGGCTATCGCAAAAGCTTGGATGCGTTCTCCCAGATCCTCGGTAGTCACCATGGCCCAATCAGAGGCCTTATCACGAGCAAGTTCCGTTCCAATGGCAAGGACCGAGCCAAGCTTGACGAGTGGTTCTGATCCCCCGCCCTAGATCAGCTCGAGGAGCTTAGTTTTAATGATGGGCATATGCGCTCACTGCCAACGTCTGCGCTCCGCTTCATGCCCACGCTGCGCCTCGCCAAGTTCATGAACTGCCATCCCCCCCCTTAATGATGCGCCCGCTCTTTTTCTACCATGATTGAAGCACCTCAAGCTCGTCGTCGTCTGCATCCCAAAGGGTGACATGGAGTGCCTGCTCCGCGGCTGTACTGCACTCGAGTTCCTTCGTCTTCAGGCGGTGAATTGGTCAAGTAGATTCCACATCACCTCTAGGACTCTCCGAACTATTTATGTGTGTTGCTGGTGCTGCAACGAGAGATCACAAAAGGTGGACCACAATATGGTCATTGAGGACACACCTTCACTTGAGAGATTACTTGTAGTTGATCAACAAGGTCCAACAACAATCAATGTCATTTCTGCGCCGAAATTGACAGTGGTGGGCTACTCGTCTGTCAAATACTACTACTTTCAGGTATAACAGTCACCTTCTACCTCTCCTTCTTGATATCAACATTATTTCTAGTTTTGAAGATGTATGTTTGTCTGTCATCCAGAAAAGCTTCACCAAGATTCTGCGCACAGTGAAGGTCTTGGCACTAGAATCTGTCGGCCCCAACCTGGACCAAGTTGTCAATTTCCTGAGATGCTTTCCGTGCCTGAAGAAGCTGTATATCGAGGTGATGTTCCTTTCTTGTTAAATGTTAACCATAAGGGAGTTCAATTTTCTGCACCTTTTCCCAAGTTTACAATGACAATGTACTACGATTTCTGAAGGAATTTTGGAGGATTTCAGGACATACACCCCCACCCCATATTGGTTGCTTGATTCATATGGTTACAATCCATAAGCATTTCTCCTTTGGATTCATCTGTACTAGTTTTCTTATCGAATTTTTCATCCACTCCAACCTCTTGTGAAGAAGGCTACATTTTTCTAGATTGTAATCAAATGCCCATGTTAATCATGTCAGATCGAAGATGGCACGTTGGTGCATTTTACAAATCCTGCAAACCAAATAGGCGTGTAGTAGTGTTCAAAACTGCATGTAGGAACTAACACGTTCTCTTCTTTTGCAGATAATAATAGGCCCGGAGGTGGATAATGTTTATAACGACAATCACATCGAATGCCTTGATCTGCATCTCTCAAAAATTACTTTGAACTCCTATCGAGGGGCCTTACTGGAGATTACATTCGCCAGGTTCTTTGTTGCCAGAGCAAGGGCGCTGAAGGTAATGAGGTTGAACATGCATTTAAATAGGAAATATGAATGGTTTGTTGATCAGAGTCGGCAGCTACTGCAGAATGGAAGAGGCTCCAAAAAAGCTAAACTTCGTATTGGAAGTGCATATGACAGAGTAATTGGAAGTCATTGTGTCAAACCCATACATGACTTGTCAGCGGCTGATCCCTTTGCAGAAATGACGAGGTTTCGAAAGCGGCCTTACTATTTTTATTTTTAGTTTGAACCTCTCTTATATCCATGTTCAGCTGATCAGCACGGGCGTTTGCAGCTGAATGAGCTGAATTTCATTTCTAATATCAGTTTGAACCTTGTAATCTTCGAATTTGAGCCATGTAACTCTGGAATTTGAACCTTGTAATATTTCGGGCTTTTGTGGTACAATCATTGAAATGGCATCGTATGAGACTCGTAGATTGGTAGTACTATTTTGACCTTAATATGCAATAGACTTAGATTTTATTAACCATTCACGACCAGGGATCTAGCCGGAAGCAGAGCAATGGCGAACATCATCGCAACAAGATGTAGATGATTAGATGCTCGTTTCACCTAGTTTAGTATGCATGTAATTGCTTTCTTTGGTGTGTGGAAATGTTATGTGTGTAGTCACTTATGTAATTGTATGCTTAATTTGGTCATGCAATGCTGTTCTTATAAGTATATACGTTGATGCTCTGTAGACAGAGCATATCACATCGCACACGGACCACACTAGGGAACCCGTCAGTCATGAATTCATCAATCGCAGACAGTTTTATACCAGCAAGCGTTTGCCCACAACACACATGGCTTATTCCATCACAAACAGCTCGGATGGATTAACTGTATGCCACGTATCGCACACGCAACTCTAATCTGATTCGTGCTTGATGTCTCCACCATCGCTCGCACAGTTCATCTTATTTGCCACGTATCACTGTGCCGGCCTCTGCTCGCGTCCAACGGCGCGCTGTGCTCGCCGTTAGGCACCGCGGCGCGCTCTGCTCGCGTCCGTCGGTGTGCTCTGCTGTCCGTCGGCACGCTCTGCTCGCATACCTCCACGCGCTCGGCTTGTGGATAGCTTTTCCTTGCGTGTTCAACTGCTATATGCATATATATGGTTGCTCGCCATTGAGGCGACCGCGGAGCGCTTTCCTCGCGTCCCTCCGCGCGCGCTCTGCCAGCGGTTGGGCCTGTGCACGATCATGTTGGGGACCCCATATGCATGCAGTTGCGCCGCGCGCGTTGCCACGATGCAGTTACGTGCGGCATGATGGAGTTACGCGCTGCAAATTAGAATTGCCATCCGGGCGTGCCGATATTCTAGGCCGTCTGGCTTCCCCTTTAATTCTCGCGGCCATTATAACCATAGTCTCTTCAACCTTTTGATCGCGCCCGACAACACAAGAAGCACACCCATGATGACACATAGAGAGGGGATGTCTAGCGGCGCTCCAATGGAGTTCGGCGAGCATAAAGTGGAGACCCACGCGAGGGAGACGAATCTCTCGGTGGTGTACACCATCGACCCGGCCGTGGTGGACGACTACATCAACACCGTTGAGCTGTTGCTTGCTCGAGGCAAGTACAAGGTGGTCGGCATCGACCTCGAGTACACCGGCGGTTGTCCCAACATAGATCAGAAGGTTGCCGTCGCCCAGTTGTGCATGCGCCATCATGTCCTCATCTACCACTACTACGTGGCCATAGAGCCTTGCGACCATTTCGCCAGGTTTGTCAACAGCACCGACTACAAGTTCGCTACGGTGAAAACCACCGACGATGTAAAAGCGCTCAGGGTTACGGGCTTGAACTGCAAGAACCTTGTCGAAATCCATGAGCACTACAGGGTCTGGGGCAGCACGAAGAAGGACTCCCTGGTTGAACTCGCATCGACCATCATCGACCCATACTACGAAAAGATGAAGCAGGATGCCAACAGAACACGTCCCGTATCCTGGCACGGGGCCTAGATGCGGCAACTGGATGAACCTCACCTCAGGTTCGTGGCCAAGAGCGTGTACACATGCTATGAGATGCAAAGACGGATCGTTGACATGAGGAAGTGCCTCATTACCGAAATCGACGAGGCCGGATCGAGCCACGAGCAGAGCAATAGTGGCAAGCGTCACAAGAAGTAGATGATGATCAGATGATCATTTATCCTAGTTAATTATGCATGTAATATATAGTTGACTTTGGTGTGTGGAAATGTCATGTGTGTAGTAGCCACCTATGTAATTATGCATGTAATAGTTTACTTTGGTGTGTGCAAATGTCATGTGTGTAGTAGCCACCTATGTAATTGGATGTTTAATTTGGTTATGCAACCATGTCCTTATAAGTGTGTGTATATATATATGTTGTTGTTCTGTATGCAATCCCAACGCACACCACACACGCCTTATTAGCAGCAATCGTCTGTGTTATTATCGGTCTTCGCACACATTTCTGATTACAGACCTGTTTGCCGCGTATCACACACATCTTGTTAAATTGAACCTTTTTGTTCTCTTGGCTCAACGCAAATAGTTCATCCGAGTGAACTGTTTGCCCTCTATCGCACACACCTTGATCTGGCTGCCCGTTTCTTTTGTTCCGCCTCATCACAAATAGTTTATCCGAGTGAACCGTATGCCGTAGATCGCACACGCCTCCATCTGGCTGCCCGTTTCTTTTGTTCTGCCTCATCGTAAACAGTTTATTGAACTGAACCGTATGCCCCACATCGCACACGCAACTAAATTCCGAACCATGTTTGATGTATCCTTCATCGCAAATGTTTTGCATCTTTATTGATGGTTTTTTTACATCACCGTTTGCGATTATTGCATCGCACACAGTTTCGTCGAAGGGTCTGTGATCGTAGTGTCGCGTTAGCAACATCCTGCAGTAGTGCTTCACTCCAAAGGCTGCTCCTTGATTATCGTTATGCACCTTCGCAAATAACTGTGGTCTCTGCGCCTAAACTGGAGACCTTGGGTGTAATTCCTGATCCGTTTGAAGGTTATAAGATGGTCGTTGGCTCCACACTTATTCAGGTACTGTATATTATCATCAACACTTTGGTAATCATAAGCTGCATTTTTCATTTGTGCGCGTAAGTTTTATATCATCAACACTTTTGTAATCATAAGCTGCATTTTTCATTTGTGCACATAAGTTTTATATAATCTTGGAGTACACTTTTGGTACTAATATTATGTTCTATGCTCAATGAAGAGTTTGTCCATGGGTACCCTATCAATGGTGCTGGATTCTGTCAATACCTTACACACCAGTATGTGGTGTTTTGATCTGAACATGATTATCGGCTTGCTGCGATGCTTTCCATGTCTGGAGAATTTGTATATAGAGGTGATGATATCAAGCACATTGATATACTTTACTAGAACTAACCATTCAGCTGTACTATTTTTTTTAGACATTAACTGTTTTCAGTCTTCATGTCTATTTAGGCTAAAGGACATGGACAAAAAGGTATAACCAATCGGTGGCATAAGAAGCACCGGGATTTTCTCAGTTCTCATGACATTCGTTTGAGGACAATAACGCTTGAAGGATATGCATCCAACCATGCAAACTCTAGCTTTGTCACATTCTTCCTGTTGAATGCGAGAGTACTATTGTCCTGAGGATTAAGTTAAAAAAAACTTTCTCACGGATGGACACGTTGAACAGCATAAAAAGAAGTTTCAGGTGGACAAAAGGGCTTCTGAACATGCTCGACTTCTATTTACAACAATTTGTCTTCATGTACCAGTAGATTTTCTAGCCCAGGATCTTGATTTTATGGATCAGACCGATCCATTTGATTGTGACTGCCGAAAACTTTGGCTGAGTTAGTTGTTATTGTCCTGTTCAATCTTGATTTTGTGTAAACCTGATGAACAATTAATCATCGTGCTTTTGTACCTTCTGTAAGCTGGAGTTAGATATTGCTGCCCTTTTCAACTCAGCTTTGACCCATATTTTCTTTCATACAAACCGGAGCTTCTATCAAGAAGCCTCATGGTTCCGAGAGGGAACTTGGTCACATGATCAGTGTGCGAAATGACATACGTTGTATCTTCCCGCCTTGATTTATTTTACAGAGGCAACATGCAACTGTGCTAAACATATGAAATTATTCAGGGTTCGTTTCGCCTATTTATATATTGATTTTCCTAGGCATTTTTAACAAATAGCCACCACGTTATTATCATAAACGGTCGTATTAGTCCAACCGTGGGCGTTCAACTAACCATTTACTACCGCGGGCAGCTGTTTGATTAGACGGGATGACTGTGAGCAGTCCACCGTGCATGCTCACCATACCGGGAAGCGAGCCATGAGCGCTGCAATTTATTGCTGGTTTTGGACTTTTGTTTCGGCCGCCTAGGGAAGGTACGTAGAATAGTCCTTCATTCTCATCTACAAGCACCGCCGCCGAGGATCGCCCCTGCTGCGAGATGGAGGATGAGCCGGCCAACAAGCGGGGGCGGGTCGAGCCAGAACCGCAAGAGCCTCCGGCGAACGTGGACTTCATCAGCAGCCTCCTCGATGAGATGTTGGTAACCATCATATCCCACCTCCCCATCAAATCTGGCATGCGGACCACTGTCCTCTTGCGGCGGTGGTGCCCCCTCTGGCACTCCAACCCCTTGGACCTCATCGTTGACCACAAGTTCTGCAGCAGGGAGCAGCAATGCCAGGACGCATTGTCCCACATCCTCGCCACGCACCCTGGGCCGGTTAGACGCCTTGCTATCGGCAAGTTCAGTCCCCACTGCAAGGCCGAACCCAGGTTTCACTATTGGTTCCTATCTCCGGCCCTAGATCGGCTAGAGGAGCTTAGCTTTATAGCTGGGTGTCCGCACTCGCTGCCACCGTTCGCGCTCCTCCTCGTGCCCATGCTGCACCGCGCTACATTCAGGTAATGCATTTTCCCCCGGATTGATGCCGCGTGCGCTCTTCATCTCCCTAAACTTAAGCACCTCGAGCTCATTGTCGTCTGCATCTCGAAGGAGGATTTGGAGCGCCTGCTCGTCAGCTGTACAGCGCTTGAGTACCTTTGTTTTCATGCGATGGATGGGTTCAGTAGCCTCCACATCACCTCGATGAATTTGCGTGCGATTTATGTTCATTGCTGGCGCCGCCCAAGGCTGTCAGTTGAGGTGTTTCACGATATGGTCATTGAGAATGCGCCTTTCCTAGAGAGATTGTATGTACTTGATAAATTAGGTCCAGCAAGAATCAGGGTCATTCACGCACCAAAATTGACAGTGTTGGGCTATTCGTGTGTTGAATTCAACGAACTTGTTACTGGATCATTATCCGTTCAGGTACAACAGTCTTCGTCTTCTCCTTCTTATATATTATTGGACATCACATTTTATCTAATTTTTGTTTATCTATATGTTCGCATGTCATCCAGAAAATGATTCCCACAAGCTTGACCCGGCCTCTGCTCACAGTGAAGATCTTGGCACTACAATATGTCGGCCCCGATCTGGATGAAGTTGTTAGATTCCTTAGATGCTTTCCTTGCACGGTTAAGCTATACATCAAGGTGATGCTCCTTTCCTGTTAATTGTTAACCACAACGAAGCTCAATTTTTTGTTACTTTTACCCATGATTACAATGACAAATGTAGAATGATTTCTAAAGGAAATTTGGAGGATTTCAATATATATTTTTTTGAGATGCTAGAGTTGTACGTGTTTTATTCCTTCGCCTGACATGCTTTTGTGATAAAAGTTTATCATGAAAGATTGAAGGTGGCATTTCACTCTTTTTGTGTATTTTAGAAATCCTGCAAATCAAAGAGGCCCAAAGTGTTCAAATCTGCAGCTAGGCACTAATATGTTGTCTTCGTTTGCAGATACTAGCAGGCCCGAAAGTAGAAAATGTTGGGGAATATAACAATCCCATCGAATGCCTTGATCTTCGTCACATAGAAATTACTTTTAACGAGTACCGAGGCACCACACCAGAAATTAAATTCGCTAGGTTCTTTGTTGAGAAAGCAAGGTTGCTGAAGGTAATGAGGTTTGCCCTATATTTACTTCACAGAAGTGAATGGATTGTGTTGTGGTTTAACACGGCCACCTATGAGGCCATCGGCCCCTTTGTGGTTTGGTAGGGGGGAGGACGCATTGCACAAAGAGCAGAGACCGTAGAACAGCACGGCAATGGTGACACGGGAGGTTTTTACCCAGGTTCGGGCCGCCGCGAGGCGTAAAACCCTACTCTTGCTTTCGTGGATTGGGTGGAAGACCGTGACGAACACACAACGCTCAAGCCCAGCAAGGTCGCCTCAGGGAGAGCAGCTACGCGCGTATGGGTGTACAAGGGTCCGAATCCTTTCTAAGGTTGCCTCGGCCCTCCTTTTATAGGTCAAGGGGTTACCACAGTGGCAAAACAGTCATTATCCAGTGATTAGATAGCCACAGTTCAGCCTGGGCGTTCGGTCTTTTCGGTTTGTTCGGTCCGGTCTTTTCGGTCTTCCAAGAATTCGGTCTTCCATAATTGAAGACCATAATAATTTCGGTCTTTTCGGTTCTTCACTATTCGGTCTTCGGTCTTTATTATTCGGTCTTCGGTCCCGACCAAACAGACCAAATTAATTTCTACACGTCATATTCATGTTATTTTCAGTAACAAACTGCATGTGTGTACAGAGGTGCATATGTACTGAGACAACAAATGTGTGTATAGATGTGCATCTGTACATAAGAAAATTCAGACAAGTAGTAGTTGTATTGTATGCTTTCTTACCTTCAGATGCGAGATGGAGCACGGGAAGAAGACCAACGTGTAAGAGGACGAGGTGGTGATGAACTGCAGCTCGGATGGTTGTGAAAAAAAGGAGGAATGAGAGTACAACAGCTTTTTTTTTAGAATAAAGAGAGTGCAGTAGCTGGTTGCCTGTGAATCATGAGATGTATGTATCTCGCTCATGACCTTGGGCTGGCCGAATGGGCCTTTGGTAAATATGGTCTTGCACTCTTGCGTATGGGCTTTTTTAGTTCGGTTTATACGGTCTATTCGGTCTTGAAGACAGGAGGACCAAACAGACCGTAATTAGTTCGGTCTTCTGTTTGCGTAGACCGTATTTTATTCGGTCTTTTCAAGTTCGGTCTTTTCGGGTTCGGTCTCGGTCTTTTCGGGTTCGGTTTTCGGTCTTCGGTTTTTATGCCCAGGGTGAGCCACAGTGCTATCATACCTAACTCTGCAGACAGGACAAGGTGCATTAAATGCACCACTTAGTGTCACATCGTGGAAGTAGCCCGACAAGCCTTGCCGTGCCATTCAACCACCTTCTCGCCTGTCTGCGTGATACGCCCCTAGACAGGTGTCATTTTGGGGTGATCTTCCTCAGAAATGGTTGCCATGTGCCGAATGGCAACCACTTAATCACTTGGGGGCTCGACACTGCACCGATAAGTGACCGGCGTTGCGATGCGGTGGAGTGGTGGAGGCCTGGCAGGGATGTAGGCCGCCAGTGGTCCCGGCAACCCTTGTCGGGGAAGTCTTGGGTCTTGTCTTTGGGGTGGCCTTAACCTGACCAGGTTTGCCTGCCCGGCAAGGGAGGCTTTTCCCTTAGTGATATCTTGTTCCTTTGGCTTGTCTTGGTCTTCTTGATCCGCCCTTTGATTTCTCAAAGAGCTATCTCTTCTGCTTGGCCTTGCCTTGTCGTTGTAACCTTGCCCTCGAGCCTGTGTATAGTCCGGGCAACATACACCAGGGTTTGTTGCACCGACAGGAGCCCCCGGGCCTGGCCCGAACGTGCTACCGAGCGTTGTCCCCGGGCCTAGCCTGAATGCGCTGCCGGGGGAGTTTTAAGCCATGATCCGTGGCTACCAACGTCCCACGTTCACGGAGCGGTAACTGCCATTCCACTAGCTTCTCCGCTTCTGGCGTTTCCGCCACGTATGCTGCATGCATTGCGCAGGGTTGTTGGCGGACGCGGGGGGTGCAGAAATGTGTGCCATGGCAGAAAGTGAGGCGCCACAGATTGGCGCACAGGGTCGGCCTTGATTCCACAAGCCGTTGGTGGTGCGGAGGTGTTGGATTAGCAGAGCGGGGCGGTTGGCCCCTTGGTGAGGAGCCAGCCCCTGGCCCCATTTGCCTATAAAAAGGGAACGTGGGCGAGGTGTTGGCTCACACCTATCTCTTCCTCCTTCCTTCTGGCATTACTCTTCCACCATGGTGAGGGGGAGAGGTCGTAGTGGCACTCCAGTAGCGGCGACGAGGGCTTCTGCTCGACAGCGCCTCCCTCCTCATGTTGGGGACGCGGGAGCAGAACCCGCCATGAGGGGAGGCGGGAGAGGACGAGGGCGCGGTCGCCGCGGCGCTCGGGGTTGAGGAGGACGAGGCGTTGCTCTGATCGCACCTCTCCCGGCTGTTCGAGACCCCAATGAAGGCCACATCGGGAACCAGCCGCTGGAGTTCATCGTCAAGCTGCGAGGGCCCCCGCGCAGCCATCTTCGGCTTCCTACTCCGTTTGCAATGGTGATGGTGATCGAGCAGCCGCCGGGGTTGAGGCTGCACATGAGGGGTTGCTGTAACGGCAGCGTGCGGGCAGACGTGGAGTTCCCCGCTCCTCATGTCATGCTTCTCCGGCGTTGGTGGAAGACTTTTTCTCGCGCCCATAGCTTGGCGGCCGGGCACGTCCTCCATTTCAAGTTAATGGACGCCACCCTGCTCTCCGTCAAAGTCTTCGAACGCTCGGGTGCTCGCTTAGGGTGCTGCGCGGAGAGCTTGACTGACGACGAAAGCTCTTCCTCGAGTGACAGCGATAAGGAGGACAGTGACGGCGATGACGACGGAGCCGGTGGGAAGGACGACAGCTCCGACTGTGGCTGAACACCAACCGCATCGTCACCGTCAGCCAGCGGCACCGTCATCTGCATCTGCATCTCCTCCCCGGCAAGGCGATTTGCCAGGGTGTTGGGTGCAGGTGGTACCCTCGCCTCCTCCAGCAGTCTTCCAGCTAGACCTCGGCAGGCTTCCTCGTGGCTCCGGCTTCGTTCGCCCTGCCGCGTCCTGCTGGCCCTGGTGGCGGTGACTAGGGTGTCGCCTAGTCGCTCCCCCCATCCATCACCTTCGCCCGCGCCCTCTCGATCTTGTCAGGCTCCGTCTTATGGGCCCTGATGAGGTCAGGCTGGGCTTCTGCCCAGGCACTCCTTTTGCCCTCTTCGCCTTCCTCTGTAATTCCTAGGAGGAGAGGGACAAGAAAGGGGTTACGGGGCATTTATCTTTTTTTAGCCTAAAATATGCAGGCACTTGCCAAACTTTAGTCTTAAATATGTAATCTTCTTTATCCATATTCTTGCTCTGCAAGATCTGTACTTGTTTATCCATATATTAATGAAAAAGACAAGCCTTGCCGGGTACTTGTGCATGTATTATGTCCATGCAGAGGTGGAATGCCTCTATACGTTTGAGTAAACAAGTTTCCACGGCAAGCTATCCTGCCGGTACCTTTAGTTTGTTGCCACGGGTTTGGCTTGCCGGGCTCGAAACTAGGAAAAGGGACAAGCCCCCCGTCGAACCCTCTCCGTCAAAGGCCACTACAACCACCTTGACCGAAGCAACGTTTGAGTCAAAGGATGGGAGCACCCATGCTTCGATGGCGACGGGGTTTCTTTATGCACAAGTTTGCTCCTTACAGAACATGTATGGATGAGAAGAAACTTATCTGTTGGCTTGTCAGGGACCGATATGTAGGCTTGTTTCCGTTTCTTCTTTTCGGGACCGAGTCCGCGGCAAGAGCCCTGCAGTTTAGTGCAGAGGAAAACAAAGCTACATATGACCTTATCTACATGATCATGCCATGCTAATGTTATGCTATGCATGCATGCAAGTTTTTGGGGCCCCCAGCACTTCATTTATTTATCTACTGCTCAGGGTCTACGACTGGCTTTGTACAAAGGGTTACATGTAGCATCGGCAAGGCTTGTACAAAAGGGTGGCTGCCGGGCAGGGCCTGACAGCCGCGCCTTACGGGTAGAACTTACGAAGATGCTCAATGTTCCATGAGTTTTGCAATTGAATGCCATCTTTAGTCTCCAGACGGACTGCGCCGGGTCTGGAGACTCGTACTTCCTGGTAAGGGCCTTCCCACTTTGGCGTCAACTTGTTTGCACCTTTGGCGGACTGAACGCGCCTAAGGACAAGGTCGCCTTCCTCAAGGCTCCGGGCATGAACCCTGCGGCTGTGGTAGCAACGCGGGGCTTGCTGATAGCGTGTAGCACGCGTAGCAGCCCGGAGACGGTTCTCCTCAAGGAGCACGGCATCGTCATGCCGATGCTGCTCTTGCTCTACTTCATCATAGGCAAATACTCGAGGTGACCCGTATATGAGTTCCGTGGGGATCACTGCTTCTGCCCCATAGACTAGGGAGAAGGGAGTCTGGCCGGTAGCTCGATTTGGTGTCGTACGGAGGGACCAAAGAACCACCGCAGTTCATCAATCCAGCGCCTGCCGCACTTCTGCGGCCTATCAAATGTTCTTGTATTGAGTCCTCGCAGCACTTCAGTGTTCTCCCTCTCAGCTTTTCCATTGCTTCTGGGATGGGCAACAGAGGCGAATGAAACTTTGCTTCCGGGGGTTTGAACGTATTGCATGAAGGCACGGCTTGTGAATTGGGTGTCGTTGTCAGTGATGACTCTGGCGGGTACCCCGAAGCGGCACACCAATCCTTTCAAGAACTTGATAGCCGATTGTGCGGCTACCTTCCTCACGGGCTCCACTTCCAGCCACTTTGTAAACTTGTTGATGGCAACGTACAAGAATTCAAAGCCCCCGGTAGCACGGGGGAAGGGGCCCAAGATGTCGAGCCCCAGACCAAAAATGGCCATGACAAAGGAATCATCTGGAGAGCTTGAGCATGCTGATGGATATTCTTGGAGTGGAACTGGCAGGCTTCACATCTGGTGACTAGCTCAATCGCATCTTGGAGGGCCGTGGGCCAGTATAAACCTTGCCGGAAAGCTTTTCCAACCAAGGCTCTTGATCCAATATGGGAGCCACACATGCCTCTGTGTGTTTCTGCCAACAGTTCCTTCCCCTCTTCCCGGCAAATGCACTTCAATTTCACACCGTTGGGCCTCCTTCTGTATAGCGTGTCATCGACGAACTAATACATACTGGCCCTCCGGGCTACTCTTTCAGCTTCTTCTTGCTCTTCATGAAGTTCTCCTATTTGGAGGTAATGGACTATGTGCCATGCCCAAGTTGGAGCCTGAGGCTCAACAACAAGGACCAGCGGCACCTCCTCATTCGTGGGAGCGCATGCCTCAACCGCAAGGACTGGTAGTTCGGCTGGAGGGTGCTGCTCACCAAGCGAAATGGAGTTGTTTCCGCCAACCTCCCTGCTGGGAGCTTCGGTAAGCTCTATCGGGAGAGGCTTGCCGGAGTCCAGTTTCCTCCTCTTTTTGGCCATTGTTGCCGGGGATACGGAGGGCTAAGTTAGGTGGAGAACAAAAGTCCCTGGTTCCACAGGAAGCTTTTGCGCAGTGCACTTTGACAGATGATCGGCAATGCTATTTTCCGCACGTGGCACATGCTCTGTTTGCAAACGATCAAAGTGCTCCTCCAGCTTTCTCACTTCCTCCACATATGCCTCCATCAATGGACTCTAATAATCCTTGTTCACTTGCCTCACCACGAGCTGTGAGTCTCCTCGAATGACCAACTTCTTAATCCCCAACTCTGTCGCGATTCTGAGCCTGGCAAGGAGTCCTTCATATTCCGCAATGTTGTTGGTAGCCTTCTCCTGGGGGAAATGCATCTGGACCACATACTTGAGGTGCTCTCCAGTGGGTGTGACGAGGAGCACGCCAGCTCTTGCACCTTGAAGTGAGAAGGCACCAGCAAAGTACATGATCCATTCTTGGGGCGCTTCCTTGCCGGGGATAATTTTTTCCAGTGCATCTTCGTCTGGGGTAGGTGTCCACTCCGCAATAAACACCGCCAGTGCTCTGCTCTGAATGGTTGACGTGCTCTCAAACTTCAAACCAAAGCTTGATAGCTCCAAAGCCCATTCCACTATTCTTCCAGTGGCCTCCGGGTTCCTCAGTATGTGTTGCAAAGGGAATCGGGTGACAGCTGTGATCTCGTGGGCTTGGAAGTAGTGGCGCAGTTTCCTTGAGGCCATGACGAGGCCAAAGATCAACTTTTGCACGCATAGTACCTTGACCTAGCCCCCTGCAACAGGGAGCTGACAAAGTAAACTGGCCGCTGCACCACCTTCTTCCTTGCCGCAGTCTTGGGGTTGCCTTCGCTTCTCTGCTCTTCCTTCTCTTGATCTGCGCTTAGCCTTGCCGGGACTGGTTCACTTCCTTCTCCGGGGAGGACAGTAGCTGCAGTTGCTTCTTCTTCCACTTCCCGTTGTGCCACCAGTGCTGCACTAACCACTTGATTGGTTGCTGCCAAATACAGCAGCAACGGCTCTTGCGGTTTAGGAGCGACCAGGGTGGGAACAGAGGAAAGGAAGGTTTTTAAGTCCTAAAGCGCTGCTTCTGCCTCCGGGGTCCACTTCACGAGCCCTGCCTTCTTCAAGATTTTGAAGAATGGAAGGGCTCGCTCGGCGGACTTGGAAATGAGCCTACTCAGCACGGCAACACATCCAGTTAAATGCCTCACGTCCTTGACCGACCTGGGTGCTTGAATCTGTTCAATTGCCCTGATCTTGTCGGGGTTGGCCTCTATCCCCCGGTGAGACACAAAGAAGCCAAGTAGCTTGCCGGAGGGAACGCCAAACACGCACTTCTCTGGGTTCATCTTCAAGTTGATCTTATGTAGGTTTGCAAAGGTTTCTTCCAAGTCCTAAATGAGCGTTGATCTATCCTTGGTCTTGACTACTATGTCATCCATGTAAGCTTCAACATTCCTGTGCAGCTGGGACTCAAACCCCATTTGTACTGCTCTTGCAAAAGTGGACCCAGTGATCTTTAATCCAAAGGGCATCCGTACGAAGCAATACGTGCCACATGGGGTTATGAACGCTGTCTTCTCCTCGTCTTCCTTGGACATGAATATCTGGTGGTACCCGGAGTAGGCATCCAAGAAAGAAAGCAGATCACACCCGGAGGTGGAATCCACGATCTGGTCGATGCACGGCAAGGGGAATGGGTCCTTCAGGCATGCTTTATTCAGATCTGTGAAATCTATGCAAAGCCTCCATTTCCCATTTGCCTTGCGCACTACCACTGGATTTGCCACCCATGTTGGGTGCAATACTCCTCTGAACAAACCAGCTGCCTCAAGTTTCTTGATCTCTTCAGCAATGAACTACTGCCGCTCCAAGGCTTGCTTCCGGACCTTCTGCTTGATGGGTCGGGCATGAGGGCAGACATCAAGGTGGTGCTCGATTACCTCCCTGGGAACACTGGGGATGTCAGATGGTTGCCAAGCAAACACATCGACATTCACCCGTAGGAAGGCAACGAGCGCGCTTTCCTATTTGTCATCAAGGGTGGAGCTGATAGTGAATGTACCATCAGCGCCAACCAGCCCTGCCGGGACCTTCTTCATAGTGGGTACAACAACCTTGGATCTCTTGCTAGTAGAACTCTCCGGCAAATCATCGACGGGTGCAGCATACTCCGGAGAGGCGCCCTTCCTGGATTCCTTGCCGGCATCCTTGCTAGATTTTCTCCCTTGTTTGTTTTCCTTGGCGGGGGTTGCGGCTTCCGCGGCCTCGGCAGAGACCGCATCCCGGTACATCTTGTCCATGCATATAATTGCATCCTTCTTGTCTGATGGGATAGAAATGACGCCCATCGGTCCTGGCATCTTCAGGGTATTGTAGGCATAGTGGGATGCCGCCATGAATTTTGCCAGGGCAGGTCGTCCAAGTATCCCATTATATGGCAATGGAAGCTGAACCACATCAAACACAATCTTCTCAGTCCGGTAGTTCAATTCTCCTTCAAATGTTACCGGCAGCGTAATCTTCTTGTTCGGACGACTCCTGCCGGGATTGATTCCTTGAAACGTGCCGGTTACCTTGAGCTCTTCATCTGTTATCTGCAGCTTGCTGATTACCTTGGGGGAAATCAGGTTCAACCCGGGCCCGCTGTCAATCAATATCTTTGTGACCTTGAGGTTGCGGATCGTTGGTGATACCAACAATGGCAAGCACCCTACCGCGATGGTGCGGTCAGGGTGATCCTCTTCGTCAAAGATGATGGGCGTGCGAGACCATTTGAGTGGTTTCCAAGAATCTGCCGCTGGCTCCACAGCATTGACCTCACGCACCCATTGTTTCAGCTGGCGGTGAGAGGAGTGCAAGGATGCGCCCCCGTCAATGCACAAGGCGTCAGTGGCTTTCTGAAACTCTTGCTCGCTAGTTTCCTCTTCTTCCCCTTCATCGCTATCGTCACCACATTCCTTCTTCTCATGGCCTTTACCAGGTTTCCCCTGATGTTGGGGGACCTTGCCGGGGCGGCCTCCTCGGCCGCCTTGGCCCTTCCCGCCAACACCATCTTGGTCTCTCTCCTTATCACGCTTCTTGTACTCAACCTTCTACTTCTTGACGAGTTGCTCAACTTGGTGACATTCTTGGAGATCATGGCCTTTGGTTCGATGGATCTTGCAGTACGGCCCGTCAGCCTTCCCAGCCTTCTCGGCCGCCGCAGCCTCCTGGCAGTCGGTGCACGCGGCAACCTCCTTGCCGAGGGCTTCGGTCTTGGCCTTCTTGCCGATACTAGGGGTGTCTGACCCATCGACTGCCAGCACTGCTTTCTCCTTGCGCTTCTGGTTGCGTTTCTTGTACTTCTTCTTCTGGTTGGCGGCATCGTCGTCGTCTTTTGAGTCAATGTCGACGCCATCCTCTTCTCTGGGGAGACGCCTCCCCTCCTCCGTACGGGCACACTTATCCGCCAAGGTGTAAAGCTCGTTCACAGTCTTGGGCAACCGGATGTTCATCTTGGAACATATCATATGGTTGCGTACATTGGACTGGAACGCGGCAATCACAGCTGCCGGGTGGATATCCGGAATGTTCCTGTGCACCCGGCTGAACCTCTGCATGTACTTCTGCAAACTCTCCCCTTCCTTTTGTGGAAGAAGCTGCAAATCGCTAGGCCACCCTGGTTCTTGATGGCCGCCCGTGAAGGCACCAACAAACTCGTGGCACAGATCAGCCCAAGTCGAGATGGAGTTCTCCGGCAAGTGCATCAGCCACGACCTCACATTTGGCTTGAGCGCCAAATGGAAGTAGTTGGCGAATACCTTTTCATATCTTCCGCCGGCGGCTTGAACAGTGATGCTGTAGATGCTCAAGAACTCTGTCGGGTTTAGTCTTCCATCATATTTTTCTGGTATCTCTGGCTTGAACATACGGGCAGATGGCCAACGGACTTGTCGTAGCTCGCGAGTGAAGGCAGGACACCCAACCTTGAAAGGCAGGTATCTGTCTCCACCGGGCGCAGGCTCGTCGATGTCGGGGTCATTGCGCCTGTCAGACTGGCGGTGGGTTTCGCGGCGCCGTTCTATGGTGACGCGTGCGTTGTCCCTCCGCCTGTCCTCCAGGACCTGTCGCTGATCTCGACGGGCTCGAGGATCAGATGAAGCCATCGACACCTCGTCATGTTCTTGGTTGCACGGCTCTAGCTGCGGCCCCTGTGCTATCTATCATGGGGGGGACTGCACCGTAAGGTTGGCCCCTTCAGCACGGCCAGCGGCTCGGGCCACTGCCGTTGCCTGCGGATGCCGTGGCGAGCCCGCTCGTTGTGATCCCCCTGCCTCAGCGAAACCAATCAAACTTTGAATGGTGGATCTCCATTCATCCATTTGGTCGGCTGCTGGTGGGAATCTCAACAGGTGCTGGGCTCACACCATGGCTTCCGAAGCGGTACTTGGCATGGACGGCGACGCAGATCGCGACGTCGCCCGACTCCTGACGGTACCGGTAGTGGCGGCGTCGCGCTCTCGTCGTCGCGAGCCAGTCACGAGGGTGGCGTGACGATGAGAAGGATGCGCTTGGGGGTTGGCGACCCCATTCGGCGCTTTGTCTTGATTGCCTTGCCCTGGGGAAGGTGTGTGCGTCGTAGCTGCACCCGCAGCAGGGGCGCTAGGAGGTCGCAATTCGCGCCGGAGCGGGCGCCATCACTGCGGCTGCATTCTCCAGTGAGGTGGGGAGGCGGAGATTGGATGTTCTCCCCTCCCGTGTCTCGTGGAGCGTGGCCGCTAGGGTGTTGTTGATGCTGTCCTCCTCCAGCGCCTCTTGCTCCCACCTCAGCCGCGGGGGGAACGATGACGGCACCGCCTACGCCGGTCATGTTCCCTGCGACGTATGCGTCCCCCGACGCCACCACAACCCCCATGGGATCAGCGGCTGCATGCGAGGGGGCCTTCGAGGTGGAAGGATGGGCTGCTGCGCCGGACTTTTTCTTAGGCACCATGGATGATGACGCCATCGTCGAAGAAAAATGGCGATGAAGATTGACGCATTGTTTACGTCCTCGGGTTCCCACAAGCGCTTCCCCCTACCTGGCGCGCCAAAGATGTCGTGGTTCAACACGGCCACCTATGAGCCCATCGGCCCCTTTGTGGTTCAGCAGGGGGGAGGAGACATTGCACAAAGAGCAGAGACCGTAGAACAGCACGGCAATGGTGACACGGGCGGTTTTTACCCAGGTTTGGGCCGCCGCGAGGCATAAAACCCTACTCCTGCTTTGGTGGATTGGGTGGAAGAACGTGACGAACACGCAACGCTCAAGCCCAGCAAGGTTGCCTCAGGGAGAGCAGCTATGCGCGTATGGGTGTACAAGGGTCCGAATCCTTTCTAAGGTTGCCTCGGCCCTCCTTTTATAGGTCAAGGGGTTACCATAGTGGCAAAACAGTCATTATCCAGTGATTAGATAGCCACAGTGCTATCATACCTAACTGTGCAGACATGACAAGGTGCATTAAATGCACCGCTTAGTGTCACGTCGTGGAAGTAGCCCGGCAAGCGTTGTTGTGCCATTCAACCACCTTCTCGCCTATCTATGTGACACGCCCCTAGACGGGTGTCATTTTGGGGTGATCTTCCTCAGAAATGGCTGCCACGTGTCGAATGGCAGCCACTTATTCACTTGGGGGCTCGACACCGCACCGATAAGTGATCGGCGTTGCGATGCGGTGGAGCGGTGGAGGCCTGGCAGGGATGTAGGCCGCCAGCGGTCCCGGCAACCCTTGCCGGGGAAGTCTTGGGTCTTGTCTTCGGGGTGGCCTTGACCTGACCAGGCTTTCCTGCCCAGCAAGGGAGGCTTTTCCCTTAGTGATATCTTGTTCCTTTGGCTTGTCTTGGTCTTCTTGATCCGCCCTTTGATTTCTCAAAGAGCTATTTCTTCTGCTTGGCCTTGCCTTGTCGCTGTAACCTTGCCCTCGAGCCTATGTACAATCCGGGCAACATACACCAGGGTTTGTTGCACCGATAGATTGCTAAAGAGCGCATGCGTCTACAGCTGAATGGAAAAGGCTCTGCAGAAGCTGAATTTCAGTTTGTAACTTCATATGACAGATTATTCGGAAGTCACTGTATCGAGCAGCTATATGACTTCTCGGTGGCTGATCCTTTCGTAGAAATAATGCATGAAGAAGATTCTAAAGAAGATGAATTTTATGTGTCTGAATAGTTTGAACGTTGTAATCTTTGAATTTGGGCCTTGTAATGCTGGAATTTGAACCTTGCAATATTTATGGTATTTGTTATATAACGTAATTGGATGTTTAATTTGGTTTTGCAATCATGTCCTGTTATAAGTATATATATGTTGTTCTTCTGTACACAGAGCATAGATGTTGTGCAGACAGAGCATATCACATCGCACAAGGACCACACTAGGGAACCTGTCAGTGATGAATTCATCAATCGCAGACTGTTGTATACCAGCAAGTGTTTGCCCACAACACACACGGCTTATTCCATCACAAACAGCTCGGATGGATCAACTGTATGCCATGTATCGCACATGCAACTCTAATCTGATTTGTGCTTGATGTCTCCGCCATCGCTCGCATAGTTCGTCTAATTTGCCACGTATCACTGTGCCGGCCTCTGCTCGCGTCCCTCGGCGCGCTTTGCTCGCCGTTAGGTGCCACAGCGCACTGTGCTCGTCGTTAGGCACCGCGGCACGCTCTACTCGCGTCCGTCGGCGCGCTCTGCCCGCATACCTCCAAGCGCTCGGCTTGTGGACAACTTTTCCTTGCGTGTTCAACTGCTATATGCATATATATGGTTGCTCGCCGTTGAGGCGGCCGCGGAGCGCTCTGCTCGCGTCCCTGCGCGCGCGCTCTGCTAGCGGTTGGGGCCTGCGCACGATCACGTTGGGGGCCCCATATGCATGCGGTTGCGTCGCGCGCGTCGCCACGATGCAGTTACGTGCGGCACGATGGAGTTACGTGCTGCAAATTAGAACTGCCATCCGGGCGTGTAGATATTCCAGGCCGTCCGGCTTCCCCATTAATTCCCGCGGTCATTATAACCTTAGTCTCTTCAACCTTTCAATCTCACCCCATAACACAACAAGCACACCCACGACGACACATACAGAGAGGATATCTAGCGGCGCTCCAATGGAGTTCAGCGATCATAAAGTGGAGACCCACGCGAGGGAGACAGATCTCTCGGTGGTGTACACCATCGACCCGGCCGTGGTGGGGGACTACATCAACACCGTGGAGCAGTTGCTTGCTCGAGACAAGTACAAGGTGGTCGGCATCGACCTCCAGTACACCGGCGGTCATCCCGACAAAGATCAGAAGGTTGTCGTCACCTAGTTGTGCGTGCACCATCATGTCCTTATCTTCCACTACTGCATGGCCACAGAGCCTTGCGACTGTTTCGCCAGGTTTGTCAACATCACCGACTACAAGTTCACTACGGTGGAAACCTCCAACGATGTAAAGGCGCTCATGGTTACGAGCTTGGCCTGCAAGAACCTTGTCGAAATCCATGACCACTACAGGGTCTGGGGCAGCACGAAGAAGGACTCCCTGGTTGAACTCACCTCGGCCATCATCGACCCCTACTACGAAAAGATGAAGCGGGATGCCAACAGAACAAGTCCCGTATCCTGGCACGGGGCCTGGATGCAGCAACTGGATGAACCTCACCTCAGGTTCACGGCCAAGAGCGTGTACACATGCTACAAGATGCACAGGCGGACCTTTGACATGAGGAAGTGCCTTGTTCCCAAAATCGACAAGGCCGGATCGAGCCACAAGCAGAGCAGTACCGGCAAGCATCACAAGAAGTAGATGATCATCAGATGATCATTTATCCTAGTTAATTATGCATGTAATATATAGTTTACTTTGGTGTGTGGAAATGTCATGTGTGTAGTAGCCACCTATGTTATTATGCATGTAATAGTTTACTTCGGTGTGTGCAAATGTCATGTGTGTAGTAGCCAACTATGTAATTCGACGTTTAATTTGGTTATGCGACCATGTCCTTATAAGTGTGTATATATATATGTTGTTGCTCTATATGCAATCCCATCAAAAAACACACACGTCTTATTAGCAGCAATCGTCTGTGTTATTATCGGTCTTCGCACACATTTATGATTACAGACCTGTTTGCCGCGTATCACACACATCTTGTTAAATTGAACCATTTTTGTTCTCTTGGCTCAACGCAAATAGTTCATCCGAGTGGACTGTTTTCCCTCAATCGCACACACGATGATCTGGCTGGCCGTTTCTTTTATTCCGCCTAATCACAAACAGTTCATCCGAGTGAACTGTATGTCGTATATCGCACACACCTTCATCTGGCTGCCCGTTTCTGTTGTTCCACCTCATCACAAACAGTTTATCCGAGTTAACTGTATGCCGTATATCGCACAAACCTTCATCTGGCTGCCCATTTCTGTTGTTCTGCCTCATTGCAAAAAGTTCATTGAACTGAACCGTATGCCCCACATCGCACACGCAACTAAAATCTAAACCATGTTTGATGTATCCACCATCGCAAATGTTTTGCATCTTTTTTTATGGTTTTTTTACATCACCATTTGCGATTAATGCATCACACACAGTTTTGTCGAAGGGTCTCTGATTGTAGTGTCGCGTTAGCAGCATCTTGCAGTAGTGATGAGATGTCACTCAAGGATAAGGAAGAGCTCCACAACAAGTCAAGTGGTGCTTATAAAGCTTCAAGGGATGCCCCTACAACATCAAGTGAGAAGCAAGTCTCCAATGAAGAATTGAGCTTAATGGTGAAGAACTTCAACAAATGCTACAAGAGTAGAAGCAAAGAGAGAAGCTCCAAGTCAAGGTCCTACAATGACAAAAGATCTTCTAGTCATGATCGTAATTGCTACAATTGCGGAAGACCCGGACACTACTCCAATGAGTGTACGGCTCCCTACAAGAAAAGAGAAGACTCACCAAAAAGGAGAAGTAGAAGGGATGAATCACCTCCAAGAGAGAGAAGGAGTAGAGATGATCGTTATGAATGAAGACCCTCTCGAAGAAGCAAAGATTCGGAAAGGAAGGACAAGTCATCGAGAAGCTACACAGGACGAAGACATCAAGCTCACATTGGTGAATGGGTGTCCGGTTCCGACTCCGACAACTACTCCGAGAGAAGTTATCACTCCGACTCCGACTATACTCAAGATGAAGGTGTTGCCGGTCTTGCACTAGTGTCATCCAACTCCTATGACATATTTGATTTACCAAATGAAGGAATTGGAAGATGCTTCATGGCTAAAGGCCCCAAGGTGTCACACCCCGAGTATCTTGATTTTGATAGTGATGAAGATGATTTGCTAGGTGATGATGATTTACTTGTTGACAAAACTAGTGATAAAAACTATGATGAACTTGCTAGTAACCATGCTAATCAAGATGAAACGAATGACAATGATAAGAAGGAGACTAAGTGTCTAACTAAAGAACTAAACACTCTTAAGTTAGCTCATGAAACGACTCAAGAGGATCATAGAGAACTCCTAAGGACTCATGAGAAGCTACGCTTCGAGAAGCTAAATTTAGAGCAAGAGCATGAGTTGCTAAAAGCTATCAATGATGATCTTCAAAAGAAGAGTTCTTCTTACATTGCCAAATGTCTCCTCTTGTCTACTTATATTCCACAAGTATAATCTAGCAACAAGAGTGCTGGTGCAATAATTTGCCTCCTTATGTTTTGGAGTTTGTTGACATAAATAGTATGGGTCTTATGTGTTTGCTAGTGCACACAGAGTAACAGGTCCCTGGAATCACAAGGAGTTTGGTTCAAACGACTAAGATAATCCCCTGCGTTGCAGTGAAGGTTATCACCGAAGATTATGTTGACAAGAGTGACCCCTTAAAAATTGCTGACGTGAAGCAATTGGTTCGGTGCCTGTCCGATGGAAGTGACTGCGTCCGAGAAGAATGAAGACGAAGTGAAGACGTAGCATTTATTTCGTTGTTTCTCTTTATTGAGTCACAGGACCACCGTACTATTAAGAGGGGTGTAGCATTTGAAACTTTGATTCTCTGACGCTAAACCCAAATCCTATGAAAGTTGTGAGAGAAATCTCTTTGTGTTCCAAGCAAATACTTGCCAGCAAGAGACTGTGATCTTCTTCCCTGCGAGAGATTTTTCTCAGACCGAGGAGTTAGCATTACTTGTTTCTCAAGTAATGTTATAGTTGCTATTTGAAATCTGACCGTTGAGAACATGTCGGTTGGCCATTGGCTGGACCGCGTGTCCAAAATGGTCATTTCCCACCAGGGAAGGCTGCGGCTATAAATAGCCACCCCGCACCGGCTTTGTCCGGTGGCTGCTCCGTTTGATTCTGAGAAGATTGTTGAGCAACCCCCTCTCCGATTGATTTGAGTTTAAAATCCACCGAGAGAAAACCCCTAGAGCCGAAAAATTAGATAGTTGTTCAGCATCACTCGAATCTAAGTCTAGTATGCTCCGCCTATTACTCCTGAGAGCTGCAAACTCTCTAGACGGTTAGGTGTCAATTTCTTCACAGACCAAGAGTGATTGTGGTTCTCAAAGAAGAAGTGTGTAAAGGTTTGGAGATCGCCTCTAGTATCTACCACGAGTGACCAGCATTGGTTGACAAACCAATTGTCGAGGAGAATAGGGTGAAGAGAGTTTATCTTCTGTGCTAAATCACAACCCCTCCAACCAGACGTAGTCCTTGTGCAGAAGAACGAACTGGTCGTACAAATACCTTGTCGCCATCGAGCATCACTGGTTAACTTTGTCCCTCCTATTTACATCCGGTCTATCTTGATCATGTGATTTGCTTCGATGCGTGTAGCAGTTTCCATTCGGTAGTTTATATTCGCTCACTGTATTTTATATTCATTCGCTCCGCTGCTGGGTTACGAGAGTTTTGAGATTTCTGAAGAAATTTTAAAACTCCCATTCACCCCCCCCCTCTGGTAGACATAATTCGTTCCTATAATTGGTATCATAGCAAGGTACTCCTTGACTTTGCTCATTTTGGTCTAACAACCTTGGAGTTTAAGTATGTTTTCAGTGAGCTACAAGTTGCATCTCAAGATTCCCATATTCGATGGGACGGACTATCCCTTCTGGAAAGACAAGATGAAGATCCGTCTTTGAGCCATTGACGGTGGAACGTGGTGCATTTTGGATTCATGGTTGAAATACCTCAGGCCACCACTGACGCCGAGAAGAAACTCATTCAGATGGACGCTCAAGCTAAATATGAAATTGGTGGCCATCTCTCTCGTGCTCAATTTCTTTGCTATCGTCAGTGTGAAACTGCGAAGGAATTGTGGGACATTCTCGAGAAGATAAATGAGGGTGTTTCAACTCAGAAAGACGCTCGTATTGATACTCTTCGAGCAAAGTTCAATCGGTTCAAGCGCATTGGAAATGAAAGCTGACAGCAAACTTTCGATCGTCTGAGTGACATCGCAAATGAGCTGCAAGGTCTCGGCGCCAAAGACATCACTGACCATGAAGTTGTGAAGAAGCTACTCCGATCACTTGACAGTTCATTCGACACACTAGTTCTGATAATCAGGGAACGAGCTGATTTCAAAGATGTCAACTCTGCTAATATCATGGAAAGGCTAAACATCCACGAGGAACAAGACAAAGAGAAGAGAGATATCTATCGTTCAAGTCATCACAAAAGCCATGCCCTCAAGGCTGTGGCTGATTCTTCCTCAGAAGGAAATGCCGAAGAAGATTCTGATGACCCTGAAAGGATCTGCAAAGATCTCGCATTGATCACGAAAAGATTCCAGCGCCTTCACAGGAAGAACCAGTTCCGGAAGAAAGGATCCAGCAACTCTGGCGGTTCAAAATCTTCATCAAAACCAACTAGAGATTACACCTACTTCAAGTGCAAAAGGCAGGACATTTCATGTCAGACTGCCCTCTCTGGGAAGCTGAAATCCGTGCCAGTGGAACATATGATTCAGGAAACTATCAATGCAAAAGCAAGAGCAAGAACTACGATTTCGATGATGAGAAGAAAACAAAGAAGTTCTTCAAGAAGAAGGACAGCTCCACCTCCAAGTCTTCATCAAGATCTTCCTCAAAGAACCCTTCCAAGTCCTCCTCCAACCGCAAGAATATCTCTCGCAAGGCCAAGGCATACATCGGCAAGGAGATGGACTCCGATGAAGAGGAGTCATTTGACTCCAAAGAAGTTGATGAATTCGATGAGGGTTCTGATTCCGGCATGGCTGGGATAGCATGTGCCCTCACCCCTTCGTCAAGCTTCTTTGAAAAACACTCAAGCGACGACAAAATTCCTGCCTACTGCTTCATGGACAATGATTCGAAAGAAAAGGTATCCTCCAAACGTCACAAGGTTCACTCCAGTGATCAATATTCTTCGGATGAGGATGACCATGCTAAACTGGTCCAAATTGCTAATATTCAACAAAACTCTCTTGAGAAAATTGAGAAAACCCTCAGGAAATCTGAAGGGTTGTTGGTTGAGGAGATGGAGAAAAATCAGTCGCTGACCGAAGAGCATTCCACTCTCAAGTCACGAATGGATGAGCTATCAACTTGTCATGATTTTCTCTCAGCTGATCACGAGAGATTAACCTATGATTACCTGAAAAGGAAATAGGAACTCGAGTCGCTGAGAGAGGCTCATGAGGATTTGATTCAAGAAAGTTCTCTCCTCACCCAACAACTCAAAGAGAAACCTGAAGTGTTTATACCACCTTGCTTAAAATGCCTTGAACACAGTAATGCTGAATCAAATGTTGAAACTTCTGTGAATGCTAACCCCTATGTCGAGGAAAATGGTTCTTTGTCTGATGAAAATGCTAGGTTGAAGGATCTTATTCAGACAGGAATGTTCAAATCTCTCAAAGGGCATCAAACCCGGTGTGATGTTCTGAAGAAATCTATTCTTCACAAAAATCCCAGGAAAGAAGGTACCGATTTCGAAAGAAAACTGAATGAAAATGGCGCCTACTGGGAACCTGATCAATATCCTCACACTGTGTGGGTGCCTGCCAAGAGAAAAACGCTCGATCCAACTTTGCTTTTGGGATATGACTCACCTATACCTGAATACTCTCTTGATGATTCTTTGGACAACTATAAGCTGTTCAAAAACCAATATGGTGAGGCTGTTGCTCGCTATGTTGGACCAAACAGCAGGAATGGCCCCCCAAAGAAAGCTATATGGATGCCCAGGAAAACTATCGAAGCATTACCCATTACTACGTTACTAACCATGCAGGCGCAAAATGCTCGATACTTTCTTGAAAAAGTTCGACTGAATGAGTACATGCATACCTCATTCAACGACTATACTCATTCGTCTAGAAAGAATTCCAATGCATATTCTTACAATTATATTTGCACTGATTCGAGTAACAATCATGGTTATCGAAAGAAACCATATCCTGCTCACTCATTTGTTCGAAGCCACCTGCAAAGATGTGGGTGGTTAAGAAAGCCTAATTCTTCTACAGGACTATGCCTCCGGGTGTACCGAATGGATAATGGATAGTGGATGCACTAGTCATATGACCGGAGACAAGTCGTTGTTTGTGGACCCCAACTTAACTGCTTCTCCTCTGAAGTATATCACTTTTGGCGACAACAACAAAGGAATGGTAATTTGGCTAGGTAAAATTGCTATATCCAGAGACAAGACTATTGATGATGTTTTACTTGTTCAGTCTCTTGGATTTAATCTTATGTCAGTTGGCAAGCTTTGTGATCTAGGCATGCTGGTTTTATTTTCCATATCCAAATGCATTGTCTTTATGGCCTCTGGCAATTCCTTCGTCTTCGAGGGAAATAGAAAGGGTGATTTATATATTGTGGATTTCTCTAAGGGTCCCTCAGTCCAAACTTGTTTGCTTGCAAAAGCAACCAAAGGTTGGCTGTGGCACCGAAGACTTGGTCATGCAGGTATGAGAAATTTGCAGACTCTAGTGAAGAAAAATCATCGTCGTGGCATTCCTGATGTGAAATTTGACAAGGATCATCTCTATGATGCTTGTGAAGCTAGTAAATTGTCTAAGAAGCATCATTCATCAAAGACTATCATGACCACAACAAGACCTCTGGAAATTCTTTGTATGGATTTATTCGGAGCTCAAAACTATGCAAGTTTCGGTGGTAGTCATTATGGTCTTGTTATTGTTGATTTCTCTCGGTATACTTACGTATTCTTTCTCGAAGACAAAACCTGCACCCAAGACATCTTCAAAAGATTCGCCAAGAAGGCCCAGAATGAATACGATGTGCGAATTAAGCATGTCAGAAGCGACAATGGTACTGAGTTCAAAAATACTCATATCGAAGATTTTCTCGATGTGAATGGTATTACTCATGAATTCTCAGCTGCATACACTCCCCAACAGAATGGAGTTGTTGAGAGAAAGAATAGAACTCTCATTGAAGTGGCGAGAAGAATGCTCAGTGAGTATAAAACTCCTATTCACTTCTGGGCTGATGCTATTAACACTGCTTGTCATGTTATCAATCGTATTTATCTTCACAAGTTCTTTAAGAAAACTTCATATGAGCTCATCATTGGCAAGAAACCAAATGTTTCTTATTTAAGTGTTTTTGGGTGCACCTTGTTACATTCGTGACATGAATCATAATTCCAAATTTGCACCTAAGGCACATGAAGGTTTTCTTCTTGGTTATGGCTCGAACTCGCAAAGTTATCGTGTCTATAACTCTCACCACGGGAAAGTTATGGAAACGGTAAATGTGCGGTTTGATGAATCTAACGGCTCCCAAAAGGAGCACCTACCTAATGTGTTAGATGAACCACCGATTTCAGAGGCTATTCGGCAAATGGCCATTGGGAGTGTCAAGCCAGTCGAAGGAAATGCCCCTGACTCTTCCGATGATGATGATGCCCCCATGACTCGAAGCAGAACTCACCAAGCTACTGCCGAAGAAAATGCCGCTCCAAACACAAATGGCAACCAGAATGCTAATGCCAATCCTAATGGCAATCCCGATGAAAATGGCGATACAAATGCCAATCCCAACGCTGATGCTGAGGAAAATGAAAATGATCATCAAGATGAAAATCCTCTTCCTCGAGTGGCAAATTGAGTTAACCCTACATTAATTCTTGAAGATCTCGAGAATCTAGGTTATTGACCCACAACTCGTTCTCGCACTCATTGGGCTAACTAATGTGGCAGTTTCTCCTTTGTCTCATTGGCAGAACCTACCAAGTATGAAGAAGCCATGAATGATCCCGATTGGATGAATGCTATGCAAGAAGAGTTGGTGCAATTCGAATTAAATGATGTGTGGGAGTTGGTTGACAAACCGAATCCTAAGAAGCACAATATCATCGCCACAAAATGGATATTCCGGAACAAGCAAGATGAAAATGGCATTTTTGTGAGAAACAAAGCACATCTTGTCGCTCAAGGGTATACACAGGTAGAAGGTATTGATTTCGGTGAAACATATGCTCCTGTTGCTCGCCTTGAGGCAATTCGTATTCTTCTTGCTTATGCCAATTACAATGATATCCTGCTTTATCAAATGGATGTGAAAAGTGCTTTCCTTAATGGTGAACTTGATGAGGAAGTCTATGTTAAGGAGCCACCTGGCTTTGAACACCCTCAGTATCCTAACAAAGTTTTCAGGTTGAAGAAAGCTTTTTATGGGTTGAAACAAGCCCCTCGAGCTTGGTATGACACCCTGAAGAAGTTTTTGCTCGACAAAGGGTTCAAGCCAGGATCCACTGATTCCACTCTATTCACACGTGCTATTGATGGTGTTCTTTTCGTGTGTCAAATTTATGTGGATGATATTATTTTTGGCTATACTAACAATGCTTGCAGCTTGGAGTTCGGGAAAATGATGTCCGAGAAATATCCATTGTCTATGATGGGTGAACTTAAGTTCTTTCTCGGACTGCAAATACGTCAACAAGACAGTGGAATTTTCATATCTCAGGAGAAATACCTAAGAGATTGTCTGAAGAAGTTCAAAATGCAAGATTGCAAACTTAAGGGCTACAAAACTCAAATGCCCACGAATGGTAAGCTGGACGCAGATGTGTATGGTAAGGACTACGATCAGAAGGCTTTTCGTTTGATGATTGGTTCTTTGATCTACCTTTGTGCATCCAGACCTGACATTATGTTGAGTGTTTGTATGTGTGCCCGCTATCAAGCTGCACCGAAAGAATCTAATCACCAAGCGGTCAAGCGTATTCTGAGATATTTGGCTCACACCCCCACCTTAGGTTTATGGTATCCTAAGGGAGCACTGATACGCCTCCAATGTATCTATAATTTATGAAGTATTCATGCCATGTTTACAACAATTTTATATGGCTTTGGTATGATTTGATTAGAACTAACCCGGACTGACGCTGTTTTCAGTAGAACTACCGTGGTGTCATTTTTTGTGCAGAAATAAAAGTTCTTGGAATGGGCGGAAAATTTACAGTGATTTTTTATGGACCAAAAGACCCCCGAAGCACCGGAGCTGGGCCAGGAAGTGACCAAGGAGGCCACAAGCCTAGGGGCGCACCCTACCCCCCAAGGAGGGTGCTCCCGGCTTGTGGGCCCCTCAGGCGCCCCCTTGACGTGAGACCGACGCCAAAAATTCTTATAAATACCCAAACCTCCAAAAAGAACCCTAGATCGGAAGTTCCGCCGCCGCAAGCCTCTGTAGCCATGAAAAATCAATCTAGGCCCTCTCTGGCACCCTGCAAGAGGGGGCCATCATCACAGGAGGCCATGGAGGAGGAAGCCGGAGGGGGCCATCATCACCATGGAGGCCAAGGACCAGAGGGAAACCTCTCCCCATCTAGAGGCGAGGCCAGGGAGACTCTCCCCCTCTATCTCTCTCTCGGTGGCGCCGGAGTGCCGCCGGGGAACCATCGCTGTGGTGATCATCTTCATCAACATCACCTTCTTCATCACCTTCCTCATCTCTTTTAAGCGGTCCACTCTCCCGCACCCCGCTGTAATCCCCTACTTGAACATGGTGCTTTATGCCACATATTATGATCCAATGATGTGTTACCATCCTATGATGTTTTGAGTAGATTTCTTTTGTCTTTTGGGTTGATTGATGATCTAGATTGGTTTGAGTTGTATGTTTTATTTTGGTGATGTCCTATGGTGCCCTCCGTGCCACACACACGTGAGGGATTCCCGCTGTAGGGTTTGCAATATGTTCATGATTCGCTTATAGTGGGTTGCTAGAGTGACAGAAGCTTAAACCCGAGTAAGGGGGTTGTTTGCGTATGGGAGTAAAGAGGACTTGATACTTTAATGCTATGGTTGGGTTTTACCTTAATGATCTTTAGTAGTTGCGGATGCTTGCTAGAGTTCCAACTGTCGGATTTCCGGTTCCGCAAACCCTTGAGAGGCTCGAACTCTGGGGTGCGTGCGAAGAACTCGTCCTCCCCAGTCTGCCTACTCGCTAATCTCACAGCCTAGCTCGACGAACTGTAAGGAAAAGAGACACAACAGTTTACCCAGGTTCGGGCCACCTTGCGGTGTAAAACCCTACTCCTACATTGTGGTGGATTGGCCTCGAGGGGCTGAGGATGAACTAGTACAGTGGCGAACAGCCTCAGGAGGAGAGGTGTTCTTGAGCTCGAGTGAGCTGGTGGAGTGGGGGTGATCTGAATGATCCGTCCGGGGGTCCGATCCCTCTCTACGGTGGTGGCTAAGTCCTATTTATAGTGGCCTTAGTCCTCTTCCCAAATGAAAGGCGGGAATGGATCCCACAACGGCCAAATTCGAAGGGAGACAACTAGTACATGCTATCCTGACAAAAGTAGTCTTCGCCTGCAAAAGCCTCTGGTCATGACGCCGTGGTGGGCTCGGTGATGACCTCTGTCCTGCCGTCCTGGCGGTCTTGGTCTTGTTGCACGGGAATGGAAACATTTGGCTGATTCCTCGGGACTCCGCGCCTGCGCTTGCCTCTTTAGCACCAAAGAGGAAACTGGTACACTGCGCCCGCTGGCGCCCACCTGGCCTTGGTCGTCATGGCTCATGTCATCCGGACCTCATGAGGTGAGGCTTGCATAGAGATCTCCGCTCCTCGGGAGCCAGCCTGAGGAGGCCACTCCTCATGGAGGTCTTGGTGTCGTCTGCCTCGCGAGGCTTGGCCCCTCGCGAGGGTCTTGAGTTGTTGTCACTGAAGCTGGGCCGTACCAAGCCGTCGATGGAGCCACGCCGTGGGCCGCAGGCAGGCAAGTCTGGGTACCCCTGTTCCCAGAACGCCGACAGTAGCCCTCGGGCCCAAGGCGCGCTCGAACTTGGTTTCGAGGCGAAGCCAGGGGCAAGTGCGGAGCGCCGCGGGCCCTAACCACCTGCGGCCTTGGTCGACATGTGGCGATTGATGGGACGTGGGCGTCTTCGCTTCCCCACGCCACCTCGGCAACTGTCCCTGGCTGACAAAAAGGCTGGCGCTTGCCGCTGAGCCTTCATTGCCTTTCTTCCATCTTGCTCCAGATCCCCTTCTCCTTCTACTTAGCGCGCCTCCAAATCTGCTGAATCCTTTCCCCGGACTCGCCACCGATGGCCACCGACAAGGCAAAGTCATCGGCATCTGCCGCGCGCTTGGCTCCCTGGTTTGAGCCGGCCTTGAGCGCGTCCTCCATCACCGAGGAGAAGCACCTTGCCGCCGTGCTCCCGCTGACGGCGAGCGGCGACAATGAGGGAGGGGAGACGGCGCTCCGGGTCGGCTCCGCCCAGCCAGAAGCCTTGGGTGACACCTTCAACCCCTTCTTCCTGCACAGCGTCTTCGCTGGGCTGGGTCCCCCTTTCTCCCGTTTCTTCTACGCCGTCCTCAACCACTATGGTCTCCACGCCCTCCATCTTCATCCCAACTCCATCATCCTCCTGTCGATCTTTGCCTTCTACTGCGAAGCGTTCGTGGGGGTGACGCCCTCCGTCACTCTGTTCTGCCACTTCTTCTACCTTCGGATAAGCAGCGGCTAGTGCTCTGGGTGCGCCAGCTTCATCGCGGCCAACGACAGCAACGCGATCTCGCGGGCCGGGAAGAAGGTGGAGGACTTCCGGAACAAGTGGATCTTCATGGACGCCAAGCGCTCCCATTCTCGGCTGGAGCTGCCGACGCCCCTGGATTGATGGGCTAACGAGAAGCTCACCGACCCCAGGGCGGAGCAGTTGCTGGAGAGGATGACGACCGACCTGAAGGCGGAGGACCCGAAGGCGGAGAAGCTAACAAGGACCATGATCGTCAAGGAGTTCCTGACGCAGCGCCTGGCTCCGCTCCAGGCGCACTCGCACCCCCTGTGGAGCTTCAGGTGCGCGGAAGACGACCTCCGGTTATGCCCGGACAACTTGTCTAATGAGGAGCTGAGCAAGGTCGTGCGCACCTTGCTCGGGAAGGACCAGGGTGGCCCCTCAGACACCCATCTCCCGTTGTACCGCCACACTGACGGGGAGAAGATAGCCGCCGCCATGCCTGTCTTCAACGAGCAGGGCCTCGTGCTGCTGGAGCCTTGCCTGCCCGCGGGCTCCCTGGTGTCGGTGTCCTCCGGCGATCCCTCCGGGGAGGAGGGGAATGAGAGCTCGGAGGCGACCTTGGAGGAGGTGGGGGAGACTTCTTCCCCACGGCGGAGCGAGCTCCTCCTCGCCTTCTCTGACGACGATGCCGACGAGCACCCAGTCAGGGAGTCGCCGTGCTCCGCCGGGGTCACCACGAGGTCCAGGGGCACCCCTCTGAAGAAGCTGAAGCAGGGTATCCCGAAGAAGGACAGGTCATCGTTGCTTCACCGAGGTGGCGCCTCGGCCCCGCCGTCGGCCGCCGCTGCCGCAGATCCGGCCGCCGCGTGCTCATCCGCTCCCGAGAGCGCGGCGGGGCTCGTGCCCACGAAACCTGTGGGCATCGTGCTCCTGAAGAGGATGAGGGAGTACGTCGCCACGGATCAGTAAGTGCACCATCTTGTCTTTGCTTCCTGCTCTTGACGTAGTGCTCTGACATTTTCCTCTCTGCGGCCAGGCCAATGCCGGTGGCGAAAAGGAAGAAGGAAGAGGCGAGGGCTCCTGAGGCCAAGCAGCCCACCTCGGCCCCAGAGGTTCTGGCGCAGACGGACGAGGCTAGCTCGCGTCCTCCTGCTGCAGGGTTGCCCTCGCGAGGCTCAGAGGCCCAGCCTCAGGAGAAGGATGCCCCTACGGCCGCGCCGGCTTCAGAGACGCTTGCCTTCAGCGTGCCTGTTGACGACCCGAGGGCTCCGGAGCCCCCGGCCATCCTTGCTGCTGCTGCTTCGCTAGTCTTGATGTTGTCGCCGTCTCCTCTTCCAGCCGCCACGCCGGTGGGCCGCGGCTCTTCTACCGCGCCCGGTGCTCTGGAGCAGGCCTTCTCCGTGTTGGATCAACTCCGGAAAGATCTTCGGGGCCTCGACCGGCGCCGGGCGTCGGGGCGCCTGGAGCTGGTCTCGGGGTGGCTCCAGGCTGACTCGTCCGTTAGGGCGGCCTGGGACCAGGCTGACGCTGCTGAAGAGGAGGGCCAGAAGGTGGCCGGCGTGGCCGCCGCCGCCCGTGACATGGCGTTGAAGGATGCGAAGGACGCTGAGGAACGCTGCCTCGCGGCGAAGGCCGAGCTGAAAGCCCTCCGCGACGAGCAGGCCACCCGCGCCCGCCAACTCGAGGAGCAGGAGGAAAGGCTGAAGGAGCGGGAGTCTGCGGTCGCCAGTCATGACGCCGAGCTGGAGCAAGCATCTCGGGAGCAGACAACGGAGCGCGGCCGCCTAGAGAAGCTGAAGGCGGAGGTGGAGGCGGCCCAGGTATCCCACACCCAGCTTGTCTTCGACGAGAAGGCTCGGCTGGAGGGCAGGGAGAAACTCCTTGCCAAGGCTGAGGAGGCGGCCACCGCGGGGCGTGCCGCCTTCGACTCCCTCGAGCAGAGGTCCCGCAAGGCACTACAGGATCTCTATGGGAGCGGGTACAAGGAGCCGCTGGTGACTCTGGAGGAAGGCCCAACCGGGCTGCTCCCCAAGCTCGTCGCGGCGCTCGAGGGCATCATCGTTTGAGTGGGCCCCATGGTGGAGGGAGAAGCCCGCGCGCTTTCGGCCTCGGCCGCAACACGCGTCTTCAGCCACCTCCATCTTCGGGACTCCAGCTTCGACTTTGGTGCCATGCTCGAGCCCATGGACCCTGAGCTCCAAGACGCTGCTGCCGAGGCCGTGAAGGGTCAAGTGGAGGCCCTGCTGCGGAAGTTCCTCGCCATCGACCCCGTGCCTACGGCTGACGGCAAGGACGGCGGCGACGTCGCCGGTGATGGGACTCCCCAAGCGGGCAACGGTGGCGTCCAAGGCCGAAGGAGATGGCGGCGCTTTCCCCTTGTTCTATTCCTGCAACATGTATCGTGCCTCGTGGAGGCGTAAGAACTTATGCTTTGGAACTTTAAGAGACAGTATGTTTTCTAATAATTTGCTAAGGTTCTGCGATTTCCTTTCCGTTTGCTTTGATGTTCTGCGTCGGCAGGGCCCGACCCCGCGCATACCTTAGCCGCCGTTGGGTTGTCCAGATCGCCAGGGCGAGACCAAGGGGTGAGGGGCTACGTGGCCAGTTAGGCTCCTGAGTCGCGATGCTCAGGAGTCCCCCTTGACGTACGAACATCCCTCGGGAAGGAGACGCAAGAGTGGGTCTTGGCGTTCTGCGTCGGCAGGGCCCGACCCCGCGCGTACCTAAGCCGCCGTTGGGGCGTCCGGATCACCAGGATGAGACCAAGGGGTGAGGGGCTACGTGGCTAGTTAGGCTCCTGAGTCACGATGCTCAGGAGTCCCCATTGACGTGCGAACAAAAACCCCCATACCTGTCCTCGCCGGGCTTTCGCTCGGGAGGGATGTGCGAAGACCAGGTCCGAGGGACCTGGCATGGTGGCGTACGTCAGGCATGACCTGAGCGTAGCCCCCGTGCCCAGCCCCCTCGCGCTACTCTTCCGAGGGGAAAGCAGCGCGGTGAGGCTGAACACCGAGCCTGGTGGCTCTCCTGAGGTTAGTGCAGCCGTTAGGCTGCCCACAGTTGTTTATCACCAGCGCGGAGCATGGCGCTTCCGCTCTTGCACGGGCATAGCCGCTCCTCGACCGTGTCGACTGCCAGCGCAGAGCATGGTGCTTCCACTGGTACGTGGGTGGGGGCTCCCTCTGAGGGGAGACCCCGGGGCGTGTACAGCCCGCCCTAACACGTGGCTTGCACGGCAGGGCTAGAGGAGGTGTGTATGGGCACTCGTGAGCTAGCGCGGGACTCACGAGGCCCTACCTCGAGGCGGGTTGCGCCTGAATTTGATTTGTAGCACTTGTGATAGTCTTGCGAGATGGTTAGGCAACCTGCGCCGAGTGAATCTCCTAAGGTTATCGCATGAGAAGGCCAAACACCAACGACCCCAGGAGGTGACGTGAACGGGTCCGACCCGCCAGACAGAGCTCAGCCTTTGGGTTTGTCGACGCTGCAGGGACGGACCCGAGCACAGATGCCGTGCCCAGTCTTCTCATGCGAATGTCCTGAAGAAAGACAACCGGCGCGCGGCTCCCGCGGTGGCGAGGCACCGGGTCGCGCGCCCTAACTTACCCGCCCCCGATTAGCTCATGCGAGAACAAGGCACCAAGGACCATGGGAGGTGACGTGCACGGGAGCTGGCCCGCGAGCCAGAGCTCAGCCACTTGGGTTTAGTGACGCTGCAGGGATGGACCCGAGCACAGACGCCGTGCCAGTCCTTAATCATGAAGTGGTCGTGGGTGGGCTTGCAAGGGCGTACGACGTTCGTGGTGACAAAGCACCGGACAGTCAAGTGATAATCATAAATAAACTCATGGATAGGGTAGAGCTAGTTCTGATAGATGCAAAACGATACATGCCGCAGGGACGGACCCACGCGGCTTGGGGATAATGCAGCCCGAGGGGTGCCCCCAACTAAACAAACCAGAAAATGTCACCTGGCACCGTTGCTGAAGAGATGTTGGAGTAGCTGAAGACGCGTGCCGCAGAAGTTGCTCCTCATGAGCCGCCCAGGCCCCGAACCTCGGGAGGCTCTGGGAGCCCGGGGGGCTCGCGTGGATCCATCTCCTCCTCTGATAGGATCGCCTAGCTTCTGGCCTCATGAGCCACCAGGACACCCCGCATGTGGCGCTGGAGTGCGGCAGCTGCGCTCGACAAGCCCAAAGGCATGCGAACATAGCTGTGAGGGGGACCCTCGCACCGGCCAGCGCAGGACGGCCAGAAGCGCTCCTGAGATGCGGCCCTGTTGAGCCCTGGGATGTTGACGCAGACGCGTAGCTCGCTGTCCTCGCCGGGACAAGGAGCCACGCCGGGTGGTGGGCGATGGTCGCCTCGCATAGATCTTGCCTCCTGAAGCTCCTCGAATGCCTTGGTGATGAACTCCTGAGCACCTGGCACCTCGTGCCTTGTACCCTCCTAGCGGAAGCGCGCGCTAAAGCACGCCTCCACAAGGTGCCCGAGCGCCTCCCTCGTGACATTGGCCAGGTCAGAGGCCCTCCAAAGGAGAGCCCCCGAGCCCAGCCTGAGAGGGGCGTCGGGCGCGCCTTCCTATGTGAGAGAGGGAGGCGCCTCGTCAGTGGGCGCAGGGCCTGAGGTGGTGCTGCTGGACACCCCGCTCTCGTCAGGTCCTTGGCAGAGCAGCTGCTTCTTGTTCTTAGACGGCGCCTTCATCGTCTGGGTTCTCGACCGCCGCAGCCTGGTAGGCGCGCTCGAGAGAGCACACCGCGTCCTTCTCCTCGCAGGCGACCGTGATGACGCCGCAGCTCCCTGGCATCTTGAGGACATTGTAACCATGATGAGTCACCGCCATGAACTTGGCCAGGGCCGGATACCCAAGGATGGCATTGTATGGAAGGCGAATGTGGGCGACGTCGAAGTCGATGAGCTCAGTGCGGTAGTTGTCGCGCTTGCCGAAGGTGACAGGGAGACGGATCTGCCCTATCGGGGTGGTGGAGGAGGTGCTCCGTGGGCTACGTCACCCGCAGTAGGCGGCGGGTGAGGCAGCGAGCGAGACGGTGCAGGAGAGTCCCCGGCGGCGCTGACAAGCTCGGTGATGCGGTCCAGCCAGTCTTCGTAGAGGTCGTTGATGGGGCGGTAGCGCAGGAGCTCGCGCGCCATGAGAAACGCAGCCTGCGCGTTCGCCGGCCCGCGACGAGCATGAGACGACGAACCAGCCGGAGTCAGCAACGGGGTGGCGGTGCGCCCATCCCGCCGCACAGAAGGGTGCAGCAATGAAGCTTGCTGCTCGTGCCCTGCGGGGCCGGTGGTGGCGTTCGCCACTGGAGACGGGGGACGGCGAGGGCAGCCGTCATCCGCAGGCACTGTCTGAGTGACGCGGGCGGCGAGGGCGGCCCGGCGCTCAGCACGAGCTCGACGAGCGTCAGCCATGGAAGCGGTGGAGCGATGGTGGATCGACCGGCGGGGGAGAGGCTCCGACGCACCCCTACCTGGGGCGCCAAATGTCGGATTTCGGGTTCCGCAAACCCTTGAGAGGTTCGAACTCTGGGGTGCGTGCAAAGAACTCATCCTCCCCAGTCTGCCTACTCGCTAATCTCACAGCCTAGCTCGACGAACTATAAGGAAAAGAGACACAACAGTTTACCCAGGTTCGGGCCACCTTGCGGTGTAAAACCCTACTCCTGCTTTGTGGTGGATTGGCCTCGAGGGGCTGAGGATGAACTAGTACAGTGGCGAACAGCCTCAGGAGGAGAGGTGTTCTTGAGCTCGAGTGAGCTGGTGGAGTGGGGGTGATCTGAATGATCCACCTGGGGGTCCGATCTCTCTCTACGGTGGTGGCTAAGTCCTATTTATAGTGGCCTTGGTCCTCTTCCCAAATGAAAGGCGGGAAGGGATCCCACAACGACCAAATTCGAAGGGAGACAACTAGTACATGCTATCCTGACAAAAGTAGTCTTCGCCTGCAAAAGCCTCTGGTTGTGACGCCGTGGTGGGCTCGGTGATGACCTTCGTCCTGCCGTCCTGGTGGTCTTGGTCTTGTTGCACGGGAATGGAAACCTTTGGCTGATTTCTCGGGACTCCGCGCCTGCGCTTGCCTCTTTAGCACCAAAGAGGAAACTAGTACACTGCGCCCGCTGGCGCTCGCCTGGCCTTGGTCGTCATGGCTCACGTCATCCGGACCTCACGAGGTGAGGCTTGCATAGAGATCTCCGCTCCTCGGGAGCCAGCCTGAGGAGGCCGCTCCTCGTGGAGGTCTTGGTGTCGTCCGCCTCGCGAGGCTTGGCCCCTCGCGAGGGTCTTGAGTTGTTGTCGCTGAAGCTGGGCCGTACCAGGCCGTCGATGGAGCCACGCCGTGGGCCGCAGGCAGGCAAGTCTGGGTACCCCCGTTCCGAGAACGCCGACACCAACCATAAGTGCATATGATCCAAGTAGAGAAAGTATGTTAGCTTATGCCTCTCCCTCATATAAAATTGCAATAATGATTACCGATCTTGTTAACGATTGCCTAGGACAATTCCGCACACCGTTCCATCATTATTCCACACTCGCTATTTGTAATATTTTATAATATATTCAAACTTTATGTTAACATCACCTATTTTTATATTTTAGCTCTCCGATATCATGCAAAGCTATCCTCTTTATACCCACAACGTAGTTTTATTTCTCGTTTCTAGATGGAAGCAAGTGTTCGGTGTACGTAGAGTCGTATCAATGGCAGATAGGACTTGAGATAATATTGATTTTACCTTTAGCTCCTTGTGGGTTCGACAGTCCATACTTATCACTTCCATCTTTGGAAATTTCTACGATGATTCCTTGCACTTGGGGATTATCAAGCTCTTTTCTGGTGCCATTGCCGGGGAGCAATAGCGTGGGGTTGATATTCTCATCTGTGCTTGTTTGCTTTCTTCACTAAGTAGATTTTGTTTTCCCTTTTGTTTTTGTTTTCTTTAGTTGTGGGTGAAACAAAAAAAATTAAGAATGCAAAATAAAAAAATCTACTTGCCTCTTATGCCTAAAAACTTTTTCAAAAAGAGAAGTGATTAGAAGGTTATGCATTGGAGAAGTGAGGGTCGACCTTGAACACTTGTGTTCATGCTCATGGAAACAATGTAAAAAATTTCATGGAAGTTTCTCAAAAATAATTACCCCCTTGTGTATATCCATTGTATTATAAAAATAATGTGCCAAGATTTGTCTTTAGGATGATTAGATTGCTTGTTTGCTATATGCGGTGCAAAAAACAAAAACTTTGGCTGTAGTGCGTGAATTTACATTTTTTACTCGAACGTCAAAAGTTTTTGAAATTTTTACACAGTACTGCTATGAATTTTTTTTATTTTGTCCTATTTTTTCAGAATTTTTGGAGTTACATAAGTATGGTAAATGTTCAGATTGCTACAGACTGTCCTATTTTTGACAGATTCTGTTTTCTATGTGTTGTTCGCTTATTTTGATGATTCTGTCGGATTCAGGGCTCCGTGGACCCAAAGAAGGTTCGAACTCTGGGGCATGTGCAAAGAACTCAACCTATCAGCCAACCAAACGCGCCGCCCTACAGCCTAGCTCGATGAACAAGGAAGAAGATGGACACGGCAGTTTACCCAGGTTCGGGCCACCTTGCGGTGTAATACCCTACTCCTGCTTTGTGGTGGATTTGCCTCGCGAGGGGCAGAGGATGAACTAGTACAAGGGAAGAACAACCTCATGAGGTCTGCTCTAGTGTGGGTGTGAGCTGAGGATCCGATCCCCGGGGGTTCGTCCTCTTCTATGGTGGTGGCTAACTGTAACGACCCGAGACCGACGCTCCAGATGCCTTCCAGTTATTTTCGTTGTCGCCGTGTGTTTTATTTGTTTGTTGATGTGTCATCATGTGCATTGCATTCAGGTGGTTTCATAAAACTTGCATCCGTTTGTAGTAGTCATTTCCCTCTTTGTCTCCGTTGATCTTCTCACACCAACCGGGTTTTCGATTCCCCCTTGTCTCCATGGCCTTTCGTCAAACCCCTCGCGCGCGTCTGAAAGTTGTCCCTAACCCGACCCACTCAATCATCACCGTTGGATTCGGATCATCCCCAAACATCCCTAAAATATCTTTCGTTTCTCCATTAGACTCCCCTAACCTTTTATTCTCGACCATCCGATTCCGATCCGATGATCCAAATCCCCCTCCTATTACCTACCTGCTATATAAACAGATGAACCCTAGATCCTAGGGAGCTTGTCCCATCGGTCCTGGCGCCGCCGCCAGCCAACCACCCACTCGCCTCCCACCTCGGGATCCTCCCAGATCCAGCCCAGGCCAACCACCACCTCCCCTCGATCCATCCCTCCAACCGCCGCAGGACCTCGATCCTTGTCGCTCACCCCGCAGCAGCCGAACAGGAAGCATCGTGCCTGAGCTGCTTCCTGCCTCCTCGTGCCCGCACCCACAGGAAGGCTCGAGCTCCTGCAGCCCCGGCGAGCCCTGCCGTCGGCGACCAACGCAGGACCCGTCCTTCCTCCCATGCCTTTTCTTCCTTCCCTTTCTTCTCTCCCTCCTCTCAACATCTCTGCATCCCCTTCTCTCCAGGAGCTCGGCGCCAACGCCATGGACGCCACCAGCAGGAGCTCCGCCCGCACGCTGCCCCGACTCCATCTCTGGCCGTCCTCTTCTTCGATCCGGCCGCCCGCCACCCGGATCAGGCCGTCCCCGCCGCCAAGTCCCTCGCCGCCCTTCTGCACCTCGTCTCCGGCCCTGCCCGTCGGAGCCACGCCTCCCAGTGCCCGCAGCTGCGTCGCCGGTCTTCCTCCCGACGCTGCTGCCTCGAGCCTCCCCATGCCGCTCGAGACCGCCGTGTGCCAAGTCCCCGCGTCGCCGTCCAGGACCCCGCCGACCTCCCCTCGCTAGATCCAGCGCTCCACCTCGCCTCGCCGTCCCCGTCGACAAGTCCAGCCACGACCGTCGCCCCCTTCATCCTCTGCTCGAGCAGGAGGACGAGCGCTCGCCCGCATGCGTTGACCGTGTCCCGCTGCATCGACCGCGACCCCAAGCCGGCCTCTTCCCCCGCTCGCCCGCCAGGCCGGCCTGCCTTGGCCTCTCCATTGACCTGGGCTTGGCCCGTGGTGAGAAGCCCAGCGCCCAGCAGTTTCAACCCAATTCTGTTTTTTTTCCTGCTCTCACTAATTTAGCAATTATCCAGGAAAAGCTGTTTTACAGAAAAGTCCCTCATAATCATGCATTTAATAACTTCATAAGCATGCATCGGAATTAAAATGACTCATATATGTAAAATGTTTATAATTTCATCTAGTTTCATAATATCCAACTTGCATCCATGTTAAAAATGTTTAAACTTGCTGTTTGCATTAATTTGCATAATGACATGTTAAAATGATTTATTTCCTAACTAAATAACCGTTGCTTCTAATTAAATAAACTTTATATGTACATGGGGTGGAAAAAGCATAGTTTAACATGGTGCACTTTATTTTCCTGTTTGACAACATTAAAATATGGTTTAGGGTAGAACAGTACCAAATCCAAAATATGCATATGGGGATTTTCTGGAATAGTTGTTTGTTGTTCCGGCCTCATTTAAACTTGCCTAAATAGTTAGTTTACTTATGCTTCACCTCTTGCCATGTTAACCAACATTTAATCTTGTCTTGTTCTTAAACGGGAGAGAACTAAATAATTGTTGTGAAGTTCCGTCAATATGCAACTCGTTGCATATTGAGCTCCATTTAATTTGTAGTATTGTTTGTTGCACTTTGCCATGCCATGACTCATTAAAATGGACATGCATCATACTTGGTTGCGCATCGTGTCATGTTTATGCTTGTTGGTTTACCATGTTGTTTGCTTCTTTCCGGTGTTGCTTCTTCTCGATAGTTTCGGTTACATTGCGATTGTGAGGATCCGTTCGACTACGTTGGATCGTTTACTTCATGGACTCGGTCTTCTTCCTAGCGGGATTTCAGGTAAGATGATCATTATCCTGGATACCACTACTATCTTTGCTTTGCTAGTTGTCTCGATGCTATCGCTATGTCGCGCTACCTACCACTTGTTTATCAAGCCTCCCAAATTGCCATGACAAGCCTCTAACCTTTTCCACCATCCCAGCAAACCATTGTTTGGCTATGTTACCGCTTTGCCCAGTCCCTCTTATAGCGTTGCTAGTTGCAGGTGCAGTGCAGGTTGTTCCATGTTGGGACATGGATATCATGGGATATCACAATATCTCTTATTTAATTAATGCATCTATATACCTGGTAAAGGGTGGAAGGCTCGGCCTTTTGCCTGGTGTTTTGTTTCACTCTTGCCGCCCTAGTTTCCGTTATACCGGTGTTATGTTCCTTGATTTTGCGTTCCTAACACGGTCGGGGTTTATGGGCCCCCTTGACAGTTCGCTTTGAATAAAACTCTTCCAGCAAGGCCCAACATTGGTTTTACCGTCTCTTTTCGAGTAAGTTCGAGAAGAGAACACGGTGGGGTTGTGTTTGACTCGTAAGTAGTTCAGGATCACTTATTGATCATTATTAGTTTGCGACCGTTATGCGTAGTTTCTCTTCTTATTCTTGTACTCATAAGTTAGCCACCATACAATGCTTAGTGCTGCTGCAACCTCACCACTTATCCATTCCATACCCATTAAGCTTTGCTAGTCTTGATACCCATGGTAATGGGATTGCTGAGTCCTCGTGGCTCACAGTTTACTACAACCACAGTTGCAGGTACAGGTAAAGCGATGCTTTGATGTGAGAGCGATGCTTGCTTGCTTGTTTGGAGTTCTTCTGCTTCTTCTTCTTCGATCAAGGGATAGGTTCCGGGTCGGGAGCCTGGGATTAGCAGGGTGGATGTCGTTCTTCTTTTTCATTTGGTTTCCTCCGTAGTCAGATCCTGCTCTTCTGTATGATGATTGCTATGTATTGATGAACCGTTGCATTCATGTTGTAGCTTGTGGCGAGTGTAAGCCTTTATCTTGTATTCTCATATATTCAGTACATGATATGTTGTAATGATATCCACCTTGCTATGCGCTTGACATGCGATTGTGCCCCAATCATGAATTCATCACGTGATTGGGATAGAATCGCATCTTGGGCGCTACACTAACCTATATTTACAGTGGCCTCGGTCCTCTTCCCTCAAAACGAAGGCGGGAAGGGATCCCAAAGTGGCCAATTTGAAAGGGGACAAGTAGTACATCTTATCCTGACGAAAGGTGGTCTTCGCCTGCAAAGCCTCTGGTCGTGACGCTGCGGTGGGCTTGGCGATGACAACCGTCCCGCCGTTCTGGCGGTCTTGGTCTCGTTGCACGGGAATGGATACCTTTGGGTGATTCCTCGGGACACCGCACCTGCGCTTGCCTCCTTAGCACCAAAGAGGAAACCTGCTGCTCTGCGCCCGCTGGCGCCCGCCTGGCCTTGGTCGTCATGGCTTGTGTCACCTCAATCTCATGAGGTGAGCACTTGCATAGAAATCTCTGCTCCTCAGGAGGCAACCCGGGGAGGCCGCTCCCTCAGGAGGTCTCGGCGCCGTTTCCCTCGCGAGGCTTGGCCCCTCGCGAGGGCCTTGTCTTGTCGGTGTTGAAAACGGGCCATACCAGGCCGTCGATGGAGCCACGCCGTGGGCCGCAGGCAGGCAAGTCTGGGTACCCTGGTTCCCAGAACACCGACAGTAGCCCCCAGGCCCAAGGCGCGCTCGGACTTGGCTTCGAGGCGAAGCCAAAGGGCAAGGGCAAAGCGCCACGGGCCCTAATCGCCTGCGGGCCAGGCTGACGCGTGGCGCTTTATGGGACGTGGGCGTCTCCACTTCCCCACGCCGCCTCGGTAAACGCGCGACTTGACAACTGCCTGATGCATGCAGAAGAACCATCATTGCCCGCTGCGCTTGCCTTTTGCTCCCCTTCCTTCCTACAAACCCGTGCCTTCCTCACCAGGCCCTACGTCTGCTCCCATCCACTCCGCCGCCATGGCTCCCAGGACGAAGAAGGGGATGGCCCGAGCGGCTGTGGAGCCCTCGTCGGGGCTGGAACCGGCGCTGGACCGGTCCACGGTGATCAACCGTGAGGGGGTGGACAAGATCCGGCAAGCCCTTGCCACCGATTCCAATGAATGGAAGGCAACGACGATCTGGCCCGCTTCCCGGGCCTTAATTGACATGGAAGCCACCGAAATCACCCTTCATCTCCACGCTCTCTTCGCCAGCCTGCTGCCTCCATTCTCCGATTTCTTTAACGTTGTGCTCTCGCATTACCAGATCCACGCACTGCATCTGGACCCTGGGTCCATCATCCTCCTCTCTGCTTTCGCCTTCTTGTGTGAGGCCTTCGTGGGCATCGCCCCGTCTGTGGCCCTGCTCCGCCATTTCTTCTCGCTCCACTTGGTCGACGGCAGGCAATGCTCAGGGTGCGTGTCATTCCAAGCGGTGGCGACGACTGTTGGCTCCATCATCGACTTCACGCTCCGGCCAGACACGAGGGGGTTCCGGAAGAAGTGGGTGTATGTGGACGCCACCGTGCTCAGCCCCCTGCTCCTTCTTCCATCGGCGCTGGCGGAGCCGAGCTCCGGTTGGGGGCACGCGGAGCTCGCCAACCCGCAGATTGCGCATATCTTGTCCAGGCTGGCCAAGCTGAGGCAAGAGGGGATGACGATGGCGATGGTGGTGAAGGAATTCATCCGACGGTGCATTGCTCCGCTCCAGCGTCATACTCGCCCAATGTGGGCTTTCTCCGGCCCTGACGACCCCATAAGGCTCCAGGTGCCCTCGCTCTCCCAAAAGATGTTGCACAGGGTGCTGCAGCTCCTGACTGGTGGGGACCCCGCCGTGCTTCCTATTGAGGGGCGCCTCTTGTACAACAGCTCGAACGGGAAGGCTTTCGCTGAGAAGATGCCGCGCTTCGGCGAGTGGGGGTTGCTCTCCGAGGGCCACGAGGGGCCTCGGGAGAACCCCATCTTGGTGGCTCATGTGCTCGCCGGCCCTGTGGCGCATGCTCCAGAGGTGGCCGCGGTGGAGCAAGCGCCACCGAGCACTCCTAAGGCGTCCGTCGGAGAGCGGGCACCACCGAGAGCTCCTGAGGTGGTGGCTTACACCCCCGCGAGCGGCATGGGAGGAAACCCGTCCATGGGGGCAGCTGCCGCCCCTGCCGCGAAGGGCCGCGCGCCGGCCTGCGACGTGTCCTCTCCAGACCCCGGGGTGTCCCGCAAGAGGAAGGCGCTTGGGAGCCACTACGTCCCCGCTCCCCGGGCCCTGAAGAAGAGGAAGTGGATAACCATGGATGAGTAAGTACCTTGCCCTTCTCGATTTCTGGATATCGCGTCTTCTCCTGACTTTTGCCCCTTAGGATCCCTTCTGTCGCGGTGGTGAGCCCACCCTCCGGAGGCCTCTGATTCGGTTGCGCCCCCGGCCTCCTGAGCCGGGTGACTGCACGCGGGTGGTGTCCGTTCATGAGCCGGGGCCGCCGCTGGAGGGCTACAGGCAGGCACTCCCGGCGTCCTTCTTTCGGAGCAACTTTTGGGGCGCGGGGGCTGTGCCGAGGGCCCCTCCACTAGTCCTGGCTGGTGGTTGGGCGACCTGCACGACAGTTTCATCTTCAAGTAGCGGGGTTGGACCATGCCGTGCCCCATCCATGGCCCGGGGCACGGTCGAGGGAGCTCCGGCCACTGGTCCCCCGCCGAAGATGGGTGAGCCATTTCGTGCCCCTCCGGCAGGCCGGGGCGCGGAGGAAGGGCCCAGCCGAGCGTTGGAGCTCGCACGCGGGCACAGTGCTGTCTGTCACGACCTTCTTTGGGAAGCGACAAGCGCACTAGGCCGCCTCGGGGCAGAGCTTGCCGACATCGACACGCGGCTCGAGGCGGAGGGCCTCCGCTTGGCGCGCGAATGGCACCAGCTAAAAGTCGCCATCAACCTCGGGTGCTTACAGCATGAGCGCACCCGCGTGGAGGCCAAGGAGTCCCTTGCAGCTTGTCGGGAGGCCTGCACCTGCGTCCTGGAGGAGGCCCGAGCCACGGATTATCGTCGCGAGGTGGCCGAGGAGCGCGAGAGGGAGCTTCGAGCCTCAAACGCCGCTCTTAAGCGGCAGGTCCAGGTGCGCAGAGCCGCTCTTGCGGCGCCGTCGGGCGGGACCCCCATGGACGAGGCGGGAGTCCGGGCACGCGAGGACGCACTGGCGCTCGAGGCATTGGAGCACAGCCTGGAGCACGAGTGACTGGAGGTGACGGAGCGCCAAGTAGCCACAGCCGAAGATGCCCTCGCCTCTCGGGAGGCAAGAATCCAACATGAGGTTAACCGGAAGGTGGCCGGGATCCGCGAGGCCCTTGTCGAGGAATATCGCCAGAAGCTGGGGCTCTAGGAGGCTCGCTTCAAGTGACGGCACGCTGAACTGCAGGGCAAGACCGATGCCCTCAAAGCACAGCTGGACGTGGCCGAGCGGCGCGAGAAAGCCGTCGAGGCGGCCCGGGCCACTGCTGAGGCCGAGCTGTCCTCCCTTCATCAGTAGGTCGAAGGTGTTACATCCCTCGTGGAGAAAGCCTCGGACGAGGCGGGCCGCCGCCGAACGCTGCAACGCGAGCATTCCTTGATGTTCGAGGACCTCAGGGTCAGGGCCAACCGGGCCCTAAGCACCATCTGCGATGAGAGCATCTCCCGCCTGTACGAGGCTAATGATACCGGCTACCTCCACTTCTTCACCCAGGTCGTGACCTGCCTTTAAGGCGGGGCCGCGAAGGCGCGCCAGCTCGTCGAAGAGAAGAGCCGCGACCTTCTCAGGCGCGCGTTCTCGCGTGTCTTCAGCCACCTTCTTAGCCTCGATCCCAACTTCGACTTCAGCGCCGCTATAGCTCCCGTGCCCGGAGTGACCCAGGGCGACCTGGCGAGCTGGGTTGACGACCACATGGACGACCTGATCGCAGAATTCACCCTTGCCGACGATGTGGCTGCGCTCGCAGCCGAAGAGGACGAAGCCGATGGTATTGATGATGACAACGATGCTGACGGTAGCGCGCCTCGCTAGGCTTGTATTTCCCTGTTTACCTGGCAAAATTTCGGATAGGGCCCCGCGAGGCGTGAAAGCATTTTTTTGGAGGGGGCTTCCCTGTAATGCGTGAAACAATGATGTGCTCTCTAAATTATTTTCGAAAATATGCCGTCGTGAGCCGGAGAGCTCCTGACTAGAGTAGTTGGCGTGGCTTAGCTTTTGTGCTGGCGACCTTGGATGGGTCCTTGTATCGCAGGGATGCGTTTCTCCTGAGACGGGCCCTCCGGAGCCCCCAATCCGCTGAGACGGGCCCTCTGGAGCCCCCAGTCCGCGGGATCCTAGGGCCTCCCGGTGCGCCTCTGCCAGGCGTCGAGCTCCGCGGAAGTGTGTGTGTGGGGGAGGAGCGCCTGACGCTGAGTGCCCCTAAGGTCCAGGGCTGAATGCCGGGCATGGCGCGTGCCTACTGGCTTGCTCGAGAGCGCCGCGCGAGGAGCCAAGCGCCAAAGCTTTGGCAAGGTGTGCACACGAGCGGACCCGTGGCAGTTATGTGCTTGGCCCCGAGGGGGCCCTGATGCCGCTCGGGCTAGATCAGATGCACACGCCACACCCAGCCCCCGCTCGCGGGGCGCTCAAGGAAAGAGCAGCAGGCAGGAGCCGTGCCTCCCAAAACACGAACCGAAGGAAAAGGAAACACCGCGAATCGAAAAAAGATTCCCCCCTTTTCTTTTAATAAGCACAAGAAGTTTCGAATTTCATTCCAAAGGCAATAAATTGGATTACAAAAGAGGGCAAACAAGACGGCCGCGTCCGGCGTCTACACTGGTCTTCTAGTCTTCCCCCAGCGCGGAGCATGGGGCCTCCACTGGGCGTGGGCATAGCCATTGGGGGGCAGTGTCGACTGCCAGCGCGGAGCATGGTGCTTCCACTTGGACGTGGGCGGGAGCCCCCGTGAGGCTCAGGGGCAGCGCTCAGGAGACTCTGGGGCGTGTACAGCCCCACTCATTATTACGTGAGAGTGTCATGAGCGGAGACTTGAGGGGCGCTCCTTGCCCCCTGGGCAAGAACCCCGCTCCGCGCATACCCCGGCCACCGTTGGGGCGTCCGGAAACCAGGACAGGACCAAGGGGCAAGGGGCTACGCGAGCGGTGGCGAGGGGGCCGTGGGCCTTCCCCTGGGGGGAGGGCTCGCCGGCGCCTCCCCCAGGAGAAGACCCGCTTTTGGGTGTCACACGCCACCGTAGCGGTGGCGCCACACGCCCCGCGACACGGGGGGAGCCTTGGTGCCGGGCCCCCGCTGCGTACAGGGCATGTCCCTGCGCGACCTGCTGGCGCGCCCCGCCAGCCCAGGGCGGGGCCAGCCCCCGGAGGAGCGCCGTCCTGGCGCGGTCTACCTGCGATCCAAAGTTAGCGCGGCATGTCCAAAAGAAATGGGTCGTAACTGACAGCTGTTGCTGCAGGAGGCGTCATCGGGGCTATGGGTCAGCCCGTGGTGGGCCCCGGCCCTGCGTGGCCTTGGCGACTCTGCCGTCCAAGCCGATGAGAGGAACGCGCACGGGCTTCTTCTTTGCCCGTACGACGAACCCGTCAGAGGCGGCATGGACGCTCCAAGGGCCATCACTCCGAAGCCAGCCCCCAGTCCCTCTGCTCCGCCCCCCATCGTCCTTGGCGCCCAGTCACGCCGGCCAGAGGGTCGTCCTTCGGCGTGGCTCCAGGAGGGGTCGCCTACCCCATCCGCGCTTCGGGGAAACGCATCTTGGGCTGGGTATGCGGCGTTGCGCGATAGACCCCTGCTACGAGATCCTCCGGGCTCCCCTTGGAAGGGCGAGCGGACGACGCGGGGGCGGACGTGAGCTCCTGACGGCGTCCGAGACACGGGCAGGACGCAGAAAGGCGCCGCGCCCTCGCAGGCGGCGTCGAGCAGCTCGGCGACCTGGCCGAGCAAAGCGTCGTGCCCGCTCTCCGCCAGCCTGCATCGCAGTAATTCACGCACCACGTGGAGCACGGCGCGTGTGTTTGCCTGCTCTCGGCAAGCGCGCAGGGACGACACCACGGCGTAACCGGAGGACCGTGCGGTGACACGAGTGTGGCGCCGCACAGGGGAGGGCGGAAGTAACTCGTGCCGCTGACAGCCAGTGACACCAGTGGGCGCGCCGGTCTTGGGGAGCATGGGGTGATGGGCTCCATGGCCGGGGGCGCCGCCTGAGTGTCTCTGGTGGCCCAATGCTCAGCGCAAGCTCGGGGAACCCCCTTCATGCAAGCGACAGAGTGGGAGCGGAGCGAAGGTTGGAGAAGTGCTCCGACACGCCCCTACCTAGCGCTCCAAATGTCAGATTCAGGGCTCCGCGAACCCAAAGAAGGTTCGAACTCTGGGGCGTGTGCGAAGAACTCAACCTATCAGCCAACCAAACGCGCCGCCCTACAGCCTAGCTCGATGAACAAGGAAGAAGATGGACACGGCAGTTTACCCAGGTTTGGGCCACCTTGCGGTGTAATACCCTACTCCTGCTTTGTGGTGGATTTGCCTCGCGAGGGGCAGAGGATGAACTAGTACAAGGGAAGAACAACCTCACGAGGTCTGCTCTAGTGTAGGTGTGAGCTGAGGATCCGATCCCCGGGGGTTCGTCCTCTTCTATGGTGGTGGCTAACCTATATTTATAGTGGCCTTGGTCCTCTTCCCCCAAAACGAAGGTGGGAAGGGATCTCACAGTGGCCAATTTGAAAGGGGACAAGTAGTACATCTTATCCTGATGAAAGGTGGTCTTCGCCTGCAAAGCCTCTGGTCGTGACGCTGCGGTGGGCTCGGCGATGACATCCGTCCCGCCGTTCTGGCGGTCTTGGTCTCGTTGCACGGGAATGGAAACCTTTGGGTGATTCCTCGGGACCCCGCGCCTGTGCTTGCCTCCTTAGCACCAAAGAGGAAACCTGCTGCTCTGCACCCACTGGCGCCCGCCTGGCCTTGGTCGTCATGGCTTGCGTCACCTCAACCTCATGAGGTGAGCACTTGCATAGAAATCTCCGCTCCTCAGGAGGCAACCCGGGGAGGCCGCTCCCTCAGGAGGTCTCGATGCCGTTACTGTTGGGGACCGTAGCAGAATTTTAAAATTTTCTACGCATCACCAAGATCAATCTATGGAGTCATCTAGCAACGAGAGAGAGGGGAGTGCATCTACATACCCTTGTAGATCGCGAGCGGAAGCGTTCAAGAGAACGGGGTTGATGGAGTCGTACTCGTCGTGATCCAAATCACCGATGACCGAGCGCCGAACGGACGACACCTCCGTGTTCAACACACGTACGGAGCGGAGACGTCTCCTCCTTCTTGATCCAGCAAGGGGGGAGGAGAGGATGGGGAGGACAGCTCCAGCAGCAGCACGACGGCGTGGTGGAGTTGGAGCTGCGTGGTATTCCTGCAGGGCTTCGCCAAGCACCGCGGGAGGAGGAGGAGGTGTTGGAGAGGGGAGGGGCTGCGCCAGGGATGAGGTATGGCCTCCCTCCCACCCCTCCACTATTTATAGGGGGAAGAGGAGAGGGGGCCGGCCCCCTCAGATCCAATCTGAGGGGAGGGGAGGCGGCCGGGGGAGGGAAACTTGCCCCCCAAGCAAGGTGGAAGGCTCCCTCCCCTAGGGTTTCCCAACCCTAGGCGCCATGGGCCCTTGGGGGGGGCGCACCAGCCCACTAGGGGGCTGGTTCCCTCCCATATACAGCCCATTAGGCCTCCCGGGTAAATCAGCCCCACCCGGTGGACCTCCGGACACCTTTCGGTGGTCCCGGTACAATACCGATAACCCCCGAAACTATTCCGGTGACTGTATGACAACTTCCCATATATAAATCTTCACCTCCGGACCATTCCGGAACTCCTCGTGACGTCCGGGATCTCATCCGGGACTCCGAACAACATTCGGTAACCATGTACAAACTTTCCCTACAACCCTAGCGTCATCGAACCTTAAGTGTGTAGACCCTACGGGTTCGGGAGACACGTAGACATGACCGAGACGACTCTCCGGTCAATAACCAACAGCGGGATCTGGATACCCATGTTGGCTCCCACATGCTCCTCGATGATCTCATCGGATGAACCACGATGTCGAGGATTCAATCAATCCCGTACGCAATTCCCTTTGTCTATCGGTACGATACTTGCCCGAGATTCGATCGTCCGTATACCGATACCTTGTTCAATCTCGTTACCGGCAAGTCTCTTTACTCGTTTCCGTAACACATCATCCTGTGAACAACTCCTTGATCACATTGAGCTCATTATGATGATGTCCTACCGAGTGGGCCCAGAGGTACCTCTCCGTCACACGGAGTGACAAATCCCAGTCTCGATTCGTGCCAACCCAACAGACACTTTCGGAGATACCCGTAGTGCACCTTTATAGCCACCCAGTTACGTTGTGACGTTTGGTACACCCAAAGCACTCCTACGGTATCCGGGAGTTGCACAATCTCATGGTCTAAGGAAAAGTTACTTGACATTGGAAAAGCTTTAGCAAACGAACTACACGATCTAGTGCTAGGCTTAGGATTGGGTCTTGTCCATCACATCATTCTCCTAATGATGTGATCCCGTTATCAATGACATCCAATGTCCATGGTCAGGAAACCGTAACCATCTATTGATCAACGAGCTAGTCAACTAGAGGCTTACTAGGGACATGTTGTGGTCTATGTATTCACACATGTATTACGATTGCCAGATAACACAATTATAGCATGAATAACAGACAATTATCCTGAACAAGGAAATATAATAATAACCATTTTATTATTGCCTCTAGGGCATATTTCCAACAGTCTCCCACTTGCACTAGAGTCAATAATCTAGTTACATTGTGATGAATCGAACACCCATAGAGTTCTGGTGTTGATCATGTTTTGCCCGTGAAAGAGGTTTAGTCAATGGATCTGCTACATTCAAATCCGTGTGCACTTTACAAATATCTATGTCTCCATCTTGAACATGTTCACGTATGGAGTTGAAGCGACGCTTGATATGCCTGGTCTTCTTGTGAAACCTGGGCTCCTTGGCAAGGGCAATAGCTCCAGTGTTGTCACAGAAGAGAGCCATTGGACCCGACGCATTTGGAATGACTCCTAGGTCGGTGATGAACTCCTTCATCCATACTGCTTCGTGTGCTGCCTCCGAGGCTGCTATGTACTCCGCTTCACATGTAGATCCCGCCACGACGCTTTGCTTGCAACTGCACCAGCTTACCGCTCCACCATTCAAAATATACACGTATCCGGTTTGTGACTTGGAGTCATCCGGATCTGTGTCGAAGCTAGCGTCGACGTAACCCTTTACGACGAGCTCTTCGTCACCTCCATATACGAGAAACATATCCTTAGTCCTTTTCAGGTACTTCAGGATGTTCTTGACCGCTGTCCAGTGTTCCTTGCCAGGATTACTTTGGTACCTACCTACCAAACTTACTGCAAGGTTTACATCAGGTCTGGTACACAGCATGGCATACATAATAGACCCTATGGCTGAGGCATAGGGGATGACACTCATCTCTTCTACATCTTCTGCCGTGGTCGGGCATTGAGCCGTGCTCAATCTCACACCTTGCAATACAGGCAAGAACCCCTTCTTGGACTGATCCATATTGAACTTCTTCAATATTTTATCAAGGTATGTGCTTTGCGAAAGACCTATGAGGCGTCTCGATCTATCCCTATAGATCTTGATGCCTAATATATAAGCAGCTTCTCCAAGGTCCTTCATTGAAAAACACTTATTCAAGTAGGCCTTTATACTTTCCAAGAATTCTATATTATTTCCCATCAGTAGTATGTCATCCACATATAATATGAGAAATGCTACAGAGCTCCCACTCACTTTCTTGTAAACACAGGCTTCTCCATAAGTCTGTGTGAACCCAAACGCTTTGATCATCTCATCAAAGCGAATGTTCCAACTCCGAGATGCTTGCACCAGCCCATAGATTGAGCGCTGGAGCTTGCATACCTTGTCAGCATTCTCAGGGTCGACAAAACCTTCCGGTTGCATCATATACAACTCTTCCTTAAGAAAACCATTAAGGAATGCCGTTTTGACGTCCATTTGCCATATCTCATAATCATAGTATGCGGCAATTGCTAACATGATTCTGACGGATTTCAGCTTCGCTACGGGTGAGAAAGTCTCATCGTAGTCAACCCCTTGAACTTGTCGATAACCCTTAGCGACAAGCCGAGTCACATTACCATCCGCGTCAGTCTTCTTCTTAAAGATCCATTTATTTTCTATGGCTTGCCGATCATCGGGCAAGTCAGTCAAAGTCCATACTTCGTTTTCATACATGGATCCTATCTCGGATTTCATGGCTTCAAGCCATTTGTCGGAATCCGGGCCCGCCATCGCTTCTTCATAGTTCGAAGGTTCACTGTTGTCTAACAACATGATTTCCAGGACAGGATTGCCGTACCACTCTGGTGCGGAACGTGTCCTTGTGGACCTTCGAAGTTCAGTGGTAGCTTGATCATGATCATTATCATTAACTTCCTCTCTAGCCGGTGCAGGCTCCACAGAAACATTTTCCTGTGCTGCGCTACTCTCCGGTTCGAGGGTCATCTCATCAAGCTCCACTTTCCTCCCACTTACTTCTTTCGAGAGAAACTCTTTCTCTAGAAAGGATCCATTCCTGGCAACAAAGATCTTGCCCTCGGATCTTAGGTAGAAGGTATACCCAATAGTTTCCTTAGGGTATCCTATGAATACGCATTTTTCCGACTTGGGTTCGAGCTTCTCTGGTTGAAGTTTCTTCACATAAGCATTGCATCCCCAAACTTTCAGAAACGACAGCTTAGGTTTCTTCCCAAACCATAATTCATACGGTGTCGTCTCAACGGATTTTGACGGTGCCCTATTTAAAGTGAATGCGGCAGTCTCTAAAGCATAACCCCAAAAAGATAGCGGTAGATCAGTAAGAGACATCATAGATTGCACCATATCCAATAGAGTGCGATTACGACGTTCGGACACACCGTTACGCTGAGGTGTTCCAGGCGGCGTGAGTTGTGAAACAATTCCACATTTCCTTAAGTGCGTGCCAAATTCATGACTCAAATATTCTCCTCCACGATCTGATCGTAAGAACTTTATTTTCTTGTCACGTTGATTCTCAACCTCATTCTGAAATTCCTTGAACTTTTCAAAGGTCTCAGACTTGTGCTTCATCAAGTAGACATACCCATATCTACTCAAATCATCGGTGAGGGTGAGAACATAACGATAACCACCGCGAGCCTCAACACTCATTGGACCACACACATCAGTATGTATGATCTCCAATAAGTTGGTTGCTCGCTCCATTGTTCCGGAGAACGGAGTCTTGGTCATCTTGCCCAAGAGGCATGGTTCGCATCTGTCAAATGATTCATAATCAAGAGACTCCAAAAGTCCATCTGCATGGAGTTTCTTCATGCGTTTAACACCGATATGACCAAGGCGGCAGTGCCACAAGTATGTGGGACTATCATTATCAACCTTGCATTTCTTGGCATTCACATTATAAACATGTGTAACATCACGTTGGAGATTCAATAAAAATAAACCATTCACCAGCGGGGCATGACCATAAAACATATCTCTCATATAAATAGAACAACCATTATTCTCAGATTTAAATGAGTAGCCATCTCGCATTAAGCGAGATCCAGATACAATGTTCATGCTCAAAGCTGGCACTAAATAACAATTATTGAGGTTTAAAACTAATCCCATAGGTAGATGCAGAGGTAGCGTGCCGACGGCGATCACATCGACCTTGGAACCATTCCCGACGCGCATCGTCACCTCGTCCTTTGCCAGTCTACGCTGATTCCGCAGTTCCTGCTTTGAGTTACAAATATGAGCAACCGCACCGGTATCAAATACCCAGGAACTACTACGAGTGCTGGTAAGGTACACATCAATTACATGTATATCACATATACCTTTGGTATTGCCGGCCTTCTTATCTGCTAAGTACTTGGGGCAATTCCGCTTCCAGTGATCGTTTCCCTTGCAATAAAAGCACTCAGTCTCAGGCTTGGGTCCATTCTTTGACTTCTTCCCGGCAGCTGGCTTACCGGGCGCGGCAACTCCGTTGCCGTCCTTCTTGAAGTTCTTCTTACCCTTGCCCTTCTTGAACTTAGTGGTTTTATTCACCATCAACACTTGATGTTCCTTTCTGATCTCTGCCTCCGCTGACTTCAGCATCGCATATACCTCAGGAATGGTCTTTTCCATTCCCTGCATGTTGAAGTTCATCACAAAGCTCTTGTAGCTAGGTGGAAGCGACTGGAGGATTCTGTCAATGACCGCGTCATCCGGGAGATTAATCCCCAGCTGAGACAAGCGGCTGTGCAACCCAGACATTTTGAGTATGTGCTCGCTGACAGAACTATTTTCCTCCATCTTACAGCTGTAGAATTTATCGGAGACTTCATATCTCTCGATCCGGGCATGAGCTTGGAAAACCATTTTCAGCTCTTCGAACATCTCATATGCTCCGTGATGCTCAAAACGCTTTTGGAGCCCCGGTTCTAAGCTGAAGAGCATGCCGCACTGAACGAAGGAGTAATCATCGGTGCGTGTCTGCCAAACGTTCAAATCGTCTGGCAGTGCTGGGAGAGCAGGTGGGTCACCTAACGGTGCTTCAAGGACATATGATTTCTTGGCAGCTATGAGGATAATCCTCAGGTTACGGTCCCAGTCCGCATAGTTGCTACCATCGTCTTTCAGCTTGTTTTTCTCTAGGAACGCGTTGAAGTTGAGGGTAACATTAGCGTTGGCCATTTGATCTACAAGATAGATATGTAACATTTAGACTAAGTTCATGACAATTAAGTTCATCTAATCAAATTATGTAATGAACTCCCACTCAGATAGACATCCCTCTCGTCATCTAAGTGATTACATGATCCGAATCGACTAGGCCGTGTCCGATCATCACGTGAGACGGACTAGTCATCAACGGTGAACATCCCCATGTTGATCGTATCTTCTATACGACTCATGCTCGACCTTTCGGTCTCTTGTGTTCCGAGGCCATGTCTGTACATGCTAGGCTCGTCAAGTCAACCTAAGTGTATTGCTGTGTAAATCTGGCTTACACCCGTTGTATTCGAACGTTAGAATCTATCACACCCGATCAACACGTAGTGCTTCGAAACAACGAACCTTCGCAACGGTGCACAGTTAGGGGGGACACTTTCTTGAAATTTTAGTAAGGGATCATCTTATATATGCTACCGTCGTTCTAAGCAAATAAGATGCAAAAACATGATAAACATCTCATGCAATCAAAATAGTGACATGATATGGCCATTATCACTTTGCTCCTTTTGATCTCCATCTTCGGGGCTCCATGATCATCATCGTCACCGGCATGACACCATGATCTCCATCATCATGATCTCCATCATCGTGTCTTCATGAAGTTGTCTCGCCAACTATTACTTCTACTACTACGGCTAACGGTTAGCAATAAAGTAAAGTAATTACATGGCGAATTTCAATGACACGCAGGTCATATAATAAATTAAGACAACTCCTATGGCTCCTGCCGGTTGTCATACTCATCGACATGCAAGTCGTGATTCCTATTACAAGAACATGATCATCTCATACATCACATATATCATTTATCACATCCTTTGGCCATATCACATCACAAAGCACTTGCTGCAAAAACAAGTTAGACGTCCTCTAATTGTTGTTGCAAGTTTTTTACGTGGCTGCTATAGGTTTCTAGCAAGAACGTTTCTTACCTACGCCAAAACCACAACGTGATATGCCAATTTCTATTTACCCTTCATAAGGACCCTATTCATCGAATCCGATCCGACTAAAGTGGGAGAGACAGACACCCGCTAGCCACCTTATGCAACTAGTGCATGTCAGTCGGTGGAACCTGTCTCACGTAAGCGTACGTGTAAGGTCGGTCCGGGCCGCTTCATCCCACAGTGCCGCCGAATCAAGATAAGACTAGTAACGGCAAGAAGATTGACAAATCGACGCCCACAACTACTTTGTGTTCTACTCGTGCAAGATACTACGCATAGACCTAGCTCATGATGCCACTGTTGGGGATCGTAGCAGAATTTTAAAATTTTCTACGCATCACCAAGATCAATCTATGGAGTCATCTAGCAACGAGAGAGAGGGGAGTGCATCTACATACCCTTGTAGATCACGAGCGGAAGCGTTCAAGAGAACGGGGTTGATGGAGTCGTACTCGTCGTGATCCAAATCACCGATGACCGAGCGCCGAACGGACGGCACCTCCGTGTTCAACACATGTACGGAGCGGAGATGTCTCCTCCTTGATCCAGCAAGGGGGGAGGCGAGGTTGGGGAGGACAGCTCCAGCAGCAGCACGACGGCGTGGTGGAGTTGGAGCTGCGTGGTATTCCTGCAGGGCTTCGCCAAGCACCGCGGGAGGAGGAGGAGGTGTTGGAGAGGGGAGGGGCTGCGCCAGGGATGAGGTCTGGCCTCCCTCCCACCCCTCCACTATTTATAGGGGGAAGAGGAGAGGGGGCCGGCCCCCTCAGATCCAATCTGAGGGGAGGGGAGGCGGCCAGGGGAGGGAAACTTGCCCCCCAAGCAAGGTGGAAGGCTCCCTCCCCTAGGGTTTCCCAACCCTAGGCGCCATGGGCCCTTGGGGGGGGGGGCGCACCAGCCCACTAGGGGGCTGGTTCCCTCCCATATACAGCCCATTAGGCCTCCCGGGTAAATCAGCCCCACCCGGTGGACCTCCGGACACCTTTCGGTGGTCCCGGTACAATACCGATAACCCCCGAAACTATTCCGGTGACTGTATGACAACTTCCCATATATAAATCTTCACCTCCGGACCATTCCAGAACTCCTCGTGACGTCCGGGATCTCATCCGGGACTCCGAACAACATTCGGTAACCACGTACAAACTTTCCCTACAACCCTAGCGTCATCGAACCTTAAGTGTGTAGACCCTACGGGTTCGGGAGACACGTAGACATGACCGAGACGACTCTCCGGTCAATAACCAACAGCGGGATCTGGATACCCATGTTGGCTCCCACATGCTCCTCGATGATCTCATCGGATGAACCACGATGTCGAGGATTCAATCAATCCCGTACGCAATTCCCTTTGTCTATCGGTACGATACTTGCCCGAGATTCGATCGTCGGTATACCGATACCTTGTTCAATCTCGTTACCGGCAAGTCTCTTTACTCGTTTCCGTAACACATCATCCTGTGAACAACTCCTTGATCACATTGAGCTCATTATGATGATGTCCTACCGAGTGGGCCCAGAGGTACCTCTCCGTCACACGGAGTGACAAATCCCATTCTCGATTCGTGCCAACCCAACAGACACTTTTGGAGATACCCGTAGTGCACCTTTATAGCCACCCAGTTACGTTGTGACGTTTGGTACACCCAAAGCACTCCTACGGTATCCGGGAGTTGCACAATCTCATGGTCTAAGGAAAAGTTACTTGACATTGGAAAAGCTTTAGCAAACGAACTACACGATCTAGTGCTAGGCTTAGGATTGGGTCTTGTCCATCACATCATTCTCCTAATGATGTGATCCCGTTATCAATGACATCCAATGTCCATGGTCAGGAAACCGTAACCATCTATTGATCAACGAGCTAGTCAACTAGAGGCTTACTAGGGACATGTTGTGGTCTATGTATTCACACATGTATTACGATTTCCGGATAACACAATTATAGCATGAATAACAGACAATTATCATGAACAAGGAAATATAATAATAACCATTTTATTATTGCCTCTAGGGCATATTTCCAACAGTTACCCTCACGAGGCTTGGCCCCTTGCGAGGGCCTTGTCTTGTCGGTGTTGAAAACGGGTCGTACCAGGCCGTCAATGGAGCCATGCCGTGGGCCGCAGGCAGGCAAGTCTGAGTACCCTGGTTCCCAGAACGCCGACAGAATCTATGGGTTGTATCGGGGGGTATGAACCATGGTGAAGTTGGAATACAGTAGATATAATGCTAATATGAAATTGGAATGAGTTTACAAGAGTACCTAAAGGTAGTGATTTGCCTTATTATACTAACGGATCTCACACGGGTTTTTGTTAAAGTTTTGTGTGGATGAAGTGTTCAAAGATCGAGGAGGTATCGATATAAGAAGAATACGGAGATACAAGAGTTCAAGAATGGGGATGCCCAAGGCACCCCAAGTAAATATTTCAAGGAGACTCAAGCATCTAAGCTTGGGGATGCCCCGGAAGGCATCCCATCTTTATTCTTCAACAATTATCGGTATACCTCGGTTTTTGTTTTGTTCACATGATATGCATCTTTTGTGTTTTTCTTTTCCTTTATGCACAATGCTAGTATGAGTAGTCCTTCATTGATTTATAGAATGCTTCATGTGCTTCACTTAAATCTTTTGAGTATGGCTTTATAGAATGCTCTTTGTGCTTCACTTAAATCTTTTGAGTATGGCTTTATAGAATGCGCTTTGTGCTTCACTTAAATCTTTTGAGTATAGCTTTATAGAATGCTTCGTGTGCTTCACTTATATATTTTGAGCTTGGATATTGGTCAATCTATATTAATTGTATAATGCTCTATGAACTTCACTTATATCTTTTAGAGTATGAATAAAATTATCATCGAAATTGGGCTTGGAAGAGTATCATTAAAATATCACTTCTTAGCTAAAAAGCTTTAAAGAAAAGTTCTTGTTTAGAGACAACCTAATATTTATCCTTACTGTTTTTGAGTGTTCACATGATTAAGATACTGTATTAATCATGTATTATAGTTTTTGTTTCAATAAAGTGCCAAGTAAAGCCTTTGGGATAGTGTGGTTGATAGTTGATTTGATTCTGTGCAAAAACAGAAACTTTTGCGTCCAGTAACAGAATTGTTAAAATTCATTGGAATGTCGAAAAACTCTGATTTTTTTACAGAGGATTGATATACAAATTGTCTACGTGGTCCTAATTTTTTTCAAATTTGTGGAGTAACATAAGTATGAGGATAATTCAGATCTTTACAGACTATTCTGATTTTGATAGATTCTGTTTTAGATGCATAGTTTGCTTGTTTTCTAGTTTCTATGGCTTATATTGCTTAATATAAATTGTAGAAATTATAGAGTACAGTAGGCATTATGTGGAAACAATTATGAATCTTGCCTTTGACAGTACCCAAGTGAATGATTTGTTTTTCTATACTAACCCATCTCACAAAGTTCCGTTAAGTTTTCTGTGATTGAAGTTTTCAAGTTTTTGGTGAGATATCGATATGAGGAGAATAAGGAGTGACAAGACCCTAAGATTGGGGATGCCCAAGGCACCCCAAGATAAAATTCAAGAAAGATACAAGCAACTAAGCTTGGGGATGCCCTGGAAGGCATCCCCTCTTTCGTCTTCAACACTATCGGTATACCTTACTTGGAGCTATATTTTTATTCGTCACATGATATGTGTTTTGCTTGGAGCGTATTTTCATTTTACTAGCTGTTTGAATAAAATCATTGGATATGACATCTTGAATGAGAGAGTCCTCACATGGCTATTTAACTAATTGACTACGCATTGATCTTCACTTATATCTTTTTGGAGTAGTTTTGTCATTTACTCTCGTGCTTCACTTATATCCTATGAGTAAATGGTTGAATGAATTGAATATTATAAATCTGAAATTGTATATGTTTTATATGTTTATCCCATGGGGAGTAATGACTTCACATATAAGAAGTATATGTGGTAAAATTTATTGAAAGTTAGCAAACACCGCATTGGTCACTTGAATAATTCATGAAATAATATTGAAGGAAGAGAGATTTCACATATAAATATACTATCTTGGACATCTTCTATGATTGTGAGCCCCATTAATTATTTTCAAACTTGAGCAAATTAGTTGAAGTTGGACAAGGAAGACAACATAATGAGTTATGTTTGGGTATATTTGTATAGAAGTTATATTGTTATGGATCCTCCAACATGTGGTGCTTGCTTATGATCTTTTGCTAGCCAAAAATTCGTACTAAGTAGAGATACTACTTGTGCATCCAAAAATCCTTAAACCCAATTTCCTGCCATGAGTGTCCACCATATCTACCTATGGATTGAATAAGATCCTTCAAGTAAGTTGTCATCGTTGCGAAAAGCAATAAAAATTGCTCCTAAATATGTATGATATTTTATTGTAAAGGAAAATAAGCATTGTACGAACTTGTGATGGCAAAGAAATAAAAGCGACGGACTGCATAATAAAGGTTGCTATCACAAAGGACAATACAACATGACGTTCATTTGCATTAAGGGTTTGCACATCCAAAAATAAAAAGCGCATGACAACCTCTGCTTCCCTCAGCGAAGGACCTATCTTTTACTTTCATGTATTTACTTTTATGCAAGAGTCAATAGTATTCCTTCTTATGTCAACCTCAATTATTCTTTAGTTGGCAAGCATCATGTGGTGGGGAAAGATCCAAGCATATATGGCCATTCAAATATATTTGATCATGAATTATTATTGTTGACAATTATCTATATGGTAAATAAGTTGGGAGGCGAAACATTAAGCCCCTATCTTTCTGTGTGTTCGACGAATGCTACTTGTTCTAAAAATATGCTTTGAGTGTTAGCAATCATGGAAGACTATATGATAGTTGAGTATGTGGAATTTGCTAAATCAAAGCTCTTACATAGACCCTTCCTGAAAGTAAGATGAATTGCAATTGTTTGGTGACTGAGAACATAGTTTGTTAGTTTTCAAGAAACTTTATAGTATGTACTTTAACATGTGAATAGCTTGTTACTTGATCATGAGAAGTTTTATGAGATGAGCTACTGTTTATGATATATAATGATGCTAGAAAAAGTGTTTGAAACTATCTTTGATCAAATTTATGCACTATGCTAGCATTCACACTTCATAAATTATTTCTTTTATCATTTACCTACTCGAGGACGAGCAGGAATTAAGCTTGGGGATGCTGATACGTCTCCAATGTATCTATAATTTATCAAGTATTCATGCCATGTTTACAACAATTTTATATGGTTTTGGTATGATATGATTAGAACTAACCCGGACTGGCGCTGTTTTCAGCAGAACTACCGTGGTGTCGTTTTTTGTGCAGAAATAAAAGTTCTCGGAATGGGCTGAAAATTTGCGATGTTTTTTTATGGACCAAAAGAGACCCCCGAAGCACCAGCACTGGGCCAGGAAGTGACCGAGGAGGCCACAAGCCTAGGGGGCACGCCCTACCCCCCAGGAAGGGTGCTCCCGGCTTGTGGGCCCCTCAGGCACCCCCTTGACATGAGACCGAGGCCAAAAATTCTTATAAATACCCAAACCTCCGAAAAGAACCCTAAGTTCTGCCGCCGCAAGCCTCTGTAGCCACAAAAAATCAATCTAGGCCCTCTTTGGCACCCTGCCAGAGGGGGCCATCATCACCGGAGGCCATGGAGGAGGAAGCCGGAGGGGGCCATCATCACCATGGAGGCCAAGGACCAGAGGGAAACCTCTCCCCGTCTAGGAGGGAGGCCATGGAGGAGGAAGCACAAGGGGGAGACTCTCTCCCCCTCTCTCTCGGTGGCGCCGGAGTGCCGCCGGGGAACCATCTCCGCGGTGATCGTCTTCATCAACATCACCTTCTTCATTACCTTCCTCATCTCTTTTCGGTGGTCCACTCTCCCGCACCCCGCTGTAATCCCCTACTTGAACATGGTGCTTTATGCCACATAGTATGATCCAATGATGTGTTGCCATCCTATGATGTTTTGAGTAGATTTCTTTTGTCTTTTGGGTTGATTGATGATCTAGATTTGTTTGAGTTGTATGTTTTAATTTTTGTGATGTCCTATGGTGCCCTCCGTGCCGCGCACACATGAGGGATTACCGCTGTAGGGTTTGCAATATGTTCATGATTCTCTTATAGTGGGTTGCTAGAGTGACAGAAGCTTAAACCCGAGTAAGGGGGTTGTTTGCGTATGGGAGTAAAGAGGACTTGATACTTCAATGCTATGGTTGGGTTTTACCTTAATGATCTTTAGTAGTTGCGGATGCTTGCTAGAGTTCCAATCATAAGTGCATATGATCCAAGTAGAGAAAGTATGTTAGCTTATGCCTCTCCCTACTGTAAAATTGCAATAATTATTACCGATCTTGTTAACGATTGCTTAGGACAATTTCGCACAGCATTCCATCATTATTCCACACTCGCTATTTGTAATATATTATAATATATTCTAACTTTATGTTAACAGCACCTATTTTTATATTTTAGCTCTCCAATAGCATGCAAAGCTATCCTCTTTATACCCACAACGTAGTTTTATTTCTCATTTCTAGATGGAAGCAAGCATTCGGTGTACATAGAGTCGTACCAGTGGCAGATAGGACTTGAGAGAATATTGATTTTCCCTTTAGCTCCTTGTGGGTTTGACACTCCATACTTATCACTTCCATCTTTGGAAATTGCTACGATGATTCCTTGCACTTGGGGATTATCAAGCACAGTTTGATCTTGTTGGATATTCAGACTCAGATTACATAGGTGACTTGGTTGACAGGAAATCTACTTCGGGGACATGCCATTTCCTTAGTAGATCTTTGGTATGCTGGTCGTCAAGGAAGCAGAATTGTGTATCTCTCTCTACGACTGAGGCCGAATATATTGCTGATAGCCATCAGACATCATTTCATTCACGATCATGTTGCTTGAGGAGATATTGTTATTGATCACGTCAGTACCGAAAACAATCTCGCTGATATCTTCACCAAGCCTCTCGATGAGAAAATATTCTGTGTGTTACGGTGTGAGCTAAATATCCTAGATTCCGCAAATGTGTAGTAAGCTGGACTCGGCACCCGTACCAACACTTCCACATCTTAGAAGGAATGGGTGCATAACACTCGAAGAATTTGAAAATTTCAACAAAGTGAAATTTTCTTTCTGAGAGTGAATACATTAACGAAGAACTAGACTAACTGGGTGCCACGATAATTGTGCGATGATCGGGGTCATACAGTTCTTATATGGTGGGTAACGCCACCACAATTTTCTTTCGTTAAGTTGCCTTTCAGTTGAAGGATTTTGTGTTAGTCCGAATGTATTTCACTCATAGCTTTTTGTTCGAGTGTTTGTGTTTCTTTGTCTGAGTGAAATGCCTAGGACCATGTTTTCCCTCTATTCTATCTCTTCTAGTCCATGCTATTCCGTTATGAATGCTCAATTTCATCTAGTACCGAATCCTTATCTGGTGTCCTTGACCATGTTAAAGGTTCATGCCGAACTTAAATCATTTTTGCGAAAGCCGTCCAAAACTTGGGGTTTCCCGCCCAAGTTAGGACCATGATGTTTTATTATGGTTGCCATGTGCTCTTCACCAACTGCCAGTCTATCTGGTCCGTTGAATCGCAAAAGTCCCTCGACTGTGGCTGTTCGATCTGATTCATCCGATGAGGTTATTTCCCCTCGCATATATAAACCGCATCACCACCGCTCCTTCATTCACATATCTTCTTCACCTCAATCTCCTACCGAAGCCCTACCGTACTGCTCCACCTTGAGCTCGACGCCGACGATCGCCTTCGCCGCTTAGATGTCGGAAAGGAGTCGCCGGAGTCATTCCACGCCGCCGCGGATCATCCTCCTCTCCGCGCCGCCGTAGTTGCTGCACATCACCAAGCTAGGGTATGTGTAGAGCGAGCTCGGTCTTCCGTCCTTCCCGTTCGAGTTCGTCCATGGTTGAAATTACCTGTTTTTACCGCATTTCATAGATCTTAGTGATTAGGTAATTTGTCCGGATGTGGTTTTTAGTTGTCCCTCACATTCGAAAAATTTCAGATCTAGGGTTTGTGTTATGTCTCGTACGAATGGAATGCTTAGCACGCTGACTAATATTTTCTTCGAACCTACTAGTTCATTCTACTCATTTCTTTCATCCGAAACATTTCTCAAAGTCGGCATCTAATTCTTCTTCAAAAATATTTTCGTTCGCAAAATCTTCGCTGTGAGCATTCGTAACCCTGTCCCCATTTTCCCTCGTATCTTTCTTATTCACAGGTACATGCAGTCAGTTGAGGATTCTGCTCGACCTGTGAGTATGGCTGATGGAGAAGATGTTATCTTGGGTACAGCATATCAGTCTAAAGCACCGAATGCAAATGGCCCAACGGTAGGCCCATCATCCAGCAAGAGAAAAAGAACCGAGAAAAATGATGACGAGCAAGAAGAAGAAGGGTGGTAGGCAACCATATACAAACACAGCTGAATTTATCTCCCATGATAACACTGTTCCAGGCACTGTTCAAGAATTCACCCGATTAATCAGTTAATGGGCCAGTTAATCGCTACTCATTGCGTGGTCGAATCGAATAGCACTTATTCGTTGTGTTAACTTGTCAGCCCGATTAATTGGCCAGTTAGACTGATTAATCAGTTGTCAGGCCGATTAATCCTTGCTAGCCCATTAACGGGTGGGCAAACGGAGCCCAAATTTTTGGCCCGTAACCCCTTCTAGCCCCATCCTGCTTCTTAATAGCTAGGATTAATAAATTTACCTCCTCTGTATGCTTTTCATATGTGCACATCAGCATGTTTTGGTATACTACATAGATGGGAGCATGAGAGTATGGTATAATACATTAAAAAATCTAGATATATGTTGGCAAGTTCCTATTCAATCAACCAATTAATGGTCGACCGATTAATCCGTCAGTAGGCCGATTCACTGATTAATCATTACTCCTAAACCGACCGAGAAGGTACCAATTAACGATTTCTTGAACATTTGTTCCAGGAGAAACAAAGCATGAAAGAGACAAGCGTCTGCAATGGATTCGACGCCACTGGTGCGCAAGTGGTTCAATTATGAAATGATTCATCCTCGATTTGTGCAGAACTTTGCATTTCATCCACCATGGGGTGACTGCTGAGAAATTGGTCTCATCAGACCAAATGATCCCCAAGAGAGGCTGCCGCCACCTCCAAATGCTCATGAATCTTCCCTTCGCACACCCGAAAATTATCCAGATGAGCTTGCTAAGCGACAGCGTAATGCCCTCAAGCGAGCCTAGAAGGCTGAAAAGGAAAGGGCTCATGAAGAAGAAAATCGTCGTCTGCTCAAGGATGACGTAGAGAAGAAAAAGGCCGAAGGAAAATCTGAAGGCTGTTCTAAGCACAAGCATGATCCCAGTACTGCTGCATCAAAGAAGAAGAGTGCATCGAAGAAGAGAAAGGCTGAATCTGCTGATGAATCTTCCGATAAAGATGATCCTCCACTTACAAAGGAAGAAATTGCTGCTACTCTCAGCGAGCAAGTGAACATCACCACTTCAACAATGCTGCCTGATCTTCGAGTCCGTATTGTTCCAAAAGCACCTCCGAAGAAGATCATTCTGAGGAAAACTCCACCTACCACTGTCACCATGAAGCAGCATGTGGATACAACACCTCATCCAGAAGCAATCAATCTGAAGGATTTGGTTGTTGATGCTCACTACAAAAAAAAGACACATCCGTGACATTTTGGGCCGAACGAATTTTTTTCCTGTCATGCTTATGACACTTCTATGACGATAATTATGACAAAACCCGGTGTCATCATAGATGTGGTGGGCTCCTACTTCTATGACAAAAAATCATGACAGAAAATGGGCTTTTCGTCTTGGGCGGGCTGGAGACGCACCTGCATGACATTCTTTGGGCTGTCCATGACGGAAAAAATCGTGGTAGAAGCGAGGGCGAGGAAAATATCAGGGAGTTCCCGGTTACGGTGGGTGGTCGAGGCCGAGCGATGCACGGAGGTTTGCGCGTTTTCTCTTGTATACGTACGCGCATGTGTGTGAGGCGTTGGGCTCTAACTGAACCCGAGCGAGCCGTTTGCTTACTAAACCCGAGCGATTGCAGTAGCTACGTTACTGAACCCGAGCAATCGATCGATCCCTGGCTGTTAACTGAACCCGATCAAGGGATTCCTTCGCTACTGCTGCTAACTGAAGCCGATCGAACCTGCTGCCACTTGATGAACAGTGAACATGGGGGTTGGTTGAACGAGTTGAGACGTACATGGTTGGGGTTGGATGAACAGTTCCCGGTGGGGGTTGGATGAACAGGACCCCGTGGTAGTAGTAGTAGGCCGTTGCCGCTGGATGAACAGGACCCCGAGAGGAGGCCGCCACAGCCGAGCTAGTTGGGGGTGGATGAATAGGACCTCATGGAGGGCTGGTTGAACAGTAGCCGGTGAAGGGCTAGATGAACAGTAGCTGGTGGAGGCAGGAGGAAGATGCGGTGGATGAACAGTCCAGGTGGAGGATGAAGGAAGTCGACGGTGGGTGAACAGTAGCCCATGGAGTCCTGTTTTGCGGTACGCCACACCCCTCCGATGAACAGGACCCTCGTTTCGACTGTAGCGCTCCAACACAAGTCCATTTCCTCCGTTTTGCAGTACGCCACACCCCTCCCGATGAACAGGACCCCTGTTTCGACCGTAGTGCTCCAACACAAGTCCGTTTCCTCCGTTTTGCGGTACGCCACACCCCTCCTGATGAACAGGACCCCCGTTTCGACCGTAGCCAGTCGAACAGAAGGCCGTTTCCTCCGTACTACGGTACGTGGAACCCCGTTTCGGCTGTTCCGTCCAAGCCGGTTGGCTCCCGTTGAACAGGACGCATTCCGACCCAGTCTGTTGCCTCCCGATGAACAGGACGTTGTTTCTCCGTTTCGACCCAGCAGGTTGGCTGCCCGATGAATAGGACGCCATTGCTGCCGTCCATTGCCTCTCCATGTACATGAGCCCTGGCCGTACGTATGCGCGAGTAGGCGTTCGAGACCCCGCCCGTATGTACGTACGTGGCCATATTTTTTGGCATGTGGTTGTACGTACGTGTACACGGTTTATAAGGGACTGCCTGAACTGCTACGTCAGGGGCTCTACTACTACACGTGCCGCTGCTTGCTCGGCCACGGTTCATCATTGCAGAGAGACCGATCGACCAGTATGTACGTACACGTTTGTGACAATGCTACGTACGCTTCGACCAAGTGGGTCCCGGCTATCAGGGAGGATAAGAATGCACTTCCTTGCGTGCGAAGTTATTGATGGTGGGTCCGAGCTGTCAGGGGGAGGATTCATTTTTTTCGCGCCTAATATGGAGGCACTTTCTTTGCGTCCGAAGATATAGCTGGTGGGTCCCAGCTGTCAAGGGAAAAAATGTTTTTTTCGCAAAATACAGCTAAGCCAAAATACAGAGGCCCTTTCGGTAGGTCCCTGCTGTCAGGTGGAGGAATCATTATTTTGCGCGTAATAAGGAGGCACTTCCTTGCTGCGGCCATGGACCCAGCTGTCAGCCTCTCCATGTATAGTCCTCTTCCGATGTAAGTCGTTCCTTGACCATGTTGACCACGCCGCGCCGAGAGCACCAAGGCGGTGGACGACGACGAGGCCTAGGAAGGGAATGACCCGGAGCCGGGGAAGACTCGGCAGTTGTTTCCCATGCGGAGGGGCGTATGAGGGTTTACTGGTTGGGCTGCAGTGTGAGGCTGCCGTTGCCGGAGAATAATAGCAGGTCTGGGTGAGTACAGGGAAGGCCAGGCCAGCGATGGGAGTAGGGTGGGGCGGTGAGGCCTGCGCGGCAGCACAGCCGGCCATGGGAGGCAGGAGCAGGCGGCACGACCGACGCTGGTTTGGGCGGCTGGAGCAAGAAGACCAGAGGTTGAAGAAGCACTACAGCAGTTGGATGGACATCGTACGGTCACTGGAGCTAGAATCATTCATATTGACTAAGTTGACAAAGCCCTCCGTCCGCGTCAACTTAGTAGGCCCACAAGTCAGCCTCCAAGTATGGTGGGTCCCAGATAGCAGGGGGGGTATTCATTTTTTTATGCGTAATAAGGAGACACTTCTTTGCGTGCGAAGATATAGCTGGTGGGTCTGAGCTGTCAGAGGAAGGAACATTTTTTTCACGAAATACAGAGGCCCTTCCGGTGGGTCCCTGCTATCAGGTGGAGGAATCATTATTTTGCGCGTAATAAGGAGGCACTTCCTTGCGTGCGGCCGTGGACCCAGCTGTCAGCCTCTCCACGTACAGTCCTCTTCCGATGAATGTCGTTCGTTGATCATGTTGACGACGCAGCATCGAGAGCACGAGGGCGGTGGACGACGGCGAGGCCTAGGAAGGGAACGACCCGGAGCCGGGGAAGACTCGGCAGTGGTTGCCCATGCGGTGGGGAGTACGAGGGTTTACTGGTGCGCCTGCCGTCGCCGGAAAATAACAGGAGGTGTGGGTGAGTAGAGGAATGGCCTGGCCAGCGATGGAGTAGGGTGGGGCGGTGCGGCCTGTGCGGCAGCACAGCCGGCCACGGGAGGCGGGAGCAGGCAGTCCCACCGGCGCTGGTTTGGGCGGCTGGAGCAAGAAGATCAGATATTGAAGAAGCAGCATGGCCGTTGGATTAACATCCAATGGTCACTGCTGCTAGAATCGTTTGTGGACTAAGTTGACAAAGCCTTTCGTACACGTCAACCTAGTAGACCCACAAGTCAGCCTCCAAATCTGTCCCAAATAGCATACAACCCAAAATTTCTAACCAGATTCAAATTAATTTAAAAACTAAACATACCTTAATTTAAATCCAATGAAATTTTACCCGCACAAAAACAATGAAATTTAAAATATCAAAATTCGGAAGAAAAAAGTATTTTGGAACTAATTGCCTGTTTGCTGTATTTTTTCATTTTACAACCCATTTCTTATTACTTATAGCCCATTTCTTATTACTTATAGCCCATTTTCTGGGCAAGCTCGAATGCATCCCTCCTCGTCTTGAAAGATTTCCGGCCCAGCAGGGCGTAGAAAAGCAAGTAGGCCTACGTTGGTTATTCTGCAAAAAACAAAATAGCTGGGCTAGCCATTTTCAGAAAGGAAAACAAACTGGGCTAGTCATGTGGTAAACATATGAAATAAAAGCCTGGGCTGGACGGGCCACAGCTCCCGCACAACCCAGTTGATACCCTTCTCCGCCCCGAAAAAAATTATTGCGCGCGCTGCTGGGTCCCGGGTGTCTGCCGCTCCTTGTGCAGTTATCTCGCTTATTGACTACGTTGACAGTGGCATGCGACCCAGATGTCAGGAAAACATCAGGAGGAACCCTTTTTTTCTTGTAATAAAGGAGGCACTTGCTTGCCTACTGCCATGATCCTGGTGGGTCCCTACTGTCATCCTCACCATGTACAGTCATCTCCTTATTCCTCTCGGTTATTGACCATGTTGACAACACCGGAGGGTGGCGCCGCGGTGAGCGAACCAAGGCAGAGGACGATGGTGAGGCCTCGGACTGGAACGAACAGGAGCCAGGGAAGATGCGCAGAGTTTTAGGGTGCGATGTGGCCACGATGTGTGCGCGGCAGCACAACCAGCCGTGGGAGGCGGGAGCAGGCGGTCCCGCCGGCGCTGGTTTGTGTTTCGCGGCTGGAGGAAGAAGAGACCGAAGAAACACGACAGACGTTGAATGTCAATCCAACGGTCAAGGTTGGCACAATCGTTTGTCGACTAAGCCAACACCAAGTAGCATACTTTTTTATATGTAGGAAGAAAAGAAAAACTGGGCTCGTTCACCAGATAACGTTCCCGAAACTGTGACCATTTGATCTTGCGTCGCAACTAAAACTGCGAGGAAAATGTGTTCATTTGCCGTCCTCCTCCCAGGGAACGTTCGCCACATAAGTGACTAGCACCCTTGGTTTTCAACCGAGGGGTCTTGGGTTCGAGTCCCAGGAACCCTCAATTTTCTCCTCCTTCCTTCCTCGCAAAAAAAACTGAAGAAAAGAAAATCAAAGACTTGAGAAGGCGTACATAACAAGCTAGTGTACCAGTAAAGAGACGTTGCTGAGTTTTAGAAAAAAGAGAGACGTGCTCCTGTAGCTGGTTCGAATCCAAACCTAGGCTATGACTATATATGGTGCTATGCTACTCTACAAGTAATGAAACTGACATATCCAACATTCGCTTCTCCTCTTCTCTACTTACTCTGCCTAGCATCAGAAGCTCTGGCCGCAGCAACCCGTCCGCTGGCGGCTCGTCCACCTGCTCTTCAGCAGGCAACAACCAGATATGCGCCAAGTCGCTACCCGTACCATCGCCTGTGGGTCTCATCACACCCCCGTAGGCACACGCACCGCAGCCGGTTGCTCATCGTAACCCGCTGCCGTTGGTGTGGTGCCACTGCTGCAAATCACGCAGAGTCATCCGTCGTGTCTCAACCACAATCCTCAACCCTGGCCGAGTCTTCTACACATGCCCGAATCATGGGGTAATAATATGTTTAAGTGTTGTTCCGCTGCTTTCAGTTGCTGATTTTTTTAATAGTTTGGTTGATGATCTTCCAATTTGATTCGTGCAGAAAAGGGAAGATTCATGTGATTTGTATTTCTGGGAAGTTGCTGATGTGGGGGAATGCAACTACGCTGATTATTTGGTTAGCCGAGGAATCCCAATACCAGTAGGTTGGGGTGTTGGACAAGTAATTGAAGGAACGACAGAACAGGAAGATGCAGAGCAGAAGGTTAAAGATGCAGTTCCTCTGATCATGGTCAAGCAACAGCTGCTGAACGGCCTTGACAGCAATGAGGAGATGAAAGAGCTTGTGAAGATAATGGGCAAAATCGATGTGCTTTGTAGGATGATTGTCTCTTTATTTGCAGTGTATGTAGCACTCGTGATGTATTCAGTGGCTATGACATGAGCACTTTGCTGAAACTAGTAATGAATGAAACCTGTTTAGCAGGCTGGGCGTAGTGTTGTGAACATCTAATGATTTCTATTAATGGAAATTGGGGGTATCCCCTTTTGCTCATAAATAAATAAATAGCAGAGGCCCTTTTGCTAGTAAATAAATAAATTAGCAGAGGCCCTGTCGGGTCAGCTTTGTTCCCATTCGAAGACGTCGAGAAAATTGCAGTCCAACAGCAAACTATGTCATCAAATACAAGTTTCACAGCCAAATATGAGTACAACTAAACAACAATGTCATCATGTTTTAGTCATCATACAATCACGAAACACAAATCAACATACATAATAAGTGATGTTCTCACAGCAAAATACTAAACAACAACTTCATCAAGTTTCAGTTGTCATAGCAAACACAATTTCACATAGTAGATAAAAAAATGACTTCTGACAGGCTAATACGACAAAAGCAATCTAATCATCATCCGCAGCAGCAGCAGCGTCAACACCTTCGCCATGTGTATCAGTCTGAATCGTAATTCCCCCCAGTGTCATCTTCTTCTTCATCCTCAATGTCCTCGAACGTTGGCATCTTATTGATCAACTCTCGTATGTCCACAGCCCGACAGGCAATCTTTTCACCAGCGTCATTGACGTGATGGTTCTCAAAGATATTAGGAACATCTGTGGAATCTTCTACATCAGGAGCAGTGTAAGCATCATCTTGTTGTGCAACTTCATTAAATGAATTCCTCTGCTCAAACCTTTGCAATACTCTCCAGTCATCGCTACGTGCAAATGTGTCTTCCAAGAAAAATATCTGTGTTGCTTGATTTGCCAAAATAAAAGGCTCGTAGGTCTGGTATGCCGCCTTGACATTGATGGATTTGAAATAATCATCAGCTCTGGGTTTTGCAATCCTGGAAAACAGGTTATACCAACGACAGCACAACAGAACCACACACCGATGAACCTCGAAACTGGAGATATACTGCAACTGAACAATGTCTGTTATGTTAGCATACATTTCAGTTGTCTCTTCGCCGTACTTATCCATGCTCATGATGGCAGTGTTTTGTGTCTTCCTGCCTTCGTCGCGTGCAAGGGTGTTGTAGCGCACATCTCCAACAACGCAAGATTCATAATGTCTTACCCGAGTATCAGGACCCATTGCTAGTGCGTAAAGGGCATCATTAACTGCCTGCCCATCCTCCCGCATCTTCTTAACCTATGGTTAGAAAATAGACAAGCTGATCATCTTATGTACTCAATATATTAAAAAACTGACAGTGCAATTCAAAAGCTTACATGGCTCTTGAACCATTTCGCAAATCCTTCCATAACCAGTTTGTCAATGTTTCTTGGATTTTGCAGCAGTAACTCCTTTTTGTAGATGCTGCACAACATAGTGATCGCGTCAAACATCTAAATATATAAGAATGTGCTGCAAGTTTAGTAGATTACGATGTATAAGCTGCAGTACTTAGCACTTACTCGATATAAGGTAGAATCTCAGGACAATTATTCAACACATACCAAACCATTTTGTCCAAATCTTTAGGTTTGTCGTCTTGTTGACTCTTCCCTGTAACTCGAACAAAACAATCGAAAACATTGAGCTCGGGATTGTCTTCACCCACCTCTTTGCTAAGCTCATCAGCCATTTCAATGTATTTTGAGCAGAATGTCAATGCTTCTGTAGCAATGTAGGCCTCTGCAATGGAACCCTCAGGTCTAGCTCTGTTCCTAACATAGCCCTTGAAAGTGCCTAGCCGCCTTTCAATAGGGTACATCCACCCATATTGTACTAGACCTCTAAGTAGTGCCTCATCAGGTAGATGAACAGCCAAATGCACCATCAAGTCCTGATATTTCTACTGCAGAGTTCCCTAAAGAATTGTCCCAACTCTGCAACTACTCTGTATAAGTCAGGGCGGCCCAATCCTCTAAGGATAATAGGTAAAACCCTTTGAAGTAGGACGTGGCAGTCATGAGTTTTCAACCCTTGTACCTTGTTTCCATCTGCACTGACTCTCCTTTCAGGGTTGGAAGCAAATCCATGTGGGAATCTCACTCGTGACAGGACCTTGCAGAATTCTTTTCTTTTTACCTTGTCCAAGACGTACACAGCTGGTGCCATATCCCGTGGTTTACCTTCATCTTCCACCTGCAAATCCTTTCTGATACCCAGGTGTGTCAAATCAATCCTAGATTTTAAGGTATCTTTCGTCTTGCCTTCAATATTAAGAAGTGTGCTGATAATGCTGTCACATATATTTTTCTCGATGTGCATCACATCAAGATTATGCCGTAGATCCAAATCTTTCCAATACTCCAAGTCACACAAAGTGGACCTGAGGGTAAACAATAATCTCTCTTCTGCCCTGCCACGCTTCCTTTTCCTGCTACCATTATCAGGATGGTTTCCTGGTGTAATATGCCTGACCTTCTCTAATTCTACTTGCAACTCATCGCCGGTGAGCCTCTTTGGCGCATCACGGTTTTAATGCTTTGCATTGAACACATGTCTTTGGTATTTTGCAGGACACGGCTTGTCCTTGGCAAGGAAACGGCAGTGTCCAATGTAACAGATCTTGCTAAGTATTGCGTATGACAGCGGATTCTTGTCACAGCGAACACATGCATTGTAACCATGTGTCGTTCACCCTGACATAGTGCCCAAAGCCGGATAATCATGGATGCACCAAATTATAATAGCACGCAGAAAGAAATCAGCTGGTGGGCTGCTATATAGGTCTCGAGTGAGAACACCCCTCCATAGCTGTTGAAGTTCCTCCACAAGAGGCTCCATGAATAAATCAAAATCCTTTCCAGGACTTTTTGGACCTAGGATGAGCAAGGCCATCATGTAGTTTAATTCTTTGGTGCAGACATTTGGAGGCATGTTGTAAGGGATAACAAGCACTGGCCACATGCTATATGTGGCGCTCTGGTGGCCAAATGAGTTAAATCCATCTGTAGCTAAGCCAAGTCTAATGTTTCTCGGGTCAGCAGCAAACTTTTTATGTTTCTGATTGAAGCTTTTCCAGTCACTACCATGAGATGGACGGCTCATTACATTCTGATCTCTGTACTCCTGGTTCCTAGAATGCCACAGTATATCATCTCTTGTTTCAGCATCGTGAAACAACCTCTGCAATCTTGGTATAATTGGAAAATGTCTCAGAACATTATGAGGAATCCTCTTCACAGCATCGCCATCTTTCCATCTTGATGATTTGCATTTTGGGCATTCACTTAAGTTGGCATAATCCTTCCGGAACAGAACACAATTATTCTTACAAACATGGATCATATCATATCCAATTCCAACTACACGAAGGAAATTCTTCATTTTACTGTAGGTGTGTGGCAGCTCAGACGCATCTGGGAAAGATTTCCGGAAAGCAGCCAACATCGCATCGAATGATTTGTTGGTCATCCGCTCAGATGTCTTCACCTGAAGAAAGGTGACCATAGCTGAGAATACTGACAGCTTATTTCCTGGGGTGACAGCCACGTTGCATTGTTCCAACATGCGGGCCCACCGTTTTTCTTCTGCAGGTGAAAGTTCACGAAATGCGCGAGCATTTCGTAGCATTGTTTCAATGTTGGTCAAACTCACTGGCTTCACCAACACCACCTCCTCCTCCTCTTCCACTTGAGCATCAGGCATATCAAGATGGTGATCTGCTGCTTCCACATAGTCAGTAACATTGACGTTCACAGCTTCACCATGATGAACCCACCTAGTATATGTGACCGACATCCCATACAAGTGTAGATGATTTTGCACAGTTGACTGGGGTCTTGTAACTGAATTCATACAACTGCTACACGGGCAGAGCACATCTGATTTCGGACCACCGTACTCAGCTCTGATAAAGTTCATGAAGTTTTCAACCCCCTCGACATATGCAGCGGAGAATCTTCGAGCAGAAGTTATCCAAGTCTTGTCCATCTGTTAGACATACAAATTAGTTCTTCTACTAGATATTATAGGAAAAACATATATGCTTTTTTATGAAGTCCAGAAAAAAATACCTAGGTCGATGTCTAAAGCTATGGCAAGATATTTGGACAAGCAGATCTAAGTAACCAAATATATGTAAAGCTAATTCAGCAAACAGATTTGAGTGCTAAATTATGGCAGGCTGTTTCAGCAGTCAATGAGGCCGAGCACACAGCCATCGAAGGCCATCTCAGCAACAAAGATCGAGTATAAAACAGTGTAGAGCTATTTCACCTAATAGATTGGCTACTAAACCATGGCAATCTACGTCACAATAAATATATGGCAGGATATTTTAGCAACTAATCGGGTGTGGCATGCCATCTCAGCTAAGCAGATTGAGTGCAGAACAGGGCAAGGAAGTTTCTTAAGCAGAGCATATTGACTGTAAACTATTTCGGCAAACAGTGAGATTAACAGCATCTATCAGCTAACATTCAGCGCTACTCCGACATGCACGGGGCCTCAGTCTAGAATGCGCGTACTATGGGAGAAGCTGACCGCCGTGCGTCTCCACAAGAACGTCGCCAGCGGTGGCGGCGTGGCTAGAGGACGGCAGTCTACGAGAGCGTACTGTGGGAGCGAGAGGATCGCCGTGCGTCCCCTCGACGAACCGCGGTGCCGACGTATCGGCGTGGCGGGGAGGGCGGCTTTGGCAGAGCGAATGGAGTGGAGGGGGCCGGGGGGAGGGGGTTTGGGGAATATTATTGGCTAGTTGGCTGAAGGGCGGTTGAATTTGGGATTTGGGGGGAATTTTGCGGGGGAATTTTCGCGCGATGGGCGCGGGAGTTTGGCGCATGGTCGGTTTCCCCAAGTGCGGTCCCACGTGTCAGTGAAGAGGCAAGCCGAAGCGCGTTCCATTTGCGTGAGCCGTGTGCAGGACCGACCGTGTGAGGGGTGCAATGCGACCACGACAAGCGTGCTGTGAGTGTACCGCCTTTTTTCCTTTTAAACTTGGTGCTTCGCGCGATCCATCGATACTACTACTAGTAATCCGGTAATCCCGACTAAAACGGCGCAGCCAGGTCTTTTCCCGCGCGATATGCTCTGAGGTTGGCTTAGTTGGTTTTTTTAGGACGAGTAATGCTACACCTACGTAATCCCAGTTACGTAATTAACGTAATGTGAAATGTGTGGGCTGTTGATTGGAGATTGGGGGGAGGGAGGGGCCCACCACAATGAAAATCAGGGGGAGAGAGAGAGGCAATTTACGTTAACCCTTTTGTAGGTTCCCGTAGATGTAGAAAGATGTGAAATGCGTGAATGTGTAGTGGATGTACTATTGGAGTGCCTAAGAGAAATTGTGTATGTAGACCCTATGTGTTTATTTACTTCGCATGTTAGCTTTGTCTCGGGTCAAACCTTCTAAGTTTATACACACAAAAATGAATCATCATTCCATATATTTTCATACTCCTACAATATATCTTACTATTATTGTGAAAGTTCATATACACCAGACGAGATTCATGCAAACACGGCAAATTTTCATTACATTTCGAACTTTTAGAGGACAGAAAAATAAAAGAAACCCGACCCTAAACCTTTTCTATGGCGGCGAGCGACGTCCTCCATCTGCCATCTACATGTATGGGGGCGGGGTTCAAGACCCATGAAGTGAAGGTGCGGTCTCCGGCGAGGAAGAGTACAACACGGGAGACGTACCGGCCAGTTGGCACACCATGCCCTGCCGCCTCCCATGCCCTACTCATTCTCGGAGGAGTCCCCGACCTCGGCGGTGCCGGTGGACGTGAGGTCGATGATGATGGACGTGGACGGTTCGCCACTTCACCTGCCACATGCGCCACCGAACGTTGGACGGCGGCAAGTAGGACGCGTGGCTGACGGTGCTCCTGTCGTCGGCCGCCAGCGTGGCCACCGCTTGTGCGGTCCCGTCCATGTCCGGCTACGCTGCTATTGCGTTGCGAGCGGCGACGGAGCGAGGGCGGCGACCTCGAGCTTCATCCCCAAAGAAAATCTCTCCCGCAGAGCGTTCGCGCTCGCGGTCATGGTGGATGTGGTGCCACTGTGCCAGGTAGCAGGAGGATGCGCTATGGTGTGGAGTTTAGCTCGGCGTTGCCGCTTTAAGTAGCGCATTCCGGTGAGGCCAAGCGTCCGGGTGCATCATTAAGTTGCCGGAGTTGGTTCCTCGGGCACCGAGCTTCTTAATGACGGCATACGGATGGACGGCATGAATGCGGGCAGCTGGCGCCTGCTAGGAACGCACCGCGCGATGGTGCGAGGGACGAGGGTTTTTGGTGTGCCAGGGTAGTCAGCTGCGGTCGTGGCAATGTTGGAGATGCCCATTGCTCACATGCGATCCCCACATGTCATTGAAAAAGCAAGATGACCCGGCATGGTCTCAGGTCCTGGGGATGCAGTTGGCCGCGCTAGAACACTCCACGGACGCGTCGCGGCACGCGCGCACTTCGGTGCCCCGTGCATCCTCGACGAGCCGGGTGTTGATCTGCTGGTCGTGCCACAGTGCTAATGCCACCCTCGGCACCCTGAAGCCGAGCGTGTCCAGCGACGATGAGCGTGTCGCTCACCGCGGTCGCCGTGTCTAGAGGCGGTGCGAGAGCTGCGCCACGTTGCTGGCCCCCACGACCCACATGAACGGTTGCCAGTGGCGAGGAGGTCATGGTCCAGCTCCTCCATTGGACTAGTCTGCGCCATGTCATCCCGACAGGTGTGCCCCACATGTCGGTTTCCCTGTTTTCCTGGCCAAATTCGAGCGTCAGTGCTCCGTGTTACGCATTAGGCGCAGAACAGGTGGCTTTGTGCCCTGGTTCAAATGTGGTACAGTACCAAGTTGTTACCCTAGCCCCAAGTGTGGTGGTTTTGGGTATGGTACCACCCTTTTCCTTTTCAACTAGTGAAGCATAACACTTGATTAAGTAGCCGGATGGTGTGCTAATGTAGGTGTCCGACTATTTGAAGGAATAATTGAGGTGTGCCCGGTTCGTGCCCGCATTTAGGGGTCCAACTTACCATGTTCCGGCAGTAGTAACTATATACTAGTCCCTACATACTCCCTCTGTTTTTATTTACTCCGCATTTTAGCTTTGCTCAAAGTCAAACTTTGACAAAGTTTATAGACAGAAATAATAACATATACAATAACAAATAAATACCATTAGATTCATTATTGAATATACTTTCACATCATATAGATTTGCTATTGTAAATGTTCATATTTTTTCTATAAATTTGGTCAAATTTTATGAAGTTTGACTTCAGTCAAACCTAATATGCAGAGTAAATAAAAACGGAGGGAGTATCTTACTCCGTGACCAAGACGGAAGGGAAAACAAGACTACTTTATGTTTATTTGAGCCGTTCAAGTATAATCATGTGGCATTGCTTATTTCTCATTCCTCTCCAACCCTCTTCTCCATCGATCATGCCACCCTTCGGTCGAGTCCATCCTCCCGCATGCCTCATTTGAACATTCCGCCGAGTATCATTCGCATGTGGGACTAGACCATGCTTGTATTTCCAATGTTGTAATTTGTCCGACATGCATACAGACAGACGGTTCATTTAAAGTTTCACTTTGCCTCCACTACGTGTTGCTTCCCATCTTAGTTTTGACATCCCATTCGGTTCATGCCCCGACACATCTTGACGAGATCGATTGATGTTGAGAGATCAAGTGCGTGTCGTGCAAGGAGATAAAGGTTTGGTGTGTTTCTATGATAGAAATGACCCGGGGGGTCTGTGTGGATCGGAGGGAGTATATTGTACATTCAAAAGCGAAATGAACGTACTATACCCACCCTAGTCCTCTTTCAATCGATCTCCGGACCCCGAGATGAAACCGAGAGAGAACGAGTGGGTGCATGTGTGATACCTAAGGCAGATTCAAAATTTTGAACCGGTGATCATAGCATCAGCAAATCATATATAAAGGGTATTCAATGTTAGTTTCACTTTTGAACGTACAATATACTCCCTCCGATCCTTTCTAGTTTACATATAAGTTTTATGTGTAGTCAAAGTATCTCTACTTTGACCAAACATACAGAAAAAAGTATCAACATTCAACAACGCCCAATCAATATTGTTAGATTCGTACGTACTCCTAGATTTGTATTCAAACAGAGATGGTTTCCAATTTGTTTTCAAACACGTGAATGTGCTTGTTCTCGCACATGCTCTTCCAACTAGGATTTCGCCACATATAGCCAGTCCAATAGTAACTTTTTTAAAGATCCCTATCCAATAGTAGTAGAAGTAGTAGTACTAGTGGAGTACTGACAACATTTGCAGTAGAGTATGCAGTGCTCATAGTACTAGTAGTATACTCCCTCCGTTTTTATTTACTCCGCATAAAACGGAGGGAAACACTCGGCCGACCTCTCTCTCTTCTAGTAGTATAAATGACGCGGGCATGGGAGGGGGAGGGATGTCGGTTTTCTCTCAACTGCGGTCCCACAAGCGAGCGAAAACGCAAGACGAAGCGTGTTCCATTCGGTGAGCGATGTGGAGGGTCTAGCATGCCGGGGTGCAACGCGAACGCGACAAGAGTGATGTACACCGTCCGTTCCTTATGAACTTGCATACTTCGAGTACTCCTTTTTTTTAACACAGTACAGACGCAAGCGCTCATACATGCGCGCATACACTCACCCCTATGAACGCACACACACACAACCTACCCCTATGAGCACCTTCGAGAGACTGAGCCATCATACCTCTATCTCTACTCTCGGCGATGATGGTGTGCCTGCCATCTTGCAATATAGACCGTCCAATCTATATCTGACGGATAGAGAGCAAACTATGGCAATTTTGCAAAAGGATACCCGCACCTCTATCGTTCATCCTTATCTCCCACAACTTCATTGTTGAGTAATTAAAAAAGGAAGCCTCTAGAACAATCTGGCATGGTGGCTGCTGCTGGCGTCGTCCATCCCCATGCCCCCGCTAAGTCTGACCACCAATCACCACCGCGCCCCACTCCTCCTCACCTTATCTCTCATCTTTCTCGAGATATCATTTTTTGATGAAATTCTCGAGATGCCATTTTTCGATGAAATTCTCGAGATATCATAAAAATGCATCCTGATGTTCCGTGCAATGCACTGGCATCTTGCTAGTCATCTTGAGATTTATGAAGTCACCGCCTCGTCGTCGACAGGAACGGTGGGGAGGTCCGGACGTCTGCCACGTGAAACTCCGAAACTTTGGTCCCATCCCACCCCACAACTCTCCAGGCTCCAGCCGTCCGGCTTTGCAAACTCCGCACAGTCAAAACCGATTGACCGGTCATCACCGGAATCACTATTCACACCAGAACCTTCGCTGCTCAGCCTATGCCAGCTACTTGCCGGCCAGTCACCACTGCCCCAAAACCACACCTCCTCTCCAGCCCATTCCCCCACCTTTCGATCCCCTAGCCCGCATCAACCGTCCCCTAGTTCATCGGAAAGCCATGGTGCGCCGCAAGACCACGTACTACAAGATGCTGATGCCGGAGCGCCGCGCAGAAATTGTGGCGGCGGTCGGCGCCATAGACCTCCGTTCCCAAGCTCGCTTTGCGGCGGGCCAATCCCTGAGTTCTCTTGAGCCAAGCTCCGAGGAGGAGGAAGCCGATCCAATGTTCATGGCGGAGGTCGCGGCGCAGAAGGCCCCCGATGTGTATGAGATGATGGATGTTGACTTCGTGCCGGCGTCCGGGTCCCCCATGGTGCAGGCGGACCAGCGGTTCAACCTGGCGATCCTAAAGGAGGACCAGGAGGCGGAGGCTCAACTCGACGCGGAGCGCGTGGATGCCATTGCCATCGAGGCCCTCCTGCAGGCGGAACCGGATGTCGTGGATGTGAACCGAGCGGCGGAGGCTCAACTTGACGTGGAGCACGCGGATGCCGCTGCCATCGAGGCCCTCCTGCAGGCGGAACCGGACGTCCTGGACTTGAACCGGGCGGCGGAGGCTCAACTTGACGCGGAGCGCACGGATGCCGCTACCATCGAGGCCCTCATGCAGGCGGAACCGAACGTCCTGGACTTGAACCGAGCGGTGCTCGCGTCCGTGCAGAGCGCCCGCACGCTCCGCGTGAACGAGTAGCTGGAGGCCGAGGACAACCACGGTGCGGAGACACACATCAGCAGCTACGGCTGGTTCGCGTCGGCAGCCAAAGACGGCGAGGCCGTCTCGTTCCGCGAGCAGTGATAGTTTTTCTTTATGTTGTTGTTTTTAGGGATCTTTTGCTGTGTAAAAACATATATTTATGCAAGTTGCCTGACTTTCATCATTTGGGTCAGTCGACTATTTCAGGCGGTTGGATGAATATCCTACGTCTCCTAAGCCTTCTTCTTCCTCACCTCTTCTTCTTCCCCAACAGACCACCGCACGGGCCGTACGGATCTTCCCCAACATGCGGTTGGATAAACATACTGTATGAACGAAAATTATGTGTCAGCGGTAGGATGGCTGAGTTTGGTTTGATCACATGCGGTAGCACGTGTCAGTGAGGGTGCGTTCCCTTGGTTGGGTTTGTGGCGTGCAGGAGCAACTGTGTGAGGGTGCGGTGCGACCGCGACAGCCGTGCGCAAGTGTACCTCCTTTTCATTTTCAAAACTTTAGGCAAGCTTGGCAAAAATGTGTGGCAAAGTATGGCAATGTAAGGCCTAGACCCAAACAGGATACAAGTACGTACGTACTACTTGTGTTAAAAAAGAAAGGCGGGGTTTTCCTTCGCGGGATTGATCGATACAAATCCTCGTTTGACGTGTCAATTAATGCGTATTTTTTTCTCCAACGCCCAAAGAGCTAACCATCTCACTCCTCATTGCTTGATTAATGCAGCGCCATGCAAACCAACCTTCTCACTTCCGCATGCATGCAAGGGTATATTAATGTCCTTGGTTGCTAGTACGAGGCAAACCCCATCAATTTTGCCTCGATTAGTGTTAGTGGCCTTCTGTAAATTGTAATTTTGATACTGGCCTTGTATACAAAAAATGGAGGTAGTAACTATTTGACTTCCTTCCCCATTGCGGTGACGTCGACGATATCTCGAACGTTGTGGTTTGGCGAAGTGCGTTCGACGGAGCACACCATTGAGAGAGACCATGGTAAGTCGTTCGCAACTGCCGCCTGCAAGCCGAGACAACCGCCTTCTTTGCATCCAGGAAGTCCGTTGAGCCAAAGGACATGTAAATGTACTAGTACTACACAATAGCGTCGTCCGTCCAGCTTAGTGCGGTAAGGTGGTTTCTCGAAGAAGACGATGGAGAAGCGGAGTCAGCGAAGAGTGAAATGATCGTTGCTTCATACGTGCTTTGTGATTTGACGCCTCACTATTGTGATTTGTGATAGAAGGGACAGGGGAGTAGACTCTGTGCTCTATACTATACATGCGTCCAAGCACGGGAGAAAGAGGAGAGAGGTTGCATTTTTCTATTCCTTCAATCAATCAATTAGGGTGCTTCGGTTCCATCTTTTTGGCTTTGGCAGCATCGTCCACAATGGTTCCCATCAATGCCAAAAGCTATTTTCACATTTGGCTACACATTGTGGATGCCCTTAACCGTACCACTTGGTTTTGCTCCTGTGTGCTATCTATACAAATCTCGATTATATTGATCTAAAAAATTATAGTATCAAGATTAGTAAAAAGGAGGTGATTTTGCCGCGCGGAAGGCGGGGGGAGGTTTCTTATTTTTAGAGGACGTTGGCCTGGCGGTTTGCTAACATGCGGTCCCACGTGTCAGTGCTTTACCAAGCCGATCCGTGTCCCACATGAGGCAGAACAACGGCAGAAGCAACACGTGGTTAACTTGAAGAAGATGAGGGAGAAGCGGATTCAGCAACGAGTGAAATGATGGTTGCTTCATCCCTTCAACTTCTTTTTTTTAGCATTACTTCGTCCCTCCAACTTAACTGTGGGAAAGGTGCAGCTTTGTGATTTGACGCCTCATTGCTCATTACTACGCCGGTGCCATGACTGGGGTGCTTCACCCCTGCTGCTCTGCACTGTTATTTCGGTATGGCACGTGGACCCGGTTGCTTGATGTCACACATGTCGGCGAAAGGGACTAGAACATTTATGAAAGTGAGCGCTCCACTCTTACGACGAAGGATTACACGACACGGCGGCCCAGTGAACTGTTACTTGTACTGTAGTACTACTATAGTTTTGTTGTTTCGCACGATCCATCGATACAAACCCGATTAAACAGGCAAGGGCGGGATTTTTCCCGCGCGGTAGATGACACTAGCCATACATTTCAAAGGCAATTTTAATGAATGCAAACTGAATAATTAAGTAACAATATGAGATCTAGTAAAACTAAAAACACATATGATTTATTGTGTTAGAGTGTAGTAGTAGTGTTGTATTGCATAATTGTTAGATGTAACATGCGAGAACGTGTAGAGATGTACTTTTGGAGGGCCTACAGAGAGAAATTGGGCATAAAGTGGATTCAAATATTTGTATTCGTCTTCATAGCATTTGTAACTCATATCTACAGTTTGTACAGTAGACGTGAATGCTTGTTCGCTCTTATGAAACCAGTACAACAATAATGGGGTGGCGTGCGCCAATTTAGGCACTGGCACGTTGGCCTACTCGGCTCCACAGAGAGAGCGAGAGAAGAGATAAATATACGGGCGGTCAGTGTATTTCAAGCGAAAAACGTAATACGGTCACCGGACTTCAGAATACGCTCATTACGGTCACTATATATATTTTGCGGTGATTATACGGTCACTTGCTCACCGTTCAGCATCGGATTGCACTCTGTTGACCGGCCAAATAGTCTGCGTGGCACTATATTGACTGGTTAAATTGACCACGTTCCTTGTGGGTCCCACCTGTTAGTTCGCATAGGAAAAAGGTAAGATAAACACAAATTTACGCAGGTGCGACAAGACCCCAACCCGTGCGCGGGAACCACCTGGTTGTGTATGTGTCTGGCAGGGCCTGATGTGTGCGCATGCAGGTGTAGGTTGAGCACTTGAGCGTGAGAGTGTGTGTTGGTCGTGTGGTGTGTGCATGCATGCGTGCATGTGTACGTGTGAGTGTTGCTTGCGTGCGTGGCTGTGTGTGTATGTGTGAGTGTTGCGTGCATGCGTGGCTGTGTGTGTATGTGTGAGTGTTGCGTGCATGCGTGGCTGTGTGTGTTCGTGTGAGTGTTACGTGCATGTAGTTTGTGTGCATGCGTGCGTGTGTGTATAATCATCACACCAGCTCCTGTGTGTTAAAACAGACGGCTCAGCATACCAATACAAGGCCACCTTATCCGCTGTGCCCGCAGTCATGACTTCGAACCACCGTCCAATATTTTTTTATCGTTATACACGCTGACAGGTGGGCCCAATGGTAGTGAGATAATGTGATGCAACACTAGAGGTGCCACATGGAGCGTTTAACTGGTCAACTAGTCGTGTCTTGAGCAAATACAGAGCTGTACGGTGAGCCCGTGACTGTATAATAACCACAAAACGTAAATGGTGACCGTAATGAGTGGATTCTGAAGTCCAATGTACATATCGTGCTTTCGCTTCAAATACAATGGTCGTCACTGTATATATCGCGAGAGAAAGATGAAACATGGGTGAATGTGCTGGGGGCGTACTTTTAGAGGACCTGGAGATAGTTTGTGTGCGTACGTGAAAGGGGCGTAGAGGGGGTGTATGCGATGGAGAGAGAGATGCTCTTCGTTTCTCTTTATTATGACTAACTTTATACTCCCTCCGTCCCAAAATTCTTGTCTTAGATTTGTCTAAATATGGATGTATCAAGTCACGTTTTAGTATTAGATACATCCGTATCTAGACAAATCTAAGACAAGAATTTTGGGACGGAGGGAGTATATAGTATAAAAATATAAAAATTCACAGTGCGGAATAAATATCATTGGGTGCACCATGCAATGCAAATTAACGTTCATACTCCTCCATATAACTTTGTAATGTTGTATATATGTAGAAATTCTAAAATAATTTTTTGGCCACACTTTGTGTGGTTTTATTCAAAAGAAATGTTGTATGCGAAATAAACGTGAAGAGAGGGCTTTCTAGATCAATGGGGTACGTGATGTAACATGTGTGAATGTGTAGTTGACGTATTTGGCAGGGCCTAGAGAGGTATGTGTATCTATTACGTATTCGAGAGAGGCATGGATAGAGGGGCCGGCGGGGGTGACGGTGTCCGGGACTAGGGGTACTCACCACGTCGTCTCCCGACCAGTGGGTCGGGCCGAGGACCCCCATGGCGGTTCACTAATGGGCCAGTTCGGACAGCCGATGACATATACGAGGAAGATTCCACAAGACTTGGTGATCAAGACAAGGACTCCTCTCCACCGATGTATTCGACTAGGACTCTTGTTATCCTAGGCCTCTGGTACATTATATAAGCCGAGGCCAGGCTAGTCGATAGACCAATATGACATTACTCATCATACCTCTAGGGTTTAGACCACAACGTATGATCTCGAGGTAGATCAACTCTGTACTTGATACTTCATCAATATAAACAAGAGCAGGACGTAGGGTTTTACCTCCATCAAGAGGGCCCGAACCTGGGTAAAACATCGTGTCCCTCGTTCCTGTTACCATTGATCCAACAATCCACAGCTCGGGACCCCCTACCCCGAGGTCTGCCGGTTTTGACACCGACAATGGTGCTTTCATTGAGAGTTCCGCTGTGTGATCGGCAAAGGATCAATGGCTCGCCTGCAGATGAACTGCGACGTCGGCATCTTCGTCTCCGGCTCGACTGGTTACCTTGGCTCGACCGAGGACTGTCCTCTGCCTCCAATCGTCATGTTCGGATGAGGGCCTTCATCAACGTCAACTCCGATCTTTATTATGATCATGGAGGAATCATCCATGGAGCTCGGGGGCTCAACGTCAACATTGCCCTCGGGCGACCGTGCTGTTTTTCCGGACAGCGAACTTGTATCCGCAGCCACCGCCTCCTCGAGCATCTCTTTGATGATTCCTTTGGTGGAATAGTGCAGAATTGAGTCTATAACAACCCTATAAAATTTCGTCGCGTTCCGATGAAGCGATCTCCGTCGATCTCCGATATACCAGAGCCCTGTCGAATCTGAATGAGAATCTAGACGAGTTTGGAGAGTGGTGTCCAGCATCTAGCTCGGACGTCCTTTGGAAGATCCAACCATTGATCCGCTGCAGAATTCCTATATCTACCGCCCCTCAAAATTTCAGCTCGATCCGACCGTTCAAACTCCGGGAAACCTCCGATGAGCGCATCGATTTTCAGATCTGTTTTCTGCGCGAATACGAATCCGACCCGAGTTCATCTTTCTTCATGAACGGGATATTGGACAACCTTTTTGGAGGAATCTTTTTCTAGGGTATTGTGTTTTGTTTCCGAACACATGCTCACAAATTTTGCTCCTTTTCGGAGGTAACCTTCACCGTTGCGCCTGGCAACGTTGCTGCACGGCAGCCGACCTACGCCAGACGGGTCATCGCTTCATCGAGCCGAACTCAACCTCTTCGGATCATTATCTCGGCAAGCCGAACAAGAGTTTAGAATCGTGAAGGGTAAATCATCACCAACATTGTCGCCCCGCGAATTATACGGAGCGGGCACACCGGCATCGCTGCATGGTCAGTTCATCAAGCGGGCATCGACCGCGTCACAATATCCGGCCCGCGTCGGCATCGCCGCACTATTGCTTCTTCAAAGCCTGGATGTGACCTCTGCGTCCGAAGATCGGGAGTCAATTCCAGCCGGACTCGCCTCCCTTATCCCGTATCCAGCTTCAATCCTGGATGCGACTTCGGCGTCCGAACATCAGGAGTCAACCCTGGCCGGACTCGTCCCTCGCACCATAGTACCGGAGGACGATTCCGAAGAAATCCCAAATACTAATCTGGCTGACCAAGCCGATGTCCACCACGCCGACCTGCTTCGACACGTCGGCCGGCATGGGGCTGCAAACGTCATACTACTGACCTGCCCCGTCACCTCGGCTAGACCGGGGGCTTCGCCATCTCTTCATCAACCTACTCCGGTGACTTCGGCATCACCAGCCGACCAGCTTCGTCATGTTAGCTGGACTGGGGGCTTCGCCTCGCCACATCGACCGTGCAGCATCACCACCTCATCAAGCCGAACTCCTCGCTCGGTTACCTCGGGCTTGGGGGCTGGGACCTTGGCTAGGCTGCGGACTACGCCTTTGTCCCACCACGAGCTCGGACCTCGTCAACAATACCGAGCACATTAACCAGCTAAGTCGCCTCCATGCTTAGTTTTTTTTAAAAAAAAAATTTACTTTATTTTATTTCTTGTTCGGTTCAACCAAACATTATATTTGTGTTAAACAAAAAAGTTGTTCATTCAAACGTTGATTGTTAAACACTTATTTTTTCCGCCGAGCTCTTCGTCACCTCGGTCATGAGGGTTTTTGTCACCTCGGCTGGACCAGGGGCTTCGGCTCTCCACATCGATCATGCGGCATCGCCACTTCATCGAGTCGAGCTCTTCGCTCGGGCACCTCGAGACCGGCTTGGGGGCTGGGACCTCGACCCGCCGCAAGCTCGGCCCACATCATCTACGCCGAACACATTAACCAGCTAAGTCGCTTTCATGCTCAAAGTTATTACATTTTTAATTTGTGTTCGGTTCGACCATGCTCACATGCGTTGTTTGTTAAAAACACTTCCTTTCCCATGTTAACTGGGGGCTCTTAAATTTATATGAGCTGTTTTATAATAAGTGTTCTTCTTCTAAGTCGTTGCAAAGTCTTTTTCTACCACTCCTTTCTCGACTCGAGTGTGTGGTCAATAGCCGGATAGCCTGTTTTCTCTCTAATGCCGCTCGAGTTTAGTTCGCTAAACTGGCCTAAAGAGCAGTACTCCGCCTTCGAGATAGGAGGTTGCAGCCGTAGGCTGACCCACTTGAAGTCTTGAGATCGGATGTGTCATATTAATCCACGACAGAAGCGCAAAAGTACGACCAATTTTCGGATTGGCACCAAATGACTTGATTTAGTGCGGGCATAAAGTTTTTACTGAAGTTTTTTTTGGTTTTCCAAGCCTATGGCACTTTTAAACTATTTGTGTGTTTCCAGCATAAGTCTCACAATATGACGCCTGACACATTTAAAGCTTCGGCAATATCAACGGAGGGCTGCGACTAGAGCCGAACCCAACAAAAGCCAAGGCACTCCGAGGAGTCCTCGGCAAAACGTTCTCGGATATTGCTTTATATGCACCAGTTTCGAATTGTGTGTTCGGTCAATAGTTGGGTCGCCCGGCTCCTGTGCTTGCCTCTTACGTTCCGCTTTGTTCGGCTAGGAGTGCAAAGGGAGAACCACTGCGATTGTACTTCCGGTTTAACTAGTCAAGTACCTCAGTGGAGAAAGTCGAAAACTGACTGTCACAATGAGCGTAAACTGGTCGGCGATCCGATGACCGTATTAAACAATGGGCCTTCCATAAGATTGGCCGAAGTGTTACTGGTTTGACCTCGGCTGACGCCGAACACTAACCAGAGGGCTAGTAACTGGCCCCGAACTTCAAACTCCTATGACTAAGTGAAAGTTATAAAGCCCGCATATCTGATTGCCTCGTTTCCGCTAACACAACCACCTCCAGGCACCGAGACATCGGCTAAGGGTTGTATTGTTAGTACGAAAACACCCTGTGTAGCATCTACAAAGTGGTGGAAGCCGACGATGGGCCACTTTCAGGTTATAAACAGTCTGAATGGAGAATTTGCCTTCCATAATTATCGTAATAAAGCCATAAATATGCATCAATTTGACTTAAGATTTTGGCCAAGCTGGCTTGCCTGGCTCCTGTGCTTACCCCTACGTTCCCGATTGTTCGGCTAGGCGGTAAAGGGAGCACCTCTGTGATTGTTACTACCGGGTCATCCGGATTAGTACCTCAGACTGGGTGAAGCCGAAAGCTAGCCATCTTAAAGGATATAATTGGTCGGCAACGATGGAAGCGAAAATTCTGGTTCATCATGGACCACAGAGTTCGGGAACTTTCCCCTAACTAAATCCTTAATATTTTCCTCCCACGTTGATCGGAGAAGAGGTTTCATGATCATGGTCAGCATGAGAACTCAAAGAAAGGAACCGATAGTGGAACTATTTCTTTGAAAGATGTTTCTTAGTAATATAACATATCTCTCCGCATACCTTTGTTTATAAAACCATATGGCCGGATTGCCTCATTTTCCATAAATCTTTGCCCTCATAAAGGCTTTATAAAGTGGGACAAACACTCCTCGGCTACTGGCTGAGGAGGTTGAAGCCAATGGTCGGTCAACAAAGTCTTGTACAATACGGATCCGAGCTTTAATGATGTAAAGTACTTAGGTACATAGAATCATTACACATAAATTGCGAGCAAAAGTCAAATAATTGTAGCCAATCTTTCAAAGAGTCAAGGGCACAATCTCGCTGAGACAACCGAGCAGCTGACATAACGCTCTCATAATTCCCTATTGGCATTGATTTCCTATCTATTTAGCCCCTTGAGGCCGACCTTGGCGAGATCAGCTTTCGTTAGCTCTCGCTCCTTTAAGAGATCTTTATTCTCTTTCCGAGAAGTTTGTGTTAAACACAACAAAATTTTCTGTCAAACGGATATCGATCCTTAATTCAGCCACCCGTGCCCACATTAAGGCTCAGGGGCTACTGGGCTTCGCGCTTATCATTTATAAATATTAAAGGGGCACATCGATCCCCTGATCTGGTGTTGCCACCCGGCCAGTGGCTCGGGGGCTACTGCATTGCCTATTCAATGCAGAAAATTCATAATGCCCAGTGTTCGGCTTGACCGACCTATGGGCAAATGCGTCTTCGGACAACAATAGGTACCATCTGGACCTATCCGGCATCAAGCTAATATATTACGGCAACTTCTCAAGACCCTCTCTCAAGGACCCGTCTGCCGATCACTATTTCCTCTAAATATATTACACCGTGTTTCTATTCCTACGTATGCTTCCGAGCTAGGAGTTGATCCTCAGGCCGATTTCTCGAATCGACCTGAGTCTCAGAGGCTACTGGGATTAGCGGTTTCATGTTTTCCTTCAGGTGCATCTCGGGTTTTAGACCGATACACACCTTGAGGGCTACTGGCTATACATCTCATCAGCAAACAAATTGCAAAGATCAAGAAAAATATACCGGCAATAAAGTTCGGATGCAAGTAGTCCGACATAAAGCTCGGATGCAAGCAGTCCGGCATAAAGCTGAGATACAAGTGGCTGGCTCCATAGAGGGCATTTCCGGCATTAAGCTCAGCTGAACTCCTTCAACTTTTTTTGAACCAAGGTGATCTATGACACCTCAGATACAGTCCGGCGTTGGAGCTCGGATACAGTCCGACTTTGGAGCTCGGATACAGTCCGGCGTTGGAGCTCGGAAGCAGTCCGGCGTTGGTGCTCGGCTGCAAAAAGACACCTCGAATGCAGTCCGACATTGGAGCTCGGACGCAAGAGGACACCACCGCATGGGAAACACTTAAAACCGGAGGTATGGCGTAAAAATAACAAGGCATTGATAAAGGCCGAAGACTTAAAGGGCTCCTCGGATGCCCGACGTGTAAACTCTTCGGATTTAGCTCGGCAATCCTCAAGATCGAAGATGGGAAGATTTGTTGAACCAGTTTTCAAGACCGACGACCGAAGATGAAGAAAGTTTGGAGGAACCGAGGAGCGTCCCCAACTTGAAGACCGGTTCAGGGGGCTACTGACGGTGTCCGGGACTAGGGGGTACTCACCACGTCGTCTCCCGACCAGTGGGTCAGGCCGAGGACCCCCATGGCGGTTCACTAATGGGCCAGTTCGGACAGCCGATGACATATACGAGGAAGATTCCACAAGACTTGGTGATCAAGACAAGGACTCCTCTCCACTGACGTATTCGACTACGACTCTTGTTATCCTAGGCCTCTGGTACATTATATAAGCCGAGGCCAGGCTAGTCGATAGACCATTATGACATTACTCATCATACCTCTAGGGTTTAGACCACAATGTATGATCTCGAGGTAGATCAACTCTGTACTTGATACTTCATCAATATAAACAAGAGCAGGATGTAGGGTTTTACCTCCATCAAGAGGGCCCAAACCTGGGTAAAACATCGTGTCCCTCGTTCCTGTTACCATTGATCCAAGAATCCACAGCTCGGGACCCCCTACCCCGAGGTCTGCCGGTTTTGACACCGACAGGGGGGCGTGGGAGAGAAAGCACGAGAAATGAGAGAGGTCTAGAGAGAGAGAGACGAATAGGATGTCACGGCGAGGGATGCCCTTGAGTGTGTATATACAAGGGGGCAGGGGATAGAAGCACGAGGAGAAAATATTTTGTGTGGTGTCTGTGCTGGTATGTGTGGGTGTGAGAAGATAACGAGACCTGGGGGCAGAGGGTGTGTCACCGCGTGAGGTCTGGTGGGCCTAGGTGAGGCCCTTGGTTCGGTTTCGTCCTGCGCCACATTGGTCGGCCCGTGACGCATTTAGGGAGACCCATGGAGGACTAGTCGTACAAGACAAAGATACCAAAGTCGTGAAGGACTCTGTGTCCACTGACAAAGCCGGCTAGGATTTGTAACCCTAGGTCCTCGGACTAAGGTAACCCCTTATCTCTGATATTACCATTCATCCAACCTAACTTTAAGGGGCATCCTACAGAATGCTCTGCTAGAATCATACCCATCAATTAGGAAGAGAGGTGGAGACAATGCGTGCGAGACAGGCCTAAAGATAATGTGCGTGCGGGAGACACGTAGGCAGGTCTATGTATATAGAAAGGGTCGATGGGGATTGTGCATGTGTATGCTTGTGAGAGGAAGAGTGCTTGTGATAAAGGTTAGTGAAAACAGACGTAAATGGTTGCGAGAGGGAGGGAGGGTTATATCGAGAGCATGTCTGCGAGAAAGATGCCTCGGGAGAGAGTGTGTGAGCATGTGTCAGAGACCACCGATGGATATACACCATGTGCGCGTATGTGTGAGAGAGAAAGTCAGCGCATGTGTGAGGAGGGGCCTACAGAGAGTGAAACTACACGTAAAAGACTAATGTACACATTGATTAAAAATATAAATTGTATCCAAATATTAGGATGGGATCATGATATTTTCAATTCGCGTAAGGAACGGTCATTGATCCATCAGACATCTATATTCTATCGAATTTGAGCATGTCTATGTTATTATTCAACATAATTGATCCATAGAGTTAGTATTTTGAACCCCAGACAATGCATCGCTTTAGCAATCGAATATAAACGTGAGTATAGTTCATGTTGTGTGTGTAAAGCACATTATACATACAAAAGTTACACAATGAACATTATAAATAGCTAGCTATGAACTAGCATACATTTGAATTCAATTTAAGGTGGTTTAAAAAATTTGAATTCAACATGAAGTCCATTCAATTATTTGAATTCGAGATCATGGCATTTGTAAATCATACCTAAATTATGGGGGCACCAATCTTTGGTCTGATTTTGTACATAATAGCATATATAGTCGTGTACAAAATAGATTCAAATTTACCTCCTCCATTCTAAAATAATCGTAGTTATAGGATTTTCAAGTGGCAAAATTTCAAAAAGAAGCGCATAATTTAATGAGGTTTTCAACCATACAAGGTCAAATTTAACGTTGTCTATTTAGGTCAATCCTCAAAGTTCAAGAGTACTCTAAACGTGAATGCTTTTGTTTCAAAATTTCGAACGAAGCGCCAAAAGAGCCTCTACTCACGCGAAACCGCGTGAGACCAATGTTCGATAGAAGGAAATTACTTTTCTAACTCCGACCCGTGAAGCCTACCGGCCCGACGTCTATAGGTCTAAACTGGGGTAGGTTTGTAACTTCATCTAGACGCCACGCAACCGCCTCCGAAAAACATTCATACACCGTAGCCGCCTAAACACACATTCGCTCGGCCGAAATCGCTCCCGCCCACTATTTGGGACACCTGGGATTACAGTCCTACCCCCGACCCGCAGTAGGTCCAAAATTTAAGAGGGGGCAAAGTTTGTACTTTCCCCAATTTTCAAACAAGTGCATCCCATCTGTTAAAAAAACAAAAACAAGCGCATCCCAGACCGAAACATGGTTCCCCCTTAGCTCCCCCGGCCACCCCCGCCCCTCGTCCAATTCCCCATTTGTACTCCGTGGGCGCCAAAACTACCTCTCCACCAGCCGCGAAACCCCGGCGTCCTCCGTCCACCACCCCATCCCACCCATCAACCGCCGCCCTCCGCCATCACGCCGGAGCCGATACCCCGACATCGTCGTCCACCGCAACCGCAACCGCAACGCCCTCCACGGGTAGTAGTTGAAGCCGAGGCCGAGCTGCCTCCAGGACGCCGACGTGCGCCGTACCCGAGTCAGTTCAACCACGCCGTCCTGCGCCTCACCACTGCCGCTCCAATGTCACCACCATCCACCGCACCGAAGTTGTTCCCGCTACACCGTCCTTTGCCGCCTCGGATCTACTTACCCTCTGCCGACAGACGGCCACCGCAACACAGTCAACAATTTGGCCATGGGTTCGTCCAAGGCTCCACCCTCCTCCAAAACATTGGTTCCCCCGGTAAAAAGAAGAACATCACCGCGATATCAGGAGGACACAGCACTGGCTACCAGAAATGGTACTCCTCTTCCCTTATTCGTGCAAATCTTACATGTCTGCTTGCACGGTATTCATCCCACACCTTCTTCCTACACCTTCTTCCTAATACTAGACGTTCTTAGTAACTCGCGATGCACAAGGTTTCTCCTCATATACTATTTCACCTTAGCTAGAGGTTCGTCGCCCCCTGGATTTCAATTCCTGGTCAGTTGATTCCCAATTAAAGGAAGCATTCCCCGGCGTAACAGGCGCTAGTCCGCCTATTACGTCGGGGAAGCAGCGCCTCGGTGTTTATCTTAGGGGTATGTGGAGCCTAGGAGTTGCTGGTGCCCGATCTGGAGGTTGGCCGGGCTTAAACGGATGGCCGGGGGGTGCTGCCAAGCACGGCGGTGATGTGAGGTCGAGGGGAGGGCGGGGCGGCAGAGGCAGGGGTCTGGGTCAGTGGTCGCTGGCGGTTCGAGAAAGATCATCAACAGTGACTGGCAGGAGGTAGATGAAGGCCATCTGCCCGTTCCTTGTAGATCAGACGGTTCATTAAAAATTGACTGGCCTATTTATTTTCAGTTGACTGTTATTTTGATAGGACCACTTGTGGTGGTGTGCTGGAGGAGTACCTGCATTTCCCAGCCATCCATGTGCTCATATATTACAAAATCATATGGAGTAGAATCTAATTTTGTTTGCCATGCAATGTTGTAGAGCTATCATATGTCTCCTGTCATTTATTTTTCAGCCACCTGCTATCTGCTACTTTTACAGTGCACTAGTTCTGCACACACTTCACCCATACTCTCACTATTGTTTTTTTATGCATGGGTATTTCAGCCTCTGCCAACTGGTTGATAGAAGCACGAAATAAAAGAGAGAAGCAGCTCCAGCTTTCTTCGGGCTTAGACAAGACATGTTTCGTCGCTATAAAGGGTGCAGTGTCAGCAGATGGAGACGGTAAACGTAGCTCTGGAGTTGATGATCTCGCTCGCCATGAACCACCATCCCAGGTGCTTGCTTTAACTTCGCGGTGTCATATGTGGTTGCATGTTGCATATGGTGTCTAGCTTGTATTCGAAAGGCCGAAGTCAGTCTTTATTAAGATAAGGAAAGATATTTTTTACATTAACCACCATCCCGGGAGCACCAGAAGACAAATAGCTAGTCAGGGCACTGGCCGAGCCAGTGACAAGCCCAGCACAGACAGGCATCACCTGGAAGCCAACTAAAAAGCCACGATGGTGGCGAAGCAACCTGCCTCCCACCAGGCTCTCAGGTCCTCGATGATCATACTCACCACTCCAGTTGGATGTCTAGCTTGTATTGCTTCCAATTTGGTTAAATTGCATCTGCTTAGCTTACACATTATACCTTTGAATATGACATGCCTTCCTGTTTTTGGTACATACTAGTACATCTATCTATTAACCATGTTCTTACATCAAACTAATGTTCTTTTGTATCCCTCATCAATCACTTATGATGAGACAGTCAGGCCAATGGACTGTTGTAAGAAAAGATCCTCTTTTAAAGAATGCAGTGTCACCCTCCCCACATGATTCTCAAGAAACAACAATGCTAGATGAAGATAGTCAATGTAGCTCTGTAGTTGATGACCGCATTTCCCCTACACCACCATCGCAGGTGCTTGCTCTAACTTGGCAGCGTGATATGTGGTTGCATGTTGCATATAGTGTCTAGATTGTAATTCTTCCAATCTGGTTAAATTGCATGTGCTATTCTGCTTAGTTTATACATTATACCTGTAAATGTGACATGCCTTCCTATTTTTGGTACATAGTACATCTGTCTATTAAGCATGTCCTTACATAAAACTACTGTTTTTTTTGGTATCCCGCATCAATCAATATGACGAGACATCTTTAGTATATGCAGATTGATATTGGTTGCATCTTTCATATGATTTATAGCATGCGCTGCTTCTAATTTGTTGAAACGCCATTTATGATGGGACGCTTTTAACTTGGCAGAGTCATATTGGCTGCATCTTTCATGTGGTGTCTAGCTTGCATTGCTTCTTATTTGTTGAAATGGCTTCTGCTGAGTTTACACAAATAGTTGTGAATATGCCATGTCGTCTTGTTTTTCCTACATATTCCATCCTGGTATCATGTGTTTGCCTTACATCAAAGTAGTGATTGTCAGTATCATGCATGAATGAGTTCTGAAGAGTGAATTTTATTGCTTTTTCTTGTCAGTTTTACTTGACAATTCAAAATAAATAAAGCGAAAGCAAATTAGCAAGGCAGTGGATAAAGGTGCTCCTTCCAAACGGAGGGCCTCTACAGATTCTACTCCGCCACCCCCCCTAAGAAGATTTGCAAGACAACACATGCATAGACACTCAACGTAGCTGTGTTAATGATGAGCATGTCTCCCCTAGGCCGTCATCACAGGTGCTCCCTCTAACTTGGCACTGTTATATGTGGTTGCATGTTATGTATGATGTCTAGCTTGTATTGCTTCTAATTTTGTTGAATTCCATCTACTTACTTTACACATTATACTTGTGAATAAGACACATGTTCCTGTTTCTAGAACATACAATATCTGTCTATCACACCATGTTCTTACATCAAAGTACTACTGTTGTGTAACCTGCAACAATCACTTATCACAAGACACGTTTAACTTGGTAGTGTGATATAGGTTACATCTCGCATTCTTTTCTAGCTTGTACTACTTCTAATTTGTTGAAATGGCACTTATGACGAGACAGTTTTAACTTGGTAGAGTGATATTCGTTGCATCTTTCATATGGTGTCTAGCTTTCATTGCTTCTAATTTGTTGAAATGCCTTTGATACGTCTCCAACGTATCTATAATTTTTTATTGTTCCATGCTGTTATATTATCATTTTTGGATGTTTTACAATCATTTTATATCAACTTTATATCATTTTTTGGGACTAACCTATTGACATAGTGCCCAGTGCCAGTTGTAGTTTTCCGCTTGTTTTTTACTTCGCAGAAAATCAATACCAAACGGAGTCCAAACGCAGCGAAACTTTTTGGAGATTTTTTTTGGACCAGAAGACATCCAGTGGGCCAAAGAAGTACCGAAGAGGGGGCCCGAGGTGAGCACAAGACACCAGGGTGCGCCAGGGCCCCCAGGCGCGCCCTGGTGGGTTGTGCCCATCTCGGAGACCTCCCGCACCGCCTCTTTTCTCTATAAATACCCCAATATTCCAGAAACCCTAGGGGAGTCGACGAAAATCAATTCCAGCCGCCGCAAGTTCTAGAAACCACAGATCCAATCTAGACACCATCACGGAGGGGTTCATCATCCTCATTGGTGCCTCTCCGATGATGCGTGAGTAGTTCATTGTAGACCTACGGGTCCGTAGTTAGTAGCTAGATGGATTTCTCTCTCTTGTTTGATTCTCAATACAATGGTCTCTCGGAGATCTATTTGATGTAACTCTTTTTACGGTGTGTTTGTTGGGATCCGATGAACTTTGAGTTTATGATCAGATCTATGTTTTTTATCCATGAAAGTTATTTGAGTCTTCTTTGATCTCTTATATGCATGATTGCTTATAGCCTCTTATTTCTTCTCCGATATTTGGGTTTTGTTTGGCCAACTTGATCTATTTATCTTGCAATGGGAAGAGCTGCTTTGTGATGGGTTCAATCTTACGGTGCTTGATCCCAGTGACAGAAGAGGAAACGACACGTATGTATCATTGCTATTAAGGATAACAAGATGGGGTCTATTTCTACATAAATAGATCTTGTCTACATCATTTCATCGTTCTTACTGCATTACTCCATTTTTCCATGAACTTAATACACTAGATGCATGCTGGATAGCGGTCGATGTGTGGAGTAATAGTAGTAGATGCAGGCAGGAGTCGGTCTACTAATCTTGGATGTGATGCCTATATAATGATCATTGCCTGGATATCGTCATGATTATTTGAAGTTCTATCAATTGCCCAATAGTAATTTGTTTACCCATCGTTTGCTATTTTTCTCGAGAGAAGCCACTAGTGAAACCTATGGCCCCCGGATCTCTTCTTTAATACATTTGCCTTCGCGATCTATTTTTATTTGCTTTTATTTTCATATCTATTAATCCAAAAATACAAAAATACCTTGCTGCAATTTTTACTTATTTATTTTATCTCGCGTTCCCGCGAGATCTATTTATCCAATCTACTACAATTTTACCTATCCTTTTACCCGTGAGGGATTGACAACCCCTCTCTTACGTCGGGTTGCAAGTATTTGTTCTTTGTGTGCAGGAGCTGTTTACGTGGTGTTGTGTGGTTCTACTACTGGTTCGATAACCTTGGTCTCATCACTGAGGGAAATACCTACCATTGCTGTGCTGCATCATCCCTTCCTCTTTGGGGAAGTACCGACGTAGTTCAAGCAAACATCAAAAGGAATTTCTAGCGCCGTTGCCGGGGAGACATCATCAACATCTACCAGGTTCCTAATCACAAATCTCATCTCCTTGTTATTTACATTATTTGCATTTGCCTCTCATTTTCCTCTCCCCCACTTCACAAAAATTTGCCGTTTTATTCGCCCTCTTTTTTGTTCACCGTTTTCTCGTCAGATCTGTTTTTGAGTGCAATCTTGTTGCGTAGTCACAATGACTGAAGAGAACACCAAGTTGTGTGATTTCTCAAATACCAACAACAATGATTTTATTAGCACTCCGATTGCTCCTCCCGCCACTAGCGTGGAGTCTTGTGATATTAATGCCGCTTTGTTGAATCTTGTTATGAAAGATCAATTTTCCGGTACTCCTAATGAGGATGCCGCGTCCCATCTTAACACATTCGTGGATTTATGCGACACGCAAAAGAAAAAAGATGTGGACAATGATATTGTGAAGTTGAAATTATTTCCGTTTTCTTTGCGAGATCGCGCAAAAATTTGGTTTTCTTCTTTGCCTCGCAATAGTATTGATTCTTGGAATAAGTGCAAAGATGCTTTTATCACTAAGTATTTTCCGCCCGCAAAAATTATTTCCCTTGGAACCCAGATTATGAATTTCAAGCAACTTGAGCATGAGCATGTTGCACAATCTTGGGAAAGGATGATAATGATGCTAAGGAATTGCCCAACTCATGGGTTAAATCTTTGGATGATCATACAAAAAATTTATGCGGGATTGAATTTTTTTCTCGTAATCTTTTAGATTCTGCCACGGGGGGTACTTTTATGGAAATTACTTTGGGTGAAACTACTAAATTGCTCGATAACATTATGGCAAATTATTCACAATGGCATACCGAAAGAGCTCCTACTAGTAAAAAAGTTAATTCGGTTGAAGAAATTTCTTCTTTGAGTGAAAAAGTTGATGCTCTTATGAAATTGGTTGCTAATAAAAATGCTCCTATTGATTTTAATGATATGCCTTTGTCTACTTTTATTGATCAAAATAGTGATGCCATAGATGTGAACTTTATTTCGCGAAACAATTTCAATAACAACGCTTATAGAGGTAATTATAATCCTAGGCCTTTTCCTAGTAATTCCTCTAATAATTATGGTAATTCCTATGGTAATCCTTCTTATAATAATAATAGGAACACCTCTGATCTTGAGAATAATATTAAAGAATTTATCAATACTCAAAAGGTTTTCAATGCTGCAATAGAAGTAAAGCTGAATAAGTTTGATGATATGTCCAGAAGTATTGATAGAATTTCTCATGATGTAGAAAATCTCAAGATGAAAATTTTTGTGCCTAAGGTTGAAGAATCAATTAAAGCTCTTTATGTTTCTATGGATGAAAGTAAGAAAAGAACCGCTATGCTTAGAGCTAGATGAGAATTTTTAGAAAAAGCGTTTTCTAGTGATTGCTTTCATAAAAGTGATGAAGATCTTAAAATGATTGGTGTTTCTTCTATTGATTCCTTGTTTAGTAAAATTAATATTGATGAAAAAGGGACTGGAGAAGAGTCAACTTTAGCTAGAAGGCGTCCCGATAATTTGGAGGGTGAAAATCTTGTTGAAATTTTTGATAAAAGTGGGTTTGAAGAGGTCAAGACTTTAACTAGTGATGTGCCCACTCTTTTGGATTACAAAGACTTTAATTATGATAGTTGCTCTTTGGTTGATTGTATTTGTTTGTTGCAATCCATGAGAAATTCACCCCATGCTTATGAACAAAATAAAGCTTTTACTAAACATATTGTTGATGCTATGATGAAAGCTTTTGAAGAAAAGTTGGAATTAGAAGTTTCAATTCCTAGAAAATTACATGATGAATGGGAACCTACTATCAAAGTCAAGATTAAAAATTATGAGTGTTTTGCTTTATGTGACTTGGGTGCTAGTGTTTCTACAATTCCAAAATCTTTATGTGATGTGCTTGGTCTTACCGATATTGAAGAATGCTCTTTAAATTTGCACTTGGCAGATTCTACTATTAAAAAGCCTATGGGAAGAATTAATGATGTTCTTATTCTTGCAAATAGGAATAATGTGCCCATAGATTTTATTGTTCTTGATATTGATTGCAATCCGTCTTGTCCAATTATACTTGGTAGACCGTTTTTACGTGCTATTGGTGCCGTGATTGATATGAAAGAAGGCAATATTAAATTTCAATTTCCACTAAGGAAGGGCATGGAACACTTCCCTAGAACTAGAATTAATCCACCATATGAATCAATCATGAGGGCATCTTATGGATCTCGAAACAAAGATGACAATACTTAGATCCTTTGCTTTATGCCTAGCTAGGGGCGTAAAACGATAGCGCTCGTTGGGAGGCAACCCAACTTGTATCTTTTTGCTTTTTAGTTTTCTTGCTGTTTTCAATAAAATACCCAATTATGCCTCTGGTTAGATGTGTTTTTGTGGTTTAAATTAGTGTTTGTGCCAAGCAAAGCCTTTGGGATGATTTAGGTGATAGTTGATTTGATCTTGCTGAAAAACAGAAACTTTTGCACTCAGGAAAACAATTCTTATTTTTAACAGAAGAGTTTTTTGATTTGATTCTTTTTGAAGAAGATTAATAAACAAATTTCTCACGTTTTCCTAATTTTTCAGTATTTTTTAAGTTACAGAAGTATTCGAAGTTTTCAGATTGCTACAGACTGTTCTGTTTTTGACAGATTCTGTTTTCTTTGCGTTGTGTGCTTGTTTTGATGATTATATGGTTTCCTTTGAAGAGTTTTTGCCATATAAAAGTTGGAATACAGTATATATAATGCAAAAATAAAATATTAATGGGTTTGCAACAGCACTTATAGTAGTGATTTGCTTTCTTATACTAACGGATCTCATGAAGGTTTTGTTGAGTTTTGTGTGATTGAAGTTTTCAAGTTTTGGGTGAGATTACGATGGATGGAGGAATAAGGATTAGCAAAAGGCTAAGCTTGGGGATGCCCGAGGCACCCCAAGATAATATTCAAGAAGTATCAATCAACTAAGCTTAGGGATGCCCCCGAGTTGCATCCCCTTTTTCTTCTAACGACCATCGATATTTTACTTGGAGCTATATTTTTATTCGTCACATATTATGAGTTTTGCTTGGAGCGTCTTGTATTATATGAGTCTTTGTTTGTTTTGCTTTTTATTTTAAGTCTTGAATCCTTGCTGGACACACCTTTTTGGGAGAGCCAAAAATTATGCTATGCTTGCTCCTATGCTTCACTTAAATTTTTATGAGCTATGGAATTGCTCTAGTGTTTCACTTATATCTTTTTGAGCACGGTGTGCTTTGTTATTTTTGAAGAAATGCTCTCATGCTTCACTTAGATTTATTTGGGAGTTAGTAAAATTTTAAAGAAATTCTCTCTTGCTTCACTTAGATTAATTTGAGAGAAAGAAATATAATGCTCATGTTCTTCACTTATATTTGTTTGAGCTTATTAAAAGCAACATATGAAACTAGTCCCAAAGTGATAGATATCCAAGAAGGATATAATAAAAACTTTCATAAAGATCATTGGACAAAATAAACTTGATTCTTAGTAATAGTTTTGAGATATGATGATAGCGATATGTGAGTCATGTTGATGAGTAATTATGCTTTAGTAAGAATATTGGTGTTAAGGTTTGTGATTCCCTATGCAAGCACGAAAGTCAATAGTTATGCAATGAAGTTATATCCTACTTGTGGTGCATTATTCGGTGTTAATTATGCTTAATGCTTGCTTACGAGATTTTTTGTTTCTTGGTTGGACGCTTCTCGATCTTTTTGCTAGCCTTCATTTGCACTAAGTATGATCACTACTTGTGCATCCAAAACCCTTTAAACCAGTTTTGCCATATGAGTCCACTATACCAACCTATATGCGGTATTTCTGTGCCGTTCTAAGCAAATTTTTATGTGCCATCTCTAATTTTCAAAATAAATTTCTCTTTTGTGTGCTCGTACCGCTCACGAGGCGGTGAGGGGTGGCCGATATTTTTCAATGCTAGATGTGTTATTCTCACGATGAGTGTTTATTCACTTGCCATTGCACGAGAGTACGGCAAAGGTATTAGGGATGCCCAGTCCTAAAATGAAAAATGAATTTACTTTATGTTGTCAAATAATAAATTCCTTGGAAAGTGTTGGTATGGAGGGCACCCGTGGATACGGTTAGCCATGGAAAGTGAAAGTATGGTGAAAAAGGGAATAAACTTTAATTTTTGTTTGGGAACCGCCTATGATATATCTAGCATGGAAAGTATTGGGAACTCTAAGTCGTTTTCATTGGTGGGAAAAGTATGCCTCTCAAAATGTTTTTATCTCTCAATTTAAGCTTTGAGCTCTGGCACCTCTACAAATTCCTACTTCCCTCCGCGAAGGGCCTTTCTTTTACTTTATGCAATTTTTATTTTTACTTGAGTCTCCATCTTCTCTTATAAAGCACCAACTAAGGGGTACTATGATCATACTTGAGCATTGGGTGTAGCTAATATTCGAGTGTGTTTCATGAATGGATCAATGATTGAGCATAATGGGCTAGGGATAACTTGCTTTAGTGTTGATATTTTGAAAGACATGGTTGCTTGTTGATATGCTTGAGTATTAAAGTCCTCATGTCAAAACTAGACTATTGCTTTGAACCATATAAAAGTCCAAATGTCCATGCTACAAAGAAAAGAATATGTGATGAACATGTTAGGCAGCATTCCACATCAAAATTCTGCTTTTATCATTTACCTACTCGAGGACGAGCAGGAATTAAGCTTGGGGATGCTGATACAACTCCAACGTATCTATAATTTTTGATTGTTCCATGCTGTTATATTATCATTTTTGGATGTTTTACAATCATTTTATATCAACTTTATATCATTTTTTGGGACTAACCTATTGACATAGTGCCCAGTGCCAGTTGCTATTTTCTGCTTGTTTTTTACTTCGCAGGAAATCAATACCAAACGGAGCCCAAACGCAGCGAAACTTTTTGGAGATTTTTTTGGACCAGAAGACATCCCGTGGGCCAAAGAAGTACCGAAGAGGGGGGCTGAGGTGAGCACAAGACACCAGGACGCGCCTGGGCCCCCATGCGCGCCCTGGTGGGTTATGCCCATCTCAGAGACCTCCCGCACCGCCTCTTTGCTCTATAAATACCCCAATATTCCAGAAACCCTAGGGAAGTCGACGAAAATCAATTCCAGCCGCCGCAAGTTCCAGAAAACACAGATCCAATCTAGACACCATCACAGAGGGGTTCATCATCCTCATTGGTGCCTCTCCGATGATGCGTGAGTAGTTCATTGTAGACCTACGGGTCCGTAGTTAGTAGCTAGATGGCTCTCTCTCTCTTGTTTGATTCTCAATACAATGGTCTCTCAGAGATCTATTTGATGTAACTCTTTTTGCGGTGTGTTTGTTGGGATCCGATGAACTTTGAGTTTATGATCAGATCTATGTTTTTTATCCATGAAAGTTATTTGAATCTTCTTTGATCTCTTATATGCATGATTGCTTATAGCCTCTTATTTCTTCTTCGATATTTGGGTTTTGTTTGGCCAACTTGATCTATTTATCTTGCAATGGGAAGAGGTGCTTTGTGATGGGTTCGATCTTACTGTGCTTGATCCCAGTGACAGAAGGGGAAACGACACGTATGTATCGTTGCTATTAAGGATAACAAGATGGGGTCTATTTCTACATAAATAGATCTTGTCTACATCATGTCATCGTTCTTATTGCATTACTCCATTTTTCCATGAACTTAATACACTAGATGCATGCTGGATAGTGGTCGATGTGTGGAGTAATAGTAGTAGATGCAGGCAGGAGTCGGTCTACTAATCTTGGACGTGATGCCTATATAATGATCATTGCCTGGATATCGTCATGATTATTTGAAGTTCTATCAATTACCCAATAGTAATTTGTTTACCCACCATTTGCTATTTTTCTCGAGAGAAGCCACTAGTGAAACCTACGGCCCCCGGGTCTCTTCTTTAATATATTTGCCTTCGCGATTTATTTTTATTTGCTTTTATTTTCAGATCTATTAATCCAAAAAATACAAAAATACCTTGCTACAATTTTTACTTATTTATTTTATCTCGCGTTCCCGCGAGATCTATTTATCCAATCTACTACAATTTTACCTATCCTTTTACCCATGAGGGATTGACAACCCCTCTCTTACGTCGGGTTGCAAGTATTTGTTCTTTGTGTGCAGGAGCTGTTTACGTGGTGTTGCGTGGTTCTCCTACTGGTTCGATAACCTTGGTCTCATCACTGAGGGAAATACCTACCATTGCTGTGCTGCATCATCCCTTCCTCTTTGGGGAAATACCGACGTAGTTCAAGCAAACATCAGCCTTCTGCTTAGTTTACACATCATAGCTGTGAATATGCAATGTTGTCCTTTTTTCTTACACATTCAATCGTCCTATCATGCGGTCACCTTACATTAAAGTAGTGCTCGTCAGCATCCTGCATCAATGAGTTCTGAAAAGCGAATTTTTATTTATTTTTCTTGTGGGTTTGACTTGACAAGGCAATACAATTAAGAAAGAGGAAGGAAAAAAATAAGGCAGGGACTGATGGCGGTCTTCCGGCGAAACCGGCATCCCAGGTGCTTTCTCTAGCTTGGTAGTGTGATATTGTCTTGCATGTTGCATATGATTTTGTTGAATTCCATCTGCTTACTTTACACATTATACTTGTGAATAAGACATGTGTTCCTATTTCTAGAACATACAATATCTGTCTATCACACCATGTTCTTACATCAAAGTACTACTGTTGTGTAACCTGCAACAATCACTTTTCACAAGACATTTTTAACTTGGTAGAGTGATATTCGTTGCGTCTTACATATGGTGTCTAGCTTTCATTGCTTCTAATTTGTTGAAATGCCTTCTGCTTAGTTTACACATCATAAGCTGTGAATATGCAATGGCACTAATGACGAGAGACCTTTAACTTGGTAGTGTGATGTTGTTTGCATCTTGCATATGATTTATTTCTTGTACTGCTTCACATTTGTTTAAATGCCAGTTATGACGAGACACTGTTAACTTGGCAGAGCGATATTTGTAGCATCTTTCATATGGTGTCTACCTTCCATTGCATTGCTTCTAATTTATTGAAATGCCTTCTGCTTAGTTTACACATCATAGTTCTGATTATCTCATGCCGTCCTGTTTTTCGTACATATTACATCCTCCTATCATGCAGTTGTCTAACATCAAAGTTCAGTTCATCTGTATCACGCATCAATTTGTTCTGAAGAACTAAATTTTTATTCCTTTTCTTGTCGGCTTGACTTGACATGGCACAGAGAAAGAGGAAGGAACACAGAATGGCAGGGGATGGTGTTAGTACTCAGGACACATGGAAACAGAAGCGGAAGAATTATGCAGATTCTGCTGGTACTGATGGTGCAATAGAAGGTCAAAGTCCACCGAAAAATTGTACAAACGCGGTATCCCATGCTACACGAGCTGCAAAACAAGCCAAACAGAAACTAATAGCTGCCACCAAACAAGCAGCGACAGCCCTAGTTGTTGCAACACCTTCCACAGTACCACCAGCTGCATGAGTTACTCGTTTGTCAACTCGGCTAGCAGCACGTTCCCAAGCTCCCTTGTCACCTGACACTACTTCCGAAGCACTCTTGACACAAGACGAGTTGGCAAGATCAGATGAACCTTGTGAGCTTCAACAACAAGAAGGTAGTTGCTGGAGTCAAGTTACAGTCACATGCTTCTTTATATGTAGTCTCACAGTTTGATGTACACTAACACTTCCTATGTTCATTGTTGGACTAGCACCTAGGCGCAAGAGGAAACAGACATCAGGGATAATGCTCGATAGGTTAACTAAATCTAGAGGAGGAAGAATGGAGATCCGTTTTGAGGCAGGTTTAAAAAGGCCACGTGATGCTACAGAGTCAGCCAAGTTAGTATCAGAGGCAGTGGTTGCCGTTCGGTCTCATGCACGTATCCTCCCAACATGGATTCAGTATAGGAATGACAAAGACGAAACCCAGTTCAACACCTTCCTCGACCATTTATCTGTAAGTATGGTTATGTATGGAAACTAGTAATATCGTCTTGCTCTGTCCCATACTTTCTAGGTTGCTGATAATGAGACTCCCATAATTTTCAACAGATGAGGTTCAAGTTGGATAACCAAGATGATGCAACCAGACAAGCTTGCACCCATGTTTTCAAGTCTGCTCTATGACAGTATCGGTATAACTTGAGGAAAACTCACTTTGAAGGCAAGGCTAACAGTGAACTTGCCCAAACATCTCCAGTGGAAAATATATCGGATGAAGACTGGAGAGGCCTCGTTAAACATTGGTCTGGTCCAAAGTATCAAGTACGTTATATATATGTGATCAGATCACATGTTGAACTCCTATTTACGCATGTACCTCACAAATCTATCTTCTTGTAGGTGAACTGTTCAAAGAACAAGGCCAACCATACGAAAGTGAAATTCCAACAGACGACACGATCTCGTAGCTATATTGCACACTGCGAGGCTCTTGTAATTAGCTATTGTTTCACTCTTTTCGCTATGCCATATTATCAGATCTATATTGACTTGTTCCAAATGCAGAGGAAAGCCCGCAAGGACCAAAAAGTACCTAAAGCAAATGTTGTGGAAATCTTCAAGGACTGTCACACCAGCAAGACAAAGGGCATGATTACACCAGTCAAAGCCGCTGTTGTAAGTCCTTAATCCTCATGCCTTTTAACTACTACTTACTCTGACTTGTGCATTGAACTGCATGGTTTGCAGCCAATGTCTATTACTCTATTCAATTTTATACACAATTGTCTAAGCGTATCATTGCACCTTACAAGGTTTAAAAGAGAGGAGTGATGTTCCTGTGATCTTGATCTGTAATCTAGTTCCGTGCTGGACTTGCCCACACAACGTTACAACTGCATGTTTGTCTGTTCTCAGTTGTTTTGTGATATGAATGATGTCATACTATGCTTACTGTATTATAAACTTTGTCTCTTTATCCTTAGCTGTCAATACAATGTGAAGAAATAGACAATACATTAGCCATGGTACATGGTCATATGTTTGGAACCTGGTTTTATTATGTACTTTGCAGTAAAATACAACTAATATTTTACACGAGTTCACCAGAATAAGTTCTGTATATAGACCAAAGCTATTTTGTTTGGTTTTGCTGCTTCCTTAATATCTTCTGTTCTGGTACTACTAATGTAAAAAACTCAACTTTTCAGCAAGCTATGGAACAAATGGTGGAACCGCCACCTTCTGAAGGTGACGAGGCAACTATAACCGCAATGTCACCTCTTGCTGCAGTGGGTCAGTACCTGTCCACTAACAGTGCCAAAAGCACGTTCCCGCGTAATACTGGGTTGGTTGTTAAGACAATCTCGTCCAAACTGCCTCATGATCAAGATATGCAAGCTCAAAACAATGTTATATCTGCGCTCCAGACACAAGTCCATTCCCTAACAGAGACCCTTTGTGAAACAAGGACAGCCATTGTTCGATGTCGTCAAGATATGCATGGTTTTGAAACCAGACTATTAGACATTTGCTATGTTGTTCAGGAGCCTAGGAGAAATGAAGGCCAAAGTTATGGTGCTCCATCGGACAGTACAGCATGAAAACATAACAGTCAGGTCAAATGAACTGAGCTTCTGAACTTCTGGTGGTGCATTTATCTGCCGGACTGTTAACTTTTATGCCAACCTTCCTTTTGTTTTATGGTTGTAATTTGTTTTGTTGCGATACAAAATATATTCTTAACGTGCAACCACCGGCTCAAGAAAACAGCAAGCCATTTTTGTATAGTGTAGGGTGTTCCCTATATTTGCACTGGTGGCGAACTTTGATGCCGAGTGGATGTAATCTGTGCAATCGCCTTAATAGCCTAGCGTTAGTTTCTGGCTTATTTATTTCCTAGTCTTCTTTTTCCTTGGTTTGCTAGTGGCCGCAACAACCATGGGCCATATACGGACCGTGGTAACCTTGAGCCAGCTACAGGCCATAGGATCCATGGGCCTCCTATGGGCCGTCGGATAAATGGGCCTCCAACGGGCCGTAGCATCAATGGGCCTCGGGCCGTCGGATAAATGGGCCCACATGGGCCGTAAACGGGCATAATTGGTATCGGGCCAGCACAGTAACAGGCCATTAATAGGCCGGAAGACAGCAAAGGCTTAATTCTGTCACAGGCATAACGGGTCGTTAATGGGCCAGAATATAGGACGGGCTGGAAACGGCGCAACGGGTTAACAGACCACAAACGAGCCGATTCTAACCACGGGCCGAATTTGGCCCATTAGGGGAACAGGCCAGTAACGGGCCAGAAGTAATCGAGGGCCGGAAAGGAGCCCAAGAACGTATGGGCCGTCAGTAGGCCAAAAGCTAACACGGGCTGGAAACGGCCCATGTGAATCATGGGCCATTAATGGGTACAAAGAAATTTACTGTTCATTATGGGCCAGAGTCACCGTGGGCCACTAAAGGGCCCAAAGATACGAAAGGCCTCATATGGGCCGAAAGACATCGTCGGCCATACATGGGCCAAAAGTGAAACGGGCTGGTGTTATATTCGACGGCCCACATGACGCTGTTGGGCCGATTTCGGGAAGGCCCTAACGGGCCGTGAGTTACCGGGCCGTAAAATGGGCTATATACGAACAGACCATTAACAGGCTTTTCATGGGCCGGCCCGCTAGCTTTTGACCAAGTCAAACGGGCCAGCCTTTGTAAGCTAAATGGGCCAGTGTTGGGCCGTCGCACGTGTCGACATACCATAGGCGCCTATCTGACCCACTAACGAGCTGACACGTGTTTCCTTCGGCCAATGAGAATATTACACGTGGAAAATCCCCATTGGTCCGGGCTGTTAACGGGTTATCGGATCCAAAACCGGACCCGATAGCTTAACGGCGACCCGTTATGGTGGATGCCACGTGTCGGTTACCCTTGACGAAAGCACTTCCATGACGCGTCATTTATCGTCATGGAAGTGAACACTTCCGTGATGATAATTTTGGTATTGTCATGGAACACTTCTACGACAGCACATGTATGACTATCTTGATTCTGTCATAAAATCGTCATGGATGTACATGCATGACAGAAAATGTGACCTACTGTGACAAACACGTATCATCACGGAAGTGTATTTTTTTTGTAGTGGCTCCTGTGAGTACTGCCAAGCCAGGCAAACAAATTCCCAAGCCTGATGTGAAGAAAATCAAGGCCCCTACTGCCGAGCCAAGTGCTCCTCAAGATACAGCTCCGAAGGAAAAGGCTGCTAAGTTTGCCCCTACACTGATGTAGCCGTTGGCTTCTATGCCTCCATCCGAGCAAGTTCCTCTACAACCTGCTCCAACTGACGCTCCTCACTACTATAATCATGTGTTCATCATGGAGCAGCTTGATAAGTTTGTGGAAAATCCATTCGATGGTGAAGTGGCATCTTTGCCAATCCCTCCTGAAGTCATTTCACAGGCCACAACTATTGTGCAAGACATGAGAGAAGACTCAGTTGAAATCAACACCCTCACTGGCAAACTTAATGACCTGGATGGTCGAATGAAAACTACTTCCTCCAAGTTTGTCATTAGACAACTTGAAGACTCCTACAAGGATGTCAATCGAGCTTTGACTCTTATTCGCAAAAGAAGGTTGCATTTCCACACGGATCTAGATGATATTGTTTGCAAGATCTGTCTTGAGCATCAATCTAAGGTTACTGGCTATGATGATCTAGTCAAGTGCCATATTGATCAATCTACAAAGCAAAAGAAGAGGCGAAAGAAAACTGTGAAGAAGAATGTTCCTCCTGCTCCGACAGAAAAATACCCCTGAACGCTGAGAAGCTCAGCCTCAGAAAGAAAAATCTCCTGAGCCAGCTATTCCTTTGCAACCCACTGCTCAAGTCACATATGCTCCTCCCTCGCCAAGGCCAACTGAACCAGTGCATGTGGCCTCCCCTATTAGAACTGATATTCCACCTCAGCAATTTGTTTTTGAAGACGGTGAAATCCCTCACTCTGAACCTCAAGCTTCTCCCGCTCGTGAAACATCAAATGTTTCGGCTCCTCCCACTGCTCAGCAACAACAGATTCCCGAAGAACAATCTCAACCACCTCCAGTGCCTGATTTGTCTTCAGTGCCGTCTGTGAAAGAATCTGCTACATTGACAACTACCTCTGCAGCTCCCACTGTTGTGCCACCAGTTCAATCACCCCTCAAGTTATCCATCGACACAGCAATCAGAATTTCAGATGCTGGTCCGTCCGCACATAAATCTGTTTCTGCTCGTCATACAGACTCCGTTGTATATGGAGATGAAGTAATTTCAGTCGAAGACGAACTCAAATATCCTTATCCTCGTGAAGCACTGCCTTTGTTCTCGGTAGGTGCTGGCGCCAAAGGACCGCTTTTCAATCAGAATACGCATCCAAGTTTCTTTCAAGAAAGTCTGTATGATAAGCCGCGCACATCTGAATCGCCTCTTTTCTGGACCAAAGAACAGGCTATCTATTACTCTCGGGTCCTCAATGACAGCAAGAAGATATTCCCTCATGAATATCCGGACATCCTAGCTATGAAGAGTATTGGCTGTTTCAATCAGTTGCTGTAAGATCTGGAAGATTTCTGCCTCACCAATGTATTTGCTTTCGAACATCCTTGGAATAGAGAGATTATTCTTCAGTTCTATGCCACTTTGTACATCTCTGGTGATGAATCTGATAGTTCAAAATGGATCATGGAGTGGATGACCGAAGGCAAACGCATCAAGTGCACCTCCACCGATTTTCTCTCACACTTTCATTTCCCTCGCTTTGAGCATGGAAACAATGAAATTCGAGTGCACAACATTGACAGCATTTCTGATGAAACCTTTTGGTGCACCATGGATGAAGAAAAGATTCGTGACTACACTGGTCCTCCCCTGCCCGAGCACTTAAATTTCGAGAATCAGACTTTATATCACATGCTCACTTACACCATTTGCCCTCTGGCCAGGATAAATACAGACAATACCATCCCAGATGTTCTTCGAAATGCTATCTATGCAATCTCTGAGCGATATGTCTTTGATGTCGAAGATATGTTTCTACGCATCCTGAAGGATTCTGCTCAGCATCCGAAATGCCTCAAAGTTTATGCACCATGGATGCAGAAAGTGGCTGATCATGCCATGCGCACAGAGTATTTGGCGAAAGTTAGTCATAAAAGCTTCATTCCTCCAGTTCGCGATACCTTGCAAGTCATGGAAGATATCTCTTCGGGTAAATCACCCGCGTCAAGCCCTCAAGATTATCACAAGACATTCGATGGGCCACATCTGCCTCAGCGCGATCGAACAATATCTCATCAACCTCCATCGCAGCTTGAAGTTAGTTTGTGCACACAGCAACTGCTGCTGCAGCATATTGCTGAGGATCGAAGAGAAAAAGAACACCTCGCCGCTGAGCTGAATGCAATCAACAACCGAATGAAAATCGTGCATATGATTGTGGATGAGAACAAGAAGCGGCTCTGGAAAATACTTCGCAACTTCTTCACCGAGAAGCAACTCCTAAATGTCAATCTCAAAGAGCTTTATGATTACATTGACAAAGGCTTCTCTATTAAAGATTTTCAAGATCGCAAAACTCTTTCGCTACCTGCTCGAGAGCCGACTACTGATCTTCTGCATCTTAAGCTTCGCAAGTTGATCGAAGCATCTGAAGCCACCTCATCGACAGAGAAACCTGCTGAAGGGAATGTGCTTTCACGTGTTGCTCAAGTGGCTGACCCCAATATGCCTTCGTCTTTTCAGCATCATGATGTCATTCCCAAAGTGAAATCCACTACTGCTGAAGCCGAAGATGATCCCGTCACTTCCGAAGCAGAACTCTCCTCCGACAGTTCTTCGGGAGATGCTGCCGAGTGAACCAAGTTCGCCACTTTTGCACTCATGTTATTCGTCACCTTTTTGACACTAGTTGACAAAAAGGGGGAGAATTACATTGAGTTTCGATAGATTTGCTTTCTGTGTTCTTTGGTTTGGTTTCGTGTGAGTTTGAAACTTATGCCTCAAAGACTATCTGCCCTATGGTGTAAAACTTCCGTGTTGTAATATTAATAACCCCGCCTGCTGCACTATTCCTCTCAAACATTTGTTTTGCGGGTGGAGTTATTATCGAAAGTTATGACTAATTACACTGCAATCTCGATGGATTATATATCATCAGTGCGGATCATTGTCTCGAATGATTGAAATTTCCTCTATATACTTCAATACTGGCAGGAGAATTTATCTCATATCTTTTACCCTGCATACATTTAGGGGGAGTTTATTTCATCTTCGAGCAAAGTAACACTTATTCACTCTTGTTCGAATTAATTTTCACTTATCTATCTTCACTTCGATGATTATCAGTTTTGTCAACAATCGTCCAAAAAGGGGGGATTGTTGGTGCAATAATTTGCCTCCTTATGTTTTGGAGTTTGTTGACATAAACATAATGGGACTTATGTGTTTGCTAGTGCACATAGAGTAACAGGTCCCTAGAATCACGAGGAGTTTGGTTCAAACGACAAAGATAATCCCCTGCGTTGCGGTGAAGGTTATCTCCGAAGATTATGTTGACAAGAGTGACCCCTTAAAAATTGCTGCATGAAGCAATTGGTTCGGTGCCTGTCCGATGGAAGTGACTGCGTCCGAGAAGAATGAAGACGAAGTGAAGACGTAGCATTTATTTCATTGTTTCTCTTCTCTTTATTGAGTCACAGGACCACCATACTATTAAGAGGGGTGTAGCACTCAAAACTTTGATTCTCTGATGCTAAACCCAAATCCTATGAAAGTTGTGAGAGAAATCTCTTTGTGTTCCAAGCAAATACTTGCCAGCAAGAGACTATGATCTTCTTCGCTGCGAGAGATTTGTCTCAGACCGAGGAGTTAGCATTACTTGCTCCTCAAGTAATGTTATCGTTGCTCTTTGAAATCCAACCATTGAGAGCGTGTCGTTTGGCCATTGGCTGGACCGCGTGTCCAAAATGGTCATTTCCCACCAGGGAAGGCTGCGGCTATAAATAGCCACCCCGCACCGGCTTTGTCCGGTGGCTGCTCTGTTTGATTCTAAGAAGATTGTTGAGCAACCCCCTCTCCGAGTGATTTGAGTTTAAAATCCACCGAGAGAAAACCCCTAGAGCCAAAAAAGTAGATAGTGGTTTAGCATCACTCAAATCTAAGTCCAGTACGCTTTGCCTATTATCTTGAGAGCTACATACTCTCTAGACGGTTAGGTGTCAATTTCTTTAGAGACCAAGAGTGATTGTGGTTCTTGAAGAAGAAGTCTGTAAAGGTTTGGAGATCGCCTCAAGTATCTACCATGAGTGATCGGCATTGGTTGACGAACCAATTGTTGAGGAGAATAGGGCGAAGTGAGTTTATCTTCTGTGTTAAATCACAACCCCTCCAACCAGACGTAGTCCTTGTGCATAAGGATGAACTGGTCGAACAAATACCTTGTCGCCATCGAGCATCACTCATTAACTCTGTCCCTCTTGTTTACATTCGGTCTATCTTGATCATGTGATTTCCTTTGATGCGTGTAGTAGTTTCCATTCGGTAGTTTATATTCGCTCACTGTATTTTATTTTCATTCGCTCTGCCGCTGGGTTACGAGAGTTTTGAGATTTCCGAAGAAATTTTAAAACTCCCATTCAACCCCTCCTCTGGTAGACATACTTCATTCCTACAAAGAGCAAGAAAGATTCTTCTTCTAGTAGTAACAATAACCATGCTTAATCCAATATTGTTGCTTCTAGTAGTTCTCTTGATTCCACTAATGATTCTCTTAGCCAAGTTATACTTGAGCAAGAAAATAGCTTATTGAAGGGAGTTCTAGAGAAAGGTGTTTACAAGAGCCTTGCCAGGAGTAAGAAATTTGAGGAAATTGTACGCAAGCAAGGAAGGAACTGGAAGAATCCAGGTGTTGGTTTTGAACGAAAGTTCAATGCCAATGGAGTTGAATGGGAGGAAGATCAATACCCCAAGACGAAGTTTGTTCCTCAACAAGAGAAGTATGACCCCACTTGTTTTGAGGGAACACAAGCTCAAGATGATCTTCCACCACAAGACCACAAGCTAGAAGGCAAGGACAAGCTTCAAGAAGATATTGACTCATTTGAAGAAGCTCCTAAGGCCATGGTCAAGTGGGTTCCCAAGACTACGTCAAGCTCTACTTCATCAAGTACAACTACAACTCCAAGGATTCCCATCAAGTTGATGTGGGTCCCAAAGAAGAAGAACTAGAGTGTTCTTGAGGGTGACTCCACCAACATACTTCACTCATATTCATTATGGCAAGGACTTGTGCAATCAACTTTCATATCTTACACTAGTTCATGGAGTCACAAACCCTCTTGTTGGTAAGACAAGGGACAAGGTAACCTAATGCTTTCATGGACATCATCATTTGTGCAATTCACTCTATGTATATGGATATCCTTGTATGTTCCTTGTGGGACTAACCCATGTAGGTATTGAAAGTGTAACACTCCAAAGGATTGCTCCAAATGATCTACCTCAACAAAGATCATCCACATCTTCACTATCTACATGAAGTCATCATCGACAAAACCCAAGGTTAGTTCATCCCTCTTTGGGGGGATATCATATCTAGGGGGATCTTTGCTCTAAGAAATTGAGCTAAAGAAACTCTAATGGTGTGAACACATTAATACCTTCATCTGTCTGACCGTTTTTGTTGTTATGCTCATCGCAAACAGTTCATTTGAGTGAATTGTATGCCACCCATCGCACACACAACTACAATCTAAATCGTGTTTGATGTCTCCATCATCACAAACGTTTTGTATCTTTTTGACGGTTTTATTACATCACCGTTTGCGATTAATGCATCGCACATAGTTTCGTCGAAGGGTCTCTGATTGTAGTGTTGCGTTAGCAGCATCCTGCAGTAGTGAGTAATCATGATAGTCAAGATGAAATGAATGACAATGCTAAGAAGGAGATTGAGTGTCTAACTAAAGAACTAAACACTCTTAAGTTAGCTCATGAAACAACTCAAGAGGATCATAGAGAGCTCCTAAGAACTAATGAGAAGCTACACTTCGATAAGCTAAATTTAGAGCAAGAGCATGAGTTTCTAAAAGCAATCAATGATGATCTTCGAAAGAAGAGTTCTTCTTACATTGCCAAACATCTCCTCTTGGGGACTTACATGCCACAAGTTAAACCTAGTAACAAGATCAAGAAAGATTCTTCTTCTAGTAGTATAAATAACCATGCTAAATCCAATATTGTTGCTTCTAGTAATTATCTTGATTCCACTAATGATTCTCTTAGACAAGTTACACTTGAGCAAGAAGATAGCTTAATGAAGGAATTATAGAGAAAGGTGTTTACAATCTTGCCGGGAGTAAGCAATTTGAGGAAATTGTACGCAAGCAAGGAAGACACCGTAAGAATCAAGGCGTTGGTTTTGAACAGAACTTTAATGCCAATTGAGTTGAATGGGAAGAAGATCAATACCCCAAGACGGAGTTTGTTCCTCAACAAGAGAAGTATGACCCCACTTCTTTTGAGGGAACACAAGCTCAAGATGATCTTCCACCACAAGACCACAAGTTAAAAGGCAAGGACAAGGTTCAAGAGGAGACTGACTCATTTGTAGAAGCACCTAAAGTCATGGTCAAGTGGGTTCCCAAGACTACGGCAAGCTCCACTTCATCAAGTTGAACTACAACTCCAAGGATTCCCATCAAGTTGATGTGGGTCCCAAAGAAGAAGAACTAGAGTGTTCTTGAAGGTTATTCCGCCAACATACTTCACTCATATTCATTTTGGCAAGGACTTGTGCAATCAACTTTCACATCTTGCACTAAGTTCATTGAGTCACAAATCCTCTTGTTGGTAAGACAAGGGACAAGGTAACCTAATGCTTTCATGGACATCATCATATGTTCAATTCACTCTATGTCTATGGATATCCTTGTATGTTCCTTGTGGGACTAACCCATGTAGGTATTGAAAGTGCAAAACTCCAAAGGATTGCTCCAAACTCTTGATGATGTACATCAACATTGAGCGTCCACATCTTCACTATCTACATGAAGTCACTGTCGGTGTCAAAACCGGCGGATCTCGGGTAGGGGGTCCCGAACTGTGCGTCTAAGGTCGATGGTAACAGGAGACGGGGGACACGATGTTTACCCAGGTTCGGGCCCTCTCTATGGAGGTAATACCCTACGTCCTGCTTGATTGATCTTGATGAATATGAGTATTACAAGAGTTGATCTACCACGAGATCGTAATGGCTAAAACCCTAGAAGTCTAGCCTGTCTGATTATGATTGCCCCTACGGACTAAAACCCTCCGGTTTATATAGACACCGGAGGAGACTAGGGTTTGTACAAAGTCGGTTACAGAGAAAGGAATCTTCATATCGAACACCAAGATTGCCATCCACGCCAAGGAGAGTCCCATCTGGACACGGGAGAGAGTCTTCTATCTTATATCTTCATGGCCCATCAGTCCGGCCCACGTCACGTAGCCCAGACCCCCGAGGACCCCTAAATCCAGGACTCCCTCAGTAGCCCCCGAACCAGGCTTTCAATGACGATGTGTCCGGAGCACAGATTGTCTTCGGCATTGCAAGGCGGGTTCCTCTTCCGATTACTTCGAAGTACCTGACTTAAGGAGCTGTATTCGGCCCTCCAATTAATGTCGTGCTCATCGGCTTCCACGCCTTCATGACTTCAGTTTCCACGTGTCGAGCGAATACGAGAGGTCGGGGTATCTTTACATATAACTCCCTGACCATGTAAGAAAGGCGTCTGTTCAAAGAGATTGGATCTTCAGATCCATTCCACGCCAAGCGGGAAATCCTCAAAGCTTGCTAGGAGAAACCATTCCAACATGGCTAGTGCTCCCAGTTCTTCCACCCACCCCCACGGCTCCAAAAAAGGCGATTGGGAAAGATGTTCTGTATCCCATGATCAGCTGGTGGAGCTCCAAACATAGGGATTTCTTCCCCCCGCGGATCTGGTCCCTGTTCGAGTAGGTTTGACTTCCTTCTCAGGCGAAGTTTCGGCGGAAAATTTCCCCAATCCAACCAGGGGGGAGCGGGTGTGCTTCATTTCTTATTTGCTAAGAGGCGTTGGGTTTCCAATCCACCCTTTCCTCTGAGGACTCCTGGAGTACTATGGCCTCCAACTACACAACCTCACGCCGGCCTCTATCTTGCACATCGCGGGTTTTGTTGCCCTTTGCGAGCTTTTCCTAGGCTGTGAAGCCCACTTTGATTTATGGAGAAAACTATTCTGCCTCATCCCTCGTACCCAAGAGGGATCCATATTCGAGGTGGGCGGCGCCGAAGTATGGCACATAGCCGGAACCGGATACCTATCCGGAACACCAAAGAAGGCATCCGAGGAGTGGCCCTCAGAGTGGTTTTATATTGAGGACGTCGCTCTCCCTGACCCAATCCGAATGGGTCTCCCTGAATTTTCCAGTGCTTCTTTAAAGAAACGCCACGGCTGGCGCCCTAGGAGCCTCGAGGAGGAAGATAGTGCGGAAATCCATCAATTAATGAGCAAGATAAAGACGCTCGCCCAGTCCGGATTATCAATAATCGAGGTAATGGCGATCTCCATAGTGCGGGGTGTCCAGCCACTCCAATTTAGAGGGCTCCCTATGTGGCACTACAATGGGGAAGATGACGCCTCACGCTGTGGCCGGAAAGGTCCGGACACCCCCGCCGCTTTGGCCAAAATATTGGCCGATCTGTACAAAGGGGAGAAAGAGGAATTTATTCGTCTTAAACGCCGAGAGGGATTTTCCATGTACAATCCTCCCAGCTAGGTGAGTTTTAATCCCACCACCATACTCAATCCTTTCCATGAGTCACTTTTAACTGATACTAACCCGTCCATTTATAACAGGAATGGCGAAAGGCCGTCACGGGGATCTACAGCCCTGCTCCACAGCCGGAGGACCGTAACCGGGATCTTGACCCCGGATTCGAGGAGGATCCGGACATATTTGTGAAGCTAGAGGAGGGAGTATTTTACCAGGCGAGCTACGATCGCACGAAAGTGGCCATTATAGCAGACTATCTCGACCTCCTTCCTGCCTCACACGTAAGTAATCAGGAGACCTCTCCTCCGAAAGAGCTTCCTCATTCTGCCTCACCCACCACACTATCTCGTGTTCCAAAGGGTAGGCGCTCGGCGCGCCATGTCACACTAGAGGCGACTCAAAAGAGAACGGCGCCTACATCGGGCAAGCCTTCGAAGAGGAAGGCAAACGAAGTCACGACCGAGCCGTCGTCAAAGAGGTACGGCTTTCGTAAATATGCCCCTTGGCAGTCACATCCAACTGTGATATTGTTTGTTTGTGTCCCATCAGGAAAAGCGTTCGCCGGACTATGTCCGGAGGTCCTGCAGGACACGCTCCCAATAGCCAGGCCCCAGAACCTGCCATAAGGACGAGGGCCGGTACGAGAGTGACGCCGGATTGTCCTTTGACAGAGGATTCGGATGATGTATCTGTCACAAACTCAGAAGTGGAGAGCACCGTGAATCATCGGTGCCGGAGGGCCGCTCTTCGCGACCCCGGCTTTACAAAAGAGGCATTCAATGCCTTTAGCTCGGCTGATGCATACATCCGAGCTGCTCGAGACGGGCTTGCCAGAGCCACAGACCAGCATTTGAAAGATATGCGGGTAAGTTTACATCGTACAAACCTGATAATTATATACCAGTAGCCCCCGAGACTTGAAGCAGTTGATACAACTGATTTAAGGATCATTGTATAACCAGGTTCTTACAGAGAAGAACAACCTGTTGTCTCAAGAACTGGAAAAGTGTCGGACTCAGCTAACTGCTGCCACCACCGAATTGGAGAAATCCAAGAAGGCGTCGCCTGGTAATGTTCCCCTCCATCGAGAAAATATAATCATATACCGGCAATGCTAACAATGTTGCATATCTCATGGCAGGATCGTCAGATTAGCTGAAGGAGGCACTTGAAATCGCGCAAGCGGATAAACAAGAAGCCAAAAGGCTACTGGCCACGGGCGAACGTGTGCTGACACGGGTCAGGGAGGATAAAAACAAGCTGCAGGATTCCAACACCCTGCTGGGCGAAGAACTGAAAGATGTGCGAGCCCAGCTAGCTGACTCCATGAAGGAAAATAAGAGGCTACGAGGCGGCATATTCAGTATGCTTTCAAACTTACCTCCGTGTAATTCGGCGAGGAAAGGAACTGACAGATTTTATGTCTGCAGGTATGCTGACCGGCCGTCCCAAAGAGGAAATGTCCGGATCTTCAGGCGATCTGCTACAAGAGCTGTCGCAAATGCACGAGCGAGCTCGGCAGGCAATGCGGAGTGTTGCCAAGGCCTTGTGGCCATCCGCCTCCCCTCCAGGAAGTATGAAGGAACTTGTGCAGCTATTCAAAGAAGCGTGAAGGCGCTTCCGTTTATGGAAGATATCGGCCTGCCGAGAAGGTGCGCGAGAGGCCTGGGCCATGGTGAAAACACGGTATACCAAGCTTGACCCAAATCATATGGCTCGCGTCGGACCTCGAGGATCAGACGGAAAAGAGGTTCCAGTTAGTTTAGTATATGACCAAGTAAAGGTAGCCGCCGAATTGTCCCAACAGGATTGTAAGCTAGACAGCCTGTGGGACGGCATAGAGGAAGAAGTTTTTGAAGCTAAGTGACTATGTGCTTCGATTCACAAATTTGTCCCTAGCCGGATTGTAAAACGATTGTCATGGCGGACCTTTTCGCTTCGACCTCTGGACCCGAAGGTGCGGAGTGTTTCCGAATACCCGCGCGGTAATATAAACCGGGGTATGCGTGGAAACCAGGCGTAGGGGTCATAGTTGCTTGAACAGACAAGTTGTATCCGGCTAGCTATGTTATATTACGTATGATCGTAAGAAACATCTTCCAGAGAGAATAGTTCCGTTAAGGGTTCCTTTCCCTGGGTGAACATGCATTAATGTTCATGTCCGAACTGTGATTACAAAATCGCAGTATACATAGCATCTGGGGGTTCATAGTGTAATGAGTGAAAAAACATCTTTAGTCCGCCGACCGAATATTCCCTTAAGAACGCTAGCTTTCGGCTTCACCCAGTCTGAGGTACACATCCGGATGACCCGGCAGTAACAATCGCAGAGGTGCTCCCTTTATGCCCTAGCCGAACTAACGGGAACGTAGGGCATAAGCACAGGAGCCAGGCAACCCAGCTTGGCCAAAACTTAAGTCATAACGATGCATATAATGGCGAAGAAAAGGTACATATGATGAATAGACACATATGTGGTGAGCTTGATGCTCGGAAAATAATAATAATAATAATAATAAGCTTCTGTACAAGAAGCCCCCAGGTATTATGGACGTACATATTCAAGGATGTGTACGTCATAGGTGCGCGGTTTAGCCGCTCAAGAGCTTAAAGCTAAAAAAACAAAAGAGAGGAAAAAAAAGGTAATGGACAAAAAGGGAGAAGAAGACGAACAAAGAGTCCGGCTCTAGGCGTAGAATCTCCGGAGTCTGGCGGCATTCCATGGGTTCGGCTCCAAGCGATTGTCTGATGCATCACACAGTCGGTACGCTTCTCCAGTGAGAACTTCGTCAATGATGAAGGGACCCTCCCATTTGGGCTTGAGTTTGTCCTTTTTCTTCTCTGGCAAGCGTAGAACGAGTTCGCCAACATTATAAGTCTTGGCCCGCACTTCTCTGCTGTGATATCTGCGAGCCTGTTGTTGATACAATGCGGAACGGGCCTTTGCAACTCCGCGCTCCTCCTCCAGGGCGTCTAAGCTGTCCTGCTGATCAAGCTCGGCCTCTCTCTCTTCATACATGCGCACTCGTGGTGAGTCATGCATAATGTCGCAGGGCAACACGGTCTCTGCGTCGTTCACCATGAAGAACGGTGTGTATCCGGTAGTGCGGTTGGGCATGGTCCGCAGCCCCCAGTGTACGGAGTCGAGCTCCTCAACCCAGTGCTTGTCTGATTCTTTCAAAGACCGCACTAGCCTGGGCTTAATGCCGCTCATAATAAGACCATTGGCTCGTTCGACTTGACCATTTGCTTGCAGGTGATAGACGGAGGCATAATCGAGCTTGATGCCCAGGTTAGCGCACCAGGTTTTCACCTCGTCGGCTGTAAAGTTAGAGCCGTTGTCTATGATAATGCTGTGTGGAACACCATAACGGTGTACGACACCGGATATAAAGTCTATCACTGGTCCGGCTTCGGCCGTTTTAACCGGTTTGGCCTCAATCCACTTAGTGAATTTATCTACCATGACCAGCAGGTATTTTTTCTTGTGGCTTCCCCCTTTAAGGGGTCCGACCATATCAAGCCCCCAGACCGCGAAAGGCCATGTAATGGGGATTGTTTGTAGCGCAGTAGGCGGCATATGGCTTTGATTTAGCGAAAAGCTGGCATCCGACACAACGTTGGACAAGGTCCTGTGCATCTGCTCGGGCCGTAGGCCAAAAGAAACCTGTACGGAAGGCTTTAATCACAAGGGCCCGAGCCGCGGTGTGATGACCACCAAGGCCAGCATGGATTTCGGCCAGGAGCTGCCGCCCCTCTTCTTCGGAGATACATCTTTGAAGGACTCCGGTAGCGCTTTTCTTGTAGAGCTCACCGTCATGGACCTTGTAGGCTTTCGAGCGTCAGACAATGCAGTGAGCCTCGTTAGGATCCTCAGGGAGCTCTCGCCTATTAAGGTAGGCTAAGAAGGGTTCGGTCCATGGGGCAATTACTGCCATTATGAGATGGGCCGATGGTGTTGCTTCGGTGGCTGAGCCCCCGATGATATCGGTATTGTGCTCGGACTCAGGGGATATGATCGGGTCCGGGCTAGTGTTGCCGCTTTCATCCTGCCACCACCACGGATGGCTTGAAGAGCCGTTCCAGAAAGATGTTAGGCGGGACGGGGTCGCGCTTGGCTCCCATGCGAGCAAGGACATCCGCCGCTTGATTACTTTCTCGAGCCACATGATGGAACTCGAGTCCCTCGAACCGGGCTGATATTTTGAGTACGGCGTTACGATAGGCCGCCATTTTCAGATCTTTTGCATCAAAGTCTCCGTTTATTTGGGATATTGCGAGATTTGAATCCCCGCGCACCTCCAGACGTTGTATGCCCATGGAGACAGCCATCCGAAGACCATGCAGTAAGGCCTCGTATTCGGCTGCATTATTGGAGTCTGTATATAAGATTTGGAGTACGTACTGGACTGTGTCTCCCGTTGGAGATGTTAAGATGACGCCCGCTCCCAAACCGGCCAACATCTTAGAACCATCGAAGTACATGACCCAGTTGGAATATGCGCTGTACTCTTTCGGAAGTTCGGCCTCTGTCCATTAGGCGATGAAGTCAGCCAACACTTGGGATTTAATGGCTCGGCGCGGTTTATACGTTATGTCGAATGGCAGGAGTTCAATGGCCCATTTGGCAATCCGGCCCGTAGCGTCGCGGTTGTTTATTATGTCATTGAGTGGTACTTCGGAAGCCACCGTGATCGAGCATTCTTGGAAGTAGTGTCGTAGCTTCCGGGATGCCATGAAGACCGCGTATGCTATCTTTTGGTAATGAGGGTACCGGGATTTGCAAGGTGTGAGGACAGTGGATACATAGTATACCGGCTTCTAAAGCGGGAATTTGTGTCTGTCCTCCTCTCGTTCAACGACGAGCACTGCGCTCACCACCTGGTGAGTCGCAGAGATGTACAACAACATTGGTTCGCCGATGTTTGGCGCGGCCAGGATTGGGTTGCTTGCTAAAAGAGCCTTTATTTCTTCCAGTCCGGCCGTTGCTGCATCCATCCACTCGAAGTAATCGGTGTGTCGGAGAAGGTGATAGAGTGGCAATGCCTTTTCTCCGAGTCTGGAGATAAAGCGGCTTAAAGCTGCCATGCATCCGGCTAGTTTTTGGACCTGTTTAAGGTCAGTTGGTATAGCCAATTGTGACAAAGCTCGAATTTTGGCTGGATTTGCCTCAATTCCTCTACTGGAAACAATGAAGCCCAGCAGCTTTCCAACGGGAACGCCGAAAATGCACTTTTCCGGATTGAGCTTGATGTCATATGTACGGAGGTTGTCGAACGTGAGACGTAAGTCATCTATTAATGACTTGACGTGTCTAGTTTTGATGACGACATCATCCACGTATGCTTCAACTGTCTTGCCGATTTGCTTCTCCAAGCATGTTTGAATCATGCGTTGGTAGGTAGCGCCAGCGTTTTTAAGCCCAAAGGGCATAGTGTTGAAGCAGAAAGGCCCGTATGGGGTAATGAATGCCGTTGCGGCTTGATCGGACTCCTTCATTTTGATTTGATGGTATCCGGAGTATGCATCAAGGAAACACAGTGAGTCGTGTCCTGCAGTAGCATCTATGATCTGATCGATGCGGGGGAGGGGGAAGGGATCCTTGGGGCAGGCTTTGTTGAGGTCTTTGAAATCAACGCATAGGCGCCATGATTTATCCTTCTTTGGTACCATCACCAGGTTTGCTAGCCAGTCCGGATGTTTTATTTCTCTGATGAATCCGGCCTCGATTAACTTGGCCAGCTCCTCCCCCATAGCTTGTCGTCTGGGTTCGGAAAAGCGCCGCAGTGTTTGTTTGACCGGCTTGTGTCCCTTCGATATATTGAGGTTGTGTTCGGCCAACCTGCGTGGGATTCCTGGCATATCAGAAGGGTGCCAGGCAAATATGTCCCAATTTTCGTGTAAGAACGCTCGTAATGCGGCGTCAACCGTTGGGTCCAGTTGTGCCCCGATAGAGGCTGTCTTCTTGGGGTCCGTTGGGTGGACCTGGAATTTGACGATTTCGTCTGCTGGTTTGAAGGAGGTGGATTTGGGTCGCTTGTCCAGGATTACGTCGTCCCTATCCACCGTGGAGCGCAGTGCGGTTAATTCTTCGGTCGCGAGGGCTTTGGACAATGCCTCGAGGGCCAGGGATGCGGTTTTGTTTTCGGCGTGGAGTGCTATGTCCGGATCACTGGAAAGGGTGATAATACCATTGGGCCCGGGCATCTTGAGCTTCATGTACCCGTAATGAGGTATAGCTTGGAAGCGTGTAAATGCATCTCGCCCCAATAGGGCGTGATATCCACTGTTGAAAGGAGCCACTTGGAAGGTCATCTCTTCGGACCGGTAATTCTCCGGTGTGCCGAATACCACATCGAATGTGATTTTTCCCGCGCACCGCGCCTCCTGACTGGGAATGATTCCTCGGAAGGTCGTGCTACTTTGCTCGATGCGGCTCCTGTCTATTTCCATTTTGTTGAGCGTGTCCTCATAGATGAGGTTTAGTCCGCTGCCGCCGTCCATGAGTACTTTGGTGAGCCGAAAGCCGTCCACGATTGGACTGAGGACCAAGGCAGCTGGTGCCCGGACTGTCCTGGATTTTGGTTCGTCACTGGCATTGAAAATTATGGCCGTGTCGTTCCAGGGGTTTATTGTTGCGACTTGGCAGACTTCGGCGAGGTCGCGGAGTGCCCTTTTGCGCCTATTGTTTGAAGCGAAGGTCTCGAAGACCGTCAATACTCTGAGGTCGTCGTCTTCCGGGGGGTGTTGTTCTGAGGTGTTTTTGGTGAGGATATCCTCGCCACTCTTGGCCACTTGCCGGACTATCCAACATGCTCTAAGGCTGTGAGTTGGTACGGTATCCGGTGTTGTGTGTATTTTGCATGGCCTATCGAGCCATCCCTCCAGAACGGTTCTACGCCCCGTAATAGGCTTGGATTTCTTTACTATTGGGTCGGGCACCCCATGGGGGTGCATCCTTTTTGCTCGGACGAGGGGTTGAGTTGGAACCAGTGGTTCCCGACGAGCTGCCTGAGTTTTCCAGGCGCTTTCCATTGCGCAGTACTTCTGTACTATGGTTGCCAAGTCAGGGAAGTGTGATACGCGACGGCGGTTGATGGCGTTGAGGATTCCTTCGTCCGTGCAATTGTTGCAGAATGCTGAGATCGCGTCTTCGTCGCGGCAATCTTCAATCTTGTCTTTGACAAGGAGGAATCTGGCCCAAAAGTGATGGACTCCTTCCTGAGACTGTTGTCGTACGTACATGAGGTCGCGTCTGTCTGGGTGGGTGGGTGGCTTTGAATCCTAACCCTGACCCAGTTTAGGATCTGGAGTTTGAGAAACTTCCGAGCTTAATAATTCGGGCTCTGGGATATCGACTGATTTTTCGGGCCCATCGTCCGATTCTAGGTTCGGAGGACAGGGCGTGCTGTTCCGCAGACAGGTATCCGGCTCTTCAGAAATCCGAACATAGTTCGTCCTCCACACAGGGGAAGAGTTGTTGTTTTGCTCTTCTACCACCGCTATCTGATGGGTGATCGGTGGAGATTTGATTTCTCTCTGATCGGGTTTAAGCCCAATCTGATCGTAGTCTGTAACGACCCCTAAGGCGGCGATGCGATCCAGGAGTTCGTTTAAAGACAACAACTCCGTTGGATCCATCCGTTTGGAGTATTCGGAGTCAACGCGGAGGCGATTTTCGATGACCCGAGAAGTCATCGTCGGCTTAACGGCCGGACAGGCGGTCATGATAAAGCCGCCCAGTCGGAGGGTTTGGCCTGAGGCCAGGGCTCCTCCGGAGGTGATATTGTCCTTGACAACAAGGCGAGCCATCAACCCTGTCTTCGACGTCACAGCGGAACTCTCAATGAAAGCACCAATGTCGGTGTCAAAACCGGCGGATCTTGGGTAGGGGGTCCCAAACTGTGCGTCTAAGGTCGATGGTAACAGGAGACGGGGGACACGATGTTTACCCAGGTTCGGGCCCTCTCTATGGAGGTAATACCCTACGTCCTGCTTGATTGATCTTGATGAATATGAGTATTACAAGAGTTGATCTACCACGAGATCATAATGGCTAAAACCCTAGAAGTCTAGCCTGTCTGATTATGATTGCCCCTACGGACTAAAACCCTCCGGTTTATATAGACACCGGAGGAGACTAGGGTTTGTACAAAGTCAGTTACAGAGAAAGGAATCTTCATATCGAACGCCAAGCTTGCCATCCACGCCAAGGAGAGTCCCATCTGGACACGGGAGAGAGTCTTCTGTCTTGTATCTTCATGGCCCATCAGTCCGGCCCACGTCACGTAGCCCGGACGCCCGAGGACCCCTAAATCCAGGACTCCCTCAGTCACCATCGACAAAACCCAAGGTTAGTTCATCCATCTTTGGGGGATATCACATCTAGGGGGGCTTTGCTCTAAAAATTGAGCTAAAGCAACTCTAATGGTGTGTGAACACATTAATGCTTTACGTAAAAGTGGCAACCCCACTTGTGCTTAAACGATGAGTATGACCTATGATCAAATGTTCTCATTTGACTTCTAAGTCAATATACTCATATATAGATGACCTAGTCATCGCCAATTGCTTGATAGATGCTAGAATTGGTTGTGCATGCTTTGACACATATTTCATTTGCTATCTTCTTGTGTGAGCATGTTGGTTGCATATTTTCTCCATTTGAGGACATCCATTTGTTGTTTTGATTGTTTTGGTTTTCATTGGCCAAGTGGATGTACAAGAATGGCTAAGAAATTTCTCTAGCTATCTATGCTCTTCTTGTCTCAAATTCTATTCATGCTATATCACAAAAATTGAACAAGTCTTTTCGGACCCTCCGGGTGAGGAGCACTCGGAGCCATCGATCCGTCAAGGGCTGCCTTCCAAAACCTTCTAATGCATTTCGGTCAGACCAATTCACTCAAACTCTGTCACACCGAAAGCATTAGATTGATCTAGGTTTTAATCTTGGTGCTACCGATTAGACCGACTTGGTCCCACCGATTTGCTGTAACTGCACGCAGTTTCACATCTGGGTGCCACCGATTCGTTCCACTCGGTGCCACCGACAGCACATGGGTATATATTCCAGCGGCCCGTATGGTTGAAAATTTCTTCGAACTTTTCGAGCCCGCGCCCCATTGCTGCCGCCCCCTTGGTCTCTGGATCATCACCGTTGTCTCCTGTGCATCGTCGCCGCAGGAATCCACCGCCGTCAACGGAATCCACTCCGCCGTTGCCGCCGTAGAGAATCGTCACCGAGTTAGGGTGAGATTCGATCTCCTCGTGCTTTCCCCTTCCGATTCAATGCACAAGGATTCTGGCTGGTATCTTGCCATGTTTGAGATTGATCCATCCACCAAACAAATTCGTTAGAACAGATTCGAAGAAAAATTTAAGGGTTAGGTTTCCGCCGAACTCATCTCGGACCGACCGAAATGAAATTTTCAGTCCCACCGATTGGCCTTGGCCATTGCACAAGTATAACTCGGTTCCATCGAAACGTACTGATCGGTGACACCGAAAGTAAAGTTTCTATGAAACCCTAGCATCTCGGAGCCACCGAACCACAACTCGGTCCAACCGAAATTGTGTGTTTAGGCTCTGTGTGTGCTTAAGTGTCACCGAAATGAACATATCGGAGCTCCGAAATGCTCTCTGTGGAAAACTAAAACTAAAGTTTGGACTCAAATTTTTGAAAAACTATCTGCTTTTTGTGATAACTCATCTACTCTGCCCATACCCATCTATTCACAGGGTCGGCTTTGCAAGATGTCTAGTGCCAGTGACAGCCAGAATCAGTCAGAGCAGAATGTTGATCTAAGTGAAGGCTCTAGTCCCAATGAGAGCTACTATGAGGGAGAAAGGAGTTGTCCAGATTTGCCTAAGGCTGCCACCAGGACAAAGAAGAAGAAAACCTCAGACAGTGACGATGAAGACTTTGTGGCTAGTGAGGCCACTTCTAATAAGAAGGCGGTACTCACAAAGGAGTATGGCTCTGCAGCTAACACTAAGCCAAGTGCCAAGGAAAGGACCGGTGTCAGGAAAGTTCCTTAGTCCAAGGTTGAAAAAAATGCAGGAAAGAAGAAAGAAAGGAAAAGAGGTAGATGGTGCAAACTTGTTGATCCCATGGCTGAATTTGAAAGGCACACTACTGATGAGGAGGAAGAAGAGGAAGAACTAGAAGCTGAAGCACCTCCTGCCAAAACACAGAAGCTCATGGCAGATGCTATGAAGTCAGCTGCTGCTCCTTCCAAACCAAAGTCCAAGCCCAAGGTTTCTGCTCCCAAGAGGTCTACTAGAAACATTTCAGCTGCTGAGAAGAACAAGGCCCCAGTGCCAGAGGTTCAGGATGATGATGAGCCACTAGTGCTCAGAAAATTGAAGCCCAAGATCCCAGACCATGACAATGCACACCCTGTTGCACAGAATATGATGCTCAGGAAGGACAAGGGACCGAGAGAGTGGAGGAAAGTGGATCCTTATTCAGTTAGGTGGAGGACAGGTTGTGACTATCGTTTCCACACCAGGGAACAACAAGATTTCTATGAGACAATTTTGCTTAATAAGAAACCCATTATCAGTGACATGAAATGGGTGGACTGGAAATACATTGATGCCAATGAAGATTATTTCCCCCACGTTCATGAGAGCTTCAGACTTGCTGGAGTTGATTTATTTGTTGGTCAGAAGCTCACAAAGTGGAATGATGAGATGATCATGCAATTCTACTCTACATCACATTTCTATCCAGATGGAAAGATTGCATGGATGACTAAGGGACACAAGTACCAGTCATCAATCTCTGAGTGGGCTGCTCTTCTTGATGCCCCTTAGGAAGATGAAGATGATGTTGATGTCTATGGCAAACCCAGGATGGACCACAACTCAATGGCAAACATGTACAAGGAAATCCCTCCAAAGGATCTTGAGAGCCACAAGCTTGGGTCAATCAAGCATTTGCTAGCTGGCTTGGCCACCACAAACACCATTTTGAGGCATACTCTGTTGCCCAAATCTGGAGATGAGAGGATGATCCATGGCCATTCCATCAATTTGCTTCACTTGTTTGACTCCCCACCTCAGAAATTCAAAGTTATGAGCATTATTGTTGAGACGATCAAGAGGACTGCTGCTGACCAGAAAAGGTCCCGTGGATATGCCCCACACATTCAGATGCTTATCAACTCCAAGGTTGGTACAGACACGTATCTACTAGACCGTGAGCACCTCCCTCTTCAGCCAGAGTTCAAGGACAATGTAGTTATGATGGATCCTTCACACCCTACATCGGTTGAGGCTCAAGAGAAGGCTCATGCAGCAGCAGCAACAGCAACAAAAGCAACAAAGGAAGCCACTGCACCCAATGCCCCAATAGCAAATCTCAAGACAAAGTAAGACCAAATGACATATCTGCTGGAAGCAGCACTGAGGATTGAGCGAAGTCTGGCCAACTTAGCCAAGAACCTGGAGAGCTTAGAGCGGATTGTGGAGGCCAAGATGTACAACTTAGATGTCAAGGTCACAGAGATCCAGTCTATTGTGGAGAAGCTTCGAGATGATGCTGAGGATGGAGATGAGCACCTTACTACTGACAAGTTTCAGACTGTGCCCAGAGCAGCCAGATCTTCAGTTGTGCCAGTTGCAGACACGAGGACCACTCACTCTGCACCTACCACTACTGCTACAGTGCCACCTCCAGTGTCTACACCACCAGTTCAGCAGACATCAACAGAAGCATTTGCAGAAGCAGTTCTCTCAACACCATCTACGCACACCGGAGCCACAAGCCAGAAGACTCCTTCAGGAGCTCCAGAGGATCGTGCCTAGAGAGACGCATAGCTCTATACCTTTTTAAGCTTTTTGGTACTTGTTGCCAAAGGGGAGAAATTGTATAGATCATAGGCTGAGAGAGAGAGAGAGAGAGAGAGTGTGTCTCGCTTTTGCTTGTTCATTTTTATTGCCCATTGCTACTATGTTCGTTTGATTCCTGCTACTTGGTTGTTTTTATGCTCGTGCGATACTATGTTTGGTGTGGTTGATCATACTTTGCTTAATGTATGCTTCATGCTTATCTCTATGATTATTTGTGTATGATCATCCACTTATGTGTTTGGTGATGCGTGCATGTTATTTCACTCATATCATTTTGTGTGCTCCACCAAGATGTATGTGACATGGAAGAGTGACCCATGATCCTAATCGATTGTGCATTCGCATTCAAACGCAAATTTTTAATAATGCACAAATTTAGGGGGAGCTCTTGCTTATCACATACTTCTCAAAGCGATGATGTATTTCATTCATTTAATCATTTGTCGAAGTTTTGATCTATATGTTGTCATCAATTACCAAAAAAGGGGAGATTGAAAGTGCAACTAATCCCCGGGTGGTTTTGGTAATTCATAACAACATATAGCTCATTGAACTAATATCCATTCAAGATAAATATTTCAGGATGTTCAATGATTGGCATGGCATGGACTAGAGATGTGGACCCCTCAAAATGCTAAGGACAAAGATTGGCAAAAGCTCAAGACTCTTCATTTCTATTTAAATGATCCAAGATCACATTGAGTCCATAGGAAAGCCAATATTATTAAAAGGGGATGAGGTGTTGCTTAATGGTCTACTTGCTCAAAGTGCTCAGTGATATTGCTCCAAAACTCTCTGCCACTTTCTTCATCCAAATATGTCCAAACCCTAAACTCCAACTCGGCCCCACCGATTCTTTCTATCCAAAGCCACCGAGTTCATTTGCATAGCCACTGCAAGAAACCCTAATGATTCGGTCACACCGATACGGATTTCGGTCTCACCAAGATGGCCTTGCCAACTCTCTGTTACTTGTTGCAATTATTTCGGTCTCACCGAGATGGCTTGCCAACTCTCTGTTGCGTTATTGCTTCACTTTGGTCTTACCGAGTTGATGCAATCGGTGCCACCGAGACGAGGTTTGCCCTAAACCCTAGCACATCAGTCCCACCGAGTTGTTCCAGTCGGTCCCATCGAGATTCCTAATGTTTATATTTTTGAATAGATCAGTGCCACCGAGTTTCCTAATCGATGACACCGAGATGAGTCAAAAATGTGTAACCGTTGGATTTTGTGTGGAGGCTATATATACCCCTCCATCCCCTTCTCCATTTGAGAGAGAGGCATCAGAACGAGTTAATTGCATGGAGATACCACATTTGGGACAGGTGTGACGGATCAGTACCACTATTCAATTTTTTTGCACGTCAGTACCATGTCTGGGGCAGCGTGTTACAAAATGGTCTAATCTGCGTATAAACATGCATTGACGATGTATCTGACCGACGGGGCCCGCGTCTCAGGTGACAGGTGGCATATGTTTTTGCAGAAAGCCGCCTTGCATTATACGTAATCACGAAGATGTCCTTTGCAGAAATCTAAAAAATGTGCCGGAGGCGGAAATCGAACCGGCGGCCCCTCGCGTCACACGGCACGGCAGTGCCACTACACCACACGCCGTTGGTTGCTCATCTAGGATACTATATCTTTATATTCTTTCGCCTTTAAACAAATAAAACAACAGAAAAATAAGGGGATCGCCAGGATTCGAACCTGCGCCTGAACCGGACCGCGTGCGCGCGCTAACAACTACAACACACATCGTCACATCCACCTAGGGGCATAGCACTCTTGTTAAACGGGCTGCAGGACAATTTGCACAGCCAAGTTTTTTTTAGACAAATGCGAATACTAATTAATTAAATAGATGCAGGCGCCTACAGCCATCAGCTCGAAATTGTTGTACAATTTGGATAAAATATCTTCAAATTATTACATTACTAAACATGCGGCAGGGCCCATTTGCAAGGTAAATATTTTTTTTAAAAATCCGAAGAATACCGAAGAACTGAAAAGGAATAAAAGAAATCCGAAAACAAAAAAACGCATACAAAAAAATTGAATTTATATATTTTAAAAAATTCTCAATGTATATAACAAAACTGTTCATCATATATTAAACAATATATTTCATTGTGTATTTATACAATAATGTTCATTGTGTTTTTACAAAACAATATTGCATACTAAACCTATGTAAAAAAGAAATGTAAAATAATGAAAACCCGAAGAATAACGAAGATCTGAAAAAACATAGAAGAAATCCGAAACAAAAAAAACTCATACGAAGAAATGGAATTTATATATTTTAAAAGAAGTTCATCATATATTTAAAAAATGTTCAATGTATATAACAAAATTGTACACTCAGGAGCACAACCATAACCATGCACAATTGTGCATCCTGATTATATTTTTCAAATACATAATTAAAAACATTATATGCCCAGCTCACAGCTATTGCGTATATTGATTGTATTTTTTTAAATGCATAGTTACTCAAAAAGTTGACAACATGTATTTAAAATTATTGTGTAATCATAATAAATTTTATAATGCATGACTAACATTTAAAAAAAAATACATTTACAATTCTTAAATATGCGTTCAACATTTTCCAAAAATGTTCTGAACATTTTTGTCATATGCACAAGCACTTTATTTACATTTCAGGGTAATTGTAAATTTTTCTTACATTTATTTTCTCAATGGGAAAATAAAAATAAATGTGAACCTAAAAATAACAAATTTTTCTTACATCTATTTTGTCAAATTACTAGCTGGTAAACCCGGCTGGCCCCCAATCTTTTTATTAGTATACCGAATTCTTTCTTCCCAATGACGAGCGGGACCCACATGGGCCCGCTGCCACGGTCCAAAAAAACATATATACAAAAAAAGCGGAACGTTTATATTAATAATAGTATGAAATAGGTAATTGCTTGAACTTTAACGTAACGACGTTGTGGCGTAGTGGCGCCGCAGTTAGTTCCATGTACGGCACAACGCGGGTTCGAACACCAGCGGGTGCGCGCGCGCGTTTTGTTTGCGTAGTTTTTTGGCAGGACATTTTTTCACAAACAAGGGCTATATGGACAATTAAGTAAAAACTATGGGACTTTTTTGCAAAAGAAGATGCCACGTCAGCTCCTGACAGGCGGGCCCCAACGGTCAGATACAGCGTTAATACACTGTTATACGCGGTTTAGACCAATATATAACAGACTGCCCTAAACATGGTACTTACGTGCAAAAAAACGAATAGTGGTACTGATCTGTCACACCTGCCCCAAATGTGGTACTTCTATGCAATTAATTCCATCAGAATGTTCCTACACTTCCACCATTCATTTTCTGAGAGAGAACCACCTACTCATGTGTTAAGATCAAGAGATTCCATTCCTATCATTTGAACCTTGATTTCTAGCCTTCCTCAAGTTGCTTTCCACTCAAATCCTTCTTCCACCATAGCCAAATCTGTGTGAGAGAGTTGATTGTTGGGGAGACTATCATTTGAAGCACAAGAGTAAGGTGTTCATCATCAACACACCGTCTATTACCTTCTGAAGAGTGGTGTTTCCTAGATTGGTTAGGTGTCGTTTGGGAGCCTTTGACATGATGTGGAGTTGAACCAAGAAGTTTGTAAGGACAAGGAGATCGCCTACTTCGTGAAGATCTACCCGAGTGAGGCAAGTCCTTCATGGACGATGGCCATGGTGGGATAGACAAGGTTGCTTCTTCGTGGACCCTTCGTGGGTGGGGCCCTTCGTGGACTCGCGCAACCGTTACCCTTCGTGGGTTGAAGTCTCCATTAACGTGGACGTATGATAACACCACCTATCGGAACCACGCCAAAAATCTTCGTGTCTCCATTGCGTTTGCCTTATCCAAATCTTCCCTTTACCTTCATATGCAATGTTTTACATTCCGCTGCTATACTCTTAGAATTGCATGTGTATGTTGATTGCTTGACTTGTGCTAATTGCTAAAATTTGCCCACAACTAAAATTGGGAAAATGATAGATTTTTATTTGGTCAAGTAGTCTAATCACCCCCCTCTATACATACTTTCGATCCTACAACTGGGCCTGCTTTTTGACCTAAATGGGTCACTGTTAGGTCGTGCCACGTGTCGACGTATCATAGGCGCCTCCTGTCCATTGAATGGATGACATTTGTCCCAATGCTGAGCCGATACGTGGTTCCTCTGGCCAATGAGAAATTTACACGTGAAAAATCGCTGTTGGTCCGGGCTGTTAGCGGGTTATCAGATCCAAACCGGAACCCGATAGCTTAACGACGACCCGTTACGGTGGATGCCACGTGTCGGTTACCCTTGACGAAAGCACTTTCATGACGCGCCATTTATCTTCATGGAAGTGGACACTTCCGTGATGATAATTTGAGTATTCTCATGGAACACTTCTATGACGGCACATGTATGACTATCTTGATTCTGTCATAAAATCGTCATAGATGTACATGCATGATAGAAAACGTGACCTACTGTGACAAACACGTATCATCGCGTAAGTGTTTTTTTTGTAGTGTTAGCTAACAACAAATTCGGATGTGGAAATGAGGTGAGGACGCATGAGGTGAAAATTGAAAATGAAGTATGGCCAACGTGTGAGTGCACATGCAACAAATCGAAGTTGCTTCACCTACCTTGCTCGCATGTACTTGCTGCTTGTGGGCAGCTAGGAATGGACGCAATCTCGTTCGTGTCTCCATATTTTCTAAAAGAGTCCGTCCTCAATGCCTGGACAGGTGAGTTGCTGGGATTTCGATCAGTGGGTAACTTCAACACTGTTAACCCTGTTGAAAGGTGGTACATTCCAGACCCAGGGAATATGCGTACAAGTAGAGGTAGATGGCAGAGTCAGCGCATCCGGAATGATATGGATGAATCTGAAGCCCGAGGCCCCACTAGGCAATGCATTCTATGCAATCAATTTGGCCATAGGGACCCTAATTGTCCCACTTTCATCACTGCCAGTGGTACTGGGCGTGAACGAGGCAACCAGGGACGAAGAGGAGGAAGAGGGAGAGGAAGAAGCTAGGCTACATTGAAATTTGTATTAAGTGTGGCACTATATTTAAATTTGTATTAAGCGTGGCACTGTGTTTAAATTTGTATTAAGTGTGGCACTATATTTTAAATATGTCTTAAGCGTGGCACTATGTTTTAAATTTGAATTGTGTGTGCACTATGTTTAAATAAGTGTAGGAATGGAGGGAATGTGGTTGCTTAGTCCGAACATTGATAGTAAGCATCGTGCTGTGATATTACGTGAGCGCAAGCTCGATCCCCTGATCACTCGCACTCCTAAGGAAAACTGGAGGATACACCCGGATTGGGTTCAGATGTACGTGTTTTATCTATTTCTTTCAAGCATGTATATTAATGGGACCATGCTGGAAGTTTGGCATGGCAGCACCAGCAGTAGCCCATGTCGGGCTTCATGTTTCAGCCACACATACAGCAGCAGGGCCCCACGTCGGGCTTCGTGTTGCAGCCATAGCCAGTGGGTATGTCTCTTCATATTTATTCTTTTCGATTTCAATTGGGACTACATATTTCTTCATTACTTATGTTCCCTCCTGTAGGAGCCTACGGATATCAGGCGTCTATGTCTGGACATGCACTGGTACAGAGACGTGCTACACAAATGGTTTTTACCCCCTTTCCGCGATGGAGTTTTAAACTGTCGCCTAGTGAGTGTGTGCGATAGGGGGGTCCTTCCCACACGACCCAGAAACCGTCAGGGATAGGCCCTCCGGCCAAACACGCGAGGCAAAATGAGCTCGTGTGCGATCGGGCGAGGCATCTAAGCCCAATCGTTTCCGTTCGTATGTACGTCCCGCACAGTGAATCCCAGAAAAACGTTTCCGTTCGTATGTATATCACACACAGTTTTTTGTGTGGAAACGTTTGTGCAAGGTGGCCTAACGCAAACAGTTCTCTGCCGGAAGCCGTGTGTGATTGTTAGTTGATCCAACACGCCTACTTTCTAGAAACCGTGTGGGTTATTTGAGTTCATCGCCCACGATGTTGTCTGAGTAACCGTTTGCAATAGAAAACCCCAATAAGCAGGGTAATTAGCCTATTATTGATAATCCACGTAGTAATCAAATTGACATTTCTTATAAAACACACCAGATATTTCATATCTGTATAACGGCAACCAGGATTTCATAATCGAATTACATCAGATAGCTTCAGCACTCAGTTACACCAAAGAGGGATATAGCTAGCTACGCCATTACACAACAGCACCAAGTTTCACATGCAACATCGAAAACCTTTGGAAAAGTAGCATCATATGGTAAATAGACAGATGAATCTCATTTGGGAAACTGCAGAAGCAGAAGGCGAATATTGAGCCTTCAGTGATGTTGAATGTCCTTGCAACTTTAGGCCAGTGGCTATGAATAATTGCCCGCCCAACCTTCATTCTCTTCAGGAAGACTTCAATATTGTACCGTGGGTGTTGAATGAATACCTTCCTCGCCTCTTGACCATGCAAGTGGTTTAAGAGGTAATCATCGATGAACTATTTTGAAAAGTACTGAAAACAAAGATATGCATAAATTGCTGTTATAAACTTTGAAATGGCGCAAGGGGTAAAAACAAGGTAAAAAAGTTAGTACCATCCTATAGTTGACTGATGTCTTCTTCATTGTGCAAACAAAGATCTTGCTGTTATTCGTCGCAAGTTTCTTTATCCTAACAATCCTTTTGAGTTTCTTGACTTGACTGATATTCATGGACATCTCATTTCCCCATATGCAAAATGGGTCGAACAGTGGGTCTAAGCCTCTGGCAGCAGGACCTACATGTGCAAGACCAAATTGTAAGAAACCTAAATATTAGAATGATTCCTGCAACTGCACAATAATGCGCTATTAGCGAAAGGACCATGCATGAGCAAATCTCGATGGTAAACTGCAGTGTCTCCCATTGTTTCCCTGCAACACATATAAGGAAAATCTTGATCAGGTTAACTGAGAGTTGCCATACTATCAGTAGAATATGTATTGAGTACAGCCTAATTCGATTTATTTCTCACATGCATAACAATACAAAAATGTACCCACAACAAATGAAAATCAAATTGCAGAATTGAACCAAACAGTTATCTGGACAGCAGACCAAATGAACCAAAACAGTTAACTGAGCACGACATTGCAGAATAGAACATATACTAGAAGATAAGACAGTTAACGAAACCAAGAATGCTTGAGAACAGTACTACGAAATGTAGCAATTGTTGGACCAAACTGTTAACTGAACATTACATTTCAGAATATCAGATTGCATATTAACATTACAGAGGACAAATCACTAGAAGGCACTGGCGGTGGCCTCGAGAAAACAGCACAAACTGCATTTTAAAGTAGACAACCGCGTGGCGGTGTCGACGGTGGTCTCGAAGACGCGGTGCTCCTTCAAGATCTGGCGGTCGGCACACATGGCAGCCATAGCGACCTCGTCCGCACGTGTGGCCGCAATTTGCTTCTCCGCGCGCCAGATGCTACTGAGCTCCACGTTATACTGCGTGCAAAATGGTTGTGGGCGGTGCTTAATTAGAGGACGGGGCCAGTGATTTCGGCGAAAGGTGTCGCGCCGTCGGTCGGGGCATGTGGGACGGGGAAGAAGGAGGATGGTGTGGGTGGGGTGTGGATTACCTGACCATATCGACGAGGTAGCGCAGCAAGAAGAAGGGTCGCCGACGAGGAGGCGGCGCTGCAAGAAGAAGGGTCGCCGGCGAGGAGGCGGCGCTGCAAGAAGAAGGGTCGCCGGCGAGGAGGCGGCGCTGCCTGTAAGAAGCAGTGAAGGTTTGAACTTGGAAAGCAAGCAGGAATAGTGAAAATGTGGCTTTTGGTGGGGGGAGGGGAGATAGATATTTCCGCGATGGCAGAAATTTTTTGCTCGGTGCCGCGAGAAACTGGCGCGCAAAAGTGGTTCAAGCGCGCGCGGTGGACTGTAGACGACGAAGCTTCCTGCGTAAGCCAGACAAGACGTGCACCAAGATATTTTATATCGCATCCCACACGATTCTTGCTAGTAAACTGTTTGTGGTATACCTGATTTTTTCATTCTGTTTTGAAAGACAAAATGGTGTTACGGAGGGAAAGGATGGTGTTTGAATTTCTAGAACATTTATCTACAGTGAACATGCAACTATATGAGTGTCGTGTTAAAATTTGGAATTATTCCGGGTTCGTTTGGCATTTTTATGCATTAATTGAATTTCTAGGCATGTAATGTGCATAATTCAAATTTGAACTACAAGCACATGCTCCAGTGCATCAAAGTTTGTTGAAAAATCACATGTGTGTCTTTGGGTGAATTTATAGGTCCCATGCAAGAATGAGAATGAAATTCAAACATCTGGGCATCGTGGCTCGGCCGGAAACATTGAGAAACTTGGTTTTTAATTCCCGTCAATCCCAAACTCGCCTGAAAATCATGAAATTTGGCATGGTGTCATTTCATGGCACCAACATGTTGTGGTAAAAAAAAATTGGCCGAATTGGGACAAGTTTTGGTATAACCTTCTTGCAAATTGGAGCTTTTCTCAAGAAGGCGTGTGGTTTCAAGAGGGAACGTGTCACCTTTGTGTGCGAAATGACATACGCTGCCCCCACCCCCACTTGATTTTTTTAAGAGCAAACATAGAACTATATGAGTGTCGTGTTAAAATTTGGAATTATTCCGGATTCGTTTGGCCCTTTTTATGCATTAATTGAGTTTCTGGGCATTTAATGTGAATAATTCAAATTTGAACTACAAGCACATGCTCCAGTGCATTAAGTTTGGTTGAAAATCACATGTGTATCCTTGGGTGAATTTCTAGGTCCCATGCAAGAAATGGGAATGAAATTCAAACATCTGAGCGTCGTGTCTCGGCCGGTAACATTGAGAAACTTGCTTTTTTAAATTCCTGTAAATTCAAAACTCGCCTGAAAATCATGAAACTTGGCATGGTGTCATTTCATGGCACCAACATGCTGTGGTAAAAAAATTGGCCGAATTGGGACAAGTTTTGGTATATGCTTATTGCAAACCAGAGCTTCTCTCAAGAAGACTCGTGGTTCCGAGAGGGAACGTGTCACCTTTGTGTACGAAATGATATACGCTGCCTCCCCCCCTTGATTTTTTACAGAGGTAACATAGAACTATACGAGTGCCGTGTTAAAATTTGGAATTATTCCGGGTTTGTTTGGCCTTTTTTATACATTAATTAGTTTCTAGGCATTTAATGTGCATAATTCAAATTTGAACTACAAGCACATGCTCCAGTGCACTAAAGTTGGTTGAAAAATCCCATGTGTGTCCTTGGATGAATTTCTAGGTCCCATGCAAGAAATGGGGATGAAATTCAAACATATGGGCGTAGTGGCTCAGCCGGAAATATTGAGAAACTTGGTTTTTTAATTCCTGTAAATCCAAAACACGCATGAAAATCATGAAACTTGGCATGGTGTCATGACATGGCACCAACATGCTGTGGTAATTTTTTGGCCGAATTGGGACATGCTTTGGTATAAGCTTCTTGCAAACCGGAGTTTTTCTCAAGAAGGCTCGTGGTTCCGAGAGGGAACGTGTCACCTCCGTGTGCGAAACGACATACATTGCCTTCTCCCGCCTTGATTTTTTTACACAGGCAGCTTAGACCAATAGGAGTTTCGTGCTAAATTTTGGAATTATTCCGGGTTCGTTTGGCCTTTTTTATACATTAATTGAATTTCCAAGCATTTAATGCACATAATTCAAATTTGAACTACAAGCACATGCTCCAGTGCACCAAAATTAGTTGAAAAAATCATTTATGTGTATTTGGGCAAATTTCTAGGTCCTATGCAAGAAATGGGAATGGAATTCAAACATCTGGGCGTCTTGGCTCGGCCGAAAACATCGAGAAACTTGGTTTTAAAATTTCCGTAAATCTAAAACTCGCCTAAAAATCATGAAACTTGGCATGGTGTCATGACATGGCACCAACATGTTGTGGTAAATTTTTTGTCCGATTTGCGAAGGCGCACACATTAACAATCAACAAAATCATTTTGGAACAAGTGTTGTCACGTTACAATCAGAAACACAAGTATTATTGAAACCGTGGGCGTTCTACTTACCATTTACGTGCTGCCATGCATCCCCTTTTTTATTGGCTAGGAGGTGTCGTGCAGGGTAGCTATTTGAGTACGGGAGGCGTGCGATCAGACCCCTGCGCGTGCTCATCGGGAGGAGAGCCCTTTGACCTCTATCCACCGCCCACCTCTCTCCCAATGTCTCCATTAATGGCGCCCGAGACCCTGTTTAATGGCGTGGCTATATCTCACTTGACTTGAGATTTAAGAGAGAAGAGAGAAAAAAGAAAACCTGAAAAGAAAGTTCTGCGCGGATCTTGATGTAAGATCCGACGGACCTATATAGCATCGACTGCGACTTATAGCAAGACTGATGAATATAAGGACGATGACAGTGGATAATAATTGTCTTACATATTTAGGAAGATAATTAAAAAAGCCACATGCGGCAACGCCCGAAATACACAAGGGCAAAAGAAGAAGGAAGACGCATACAACGATCTGGCTCGCTGATCTCTACTTTCTTGATGCGTTGCTGCAGGCCGCAGAGACTAGTTCTCGCGGCGAGCGGCGATGAGCTCTTTCGTGTCCTCAATACACTGCTTGAGAGCATCCATGGATTTCTCCACCAGCCTTTGGCGCTTGATGCGGAGCATGGCATTCTCGCCCATAAGTTTCTTGACGATGACGCCGGTCCTCTTCAACAAGGCAGTGGTCTCCTCGTGCTGCTTCGTCGTTCCGGCGATCTTTGCCCTCAGCAGGTCGTGCTCGGTGCGGAGCTTCGCCTTGTCCTCCCCTAGTCCCCGGATGACGCTGGTAGCATTTTCAAACGAGGCATTCATCTTGTCCTGCAGCTTCATCCAATCGGAGATCCGACCCATCAGGTCATCGAGCATAGCGCGCATGCGCCTGTGAGAGTCCTTGCCTGCCCGCGTGGGAGGACATCTCTGCTGCATTCGTGGCGCGGCGGGACATCTTTGCTGCTTCTGCGGCGCGGCCGGACCAGTCTGCTGCATCAACGGCGCGGCGGGACCTCTGTGCTGCTTCGGCGGCGCGGCGGGACCTCCGTGCTGCTACGGCCGCGCGATGGGACATGTCGGCTGCTTTCGCGGCGAGGCGGGACATCTCTCGTGCTTCCGCTTCCATGCTCGCCTCTTCTTGGTAGTAATCTCTCGACCCAGAACTCATGCGGGCTATGGCAGATGCAAGGGAACAATGATGAATGACTTGTTTGTTTTTATGGATGAGGAGTTGAGGAGGAATGTGCAGTCATCTTGGAGTAGGTAGTATTTATAACCGAGTACAAATACGCTCCTAAGTGGGAAACCATTTAGGTTTTGATCGGTGTGAACATGTTTGCAATTAAATATAGTGTGGTAGTAATTTGGAATGTGATGGGACGCAGGCTCAAAATTTATTGACGGTTCTATAATTTCTAAGTGCGGCACTATTCCCGGACGGCGTAACATGGGCACGCATTCTCGACTGCGTACGTGGCGTTTGCACCATAGGGTGCACCGCAATAGGCGATGTCAGCACACGTCTTGTTCCATCAACCGTGCGCGCTCGTTATTACCATCGCGCACGCTTCTTTTAATTAGAATGTGTGCCCATCTAGCGCACATATGTTGATCTGTCTAACTGTTTCTGTTTGTTGTGGCTAATCACAAACAGTTCATCCGTGTGAAGTGTATGCCGTCAATCGCAGACACCTTGATCTGGCTGACCATTTCTGTTGTGTTTCCTAATCGCAAACAGTTCATCCGTCTAAAGTGTATGCCCTCAATCGCAGACACCTTGATCTGACTGACCGTTTCTGTTGTGTTGCCTAATCACAAATAGTTAATCCGGGTGAATTGTATGACGTATATCGCACACACCTTCATCTGGCTGCCCGTTTCTGTTCTTCTGCCTCATCGCAAACAGTTTATTGAACTGAACCGTATGCCCCGCATCGCACACGCAACTAAAATCTGAACCGTGTTTGATGTATCCGCCATCGCAAACGTTTTGCATCTTTTTGACGGTTTTTACATCACCGTTTGCGATTAATGCATCGCACACAGTTTCGTCGAAGGGTCTCTGATTGTAGTGTCGCGTTAGCAGCATCCTGTAGTAGTGATGAGGTGTCTATGTCCGGATCCACGTGAGAGAGTGATCAGGAAGGTGGACAGAACATACAGGATTACATGTCGCAGCACACCAACTAGATGGACATTTATTCCATTCCTCCACCAGGCCCCACATAGGATACACAGTATGACTAGTATGGGTTTGAGATTCCTGCTCGTAACGTTAGGGCACCCCACAGGTATGGCTGAAAGACGTCTAATACACCGCCTGATCGCTAGGGCAGACGTCGTCGGTGACGCTTCTCTCTATCAATAGAGACATGACTATCTACTTATGTATGAGACATATGCCTATTCTATGTATGGGACAAATGACGCGAGGATAATTCTCTATCGGTGGGGTTAATTTTTCTGTGATTGTATTTTAGTGCTTACTTAATTTAGCGGGGATAATTCTGATACTACAAACTAATTCTACAACGTCGTGCAACAACTACAACAGAAAATTAAGATACAACATAATGCTCCTACAATATGACGGTACAAACTAATTCTACAAGTCGTGCAACAACTTCATGAAGTCATCATCACTATTCTCACTAACATGGGCTTCCAGAGGTCTTCACGGTTGCGTCGAAATGTTACCTGAACTAGTTTCCCTGGCATAAACTCATCTGGCGGAATCGTAATCAGCATCGGCGCACTTCGATGATGCTACACTCTTTCTTGATTTACCACTCTTCTAGCTGGCACAACCCTTGGATCTGTTCTGAGCTTTCTTGCTTGGCATAAAGTCATCATTGTCGCTCTTCACTTTCTTACTTTCTTACAACTACTTCCATCCCTCTCGGATGCAACAGGGGCCTTTCCTCTGTTCTGAGCTCGTTTGCTTGGCATAAAGTCATCATCATCGTCTTCAATGAATTTCTTTGAGCTAGCACCACCCCTAGCCGATGCAGCATTTTGTCGCGGTACCTCTTGTATAGGGCCCCAGAGAATCTTCATCCATCCAAAGTTGAAGATATCCTTCTTCAACAGTTCCGCGTCCTCGGGTTACCTCTGAAATTAGAAACAACAATAATAACATAGTTACATATTAGCATATGGTCTAACAGGGTGCAAGCTGAAATGAAATATGAATTATCTTAATGTGGTCCTCGTATTGCTTCTGTGGAAAGCTTATTCTCGGATGGTCAAGATAGAGTGTACCAGCAATGCGGGCACCCATATGTTTGAGTTCAACAATCCTATCCCACCTACCACGTAAACGGAGAAGTTCTTGTCAAATCTCCTCTGGTTCCTTTCCGGACACTTCTCTGAGAGACCGGGTCGGGAAAAACACTTACCCAGCTCCGTCAGGTGCCTATCACTACTAACTAATTCTTCAAAACGCACATCTCCCATACTACGCATCTTCATTCTTTCGGCATTGCATAAAAGCAAATAGACATCAGTGGAGTAAAACCGCGGGAATTGTCGTTGGACATGATTGAAAATATTGCTAAGGAAATATGCATAAGACAACAGGCAAGGGGCCGGTTTTATAGAATGAGAGTAAGGGGTTGGCGGGAAAATTGGGCGGGAAAAATTGGCGGAAACAAATGGAGGGAAAGGGTTGGCGGGAACAGATGAAGGGAAAGGGTTGGCGGGAACAGATGGAGAGAAAGAGTTGCGGGATAAAATTACAGTGAAAAATATGGTTACATGCAGTTGTCGAGTTTGCCAAAGCCGATTGCAACTAATTGGTTAATTGGTTTCACTAAAACCGATTGAAGACCGAATGGACATCAATTGGTTTCGTCGTGGCCAACTGAACCCAATCGACTTCACATAAGCCGACGCTGTATTATTTTTGAAAAATTTCAAAACTGCGCATTATTTCTCCAATTAATGAAAAAATATATTATTTTAAAAAATAGCGTTATTTGCGTATTCACATAGGGCCTCCAACGGGACGAGATGCGGTCGACATGCGGCCGCGTGTTGGACGCACGGCCGACGCATCCAGAAAAACGGGCGGACGCCGCCTCATTGCCATCCCTAAACGGACAAAATCCGGACAAAACAGACGTCCATTTGGGGTCATGCATTGGAGTTACCCTAAGAATTTCGAAACATTTCACCGTTTTTTCAAAATTTCTACTAGCTTCTACTCCATTTGGTTCTTTTTACTCTGCGTATTAGATTTGTGTCCAATCAAACTTTATAATGTTTGACCAAATTTATATTAAAAAATATAAACATCTACAATATTAAATATATATACTATGAAACTAATTTCATAACGAATCTAACAATATTAATTTGGCATTGTGAATGTTGATACCTTTTTATGTAAGTTTGATCAAAGCAGAGAGACCTGAGGGAGAACGTACTAGCAAGCTGCTGTTAATCTTACGCCGTCCATTCGGCGTTTTGCAGGAACATCGGAGATCGGACGGCAAAGACATCCTCCCTATTCTCACGGGAAACGCCCGCACAGCTGGCCGCCACTCCACCCGCCGGTCACCAACGCAGCAGCCAAAACCAATCAGGAGACAGAGCCGCTCGCTTGCTTCGCCTCCTCCGCCGCATTCCTCCGCCGGCAGCGACAGCACAATCCGCTTATCCCCGCCGGCAGCGACTCCCCAACCCGTCGGTCGGTGCCGCTCGAGCCCGTAAGGCCGTACCGGCATCCACACCTGCATGGCTCTCCGCGCGGCGGCCCCGCCCTGCGCCGCGGGCCGCTGCCTCCCCTCCTCCCCGCCGCCTCGCGTCGGCGGCAGGCACTTCTTCCGACCCCTCTCCTCCGCCGCGCCTGCGCCGCTCCGGAAGTCCGCAGGTAGCCTACTGGATGCACGTGCTTCTATACGGTTACAGGTAGGAGTTGCTACCTGCCAATGATTGGTGTTAGTAATCAGGCGGATTCGGTGCCCTTGTTTAGGTGGCTCCAGGAGCTAACCGATTGTGGGCGTTGGGGCACTGCTGACTACCGTATAGTTCTTCTAATCATCGAATCATGTGTTAGGTGTGGTGGACGCATGCTTTTTCCCTCGCGTGTATGAATGGACTGCTCAGGCATAAACGATGTGCGATTCGAGCAGTTTGTTTGGTCTTGCTGAGTTTGGAGTAGCATACGAGCGTGTCAGCCGTTTGAGGGACAAAATGATGCAGAATCGGGCATGCCTTGCTAGCCTGAGACATGGATGGCTGAACCTTTGATTTCTCTCATGTGTTTGGAAGTTGGTTGCATGTTGCGCTTCAGAGTACTGGATGTGGGCATAGCACGCGTTGTGCTCTCGGTAATTTGTTTTCTGTATCTGTGCTGTATGCACATTGTGTACTAGTGGCTGGTAGTGTAGGCAGGAAGAAATCTTAAGATATGCAGATGGCAAACAGTTCCTGGTGTGGAAGACTGGGAATTAGGCTGGTTTATTGTATCTAAAAGATTTATACAGTTCAAATGGGGTTGGCATGCATATTCTGTTAATAAGGGTACTAGGGTAGCAAGTCTTCTGTTGTGGTGATGTTCCAGAAACATATATCGTTAATGCATTAGTAAGTACTAACATCATGATCCTGTCATTTCTCAAAATAAAGCTTCATGGTTGGCCTGTATAGTTATCATTCAGGAGCTTTTTGTGGACCGAAATGAGTTTCAAGTGCAATGATTGGGGTGGGTTTCACACATTAAACTATTACTATTATTTATTTTAGATTGAAAGATGATTTGCTTCCTAGCTATGATTTTTTATTTTATATGTGGTTCTGTCAAAGCCAGAGAATTTGATATCATTCCTGTTCGATTCAATTTTCAACCATAGCTTGTACCAAAGCAATTTCAAACAGTGATGGCACCCCTGGAACGAGCGATTCTCCACATGTGGTGTGTTTTGGGGAATTACTGATCGACTTCGTCCCAACTGTTAGTGGGGTGTCATTGGCAGATGCACCAGCCTTCAAGAAGGCTCCAGGGGGTGCACCTGCCAACGTTGCAGTTGGAATAGCTCGTCTCGGTGGGTCAGCAGCTTTCATTGGAAAGGTAATTTGTAACTTTCTTCCTATTACTGCATGTTGTAATACAAGAGTGAGAAATTTCAAGCATGTGTAAATACACTACAGCTCGAAAAAAAGGAAAATACACACAGATAAATTGTTGCCAACTTTTTGTTTTAATTTAATGTTTTATGTGCACTGCATATTCCCTCCAATATTATTGACTAAATTGCACTTTTCGTCCCACAAATTTCACTTAGGTGGGTCTCAGAAAAAGTTTCGCGTGGGGAAGTTCCTATAAACTTCTAAAACTGTCAGAAATTCATCTACGTTCACATACTCATATATGAAGCATTCCAATCACCCGCATAAAGTTCTGTGCAGCATTTTAGGCACTGCATGAGTAGAAACGTGTGCATATTCTTCCAGGCTCCTGCTCATTGTTGCAGGCAGCTTGGCTGCTTGTATGGTTCTGACATCCTTACACATGTAACACATCTTGGTAGTGTGCACCTTGAATCTTGCCTACGAGTACAGGCTACAGCATCACTTCTACCAAGATCGAGGAAAGTGGAACCAGAGCCAAGAAGTGGTTCCATGTTTGCAGATCTCGATACTTGATCTAGCTGATAGGTTTATGCCAGATAACTGCAAGTTTGGTGATCCCCGAGGAAGATTTCCATGTTTTAGGAACCTTTCAGGAAGATATTATAGTTTTTTTGTTTTGGAAAATGAGATCATTTTTATATTTAGAGACTTAAAGTGTGATGTGCTCAATATCATTAATTCCATGTTGTTTTCACCTCAAAGTGCATTCATTTGTGTACTTGGTGTTTCTTCAGCTCATGTATTTAACACTGAACACATTCAGGTTGGTGATGATGAATTTGGATACATGCTATCTGACATGCTGAAGGAGAATAACGTGAACAATCAAGGGTTGCTATTTGATACTCATGCTAGAACAGCTTTGGCATTTGTGACACTTCGAAGTGATGGTGAACGCGAATTCATGTTTTATCGTAATCCAAGTGCGGACATGCTGCTTGAAGAAAAAGAGCTTGACCTTGACCTGATCAGGAAGGTAGGAGAATTACACGGTTTTATAATATTATTGCAATATATATGCTTCTCTACCACCACAGGTTTGTTTAATCATGGAATATATTTGTGACAAGCTGAACTTAACTTAATCATGGCAATCATGCTAGGCAAAAATCTTCCATCATGGATCAATAAGTCTGATAACCGAGCCATGTAAAACTGCACATATTGCAGCTTCCAAAGCTGCTAAAGATGCTGGGGTACTAATTTCATATGATCCGAATTTGAGGCTCCCACTGTGGACATCAGCTGATGATGCTAGAGATGGTATCCTGAGCATATGGGATACTGCTGATCTTATCAAGGTAACAACAAACAGGCAGCAGCCTGCAAATTATTTGTGTTCACCAAAGGCTTATTGTCTTGATCATGCATCTGCTTTGAAAATAGGTAAGTGCAGAGGAGATTTCCTTTTTGACAAATGGGGAGGATCCATATGATGATTCTGTTGTGAAGAAACTTATCCATCCGAACACGAAGTTGCTTCTTGTCACTGAAGGTCCAGATGGCTGTAGATATTATTCCAAGGTAATGTCTATCTGTGAACTGTATATCTGGTCATTTATTGGAAGTTTGCAGTAACTTCTGTTGGTAAATGGTAAAGGATTGCTGAGATGCAGCCGCACTTCTTTTAGTATTTCCTCGAACCTACTTGGTCATGTCGTAGAAGTCATACAGCATTAAAAATATTTTCCTGAATTATAGAAAAAACGTGGTGCAGAGCATAAGACTGATTTCCCTCTTGTAGTCGAAAGCAGGAGGAAAACCAGAGTTGTGTAGCCGAGTGGTGCTAGGTTGCTAGCCTATTGCCCTTGGGACTTGGGAGACCTCTCTTTTCATCAAGTAGTATAACTATTCATCTGTTTTTTTTTTGGCGGAAAGTAACTATTTATCTGTTATGAGTATATTCAGACCTGTAGGGTGGAGATCACAATGTCCTTCACTATTTCATGCAGTCACTTACTGGTCTTGTGTAACAAAGTCTATATTAACAATATGAATTATTGTTCCTTTTGTAAAACAACAGGAATTTAGTGGGAAAGTTGGTGGATTGAAGGTAACTGCTGTTGACACCACTGGTGCTGGGGATGCCTTTGTTGCCGGAATATTATCACAGCTAGCTGCGGATTTTTCACTCCTTCAGGTATGACTAGTACTGCCAGAATATGGAGTTTTATTTTCCAGCCTCTGGAGTAGAGAGTGAGCTCGGTGAGGCATACAGAACTTTTCCTGCATATTTATTGTAGATGGAAGTAGGAAATGATTTCCAAATGACGAAGCGATATATTACTTTTGCTATCTGTGGAGTCCAATTTTTAAGTTTTGAACAACTATAGAGAAAGTTATGCACAAAACATGCTGAATATTTTGGGCTCCTTTTGGGGTGCAGCATGAGGTGTGCGACTGGTGCTGCAGTTGTAGTCCAGTAAGGCAGACATGTTAGGAATATCAAAAGGGAAGAGTTTAAGTAAGTAACGGAAGAAGAATTGAGTTAGGAAATAAAGGAGTAATTCGGAAAGAGTCCAGGTTCAGTTTGTGATTTCTTTGAAGTCCTAGCCCAACTCTGTCCAGTTTGGGTCTTAGGCTATTCTATAAGATCTTCAGTAAAAGAATTAGCCTCATCTTGGCTTAGGATAATCCTCAGAGCACACATGAGGGCGAGCACAGGTTATTGTTTATTAGTTTTATCCTCCTGTGCGTCCACGTTCTGAAACCCACCATCTTCTCTGCTGTTAAATTCCCACCACGCAAGCCTAGTCCATATTACTGAAGGCCGAGCAGCTGAAGTGCTGAGCAGGCAACCACAAAACTGATAGCTTAATTAATCTTGATATTATATATCTGTTTTTGTTAAAGAAGTGCAATCCTGAAACCATGAATGTGCTCCAACTGATTGAATGAGGAATGAATGTTTGTTCATACCTGATGCATCTATCTATATACATCAAACATTCTGTTCAATGTAGCTGTGATGTTTTTCTCGGAAAATTTGTCCTGAGGATTTTAAACAACAGGTGCGGTCTAGAGAAACTGTACAGAATAAACAAACTACTCATTAGTGGCATACATGCAAATTAGAAATCTATAATAGAAATAACACAAACTGGAAATCTTGTTGTGTACGTGTTGGCTTCGATCACGGTCCAGGATTCAGCGTCACAACATGTGGAGGCTTGGGACACAGTTATCACGGCGTGTCGAACCCTGTAGGCAGTGGCCAGGGACATCTTAGAATGGCACTTACATACTCGGCTTTGTGTGGAATAGAGTAATTTTCAAACAATTAGCATTTCGTTTTCATTTGCTTTATGTCATATCTACCTTTTTGTTTGGCTAGGTAGCTTTGGCGGGTTTGCTGCAGAAATTTAGTAATGTCTGGAGATACTCTGTAGTTGGATGTACCACCTTGTTGCCGCGGCAAAAGAGCAATAAAATTCTTTCTGTATCTAAAAAAATTCATCAAAAAAATTATTCTGTATCAAAGTCTCCGGAATGGCGGAATCTTTTGCTACTCATAAAAAGAAACTGAAACTCTGGAATCAGTGTCACTATGACCTTGGATTTAATGCTGATTTGCTTTTCTTAGCAGGACAATCGGTAAAACTATACTAATCATTTCTGTAGGAATATGCTCCCTTCATTTCAAAATATAAGGCATGAAGTTTTTGCAATTTTATTTCAAAAGCACGACCTGACAGTCGTTTTCTCTTACTTCCCTGCATCTATATCATTTCTTTCTCTCCAATATTTATGATTAAACATGCGTACTAAATTACTAACTATGCCTTTTTTTATGGATGCTATAATCGTTTGTCTTAACTTTTTTTTGTTGGTTGTATGCCCTGTTTAATCCCCGTGCTTGATCAAAAACAGCTTATGGAATGGAGGGACACCTAGTTATTTTGTGTACACATTAATCTGTAAGTATTTGGGCCATATATATGCGTGGGCACTACCAATTGCGGACGTGCTAGTTTGATAAATGAAGCTAGAAAACACGTAACCATGCCCAGCAAGGGCAGCACAGAATATGCCCTATTTGTAAGGCCCAAACATCCACCATGAAAGTGTTATTATCTAAAGATCGTGGAAATATTCAGTTGGCACAACACATGTATCACAGCCCAAAATATACTAAAGACAAGTGAATTGCATTTCTTGTTATTGCACCATTGCTTTTCAAGCCCACGTATTTTTGTTGTCTGCAATTTCGACACTAGTCTGAAGCAGGGGTTTTAGTGCTAGGCTTACCTAGCTGTTTGTGGCCTAAACAGGATGAAGCTCGGTTGAGAGAAGCCCTGAAGTTCGCAAATATCTGCGGAGCTCTCACTGTGACAGAGAGAGGAGCTATTCCTGCACTGCCCACCCGACAGCAAGTGGCTGATGCCCTGACCAATGTTGTTGCTTAAGTCTGCCAGGCGGGTAGTTCTCATCTTGATTGTCGTGTAAACTAACGCAACTGGCGTTGGCCTGCCTAAGCATCATGCTAGAATAGTTCTAAAGTTCGCAGTGTGATTTGGTTTACACTGTTTGTTGCCTTGCTGGTGTACCCCAGGCTACCGGCCAACCAAATAAGATGCAAGATGCGAGTTGCGGTCCAATTTCGCTTGTGAAATTTGGGATTTGAGCCTAAGAGCTACTACTTGCTGTGTAATCTTTGTATATTTTCACGGCAGTTATCTGCTGGTGTTGTGAGGAAGTACATTTCAGGCTGACCATGCAAAAGGAGGAATAGGCCAGAAAAGGTTATATTGTGTGTAACTCAGTTTATTATTCAGGGGAAATATGAATTGAGGTTGTACCGTTCAGGATGATTTTGTTTTGTTTCTTGATTTGTGGGTTGAATCTATATGGTGTTTTTTTTAAAGTTCCTAGACCTTGTAGCGGTCTAACCATATATTATAGTAGTAGTACAGCACTAGAAACTACCTTGACAAAGTATTTTGTGCGCCGGAAGAAATCCCATGCTAAAAAGTTACCCAAGAATTCTAAGAATAATAATTCAGCCTATAAGAGTAGCATACATGATACATCTAACATGCTGTGAATCAGTTATAAGTTAAACTCATTGTAATTATTTCCGCACAAAAGAAAAACTCATTGTAATCAGAGAAATAAACTTGAAACTTCAGTTTGAATTAACCAACAACTCAAACGAGGTGGCACGTCACATGCGCTGTCACGGCTACAGCTCAAGTTTGCAAGCAGGATAAGGTATAAGATCCGGAGCCCCTAGTTTATACGTACTACCTTGTCTGTACGCGCGGAAGCATGCATTCGAAAGGACTGAATCTGAACACGTCACCCTGCAGAGCGATACATTCCTGAACCTGAGGGCGACATTTCTTCCTAACCAAAGCTTCGGAGTAGACGTGAATCCACGGGCCGTGTGCCGAGGAATGTTGGCCGAGATCGCGCGATCCTGTCTGCCTAGCCTAGCCTAGTCGGTATAGCGTAGCCCGCCAACGCCTATGCCTTCTCCATTCGCTCCACTCGGCGCCATGCATGCGTCGCATGCATCTCTCTCCCCCAACAGTCAGAAGAGTCGGAGCCCATGCACAATCCAGCGACTAGCAAACAGCGAGCTATGCCATCCAAGCCGTGGGCATGGGCACGAGAGCGACGATCGGAGTGCGCGGTGGACGCATCATGCACCGAAAGGAGCAGCAGGGAAGCTTTCCGACACGAGAATCGCTCGGCATCCAGAAAGGAAGAGAGACACAAGTCCAAGGCGTATTTCATTTTTAAAGGAAAAACGGCAGCGGCTGCTCGGACCCAATTCTAATTCCAACAGCACGATCTCTTCCACCTCACCCCGAATCCTGCAAATATATGCGCACGCAGCTGACCTCCCTCCCTCCCCCGGCAAGGCGGCAAGTCGATCACACCACACGCCATTCCACAACACCGGCTCGCTCGCTCGCTCTACCCGATCACTGAGCCCGCCAACCATTTCACCCTGGTCCCAAGAACATTAGTCTGTGTTATCATGAACACGTAGTAGCAGATGCCACTGTTCCGTGCAGCTGGCGTGGTAAAATGCGCGGGCTGATGAGTGGTGGCTGAGGTTTGACCGGTCAAAGTGGTCAAAGGAATGGGGTGGAGAATGAGGATTTCGCAGGGGAGCACATGCCATCGTCCATGGGGAACCTAAGAATGTCGTTTGATTAAGCAGATCGAGCTAGGAGGATAACACTGCAAATAATATAAGCGGGGAGTAAACCTCGCGAGGTCGCGTGCATCCAAGCGGGACGGGAGTGTGTGCGCTGTGCAGTGTGCAGTGTGCAATGTGGAATTGTGGACGGGCCAATCCGATTCCGATGGATGGGGTCACCGTGTCGAAACGAGACAGGTAAACGATCGATGAAGCTCCTGGTCCCGGATTTGATTTTTTTTTTTTGAGGGGCTGGTCCCAGATTTGATACAGGAAGTAGCGTGGTGGCGGCATCGAGTTCCACAAATTTTTATCTCCCACAGCCTGGTCGCTCTTCTCGGCGCGCCCAACCCAACACGTCGATGGGCTCGTCGCAGCTCCGCTGGCCCATGCATGCACTTCTCAAACCCGGGCCTCCTCCTCGATTTGATCGGTCCAATGCTAGTATTTTTTATATTGTGCATTTCTGCTTTGGGATGATCCATGTGTGCCTTGCAATTTTATTTCCCATTTTCATTTTACTTTGTTCGTCCCAAACATCTAGGCAGTACGTGTACATTGCGTTGTATTTTCGCTCGAGAGTACGAGCATTAAGAAAGATCTTGCCAAAACTGATGCGTGCAAGAGCAGTATGCAGCTGATCAACTGAGGCAAGTGGCGCTGAAGTCGTACGAAGTCAAAGCCCCCGCGCGCTCGTGGGGTTGCATGCATGACACAGAAGCATCTCATTCCCGGATAAAAATGCTCGGATCGAAGGTACAGTAGTGCAGGTTTTATGGTCAAGCAAAAACCCGAAGACCTTACGTGTAACACGATCGGGAAACCCTAGTGGGCTAGCTCATGGACAAGATAAAAATGCTCCACTGATGCACACATGAATTGCATTCATGAGTTCCTTTTCTCCATGTCACGAGAACTGCTGCGTCCATGAGATGAGATGAAAGCAAACTAGCAGACAGTCACGGCGCCGAAAGCCCATGACCGGGGAACCCCTCTCCTGAGCACCCGGCCATAACCGGCACCGGGATGGAGCAACGGCCCTACACATGAGAGCATGGGCTCATGCCTGCCCCGATCCATATGCCCCCGTGCATGCATGCATGGTTCCTTCCCGCCACATGCACCCGCCGCATCATCCCAATCTCCACTCTCCGTCACACCTGCGTCATGCATGCACACACAAAATACACCATCCAATCCATCGTATACTACTCCCTCCGTTCCTAAATACTCCCTCATTTCTTTACAGAGGGAGTATTTATCTTTTTAGAGATTTCAAATGAACTATCACATACGGATGTAGATAGACATTTTTTTTGCGGGTGTATATAGACATATTTTAGAGTGTAGATTTACTTATTTTACTTCGTATATAGTCACTTGTTGAAATCTATAGAAAGACAAATATTTAGGAACGGTGGGAGTAGTAGCCAAAGACAACCCAATGAATAGCCTCTATGGCTATATACTCCTTTCGTGTAGGCATACGATGTAGCTCTCGGAAAGCGAATTTTGTTTTCGGTCGAACTGAAAACAAATTGACTCCGGGAAACATGCATTGGTTGGGCAATAGTAATCCCTTGCATTAGGCGCCAAATCCCTCCTTTCGTGGATCAGTTGGCGACCGATGCACCAAGAAGGCCACTAGGCATTTGCATGCACAAAGAAGTATTAGCAGTACTGTTTAAGGAAAGAGCATGGCTTAATGATGTGTTGCCACCGTCAAGCTAGGCCATGGGGAGGACATTTGGAATCTTGATCGGTGTTTCTTTTCCCGGACATTCTCCTAAAAGGCCTAATATAAGCTAGTAGCCAGCAAGGTCCAACAATGCACAACCTTTTCTCTCAGCCTATCACTCCGCTTCTCTTTTTCTTGCATTCTCTGCTCTAATTGATAGTAGTATCTCCTAGAGGACCCACAGTGTGTAGTGCATTTTGCAAAGTGATACTCCAACTCACATTTGCAAGCAAACTCCATCTCACATATGTATAACTAAATTTGACTGACGTGCACATGCGACAAATACATGTTGTATACTACTCCCTCCGTTCCTAAATATTTGTCTTTCTAGAGATTTCAACAAGTGATTACATACGGAGTAAAATGAGTGAATCTACACTCTAAAATATGTCTATATGCATCCGTATGTGGTAGTCCATTTGAAATCTCTAAAAAGACAAATATTTAGGAACGGAGGGAGTAACAATCATGCATGTCGAATTCATGCATTGACAAATGTAAATTAAGCCACACATGCATGCACACATATTCCTTGTTCGTTGTAATGAAATAATTGAACCTCGACCCGTGGCAGAGCTTGAGCATAATTCAAGAAGGGGCCTTAACTTGAAGGAGAACAAAATTCACAAGTAAGAAGGGGAAAATCTCTAGTTTAACACTAGTTAGGCCTAAAGAACTAAAGCAACTAATAAGCATATACATCTCAGTACATACAAGCATCATTAGATAGAAAATTTACTTTTGCAGCAAGAAATAGTTCGCAAATCTATCCATGAAACTTACATCAAGCAAGATAAATTATGATGTAAACATTCAAAGAGAACAAACCCACTGAATATTTCATTTGGTCGTGCAGTTTTGGGGGACTGGTAGCATTCCAGTAAGATGATGAAAGAACATGTTGAGAAGTAGGAGTTACTTTGCAGATTGACGCGTGTGATATATGTAAGGCGCATCTAGGAAGCAAGAATGGTCATGGAATAAACGGTGAAGGTGAAACTTGAGTTATTAAAAAACCAACAATACAATTACTATAGAAATTATTTTCAGATGGTCGAGATCGAATGTATCCACCTCAACAATCTCGTGTTTTTTTATATCGGCATAGGTTAGTTACTACCCCGTTTCTAGTTTATAAGGCCACGCGTATCCCTAGATACAAAATTCGACCAACATAATATAAGTTATATATTAGAAACAATTACCATAAAACTTCAAATGTTATATTTTCTAATGATATCAATTTTTTGATATACAATTCATATTACATTTGTAAAATGATGACCTAGGGATACACACAAGACCTATAAACCAAAAATGAGTGTCTCTACTCCTATAAGGACTTAGTTGGTGATGGTGGTGTATCTGTCATCCATCAATTATGACCATCAGATCTGCATCTAAAGCATATGAGATAAGTTGCGTCATTTTTACAACAAGAGCCCACCTATCTCTACTCCAATTTCTAGATAACCCCTTAGTCTCTGCAAGCCAACCACGTCCCCTCCCTCCAAACAGCCACGAGAAATACATTTTGAGTGAAACCTAGCATATTTTTAGTGATATACTCCCTCCGTTCCTAAATATTTGTCTTTCTAGAGATTTCAACAAGTGACTACATACGGAGCAAAATAAGTGAATCTACACTCTAAAATATGTCTATATACATCCGTTGTGGTAGTCCATTTGAATTCACTAAAAAGACAAATATTTAGGAACGGATGGAGTACAACTGGAGTGTTCTTCTTTCAAGTTTGTGAAATGTATTATTCTACTTTGGATCCGTTGCAACGCACAGGCACAATGCTAGTAAGACAAGAACATAAATTCATATTTAGTGAGATATTAATTCAGATGATGACACTGTATTATTGTCTACTCCATCGAAGCGAGTTAACATTGAATGGAGTGGACAATACAGTAAAATACCGTCAAATGTGATGACACAACGTAACATGCAGCAATTCCGTGGCAACGACGGTATTCACTTGCAACCGCACGCTCTGTAATCATGTGCTAAACATCAGAGGACGATGATGATCTTTAGGATCGACAAGGCTAATGCTCGCTATGAGCATGTCGTGACCCGGCCGTGACTTTATTCAACGCCATATTCTCATGCGTGAGACACCGCAAAAAAGGTTTAGCGATGCGATTTATGGGGACAACACGCTCACAAAAGCCTGCCACATGATGCTTACTTTCGTGGGTATATTCTTGACACTTTTTCGTGCTATCCCTACATGACCCTAGCATGAATTACAGAGATGAATAGTAGTAATAAATAACCTTAAAACCCCATAACAAACATGGCTAGTAGTACAACGGTAGTCACCGGCATGCGACTCTACTACTAGTATACTCCCCCTCTCTGAAGAAATGTAAGACGTTTTGACATTTCGTTACGGAGGTAGCAGTATTTTTAAGAACAGAGAATATATGTTGATTTGCTTCCAACGTTCGTCTAGATGCAGAATGTTTTGCACTCGAGTAAAGTGTGAGCCTCCACATGCAATGCCCTTTTTTGACAGAGGACAGAGAAGATTTTTTGTCGAAAGAGACCACCTGTCCAACAGAATTGCCAGAAAAGACCTCCTCCGGATGAAATTGTCAAAAAAGACCCCCTCGGCCGTGGCGGCAGGAGCGGCAGGCGACACGTGGCACCTGCCGCCACACCCGGTGGCGGCAACACTATTTCACGTACTGTTCACACGGGGGGAACGATTTTCGAACGGCAGGACGGAAACGGGCGCGAGTGAACAGTGCTGCCGCCTACGGGTGTGGCGGCAGCACTGTTCATCACTGGTGAACAGTAATTTCGAAAAGTAAAAAAAAACAGAAAAATTCAAAAAAATCTAAAATTTTGCACCCACTTAGAACACTCGATCGTCTTTTATGCCAAAAAAATTTCAGATTATTTTGAATTTTTCTGTCATTTTTTTTACTTTTTCGAAAATACTGTTCACCAGTGATGAACAATGCTGCCACCACACCCGTAGGCGGCAGCACTGTTCACTCGCGACCGTTTTCGTTCTTCCGTGCGAAAATCGTCCCCCCCGTGTGAACAGTACGTGAACAGTGTTGCCGCCACCCGGTGTGGCGGCAGGTGCCACGTGTCGCCTGCCGCCACGGCCGAGGGGGTCTTTTTTGACAATTTCATCCAGAGGGGTCTTTTCTGGCAATTCTTTTGGGCAGGTGGTCTCTTTCGACAAAAAATCGACAGAGGAGTGTGCGCACAGTGCACATGCCACTGTGGCCTAGCTTAAGCTTATAATCAGCAGGTCGGGTCAGGTCAGGTCAGGTCAGATCGGCACCACCCGCCGGCCGATCAGCTCCGGTGAAACCACGACAAGTGGCAGCAGTACTATAGCTCGGAGGTTCCCAACGGGTGTATGCCGTAGCGGGCCAGATACTCCCTATACGACGGCGCCGGACCAGCAGCAGTAGGAGCAATCCTCTCTTCCCCTCTACGTGCCGTCGTAGCGCGGGGACGGCGATGATGGCGGGGAGGCGCACGCCGGCCGGCACGGGCGCCAGGCGCGCAGGCGCGGCGAGCGAAGAAGAAGAGGGGAAAAACCCGCCCACTTTTGACACTTACCACGCCTTGCTTTCGCCAACTTTTCGCTAATCAAATCACCGTTCCCGACACTCGTGCTCCATCCCTCCCTCCCCGGCGCCTCGTCGCCTTTTACCGTCCCCGTCGCGCCTCCCGACGACGCGCATGGGAGGGGAGGGGAGGCAAAAGAGAGCAGTTTGGCTGGGCTGGCTGACGCCTTTGATTATTCATTCCGGGCCGGGCGCCCGCTTTGGAATTGTTTCGCAGCTTTTTGGTTGCCCTGTCGGCGTGGTGGCCGGCCTCCCTCGTGCGCGCGCGTGCGTGCGCCCGTGCTCGCGTTGGGTAGGGGGAGGGGAGGACGCCGTGCGCGGGTTGTGCTCCTCTCGTTAGTAATAAATAAACTGTGCGGATTACTGCGCGGCGTATTAGCAGGGAATTACATTAGATTTACTCACTGCAAGCTGATCGCTGCCTGCTCTACGCTTTATCAACGGTCATCAGCAGAGCAGGGAGGCTCAGGTGATTCGAGCGGCGCTACTACTTGTAGTACCAGTACAAAACTCGAGCGGGATACAAATGGGGAGATTTTAGTAGATGGATTGTTGTATTGATGGATTGATCCCTGTATCATTAGGATTCCTTGCAGCTTTAGTGCTTTACTTGCTCGTGTTGTTTAATGTCGTAGATGAGATAGTTTAATTGGACAGTGTGAGGTATTAGAGGCTGACACGTACGTCAGGAGGCTCCTCCTCCCCGATCCAAAATGCCTCTCAAACCTCAAGGCAACATCACACTCTCCCTCTGTTTGTGTCGCCCGCGGTACAAAATTCTCCAAACACAAGATTAAGTTTGTGTCGGAAGTTATTGTCAAGGCATTTTAATTTGTTCAGTCATACGGTAGTGAAGTTTGAAAACACGGAGCACAAAAATATGGCATCAAGAAGCAACCACGTACTCTCCACTAATTAAACCCTTGAAAAAACAACGAAGCTTAGGCAAGACATGAAGTGGTGACTGTGTTTCTCTCTCTCTCTCTCTCTCTAAAAAATAATGAAACATCTGCACTTGTGCATGATAAAATGTAACTATTATTCCAAGGTTATTGGCGCCATAATCTCTAAATGTTGATCAACCTACAATCCATCTACACTCTGTGTATAGTGGATTCAAGTCCATTGGAAGTGACCGGTTTATCCGAGGCCCTTCACGTTGCAATCCCTATACACAGATCAACCTGGAATTACGATTGTGACTGGTAATTTCAACAAAGGATATAGGTCGATTACATTAAAATACCCCTCCGATCCATATTAATAACTGTCGCTGTTTCAACACAGTTTTCTGCTAAATCAGTAAACAATTAATATGGTTCAGAAAGAGTAACATATTTTGCTAGCCAAATCACATAAAACTTGTTGTCGGAATCTTGTAAAAGACCATGAGGTATTGAAGTCCAAACATTATATTTGTGTACGAGGAGTAATGCAAGTATCTCGAAAATATAGTAATTCCCTTGGAATGTAGCAATGTGTCACCATGATGATTCGGCTGGATTGGATCAAGATCTTGAACTGAAATGAGATCCTTTGACAGGTTGAATACATATATATATATATGAAAACCATACATTCATAGTTTCTACAAGCTTGCTTGTAGTACCTAATAGCTGTCATAAAACCCGAAATGTTTTAACAACAATCTACTTTTAATTGTGCAGTGTCATAAAATCTTCATGTAAACACCCAAACCGATATCCTAGCTAGCTTGATTACTATAAAATTAGGATAAACCTATACACTAGAAAAAACATTGTCTCAACACGTAAAAATGCTTTATGTTAGAAGACAATGATTTCTCACAATGCAATTATATTAGTAATAATGACTATATTGTTAGAGATCCACACACAATATGAACAACAAAGAAGAATCAACAGAAAGGAGACTCAATATTTAACATGAAAAACCCCTCAAATACGACGGAGAAAAATTCCGGGCGCCAGCCAACGAAACTTCACTATATTGGGAGAGGTTACAAACATCGGAGATTTACAATGATTATCTTATCCCGTGCGGGGGCTTACAAAGGATATATATTACGAAGATGACCTAGGTTGATATTGATCCACCATGAGGTGCACCCCCAGGCGTCAACTGCTAAAGGAGTGGTTGTGCCACGTAATCACATATAGTTAGAAATCTAGAAGTCATTCAGGTGCAAGAATCACTACGATGGCTGAACCGAAAGCGACGTTGCTGGAGATCGTGAACCTCGTCGTTCCATTCTTAGAAATCGGAGGTTTTCTTTTTTCTTGCTGTCACTTCGAGGACTGCATCTTACGTGTTGTTTGTGCTCTTTGTTTTTCTGCCCTGTGTGGCTGTGAAGTTCTTGGATAGCAAAGTTGAAGTTTAGCTGTAGTTCCAAAAAACGTTTAGTTGTAGTTTCTTTGGGATTTGCTGGTGGCTGGTTATACCACTTGTTGTGCTTTGGAGCCGTGCCACAGTTTAGTTGTAGTCTCTTTGTGTTGTTGCTGGTGGGTGTATGTACCAATGGTTGTGCACTATAGGAAAACAAAATTGTTGCCTTGTGTTCAGTCATAAACCCAGTGCAGTTTATCGGCCACACAACTTATAGACGGTGTACGCCGAGCGCAAACACTAAAACCGATGGCAAAAGATTCGTTCTCGGCGAATAAGCCTTCCGGCGACGGGTCTCCGCCCACTTTGTCAGAAGTTAGCTTTTATACTTTATATAAATTTGGATCATAACATAACATATATCCCCTTTTTTCATCAGGAAGTAGTAAAATTATGGCCGACTATTTTCCTTCATAACATTCTCTTTGTACTGCCTCCTTGATTTTTCCGTGAAACCCAACTAAAATAAACCTTTTCATCAACATAGGGATTAGATCCACATGACTGCAGTTTTTTTGTTAGCGTATAATTAGAAAGTCAACTTAAGAACAAGATAATGGGCCGACTAGAGAAAATATGCATGTATAAATTGTACATGGGAGAGAAGATTAACGAACAATGGCAATGCATTCCTTTCCTACCAAAAGGTGTTATTTGATGACATATAGAAAAAAAGTTGTGCTTTGGGATGGCTTCTGCGGAGAGGTGAACTTCCTGCAAAATAAAATAAAATAGAGAGGTGAACTTGGAAGCTTCCAATATAAATTTGGGTCTTTGCTTTCTTATATCGAACAATTTTATGTTCAAATGAATAATTACCATTCTTTATCTCGCTCCGTATGGAACCTGCACACTCATAGTTATACTCACTTTTTGTATTAAAAAAATTAGTTTTTAATAATACGAATTTTTAACTAGATTTCCATATTTCACATTTATCATTTCCCTTTCACCCCTTCTTATATCTAGGAGGCAATTACGACTTATTGCAGGCAGTTGATTATTTCCATTTCACACCATTCTCTTTTTATCATCCCTACAATCCTTGCGTGAAGTCACATACAACATACTCCCTCCGTTCCAAATTAGTTGACTTGAATTTTTCTAAATACGGATGTATCTATACTTGTTTAGTGTCTAGATACATCCGTGTCTAGATAAATATGGGTCAAGTAATTTGGAACGGAGGGAGTACCTTTTATTATCAGCAGAGGGAGTATAATATAGATACAAACAACGATATCTACGTTGGGAGAGAAGGACCAACCAACTTTAACAAAGATTACCGGTTAAACTTCAATAGCAATAGTTCTCTCAGGCTAGATCTACACTAAAAAAAGCTCTCTGGAAACCCTAGCTATCACAAAGCCCTCATCCACGCTGACTGATTCCTTCAGTCTCCATCCTATGGCGATTGGTTTTGACATCAGGAGGCGGCGAAGACAATGGATCTTTCTGCTTGTGAGGAGTCTTGGTACATTTTGTTATGTTTTTGATGTCCTCCTGTCATTCGTCTGGGCGACGACAACGCATTGAAATAAGTATACCCAACCTCGTCCATGTCATAGAGGTGTTGGTTATGGCGTTGACGCAGAGCACATGAGGTTTTCTCTCTCCAAAATTCACCCTCGCGGTTATGAGGGAGAGTCGTCGACCACAATGTTCTCGCCTCAGTTCTCGGTGGCATCAGTGGTCTCGTCAATAAGATCCCATGACGATGTTTTTGCCATCAACGTGGGGTTGGGTCTCATAGTCCGTCTTTCTCCTCCTTCTCCCACACGACGGTTCGTGCTTTAGATCATCTTCGTTCATGTCTCATGTCACCGTCGGACAACTTCCCGGCCATAGCTATGACTCCCTTACACTGGCGACACGGAGCGGGCGTGGCTCCGAGCTAAGCTCATGGTGCGCCATCGGTTTGTGCAGGTCAGAGACATCATCGACTAATCCCCCTTCGATCCGTTTGTACATTTTTTTCCAAAGGATGTTCTTGTAAGGCTCAAAAAATTGCATCCCCATTTTTCTGAAATTGTACTGTATCACACAATTTTAGTAGTGCAATTTGCAGGAGTATAAAAATTTGAAGTTGCTTTTTGGTATTTCCTCAATCCCCATTTCCGCTGCCCCTTTCTCTCTCCTTCCCGGTGTGGGGCTGCGTGACCGTTCACTGTTGAACGCCCACATGATGTGTATAAATAATCCCCCGCACATATGCCCCCTCCCCCTCCCCTCATTGGCTCCCCCGCCTGCCTCCCCCCGATCGCCACACTCCCCGACCCCGCCGCGCGGCCACCGCGCCCGCGCCATAAATCAAGCTACCGCTGCTTCACTTGAACAACGCCGCACCTCACCTCACCGCACCGCACACCTCCCCTGCCGCGCCGCCGTGACAGCGTAGGAAGGAAGAGCGAGCTAGCGAGCGTTTGTTGGCGCAGCGGCGGCGGCCGGCACGGCAAGATGATCACGGGCACGGACTTCTACCACGTCATGACGGCGATGGTGCCGCTGTACGTGGCCATGATGCTCGCGTACGGCTCCGTCAAGTGGTGGCGCATCTTCACGCCGGACCAGTGCTCCGGGATCAACCGCTTCGTGGCGCTCTTCGCCGTGCCGCTGCTCTCCTTCCACTTCATCTCCACCAACAACCCCTACACCATGAACCTCCGCTTCATCGCCGCCGACACGCTGCAGAAGCTCATCGTGCTCGCGCTCCTCACCCTCTGGAGCCACCTCTCCCGCAACGGCTCCCTCGAGTGGACCATCACGCTCTTCTCCCTCTCCACGCTGCCCAACACCCTCGTCATGGGCATCCCGCTCCTCAAGGGCATGTACGGCGACGAGTCCGGCAGCCTCATGGTGCAGATCGTGGTGCTGCAGTGCATCATCTGGTACACGCTCATGCTCTTCATGTTCGAGTACCGCGGCGCCAGGATCCTCATCACGGAGCAGTTCCCCGACACCGCCGGCGCCATCGCCTCCATCGCCGTCGACCCCGACGTCATGTCGCTCGACGGCAGGAGGGACATGATCGAGACGGAGGCGGAGGTCAAGGAGGACGGCAAGATTCACGTCACCGTGCGTCGCTCCAACGCCTCCCGCTCCGATATCTACTCGCGCCGCTCCATGGGGTTCTCCAGCACCACGCCGCGCCCCAGCAACCTCACCAACGCCGAGATCTACTCGCTGCAGTCGTCGCGGAACCCCACGCCCCGGGGCTCCAGCTTCAACCACACCGACTTCTACTCCATGGTGGGCCGCAGCTCAAACTTCGCCGCCGGCGACGCGTTCGGCCCGGTGGTGCGCACCGGGGCCACGCCGCGCCCGTCCAACTACGAGGAGGACAAGGCCGGCAGCAACAACAACAACAGCAAGTACGGGCAGTACCCGGCGCCCAACCCCGCGATGGCGGCGCCGCAGAAGCCGGCCAAGAAGGCGGCCAACGGGCAGGCCAAGGGCGAGGACGGCAAGGACCTGCACATGTTCGTGTGGAGCTCCAGCGCGTCGCCCGTGTCCGACGTGTTCGGCAACGGCACAGAGGCGTACAACGACGCCGCCGCCAAGGACGTTCGCGTGGCCGCCGCCTCGCCGCGCAAAGGTTCCATTCCATTCGACTGTCCTAGCCATTCTCGGCAAGTTAATTAGTGCCCGCGCTAATCAATCTGCTCTGTTATTGGTAACTGATCAATCAATCACAGCGGACGGCGTGGAGCGTGATGAGTTCAGCTTCGGGAACAAGGAGAGGGACGCGGAGGCCGGCGACGAGAAGGCCGCGGCGGAGCAGGGCACCGCGGGCCTGGTCGCGGCGCCCACGGTGATGCCGCCGACCAGCGTGATGACCCGCCTCATCCTCATCATGGTGTGGCGCAAGCTCATCCGCAACCCCAACACCTACTCCAGCCTCATCGGCCTCATCTGGTCCCTCGTCTGCTTCCGGTAATCACTCACTCACTCCGCCCCCATCGTCCGCCGGCTAGGTTAATGAACGCATCCGTCAGTTACCGAGCAGTTAATTGACCCGTTACACATGCATGCAGGTGGAACTTCGTGATGCCGGCGATCATCATGAAGTCCATCGCCATCCTGTCCGACGCCGGCCTCGGCATGGCCATGTTCAGCCTCGGTGCGCCCATCCTCTGCTCCTCCGCATCTTCATGCATGCATGCATGCCAACCGTGGTTCATTTCATTCTTTTTGAAGTGGTGCTGACATTTGCATGTGGCGCATGCATGCAGGGCTGTTCATGGCGCTGCAGCCGCGGATCATCGCGTGCGGGAACAAGCGGGCGACGTTCGCCATGGCCGTGCGGTTTCTGACGGGCCCGGCCGTCATGGCCGCCGCCTCCATCGCCGTCGGCCTCCGCGGCACCCTCCTCCACATCGCCATCGTGCAGGTACGACCAGAGACGACACCCGACCAACCAAACCAACCGAGCCGAGCACACACAGTACAGCACAGGCTTGCACACTGACAAGAAGCGCCTTTCGATGAAAAAAGAAAGGGGAACACCGGTCAAGTGGCCGGCCGGCCGGGCACGCCGATACGACGCCATGAACGCATGCACTCCGCCCTGTTCCCTGCGCCGGGAAAGCGCGGCAAACGCCCGCTTTCGCTTTACACTTTCGCACGCACGATGCACAGCTTGGTTCTTGTTTGTTTGTTTAAGCTGCTGGTTCGTTTTCTTTTCGCAGGCAGCGCTGCCCCAGGGCATTGTCCCCTTCGTCTTCGCCAAGGAGTACAGCGTGCACCCCGACATCCTCAGCACGGCGTAAGTGCATGCAGCCAGCCCACGTACTACTAGTTAAAACCATGAAATCTGGCAGCGGGCGTGGGCGGAGATTCTCCACGCCTGCGTGCATTTGCTCTTGTCTCACCCGGCGTTCTCTTGTGCATGCAGTGTCATCTTCGGCATGCTCATCGCGCTGCCCATCACGCTGGTCTACTACATCCTGCTGGGGCTGTGAGCTAACGGAGACACGGCCGGGCTGCAACCATGCCGGCGTGGCGTAGGAGACAGACGGACAGCGGAGGGGACAAGGGAGCTGCAGCGGCTCCATGCGCCTGCCGGGGACATGATGCGTGCTCCTGCATGCATGCGGGAGGCTAATTACTAGTAGGATTCTTAATTAGGTATAGGGGATCAGATGGGGTGAGGGGAGGAAAGTTTAGGGCAAGAGTTTCAGTCGTTGGTAAATTAAAGGGCCGCCAAAATCAAAGGCTGGGGACGCAGAGGATCAATCCGGTTTGGGGTTTTAGAAGATGTATGTACTCCATGTGTGTGTTGGCAGAGGTTTCTTTCGCTGGAGGGAGGATGGCTGGGCTGGGGGTTGGCCTTGTAAAATGGATGTCAATTTGATGAAAATTAATGCTAGAGCTCTTGTTCACCTTATTACTACTCCATCAATCTAAATATTATGCTACTTGGCAAGGCAGATGCTTGTTTCAGCGTCTAGTCGTGCCTTCAATAATGCAATTTTTCCCCTTGTGAATTGGGGCTGTAATGTTTTATGAACTCTTCTTTTAGGAGAAGATGATAATGCATCATGAGCAGAACATCCTTCTCAATGTGTTGGCTATTGATGATGTTCCTAGCTCGGACCAATTTGGTACCAAAGGTTCACGCATCAACATCTTGCTAACCGAAATACCAATCGCTCAATAATTAAGTTCATTGTCTCTAAGCATAATTTGGACTTACACAATTGAATCTGGATATTTATTTCTTCTGTGGCAGAGTACCTAAATCTCAAGCCGCTTAAATGTTTAAAAGGGAATATATTATGTTAAAATTCCACATTATTGTAATAAGGAGGTGTAGATGGAACTTCTTGAATGTTTGTCTAATGTGGTCGTTCTGACGCCTTAATTAGATTCTTGTTGGATTATATATTATATTATGTAAACTAAATTAGTTGAAAAATGTATCATCCAGCTAGTCACTACCTTATTTTAGGATTGCATTACATTCACCTCATGATTGCTCAGACGCATTTAGACTCATGCATAAACTAAAGCAATTTAATATAATAAGAAATGACCGGCATACATATCCATATAATCGTAAAAGAATGTGGCCATAAAACATTGAGTGGAAAAAACAATTATTTTGCCGAAAAAAGGTCATACCATCCGCAACCATGGTTTTCTCAAAACATTAACACACATTGTCTAAACTGGCATGCTAAGGGCCTCTATGATTCAGGGCTTCTTTGGATTGAAGGAATTTCATAGGAATTTGGAGGATTCCAGTCCATAGGATTTTTTCATAGGGAAGCCCTTTGGATCATAGGATTGAGATTACCAAGGGCTCCTTTGATACAAAGGAATTTTAGAGGATTTGGATTCTTAGAATTTTTTCCTACGATGGTCGTTTGATTCGTAGGATTGAAATCCTTTGGAATTTTTCCATAGGATTCATTTGTACTACATTTTGGAGGAAAATTTCCATAAACTCAAACCTCTTTGTAGATTTACTTTGTTTTTCCTGTGCTATCAAACACACTTCCAAATCTTGTAGGGTACAAAAGGCATGGCACTCTATTCCTTCGTTTTTCCTATTTCTGTATTTTGAGAATCCCACAGATCAAAGAGGCCCCGAATTCCTATGAAACCCATTCCTGTGCTACTCATTCCATAGGAATCTAAAACCTCATTTTAATTTTCCTTTGAGAAGTCCAATGCACTTAGTACACTCTATTTCTCTCTACCCTCTCTGCTCAATCCTCTAAATCCCCGTGCCTGTTTCCGTGCACCATCCAAAGGCCCCTATTTCACAAGTCACGTGTTTTGTAATCATGTAGGACTTTCACTTTAAGCGACATCCAAATTCTGTATTTTTTCTATTCCTATGTTTTCAAAATCATGCAAGCCAAAGTTTTTTCGAAGGATTGTTTACCTTTAGGACCACAATCTACTTCAACCTTGTCTAAGATTACTTTGCAATAAATTTTATAGAATGATATTCCACCGGCTCTAACATTTAGAATGATGGAGCCCTCTCTTCTTCCCTTGGACTTGTCCTTTCCTCTATGGTGGTGATGGAGCAGCAATGGAGATGGAGATGGACGTGTTGGGGATGAATGGCGTGGTGTAGACGGCGGCTAGGGTTGTAGATGATATATAAGGTGCTTTTTTAGTGCCGATGTCAAAACCGGCAGACCTCGGGTAGTGTGGCCCGAGCTATGAGATCGGATCGATGGGTAATAGGAAACAAGGGACACAGCGTTTACCCAGGTTCGGGCCCTCTTGAGAAGGTAAAACCCTACGTCCTGCTCTTGCTTATATTGTGGATGTACCAAAGTACAGAGCTGATCTACCTTGAGATCGTAAGTTGTGGACTAAACCCTAAGGCTAATGATGATGATAATCGATGTCCTCCTACAGGCTAAAACCCTCCGGTTTATATAGGCACTGTGGGTATCTAGGGTTACACATGATCGGTTGCCATCTAGGGGTTACATGCCGAACTTAATAGATATCCTTGGAATACACGTCATGTCCTTGATAGAGCCCGATATGATTACGCCACGGGTTCGAGGCCTCCGGAGTCCCTACTCATCAATGGGCTATCAGTCCGGCCCACGGACTAGACCATATAGGCCAGGACCCCCCCCCCTAGTATAGGACACCGTCAGTAGCCCCTGAACTTGTCTTCGACTTAGCAGGCAAGTTCCTCTCAACGCTCCGGGCTAAGCACCCGCACAAAGCTTGTAGATCCCCAAGCGGCTAGTATAGTCCTCCTAACAGGAGATAAGGCCAGTCGACCATGTGTCCCCGAAATGCATCTTCATTTGTCTGAAGTGCGTAGCTTGCTTAGTCTCGAAGACCAGAAGCGCAGGTGTGTTCGGCGGTCAATTACTGACAACTTCTTCTGAAGCATCACCACCTATGACATCATATATGTCAGTTATTGCTTATTCGAATAGCGGTTCGAGGTAGCCCTCTTATTGGCACGTCTTATCAAAACAGAGATCGTGCCCCGCATTTTGGGGGATATCATCAATCAATTGGTTCACCAATGCTGCCATAACAACATGATCAACCGAAACATGACGATTTTTACGGCGCAATAGAGGGGGCACCTCATCTTTTTTACTGACTTATAAAGAGTAGGGGGCAACGAATCTTCTTCCTTACGCTCTCATTCTGCTCCAACGCCCAAATCTCCAAAGCTCCTGCACCCCCAATCCCATTCCCAGGCCTAAAGCCATCTCAAGCTTCTGCATCTCGTGCCCATGGCCGATGCGGATCTGAAGGGCAGGTGGGTGGTCTCCAAAGTCACCGACGCCACCATCAGTGAGCTCCAGGCGGCGGGATACCTTCCTGCTGATGTCGCCTGCAGGGCTCCAGAGCCCAACCAATGCGTCCCCACTCCCCAGGCCAGGGAGCGGGGCATCTTCATCCCCCACCTCGTCCGTGGTCTGGGGTTCCCCCTGCACCCTTTCGTGCGGGCTAGATTTTTCACATTCTAGCCCCGAATTCCATCATGCACCTCACCACCTTCATCATAGTCCGCCAGGCGTTCCTGCGCGTGGAACCGCACTTCGGCCTGTGGCTAAAGATGTTTTGCGTCAAGCCGAAGACTGGCGGCGCCGAGTTCGCCAAGTGTGGGGGCGCAATGATCAGCAGGCTCCAGAAGCCGGAGTGGCTGGAAGGCACCTTCGTCGAGACCGTGAAGATCTGGTAGTGCGAGTGGTTCTACCTCACTGAGCCCCTCACTGCGGGCCAGGCTGCGGCCTCCGCCTTCACAGGTACGCCTCCAAGGAAGCTCATGTCCTGGCAGAGGCAGGGCTTGGGGTGGGGCAATCCGGATGAAGACACCTCTCTCCAGGAGAGGATCCGGGCCCTAAAAAAATTTCAAGTTGGTGGATGTGGTGGCCGTAATGTTGCATCGTCGCATCCTTCCACTACAACTTCGGGCTAGCCCCATGTGGCTCCACAAGCCCGAAGATGTACCAACACCGCGAAACTTCTTCCGTGCCACTATAGACGGTATGTGGACGAATCTCTTCAAGCCGTCCTAGAACGAGTTCCCCGAAGATGGGCCAGATCACGAATACACCACCGCACACAGCCCCTCCGAGGTAACAATCATCACATATGTTTGTCAATGACTCCCCGTTTTGTATTTGTCCAAACTCACCCCTTGTTTATAGAAATGTGTGTCCAAGGCCACGCTCGTCAAGTGCCCGGTGCCATTTCCCGAAGACAACAGGACCCCCGAACTCTAAGCCCTCTTGGCCGTGGTGCCCCCAATGGCCCCGGGCAAGGCAAAGAAGGAGCTGAAGAAGAAGAGGGGAGGTCTTCAGATCCGAGATCCCTCAGACGCTAAGTCCGAGGACATTCAAGCTCTTTCCTCTAACAAGGAGGAAGGAGAGGGAGAAGGAGAGGAGGGGGGGGGGGGAAGGCGCTTCTCCCCAGAAGAGGAAAAGGGCGGTGTCCGAAGATGTCGCGGGGGCCAATGCCCCCCGAACCCGAAGGCGCCTCGTGAAGGCCGCCGACGCCCTGCCCCGCAAGGCCCCTGCCGTGGCCAAGGTCGTCCTTTCTGATTCGGACGATGACCTCATCAGGCCGCGCAGGGAGAGACCACCGCCGAGGAGGTATGTCCCTTGTATTTTTTATTTCCAAACGCGTTTCGTGTGCACTAGTTCCTCTCTCCCACCAATCTAATTGGTCATTTGTCTTTCACAGCCCGCAGTGCTCCCGTATCAGCAACAAGGATTCATCGAGCGGGCTTCCTCCGCCCAGTGCGCCGGAGGAGCCTCTCCACCCCTATCCTGCCCACGACGGGCTGGGGGAGGCACACTTCCCCCAGCAACGACACCCTACTTTTGGTCACTAAGGGGGGGGGGGGGGTGGGGGTGGCGCTAACGTCCCTATGGCCGAGGTGGGGACCTCGGCCTTTAAAGACCCACTGGGGAAGGACCCCTTCACCGAGGAAGAGGAAAAGCTAGACCAGCCGGTGACCTCGGCCCCCGTTGACCTAGCACCACTTCGGCATTCGATGACAGCGCCAGCTCCTCTTACAGTGGGGAGGGCCGAGGTGACCCGTCCACCCTTACCTGCTGAAAGCCAGGCATCCCTGGGGTGGCCCGAAGAGATGGAGGCGTCCTTGACAGGCTCCTCCATCGTCGCTGAGCACCGCATCCTTCTAGGCGCGTGATGACCCACAAGTATAGGGGATCTATCATAGTCCTTTTGATAAGTAAGAGTGTCGAATCCATCGAGGAGTAGAAGGAAATGACAAGCGGTTTTCAGCAAGGTATTTTCTGCAAGCACTGAAATTATCGGTAACAGATAGTTTTGTGATAAGATAATTCGTAACGGGTAACAAGTGACAAGTGTAACAAAGGTGCAGCAAGGAGGGCCAATCCTTTTTGTAGCAAAGGATACACCTGGATGAACTCTTATATAAAGCAAAGCGCTCCCGAGGACACATGGGAATTATGGTCAAGTTAGTTTTCATCATGCTCATATGATTCGCGTTCGTTACTTTGATAATTTGATATGTGGGTGGACCGGTGCTTGGGTGCTATCCTTACTTGGACAAGACTCCCACTTATGATTAACCCCTCTCTCAAGCATCCGCAACTATGAAAGAAAAATTAAGATAAATCTAACCATAGCATGAAACATGTGGATCCAAATCAGCCCCTTACGAAGCAACGCATAAACTAGGGTTTAAGCTTCTGGCACTCTAGCAACCCATCATCTACTTATTACTTTCCAATGCCTTCCCCTAGGCCCAGATCATGGTGAAGTGTCATGTAGTCGACGTTCACATAACACCACTAGAGGATAGACAACATACATCTCATCAAAATATCGAACGAATACCAAATTCACATGATTACTTATAACAAGACTTCTCCCATGTCCTCAGGAACAAACGTAACTACTCACAAAGCATGTTCATGTTCAAGATTAGAGGGGTATTGAATATCATTAAGGATATGAACATATGATCTTCCACCGAATAAACCAACTAGCATCAACTACAATGAGTAATCAACACTACAAGCAACCCACAAGTACCAATCTGAGGTTTTGGGACAAAGATTGGATACAAGAGATGAACTAGGGTTTGAGAGGAGATGGTGCTGGTGAAGATGTTGATGGAGATTGACCCCCTCTCGATGAGAGGATCGTTGGTGATGACGATGGCTTCGATTTTCCCCTCTCGGAGGGAAGTTTCCCCGAAAGAATAGCTCCGATGGAGCCCTAGATTGCTTCTGCCCAGGTTTCGCCTCGAGACGGCGGCGCTTCATCCCGAAAGCTTCCTTATGATTTTTTCCAGGTCAAAAGACTCCATATAGCAGAAGATGGGCACCGGAGACCTGCCAGGGGGCCCACAAGCCCTGGGGGTAGGGCGCGCCCCCAGGCTTGTGGCCACCTGGTGGGTCCCCTCTGGTATTTTCTTCGCCCAATAATTTTTATATATTCCAAAATAATTCTCCGTAAATTTTCAGGACTTTTGGAGTTGTGCATAATAGGTCTCTCAGATTTGCTTCTTTTCGGTCCAGAATTCCAGCTGCCGGCATTCTCCCTCTTTGTGTAAACCATGTAAAATAAGAGAGAAAAGGCACACGTATTGTACCATAATGTGTAATAACAACCCATAATGCAATAAATATCAACATAAAAGCATGATGCAAAATGGACGTATCAACTCCCCCAAGCTTAGACCTCGCCTGTCCTCAAGTGAAAGCCGAAATCGATAATCATGTCCACATGTTTAGAGATAGAGGCATCGATAAAATAAAATACGGACATGAGGGCATCATGATCATCTTTAGAACAACAACATATATTGTCATATAATTTCTTATGCTAAAGTAACAATTCATTCACAAGGTAAAGTATGAATCAAAAACTTTATTGGAAATCAACAAACTATGATCTTGGTCATTGAAACAATTGCAATTTATCATAACATCGGAAAGAGTCAATGTAAGAGCTTTTATTTATCAAGTGCACATACTCAACCATCATTTAATCTTTCATAATTGCTAACACTCACGTGATACTTATGAGATCAAAGTTTCAATCAAACACACAAGAAGATAGGGGCTTATAGTTTCGCCTCCCAACCATTTACCTCAAGGGTAACGTCAACAATAATAGTTTATGAATATCTACATCCGAGTGGATATATATATCTGGATCTTCCCCAACATATAATGCTTGCCAAAAAGAAAAAGTATAAAAAGGAGAGGTGATGATCACCATTACTCTTGTATAAAGGTAGGAAGTAAAATAAAAGATAGGCCCTTCGTAGAGGGAAGCAGAGGTTGTCATGCGCTTTTATGGTTGGATGCACAAAATCTTAATGCAAAAGAACGTCACTTTATTTTGCCACTTGTGATAAAGAACTTTATTATGCAGTCTGTCACTTTTATTTCTTCCATATCACAAGTTCGTATAAAGCTTATTTTCCTCACACTAAAAGATCATGCATATTTAGAGAGCAATTTTTATTACTTGCACCGATGACAACTTACTTGAAGGATCTTACTCATAGGTAGGTATGGTGGACTCTCATGGCAAAACTGGGTTAAGGGATTTTGGATGCACAAGTAGTATCTCTACTTGGTGCAAAAGATTTGGCTAGCATAGGATGAGAAGTAAGCTCAACATGTTGGAGGATCCATGACAATATAACTTCTATTCAGATATAAGAAAACATAACCCATTATGTTGTCTTCCTTGTCCAACATCAACTTATTAGGAGGGGGACACCCTGCTTGATGCTTCTTGTATGTCTCTTATCTCATCTAGCGCGAGCGGTGACACAGGTAGGTGAAAGGTTTCATGCAGATCGGTGGATGCCAAGAAGTCTGCGACTGATATGTCCTCTTGCATGGCAAATGAGAATGCATGTGGGTGTGAGTTCTCTAATACGTCTTGTAACCATAAGTCCTTCCAGAACAAAGTAGTTTTGCCGTCCACCACTTGTACCCAAGATATCGCTCTAAAGATTGGTGATAGTTTCAGGATGTCGCGCCACCAAAAGGATCCGATCGGGTCCACAACATGTGGAATTTTGTCTATGTAGTGGTTGTCCCAAATCAGGTGAACCCAGGGCACATCTTTTTTGTTAAAAAACTTGTGTAGAAACTTTAATAAGAGGGCCTCGTTGTGAATTTTTAGATTGATCATGCTCAATCCACCTTTTTTCTTGGGCCGGCAGACCATGTCCCAAGCGGCAAGAAAGTTGCATTTATCCCCTTGCTCAGTTTTCTTAGTCCAAAGGCATCTGCGTCTAATTTTGTCCAGTATCTCAATGAGCTTGGGGGGGGGGGGATTTGAGAGTGCACACGACAAAAACGGGAAGGGAGGTGACCGTGACATTCAACCACCAGAGCTTGCCACCGTATGACATCATGGCAATTGTTGAGGTAAGCCGTCGCTCCATCTTGCAAACTAAAGGCATGAGATCTTGAACGGATGGTCTAGATGTGCCAAGTGGGAGACCGAGGTAAGTAAAAGGCATCATGCCAATAGTGCAACCAAAAACCCTGGCTAAACCGTCAGTAGAAACTGAGTCAAGATTGATCGGGATCAATGTGGACTTGTGAAAGTTGATTTTGAGGCCAATGGAGGTTGCATAATCTAACAGTATTTGCTTGACCAGAGATGCTTGACGGATACAGGCAGGTAGGACCAGCAGGGTATCGTCCGCGTATTGGATAACTGGGTAATCTGTCTGTCCATTACACGGGAAGGGAAGATCAATTTTGCCCTGTCAGAATGCATCATTGATTGCAGCTTGAAGAAGGTCCGCGATGAGGACAATAATGAGGGGGGACAAAGGATCGCCCTGCCTAACACCACAGTGACATTGGAACTGTTGACCGGGGACCCCATTAAGAAGCACAGAGGAGCGTCCAGAAGAGAAAAGACACTTGATCCAAGATATCCATCTGTCGTTAAATCCCATGTGGCGCATGATATTGATCATTGGTTCATGGGCTATCGTGTCAAAGGCTTTAGCAAAGTTAAGTTTGAGCAATATGTTCTCTCTGCCTGAGGCTTGATATTGATGGATATAGTGATATGCCCACGCTTGGCAATCTTGGATAGTTCTTCCTTTGATAAATCCGTATTGGTTTCAATGTATCAGTGCCAAAATAGAGCCTTGTAGTCTGTCAGCTAGCAGTTTCGTAAGCAGTTTAAGGCAGTAGTTTAGCAAGGTGATAGGTCTGTAATAATTCACCGATTCGGGGGAGTTAACCTTGGGGATGAGAGTAATGAGTCCATCATTGATGCTGGTGATGTCTAGATTACCTTCGTAGAATTGGGACCATAAAGCGTAGAAGTCATGTTTGATAATGGGCCAGCAAGCTTTGAGGAATGCCCCACTGAATCCATCCGGGCTAGGAGCACGGTCGGAAGGCATCTCCTTGACCACACCATCAATTTCACTGTGAGTGAATGGTTTAGTCAGGTGATCAAGGTTGTCTGCACGTTTGATGAGGGCAGGCAGCTCAAACTTCATTTCAGACTGTGATGCAGTGCCGAGGTGATTCTTGTATGTGAGATACAGTAGGGCTTCTTTGCCAGGGTGATCATCAATTAGTGCATCATCCTCATCCCGAAATCTTGCTATATTATTCTTACGGTACCATTCTGTGGAAATTGCTTGAAAGAATTTCGTGTTCTCATCTCCGAATTTGATCCACCGTATCGTACATCTTTTTTTTCCAATAGAGCTTCTGGTATTTGAGGAGTCTAGTCAGGTGTGCTTTGAGAATATTCCTGAAGTTTGTCTCTGGCGTTGTTAGGTTTCTTTTGTTTTCAAGCTCATCTAAGTCCGCAAGAACTGCATTACAATTTGTAATGGCGATAGAAAGACGAGAGATGTTCTTACTCCAGATTTTCAGGGCGTGTCTAAGGGCTGACTGATGTTTGGCATTATATCTGGGGAGCAGCTGACTTCAGATCAAAAGACTACTATAACCACTACTTCCATGACGCGTTGACCAGTCCTATATTTGAACACCTCTGGAGATCGAAATGCACCATGAAGATACAGGTTTTTGGCTGGTTGTTATTCCATGACAGGCTCAACACACGCAACATGCTGAAGCGCAGACACTACAATATAGGGGATGACTTTGACTGCCTCCTATGTGGGCTCCACATTGAAGAAACTGTGGATCATATGATCTTCACTTGCCAGTTCAGCCAGAGCTGTTGGACTAAACTCCGCATTGTCTGGCCTCCCTTTGATCATAGACTGACAATTCTCCAGACAACGCGTGACAATTGGCACAACCCCTTCTTCATAGAGATCTTCTTGGCAGCTGCTTGGAGTCTGTGGAAGGAAAGGAACAACAAACATTTCAGAGGACTAAACCCCCATGTTGGATCCTGGCTTAAACGCTTTAAGGACGATCTCAGTCAGCTTCAACATAGGGTCAAAGAAGCCCACAAGGCTGCCCTGATTTCCTTTTGTAACACTCTTACTTGAACACACATACATCGTTTTGTTTTCCTACTCTAGCTGTTGTAACCACCCCTGGTAGTTCTCTAGAGGGGTGGGAGACCTAATGTACATCACATATGTCTATGTAAACCCCCCATTTATATAGATATAAAATCACAGTAGGAGTTCTCTCCTACTGTCAATTCTCTAAATAAAATCAACTTATTAGCATATAATGTTTTAATGAGTGCTCACAATCACAAAAGATGTCCAAGATAGTGTATTTATATGTGAGACCTCTCTTTCTTTATTACTTCCTATTAATTGCAACAATGACCAAAACTATGTTTGTCGACTCCCAACAAGTTTCATGCGACATACTTCTTATATGTGAAGTCATCACTTCCCATAAGATTATTATATAATCTTTTTATTTCTTTTATCTCTATCCCCCTTTTTCTCAAGATCAAAGTAAGAAAGTAAAGCCCTCAACTCAAAACTAATCTTTATTATATAACTCTCGGACTCGATTACATAGAGGGAACACAAAGCAAAACTCAAAACTAGACCATACTAAAAACTTTATTCTACTAAACCAAGGATATAATCAAAAGGATCGAACTAAGAAAAACGATAAAGGTAAAGATGTGATGGTGATACGATACCGGGGCACCTCCTCCAAGCTTGGCACAAGCCAAGGGGAGTGCCCATACCCATGTACTCAAGTTTCCTTCTTCGGAGGTGGTGATGATGGAGTTGTAGCATTCTTCTTCTCCAGCTTGCGTCCGAGGCTAAAATTTTCCTCCCTTAGATCATCATTCTCGAGCTCCATCTTCAATATCTTTTTGCACAAGGCCGCCTTGCTATCCTGCAGAAAACGGGGTGGGATAGATTGGACCTTAGGAAGGCTTGACTTCTTAAATTCCATGTGCATATCTCCAGGTTGAGGTAGTGGATCTTCATCTTCATCAGAGCTCTCGTTCCTTGTTTTCTCCATGTTGAAATCTTGCTCCTCCTTCGGGTCGGAATCTTGCTCTTCCTCCGAGGACCATAGGTAAGGGTAAATTTCCCCAAAGATCTTTGGATCCGCAATATAATGGGAAACATAGCTCTCTCCATCTGAATCTTGCGAAGATATCTTGCTCTAAATCTGCTGCAGAAATAGCTCGAAACAAGAACAGAGGATATTGCCGTGGTGCGGTGTTCAAAACCTTCGAGAGATTATATAATGAATTTTTACCGTGCAAAAGAAGTATTCTGGGAGAAAACAGAGTCCGGAGGGCACACGAGGTGGCCACAAGCCAGGGAGGCGCGCCCCCACGGCTTGTCGCCTCCTCATGCACTTTTCGGACTACTTCTTATTCTTCTAATTTTTTAAATATTCCAAAACGGAGTAAAATTGCTTTTGGGAAAGTTTTGGAGTCGGTTTACTTACTGTATCACATACCTATTCCTTTTCGGAGGTCTAGAACATTCTGGTAGGTTTCCCTTATGTACTCCTCCGGTGTTATGGTATTAATAATATTGGTTTCAACATTTATGGGAGTACCTGAGATATAATGTTTGATTCTTTGCCCGTTTACCACCTTCGGGTTATTGCCCTCGGCGTTGTTGATCTTGATGGCACCGGAACGATAAACTTCCTCGATAAGGTAAGGCCCTTCCCATTTAGAGAGAAGTTTTCCTGCAAAAAATCTTAAACGAGAATTGTATAGCAAGACATGGTCACCTACATTGAATTCACGCTTTTGTATCCTTTTGTCAAGCCATCTTGTAACTTTGTCTTTAAACAGTTTGGCATTCTCATAGGCTTGGGTTCTCCATTCATCAAGTGAGCTAATGTCAAATAACCTCTTCTCACCAGCAAGTTTGAAATCATAGTTGAGCTCTTTAATTGCCCAATAAGCTTTATGTTCTAATTCAAGAGGTAAGTGACATGCCTTTCCATAAACCATTTTATATGGAGACATACCCATACGATTCTTATAAGCAGTTCTATAAGCCCATAATGCATCATCAAGTTTCTTAGACCAGGTCTTTCTAGATCTATTAACAGTCTTTTGCAAGATCAATTTTATTTCTCGGTTACTCAATTCTACTTGACCGCTAGAATGAGGGTGATATGGAGATGCGATTCTATGGTTAACATCATATTTAGCAAGCAATTTACGGAAAGCACCATGAATAAAATGTGAACCACCATCAGTCATTAAATATCCAGGGACTCCAAACTTCGGGAAAATAACTTCTTTAAGCATTTTAATGGAGGTGTTATGATCAGCAGTACTAGTTGGAATAGCTTCTACCCACTTAGTAACGTAATCAACAGCAACCAAAATATGAGTATACCCATTAGAGGAAGGAAAAGGTCCCATATAATCAAATCCCCAAACATCAAATGGTTCAATAACAAGTGAATAATTCATAGGCATTTCCTGACGTCTACTAATATTACCAATTCTTTGACATTCATCACAAGACAAAACAAACTTACGAGCATCCTTGAAAGGAGTAGGCCAATAAAAACCAGATTGTAATACCTTATGTGCGGTTCTATCTCCAGCATGGTGTCCTCCGTAGGCCTCGAAGTGACACTTGCGTAGGATCTATTCCTGTTCATGCTCAGGTACACGACATCTAATAACACCATCTACTCCTTCCTTATAAAGGTGTGGGTCATCCCAGAAGTAATGTCTTAAATCATAGAGAAACTTTTTCTTTTGTTGGTATATGAAACTAGGTGGTATAAATTTAGCAACAATATAATTGGCATAATCAGCATACCAAGGGGTACTACGAGAAGCATTTATGACAACTAATTGCTCATCAGGAAAGCTATCATCAATAGGTAGTGGGTCATCAAGAATATTTTCTAACCTAGACAAGTTGTCTGCTACGGGGTTCTCAGCTCCGTTTCTATCAATAATATGTAAATCAAATTCTTGCAGCAAGAGAACCCATCTAATAAGTCCAGGTTTAGCATCTTTCTTTTCCATAAGATATTTAATAGCAGAATGATCGGTGTGAACCGTTATGTTGGAATCAACAATATAAGATCTGAACTTATCACAAGCAAATACAACTGCTAAAAATTCTTTTTCAGTGGTAGCATAATTTCTTTGAGCACTGTCTAGAGTTTTACTAGCATAATGGATAACATTCAATTTCTTATCAACTCTTTGTCCTAGAACAGCACCAATAGCATAATCACTAGCGTCACACATAATTTCAAAGGGTAGGTTCCAATCAGGTGGTTGGACAATAGGTGCAGAAATTAAGGCTTTCTTAAGTATTTCAAATGCTTCTACACAATCATCATCAAAAACAAATGGAACATCCTTTTGCAAGAGATTAGTAAGAGGCCTAGAAATTTTAGAGAAGTCTTTAATAAATCTCCTATAGAAACCAGCATGACTAAGGAAACTTCTTATACCTTTGATATCTTTAGGACAAGGCATTTTTTCAATAGCATCAACTTTAGCTTTATCAACTTCAATACCTCTTTCGGAGATTTTATGCCCCAAGACAATACCTTCATTAACCATAAAGTGTCACTTCTCCCAATTCAAGACAAGATTAGTTTCTTCACATCTCTGCAAAACTCGATCAAGGTTGCTTAAGCAATCATCAAAAGAAGTTCCGTAAATGGAGAAATCATCCATGAAAACCTCAACAATATTTTCACAAAAGTCAGAGAATATAGCAGTCATACATCTTTGAAAAGTAGCGGGTGCATTGCATAAACCAAAAGGCATACGTCTATTAGCTTTCCTAGTAAAAGGTAGAGGATAATGATCTTTCCTACTAGCTTTGTTTAATTTTTTAAAATCAATTACCATTCTATAACCTGTGACAGTTCTTTGCGGAATCAATTCATTATTATCATTAGGAACAACAGTAATACCTCCCTTCTTAGGGACACAATGAACAGGACTTACCCATCTACTATCAGCAATAGGATAAATTATACCTGCTTCCAGAAGCTTTAGTATTTCATTCCTTACCACTTCTTTCATCTTTGGATTCAACCGTCGTTGATGATCAAAAACTGGTTTAGCATCAGGTTCCATATTAATTTTGTGCTGACATAGAGTGGGACTAATGCACTTAAGATCATCCAGAGTATATCCAATAGCGGCACTATGCTTCTTCAGAGTTTTCAATAATTTCTTTTCTTCAGGCTCTGAAAGGTTAGCACTAATAATAACATGATATATCTTTTTCTCATCGAGATAAGCATATTTCAAAGTATCAGGTAATTATTTAAGATCGAACACAGGATCACTCTTGGGTGGTAGAGGATCTCCAAGAGTCTCAACAGGCAAATTGTGTTTCAAAACAGGCATTTGTTTAAAGAAAATCTTGTCTAATTCCTTTCTTTCATTCATGAACAAATCATTTTCATGGTCTAGAAAATATTGTTCTTGTAAGGCAACACAGCAGAAAACACTTTTTTTTCGACCTACGCACCAGCCCAGGACCACTATGGAGACTGCATACACGGTTTGATCATTTTCGTTACCGACTCGTAGCGCAGTGGAAGTAGAGTCGATGACGATCGGCGATGCAGATCCCCATAGCTAGGATTTACAACCTCCCAACTGCGAGGATGTATACCCTCATTTGCCCCTCGGACAGCCCTCCGGGAGGTGGTCGGACAGCCCCCCGGACGGTGTCGCAGACAGCCCTTCGGGAGGACCTTTGAAACTCGAACGGTCACTCGGACAGCCCTTCGGGAGGACCTTCGAAACTCGGACGGTCACACGGACAGCCCTTCGGGAGGCACCCATGAACTAAGACCGAAACTACGATCTCTCTACAGAGTTGCACACATACGGTGTCATCTATCCGGCAGGGCTTCGCCGTCCAGAACTAGTTCCCACCGGAACCCAGACAGCCTTTCGGCTCTATGAAACTATTTCGCTGGGAGGGAGAGAGAAGCCAAATTATTGCATGGCACTTGTATGTGAGAAAGAGTGTGAGTTTTGGGGAGCCCCCTCACCTCATATTTATAGGAAAACCAAGGGGTAGGGATGGCACACAAAAACCCAAAATGCCCATGCAAATGTCACACATGAAGGGCATAATGGGGAGGGAAGTGGAGCTCCATGGAGCCCCACACATGTGGCCTGCCACCCCCTTGGGGGCCCCCCATGAGGGGCTTCCTTGGCCCCCAAGCCCTTCTAGAAGACTTTTAGAAAAAGCCCTAAAAGGTGGCTTTCCAAAAAATATCCAAAAAGCACTTTCACTATTCACGACGACATTTTTCAGCGTCCGTTCGAACTGAAATTTTTTATGTGGGCTTAGAACATTTCCAGTACCCACTAAAATAATTTTCAACGTGTTCCAAAACAATTCCGGATTAGTGATTTTCATCTGCGAAAAGCAAACAAAGCGGTTCCAGCAGCTCCGGAACATTTCCGATTTCTCTTCCGGAAAAAACCTAGAAGTTTCCAGAATGATTCTGGCACCCTCCAAGAATTTCCAGACATGTGCCGAAACCAATTTAACTTAATGGTATACCCTGAAACAACTTTTCAGTTTTACCGAAACTATTCCGATGTTCTCTCTCCGGAACTCTTCCGCTGTCTCCGAAACTTTTCCGGTGACTTTCTCTCAGACTCCTTGTCTAGTATTCAGCAAATAGATGACCCTTAAGCGTGTGACCCTATAGGTTCGGTGAAGTATAGACATGACCCGGAACCCCTTCCGATCAATGATCAACATCGGAGCCGTGGACACCCATATTGACCCCTATACCCACATGAATGAATATTCGAGTGAACCTCCAGTTGCCGTGTGCTATTCCTTTTGCTTCGCGATATGTTACAAATACCCGAGGTGAGACATGTTGGCATCCCCGTGGATCAACAACTTGTACACTATGCCAGTTACCTCGTTACCGGTATTGTTCTCTTTTCTTGTTCCCGTGTTCTGGCATCCCCATGATCAAATCACAAAGTGTCTGGCCAGACGATGATGGATACTGTAACACCGAGAGGGCCCAGAGATATCTCTCCATTGTCGGAGGAGCAAATCCCAATCTTGAGCTATCAAGTTACTTGACATACTTTTCCATGAACCCGTAAGCCGCTGTAATAGCCACCCATTTACGGATGACGTTTAACAAACCCCAAAGTTCATGAAGCAAGCATGAAGAAACTCGATACTCTCATGGTCTAAGGAATCATGCAAACATTAACAATCTCTGTGTTATTAACCATTAACTTGTGACGAATGTATCTCATAGCATAACATCAATTCGGGTCGATTCAACACAAATGTTCTTCTAACATTGTGCCCTCAAAGTTGCTGGCATAGACATGCCCATGATCAGGAAAACAGAACCATCATGCAACACTTGAGCTAGTCTTAGAGGCCAGACTAGGAATATATTTTACCATTTATTATTCCACACGTGCATATGAGTCTTCCTCCGAGCCTCGTGTCTATTGTAGACTCGAGAACCATAGCAGTTATAACATGGAACATAAACCTAATTATGAATAGGGAGATAATCAATAACATTTATTATTGCCTCTAGGGCATATCTCCTACAGTTCTAAAGTATCAGTAGGAGGTACGACAATAGAAGCAAGACCAATAATTTCATCTTTACTAGGAAATTCTTTATCATGGGGTTGTCTACGAAATTTGGAGAAATTAAACTCATGAGACACATCCCCGAAACTTACACTAACAGTTTCTTTCTCACAATCTATTTTAGCATTAACCGTGTTCAAGAAAGGTCTACCAAATATAATGGGACAAAAATCATCTTGTGGGGAACCAAGAACTAGAAAATCAGTAGGGTATTTTATTTTCCCACACAAGACTTCAACATCTCTAACAATCCCAATTGGTGAGATAATATCTCTATTAGCAAGCTTAATAGTAACATCAATATCTTCTATTTCAGCAGGTGCAATATCATTCATAATTTCTTGGTATAAAGTAAAGGGAATTGCACTCACACTAGCACCCAAATCACATACGCCATGATAACAATGATCTCCTATTTTAACAGAGACAACAGGTATGCCAACAATAGGTCTATGTTTATCTTTATCATCGGGTTTAGCAATTCTAGTAGCTTCATCATAGAAATAAATAACATGCCCATCAATATTATCGACTAAGAGATCTTTAACCAAAGTAATACTAGGTTCAACTCTAATTTGTTCAGGGGGTGTAGGTGTCCTAGTACAACTCTTACGGACCATAGCTGAAGTTTTAGCATGTTCTTTTATCCTAACTGGAAAAGGTGGTTTCTCAATATAAGTGGTACGAATAACAGGATCAACATTACAAGTAATGGTTTCCTCTTCAGCTTTAATGGGTTCTACTATTTTTACTTCAATGGGATGATGATATTTAAACCACTTCTCCTTAGGAAGATCAACATGAGTAGCAAATGATTCACAGAAAGAAGCTACTATCTCAGAGTCAAGTCCATACTTAGTGCTAAATTCATGAAAAGCATCGGTATCCATAAAAGATTTAACACAATCAAACTTAAGGTTTATACCTGACTCCTTACCTTTGTCGAGCTCCCAATCTTCAGAGTTGCGTTTAATTCTTTCCAAAAGATCCCATTTGAATTCAATAGTTTCCTTCATAAAAGAACCAATACACGAAGTATCGAGCATGGATTGATCATTACGAGAAAGCCGAGCATAAAAATTCTGAATAATAATTTCTCTTGAGAGCTCATGATTGGGGCATGAATATAACATTGACTTAAGCCTCCCCCAAGCTTGAGCGATACTTTCTCCTTCACGAGGCCAAAAATTATATATATAATTCCGATCATGATGAACCTGATGCATAGGATAAAACTTCTGATGAAATTCCAATTTCAATCGGTTGTAATTCCAAGCTCCAATATCATCACATAGCCTATACCATGTCAATGTCTTTCCCTTCAAAGATAAAGGGAAGACCTTCTTCTTGACTTCATCTCCAGATAAACCTGCAAGCTTAAATAATCTCCAAAAAGTTTCACCTGGCGCGCCCTGATGGGTGGTGGGGCCCACGGAGATCCTTTCCACCGCCTCTCAGCTCTATAAATACCCAAATATTCCAGAAACCCTAGGGGAGTGGAGGAAACACAATTCCAGCCGTCGCAAGTTCCAAAATCACGAGATCCAATCTAGAGCCCTATTCCGGCGGAGGGGACACTGGTACAACTAGGTGCTATACAAACGGCTTTTAACCCCTTTCCGCGACGGCATTTTGAACCATCGCAAAGTGAGTGTGTGCGATAGGGGATCCTTCCCACACGATCTAGAAACCGTCGGGGATAGGGAGCCTTGGTGCATACAGTTGTCCCTATAAAACTATTTCTAATATCCCGAATATCCCAAACGCTCCATCCTTGCTACTCGTTTGTGCTCGCATTGCCATCACAGTCGGTATTCTGTGGTGCTACGTTTACGATGTGCGGCCCATCAAAAACAGTTAAGGATTATAGAACGTGTATGATATGCAAACAATCACACACATTCACTTTTCCCGAACCGTATGCGATAACTAATTAAGAAGATTAGCTAATCATCATATGAGTGTCGGATAGGATTACAAAACATCGTAACATCGTAACATCGTCGTACATGATAACTATCACACACACTATTCTGTGGTGCAATGTTTACGATGCGTACCACATCAGAAACAATTCATGATTGCAAATCGTGTACGATAAGGCAACTATCACAAACATTTAGTTTTCCCACACCGTTTCTGATATTGTTTGACATCACACATGCTTTGCAAACGGCAATTGTGTGCATGATCGCACAGGTTTCCTCTTTGTGAATCGTGTCGGATTATGGTGTATATCACAAACATTTATGTTTTACCGACCGTGTGCGCTGTAACGACCTGCAGAGCGTAATTTCACCGTAATTTAATTGCTTCTATTTAAAATTGTACCGGATTTGAATTTGAAAGTATGCTATAGCTTTATTCATATCCATCAGGTTCAAACAACCAATGCATTATTCAATTCACAGGTACATATGTTCAAGAATTACATAAGCACGAAATAAAGAATGATGATCCACAGTTGTATACTTGTACTATTAAAGACGGTAAAGAAAGAGGCGAAATACATTCTAGTTGCTGAACAAGGTGAAGCGGAATGCCCATATTGTGCCCTTCTCCATGCAGAAGGCACACACGACTCTAGTCCAACCCCTTGTGATGGCCGACCGCCCATCCTTCACTGTCTTCATGAACACATCTAGATAGTCATCGTGTTCTGGTAGAAATACTTTAACCTTTGCATGCCCACCAATCATGTAGTTTGAGAGGTAATCTTGAGTAAACTGCTTTGGGAACCACTGCAAATGAAAAAGATTCAGACATTGTCATCTAACACAACTCATTATGGGCAGTAAAAAGAAGGCTGTAGAGTTCTTACTTACCATCCTGCAGTTTGCTGTTGTCTTGGATAAAGTGTAAACAAATAGTTTATTGCCATCTTTTGACCCATTTTACTAACAATCTTTATCAGCTTCCTCACTTGATGCTGGTTCATCAATATCTCATTGCCCCATACACAGAAAGGGTCGACGCGCGGATCTTTACCAATGACATATGTACCTGATACGTCTCCAATGTATCTATAATTTATGAAGTATTCATGCCATGTTTGCAACAATTTTATATGGTTTTGGTATGATTTTATTAGAACTAACCCGGACTGACGCTGTTTTCAGCAGAACTACCGTGGTGTCATTTTTTGTGCAGAAATAAAAGTTCTCATAATGGGCTGAAAATTTACGGTGATCATTTATGGACCAGAAGAGACCCACGGAGCACCGAAGCTGTGCCAGGAGGTGACCGAGGAGGCCACAAGCCAGGGGCGCGCCCACCCCCCAAGGCGCGCCCCTATGGCTTGTGGGCCCCTCGTGTGTCCCCATGATTTGTTTCTAACACCAAATACTCTTATATATATAGAAATCTCCGAAAAGAACCCTAGATCAGAAGTTCCGCCGCCGCAAGCCTCTGTAGCCACGAAAAACCAATCGGGAGCCCGTTTCGGCACCATGCCAGAGGGGGAAATCATCACCGGAGGACATCTTCATCATCCCGGCGGTCTCCACGACAAGGAGGGAGTAGTTCACCCTCGGGGCTGAGGGTATGTACCAGTAGCTATGTGTTTGATCTCTCTCTCTCGTGTTCTTGATTTGGCACGATCTTGATGTATCGCGAGCTTTGTTATTATAGTTGGATCATATGGTGTTCTTCCCCCTCTACCTTCTTGTGATGAATTGAGTCTTGCTCTTTGAGGTTTCGTTATGCTGGATTGAGTATTGGATTTGAGAACACTTGATGTATGTCTTGCGATGGTATATCTGTGGTGACAATGGGATGTTCTATTGATTCACTTGATGTATGTTTTGGCACTCAACTCGCGGATTCCCGAGGTGACATTGGGGTAATGTATGCATATGGGTCGATGCACGTTTTCATCCTATGTTCTTCGATAGAAACTTTGGAGTGATTCTTTGTTGCACGTTGAGGGATTGCCATATGATTTAATTATGTTATCATTGTTGAGAGAATTTGTGCTAGTGAAAGTATGAACCCTAGGCCTTGTTTTCAAGCATTGCAATACCGTTTTTGCTCACTTTTGTTACTAGTTACCTTGCTGTTTTTGTATTTTCAGATTACAAAAACCTATATCTACTATCCATATTACACTTGTATCACCATCTCTTCGCCGAACTAGTGCACCTATACAATTTACAATTTGTATTGGGTGTGTTGGGGACACAAGAGACTCTTTGTTATTTGGTTGCAGGGTTGTTTGAGAGAGACCATCTTCATCCTACGCCTCCCACGGATTGATAAACCTTAGGTCATCCACTTGAGGGAAAATTGCTACTGTCCTACAAAATTCTGCGCTTCGAGGCCCAACACGAGTCTACAAGAAGAAGGTTGCGTAGTAGACATCAAGCTCTTTTCTGGCGCCGTTGCCGGGGAGGTTAGTGCTTGAAGGTATATCTTTAGATCTTGCAATCGAATCTTTTAGTTTCTTGTTTTATCACTAGTTTAGTCTATAAAAGAAAACTACAAAAAAATGGAATTGAGGTTGCCTCATATTATTCATCTTTATCATGTCTTTCGTGAAAATGATGGAAAGGAAAATTGTGCTCAATTGATAGAAGAAGAATTAAATAAAATGTTTGGCATAAAATCTTTGAATGATGAGCATGATTGCAATGTTGTTGGTATGAATTCTTTGAATATCCATGATGCTAATGATATGCAAAGCCATAAGCTTGGGGATGCTATGTTTGATGAAGATGATATTTTTTGTCCCCCAAGTTTTGATGAGAAAATTTATTATGAGGAAAGCATGCCTCCTATTTATGATGATTATGTTGATGAAAGTGAGTTTGGAAGAGTGTCAACTCTAGTTAATGATCCCACTATTTTGGAGGGTGTTGAATCTTTTCACAATATTGATAAAAGTGGATTTGGAGAGGTCATGCCATTATTTAGTGATGAATCCACTATTTTGGAAGAGGTTTCAATTGATTATGACAACAAAGTTGCTATCTATGATGATTATGGTGTTGAAATGTATGCTAAAAAGAGTAATGATAACCATGAATCTTGTCGTCATGATTTTAATTTTCAATTGGATTATGCCAATCAAGTATCACATGATAGTTATTTTGTTGAGTTTGCTCCCATTAATATGAATGAGAACAAAATTGCTCATGTGGAGAGTAGTAAAATTTCTATGCTTATGAATCATGAAAAGAATGCTTTATGTGATAGTTATATTGTTGAATTCCTTCATGATGCTACTGAAAATTATCATGAGAGATGGATATATGCTTCTACATATCTCAATAATATCAAGTTTCCTCTTTGTGTGTTGAAAATCTTGAAGTTTTGCTTGCTTTACCTTCCTATGTTAGTTGATTCTTGCTCCCATAAATTGTTTGCTCACAAAATCCCTATGCATAGGAAGTGGGTTAGACTTAAATGTGCTATTCATATGCTTCATGATGCTCTATTTGTGTTTCAATTCTTATCTTTTATGTGAGCATGATTGAAATCATTATGCCTAGCTAAAAAGGCATTAAAGAAAAGCACTTGTTGGGAGACAACCCAATATTTACCCCTACTGTTTTTGTGTGTTCACATGATTAAGATACTGTAGTAATCATGTTTTATAGCTTTTGTTTCAATAAAGTGCCAAGTAAAGCCTTTGGGATAGTGTGGTTGATAGTTGATTTGATTCTGTGCAAAAACAGAAACTTTTGCGTCTAGTACCAAAATTGTTATAATTCAATGGTACGTGTAAAAACTCTGAAGTTTTTACAAAAGATTTATATACAAATTTCCTATTTGTTCCTAATTTTCCAGAATTTTTGGAGTTACATAAGCATGACTAATATTTTGGTCTTTACAGACTGTTCTGTTTTGACAGATTCTGTTTTCGATGCATAGTTTGCTTGTTTTATGGTTTCTATGGCTTATATAGCTTAATATAAATTGTGGAAATTATATAGTACAGTAGGAATTATCTGTAAACAGTTATGAATCTTGTCTTTGATAGTACCAAAGTGAATGATTTGTTTTATTATACTAACCAATCTCACGAAGTTTCGTTAAGTTTTGTGTGATTGAAGTTTTCAAGTTTTGGGTGAGATATCGATATGAGGAGAATAAGGAGTGACAAGACCCTAAGCTTGGGGATTCCCAAGGCACCCCAAGATAATATTCAAGGAAGATACAAGCAACTAATCTTGGGGATGCCCCGGAAGGCATCCACTCTTTTGTCTCCAACATTATCGGTAACCTCACTTGGAGCTATATTTTTATTCGTCACATGATATGAGTTTTGCTTGGAGCACCATTTTATTTTATTAGTATTTGCTTTATGTTATTTAGAGTAATGTTTTGCATCTTTTATTTCAATAAAAATGTCAAGTATAGCCTTTACCATGCTTATTTTGCAACTCTATATGTTGCAGTTTGAAAACAGAAAGTTTGTTGTTATGTATTGAATATTTGTGAATAGTCAGAGCATGATAAAATCTTGAAATTTTTACACGTTATGCTAAAAATTGTTTTCTACAGTGTGGTAATTTTTCAGAATTTTTCGAGTTCAGAAAGTTTGAGTATAATTTCACTCTTTACAGACTGTCCTGTTTAGACAGATTGCTGTTATGTTTGCATTGTTTGCATATGTTTGCTTGTTTAATGATTCTATTTGAGGATAGGAGTATTAAATATGCAGAGGCATTTAGTATACAATGTCAACTTATAATTTTAGTGATTTGCTACAGTAGATAATGATAAGGTTTTGCATTGGATTTATACTAACTTATCTCACGAGTTCTTGTTGAGTTTTGTGTGGATGAAGTTTTTAAGATTTAGGGAAACCGTGATATAAAAGGAATTAAGGAGACACAAAAGCTCAAGCTTGGGGATGCCCAAGGCATCCCAATATAACATTTCAGGAAGTCTCAAGCATCTAAGCTTGGGGATGCCCCAGTAGGCATCCCACCTTTCTTCATCAACAATCATCGATTAGCCTCGGTTGAGCCTAAGTTTTTGCTTCTTCACATGATGTGTTCTATTCTTGGAATATCATTTTATTTTGTTTGGCTTGCTGTTTGAATAAAATATTTAAGATCTGAAATTCTTAAATGATAGAGAATCTTCACATAGCTACTTAATTATTTGACTACTCATTGATCTTCACTTATATCTTTTTGGAGTAGTTTGTCAGTTGCTCTAGTGCTTCACTTATATCTTTTTAGAGCACGATGGTGGTTTTATTTTGAAGAAATTGATGAACTCTCATGCTTCACTTATATTATTTTGAGAGTCTTATAAATACTATGGCAATTTGCTTAGGTTATGAATTTAGTCCTAATATGATGGGTATTCAAGAGGGATATAATAAAAACTTTCATAAAGAGCATTGAATATATGAGAAGTTTGATTCCTTGCATTTGTTTTGAGATATAAAGATGGTGATATTAGAGTCATGCTAGTGAGTGATTGTGGATTGGTAGAAATACTTGTGTTAAAGTTTGTGATTCCCGTAGCATGCACGTATGGTGAACCATTATGTGATGAAGTCGGAGCATGATTTATTTTTTGACTGTCTTCCTTATGAGTGGCGGTCGAGGACGAGCGATGGTCTTTTCCTACCAATCTATCCCCCTAGGAGCATGCGTGTAGTACTTTGTTTCGATGGCTAATAAATTTTTGCAATAAGTATGTGAGTTCTTTATGACTAATGTTGAGTCAATGGATTATACGCACTCTCACCCTTCCACCATTGCTAGCCTCTCTAAAACCGCGCAACTTTCACCGGTGCATTAAACCCACCATACACCCTTCCTCAAAAGAGCCACCATACCTACCTATTATGGCATTTCCATAGCCATTCCGAGATATATTGCCATGCAACTTCCACCGTTCCGTTTATTATGACACATACCATCATTGTCATATTGCTTTGCATGATCATGTAGTTGGCATAGTATTTGTGGCTTGGCCACCATTCATATTTTTTTATATACATGTTACTCTTGATCATTTCACATCCCGGTACACCGCCGGAGGCATTCATATAGAGTCATATCTAGTTCTAGTAACGAGATGTAATTCTTGAGTTGTAAGTAAATAAAAGTGTGATGATCATCATTATTAGAGCATTGTCCCATGTGAGGAAAGGATGATGGAAGCTATGATTCCCTCACAAGTTGGGATGAGTCTTCGGACCTTACAAAAAATAAAAGAGGTCAAAAGAAGCCCAAATAAAAAAAATAAAAAAAAGACAAAAGAAAAAAATGAGAGAAAAGAGAGAAGGGACAATGTTACTATCCTTTTTCCACACTTGTGCTTCACAGTAGCACCATGATCTTCATGATAGAGAGTCTCCTATTTTGTCACTTTCATATACTAGTGGGAATTTTTCATTATAGAACTTGGCTTGTATATTCCAATGATGAGCTTCCTCAAAATTGCCCTAGGTCTTCGTGAGCAAGCAAGTTGGATGCACACCCACTTAGTTTCTTTTTGAGCTTTCATACACTTATAGCTCTAGTGCATCCATTGCATGGCAATCCCTACTCACTTGCATCGATATCAATTAATGGGCATCTCCATAGCCCATTAATTTACCTAGTTGATGTGAGACTTTCTCCTTCTTTTAGTCTTCTCCACAATCACCATATTCCACTGCACCTATAGTGCTATATCCATGGCTCACGCCCATGTATTGCGTGAAAGTTGAAAAAGTTTGAGAACATCAAAAGTATTAAACAATTGCTTGGCTTGTCATCGGGGTTGTGCATGATGAAATATTTTGTGTGATGAAGATGGAGCATAGCCAGACTATATGATTTTGTAGGGATAACTTTCTTTGGCCATGATATTTTAAGAAGAAATGATTGCTTTATTAGTATGCTTGAAGTATTATTGTTTTTATGTCAATATTAAAATTTTGTTTTGAATCCTATGGATCTGAATATTCTTGCCGCAATAAAGAAGATTACATTGATAAATATGTTAGGTAGCATTCACACTTCATAAATTCTTTCTTTTATCATCTACCTACTCGAGGACGAGCAGGAATTAAGCTTTGGGATGCTGATACGTCTCCAACGTCTCTATAATTTATGAAGTATTCATTCCATGTTTGCAACTATTTTATATGGTTTTGGTATGATTTTATTAGAACTAACCCGGACTGATGCTGTTTTCAGCAGAACTACCGTGGTGTCGTTGTTTGTGCAGAAATAAAAGTTTTGGGAATGGGCTGAAAATTTACGGTGATCATTTATGGACCAGAAGAGACCCACGGAGCACCGGAGCTGTGCCAGGAGGTGACCGAGGAGGCCACAAGCCAGGGGGCGCGCCCACCCCCCAGGGCGCGCTCCTAGGGCTTGTTGACCCCTCGGGCGTCCCCCTGACTTGTTTCCAATGCCAAATACTCTTATATATACAGAAACCTCCGAAAAGAACCCTAGATTGGAAGTTCCGCCGCCGCAAGCCTCTGTAGCCACAAAAAACCAATTGGGGGCCCGTTCCGGCACCCTGCCGGAGGGGGAAATCATCACCGGAGGCCATCTTCATCATCCCGGCGGTCTCCATCATGAGGAGGGAGTAGTTCACCCTCGGGGCTGAGGGTATGTACTAGTAGCTATGTGTTTGATCTCTCTCTCTTTCTCTCTCTCTCGTGTTCTTGATTTGGCACGATCTTGATGTATCGCGAGCTTTGTTATTATAGTTGGATCATATGGTGTTCTTCCCCCTCTACCTTCTTGTGATGAATTGATTCTTGCTCTTTGTGGTTTCGTTATGTTGGATTGAGTATTGAATTTGAGAACACTTGATGTATGTCTTGCGATGGGATATCTGTGGTGACAATGGGATGTTCTATTGATTCACTTGATGTATGTTTTGGCACTCAACTCGCGGATTCCCGAGGTGACATTGGGGTAATGTATGCATAGGGGTCGATGCACGTTTTCGTCCTACGTTCTCCGATAGAAACTTTGGAGTGATTCTTTGTTGCACGTTGAGGGATTGCCATATGATTTAATTATGTTATCATTGTTGAGAGAATTTGCGCTAGTGAAAGTATGAACCCTAGGCCTTGTTTTCAAGCATTGCAATACCGTTTTTGCTCACTTTTGTTACTAGTTACCTTGCTGTTTTTGTATTTTCAGATTACAAAAACCTATATCTACTATCCATATTACACTTGTATCACCATCTCTTCGCCGAACTAGTGCACCTATACAATGTACCATTGTATGGGGTGTGTTGGGGACACAAGAGACTCTTTGTTATTTGGTTGCAGGGTTGTTTGAGAGAGACCATTTTCATCCTACGCCTCCCACGGATTGATAAACCTTAGGTCATCCAATTGAGGGAAAATTGCTACTGTCCTACAAAACTCTGCGCTTGGAGGCCCAACACGAGTCTACAAGAAGAAGGTTGCGTAGTAGACATCAGTACCTAAAAGCACCAAGTTAATGTTAGAAGCTAAACATCAATTGCATAATGATGTAGTACAACACTCCCTCCGTCCCATTATATAATATCTTATAACATCCAATATACTCACATATTGGATGAATTAACATCTTATATTATAGGCCGGAGGGAGTTTATTGCATTTTTACAAATTATCAGCTGATTAACTGTTGCTGTGTTGTTGTTGTTGTTGTTGTTGTTGTTGTTGTTGTTGTTGTTGTTGTTGTTGTTGTTGTTGTTGTTGTTGTTGTTGTTGTTGTTGTTGTTGTTGTTGTTGTTGTTGTTGTTGTTGTTGTTGTTGTTGTTGTTGTTGTTGTTGTTGTTGTTGTTGTTGTTCTTGTTGTTGTTGTTGTTGCTGCTGCTGCTCTTCTACGTATATCTAGACATCATCAAAACATTAAGGTAACACTCTTCCCTGTTGCTATGCAGCCTAGGATTGCATATTTAGACATTCAGTACTGTGCATGTTGCTATGTAGCCTCAGATATATTAGATATGGCCCTAGTTAACCTACCGATAAATGGGTTACAAATATATTCAGTTAAAAGTCTGATTCACCGATTAGTCCCTTATCAGACCCCAGCCTATATGGTACCAGCTACCGATATCCTGAACAATGAGTATATATAAGCCATGGGATGAAACTAACCTCGATGGAAAACAGCAGTCGTTCCCAAAATTGTCCCGTGTAAGTACATCGAGAGGCATGTTAAGCACAATAGGCTAAACATCAACCAAATATATCCATGGCAGACAAAATAATCTCCAAATGATAGCTTCAGTGTGCAGGTTTTAGCATGCTAGTTAAGCAAAACAAGAAGTGGAAAGGTGTGTTAACTGCAATAGGCCTAACATTTAACAACAAGCAAATATAGTCATTCAAACTGGTATTATGCCGGTCTAAGTACACTGGTTATTGTTAAATAAAAATGTAAAGGCATGTTAACTACAACATGCTTAGTAGCAACCAAATGTAATTGATGAAATTTAACTGCATAGTCCATACTTGCACATGTAGAACATCACGTTGTGAATAACTGGAATAAACAAGACATACTACGAACAACCAAACATAGCGTTTGAAACTAGACATATGATAACCAGAAACAACCGAACAACCAAAAAACTTTAAAAGAGCCATATGCTAGCTATAACAGGCTTAACAACAAGCAAATATATGCATTCCTATCGGTATGTTTAAAACATGTATTGATGAAAATGTACTGCATAGTAAATAGTTGCACATATAGAGCATTAGATTGTGAACAACTGAAATAAACAAGGCATACTGCAAACAACCAAATATAGCAATTAAAACTGGACATATTCTCACAACACTACAAAAGGGACTCAACAAAACAAATCATGGGTTCCCCCCTGTGAAGAGGCATGACAAAACAAATCATGGGTTTCCTCACTTGTCACAGATGGGCTCGTTCCCGTGGGAAGAGCACGGACCCTGGGTGCGCTCCATGTTGTCGCAGATGGCTCCTTCCCCTTGGAAGAGCACGGCTGTAGGGTGCCCTCCCTGATGTCGTAGATGGGCTCTTTCCCCTTGGAAGAGCCGGAGAGGGTGCCCTCCTCATGGTCGCCGTCGATGAGGTCTGACTTGGAAGCTGTGGATTCCAAGCCAGTGTCACAGAATGTGTCCTTCAGAAATGACAAAAGGGGCTCGATGCCGATGTAGGATGGCAAATTCTTGACAGCGAGCCAGAGGAGATCAGCGGCGGGGCCATGGAAGAGATCGACGGCGGTTGAACCCGAGGGGTTGGGGGTGGGCCACTTAACCTGTGAAATAAACCGCGTCAGGCCGTCGCTGTCGACGACATCGATGTCGTAGCCGGCGTCCGTGACATACCCGCATACTCTAGCCCTCTGATTGAGAGCCTGCGGCCAATAGTGGTCGTCAGCTTCCTCGGCGGCTGTAACACCCTTGTGTAATAAAGCACTGTGACATAATGATAATCATGCCAAGTCATCTTCATTTGCATTGCTTGATCACAGTGGTTAATTCCCTCATTGCAAACCCTTCACTGAAATCAATTCAAATGCAAAGTGTAAAATCAAGTTGCACAAAAGTTGCTGGAAAAATGTTCATATTCTAGAAAATATTCCAAAACAAATGTTGTTAAGGAAAACAACATCACCATCAACTTATATTTGGGTTAGTGCATTTAAAACAGTGCAAAAAAAAAACACTTTAAATGCCATTTCATTTTTGAAAAATCCAAATGAAATCATATTTTGCCTAAGCCAGTTTTTGGTGGTAGGTAATGTTGCACTGTAATATTTGAACCAATTAACCCATTTTACAAAACTCAGTTGGAGGCCTAACAATTAGCAAGACAGTAGTTATTAAAAGAAATAGGAAATAGAAAATAAAAACGGTTAGACGCTACTGTGCCTATGGGCTAAAGTGGAGCAGTGCCCTGCGGCCCAGCACATCCAGACCTTCTTCCTCCCCAGCTGTCGCCATGGCAGGGCATGCGTGCGTGATGCGCCGCGCGATGGCCAACACCGGTGCACCCCTGTAGCCCTGGACGGCTACTTAACCCCGTCCCTGACCCCGTTGACAAACCCTAGCGCCCCAACTTCCCCCTCGCTCGTCTTCTTCCTCTCCTGCAAACGCCCGACGCCGTCGCCGCCATGGCTAGCCGTAGCCGTGGCCTCTGACCTCGCCGCGCTTCGTCTCCGTGCTGGATCGAATTGCCGCCCTCGACTGCGCCTTCTGCGTCGACCAGCGCGAGCCGTGGAGCCCCACATGGCCAGATCGCCGTCGCCTTCTACCTCGGGTCGCCGGAGCTCCTCCGACTCGATCCGCTCGTCCCTGCGCTCCTAAGCCTCCGACGAGCCTCCTTGCGCTCCTAAGTAAGCTCCACCTCCTCCCTCTCCTCCATTTGAGCTCAGGTTCGAGCTCTAATCACTACCGCCGTCGCGCCCGAGCTATGCTCCACCGCATCGCTCGTCGCCGTTCGTTTAGTCGGCGTCGAGCTCGTCTGAGCTCGGCCTCGTGCTCAGCGCATCCGTGCGGTTCCAACGCGACCAGTCGCTTGCCCTGCCGTGCCCTACGTCGCCGATTTGCGAAACGGCCAAACTCTGGCGGCCGGCGTTGTGCTCGCCGCGCTCCGCTCCGGCCACCCCACGGCCAGCCACCGCCACCGTTCGACGTGCGGTGGAATGCATGTTCGAACGAGCTAAGCCGCACCCCCTCCCGCGCCCTGTACGCGATTTCTAGCGAAGTCTGGCGAGCTCCGCCGCTGTTTTGGTCGCCGACGTCGAGTCGCCGGTCGACGCCGACGTGGCTCGGCCTGGCCTGCCTCTGTGTGGCTGACACTGGGTCCCACGGGTCCCAGTTGACTGGGCTGACCCAATCAACTGCTGACTGGGCTCACCCAGCCGCTGACAGACGGGGCCCACCCCGTCTAATTAACAGAATTAGTTAAAGCTAATTTAAATAACCTAATTAGACACTGACCAGTGGGCCCTGTTAGCTAATTAGGTAATTAGATTAGTATAAACTCTGTTAAAACCCCACTGCCTATGACAGGTGGGCCCCACTGGTCAGGTTTGACCTGGTCAGTGCGGCTGCTGACTGCTGACGTCACTTCTACATCATGCTGATGTCACCATTTACTATTCTGGATAATGTTGATTTAAATTAATTAAATAAATCCAGAAAATGATTAAAACTTTAGAAAATCATAAAAATTAAACCGTAGCTCGGATCGAAAAACTTTGTACATGAAAGTTGATCAGAACGACGAGACGAAGCTGACCGTGCCCTCTGTTTTCGTGTTGGGACCCTCTACGGAGGTGAACCCATAACTTTTAGCCTATTTCCGGTAGGTGAATAGTGCACATATACCGGTTAATAATTCCAACTTAAATCCTGAAATAACTAAAATGGTTTAGACATGCTTTTAGGCAACCCTGCACTGCACGTTAGCATAGCATGCTCTGTGTTGCATAAGTTTGCTATGTATTTATCTATTTCTTTCCCCTCTTCTCTCTCGGTAGATCCCAGTACCGACGCAGCCCCGGAGACCGACGACACCACTGACGACCCTGCCTGTGCCGCAGAGCAACCAGGCAAGCACCCCCTTTAGAACATGCCGATATCGCCTATTCTTTCTCTCTTATGCTTGCATTAGAAATTGCTGCTGCTACTGTTTATCCTATTTCTAATGCATAGCCTGATTTTGTAACCTGCTATTGTTACCTACCTGTTTATCCTAAACTGCTTAGGATAGGCTGGATAGAGACCCACTAGAGACCCCCACTTTGTCCCAGTTGCCCCGTTGGATTATCAGATGACTCGATCAACGTGATAGACAACCAGTCCCGAGCACCGCACCTCACCCCCTAGTTGTACGACACTGCAGCGTTACTATCGAGTGCCGAGGGTGATACCTCGTTTAGCACTTCTGATGTTAACTCTGTAGAGTAGCTATTCGCTCGTGGTCATCGAGGGTGATTCCTCCTTCACCACTCCCGATAACGACGCTGTCGTGCAACACCTCAAGTGTGAACCTCGAGGGTGATTCCTCCTAAGTTCACCTTGACGGATACATTGAGTAGGAATCCGACGAGGGTGATACCTCGGATTCCCTGATGTTATGGACACACGGATACTTGGACTTTACAACTGTTACTTGGAAAGGCGGGTCGACCCTGAGGGGTACCCGCGAATGATGTGGAGACGGGTTTACCTGGAGGGTGCCCGAGAGATAAATACAAGGCGTGGCTGGGCATTCTTAGCCCTTGTCGCAAGTCCTCGAGACGGGGCGACGGGGTCACATCGATCGTGAGTCTCTGCTCGTTACCACATTACCAATACACTAACGATTTGGATATGTGATCTGAGTGGGCCTCTGGCCCGATAGCACTAACCATCACGCGGGAATAAATATGGGTACTCTGCATCGTAGCATCAGCCGAAAGCTCTGTCAGATGTCCAGTTCAGCATGGCGGCCGGGTCGGATCGTGCCGATGGAGCTGGTATCCACCCTGCTCGCAACGACCCGGAGTGCACAGGGCGACGGCCCAAGAACCCTGAGCGCTTAGGATATAGACCGACGGGGACCTCTCTACTGAGCTCTAGGTAGGGCTGCGGTGTGTCGTTTTGCCGAGGCCGGGCATGACCCAGAAAAGTGTGTCCGGCCGGAGTTAATCGAGCGTGGTGGGTAAGTTGGTGCACCCCTGCAGGGAAGAACTAATGTATGCATAGCCGGATCCTCGGTAACGGACGCTCGGAGTTGTATCCCGATCGATACAACTAGAACTGGATACTTGTGATGAGAAATGGATAGTATGGCTCTGGGATTGCTTTCTCACAGGGAGTCGAGAAAGGATCTCTGGCCGAGGTTGATATTGATTAATACTACTGCTATATACTGTGCTGATCTACAGTCTTCTAATGCTGCAAGACCGCTGAAGATGCTAGTCTTCGATAGGACTAGGCCTTCTCTCTATTCCGGCATTTCTGCAGCCCAGTCCACATATACAGCCTTCCTTTGGTAATGTTGCATATGTAGTGTAGATCCTTGCTTGCTGAGTCCTTCTGGCCAGACAGTCAAATACTTAGCTCGAACAGTTCAGAATGCCGAGAATCAGATATATGTTCTGAATGCATTGAATGCTTCACCTCTTGAAGGCATCGAGAACATTCCAGTCATTCATGATTTCGAAGATGTCTTTCCAGAAGAACTTCCAGGAATACCCCCTGCTAGAGCTGTCGAGTTTGTCATCGACTTGAAACCAGGCACAACTCCTATTGCGAAGCATCCTTATAAGATGCCTCCGCACCACCTTCTCGATCTTAAGGAAGAAATCGACAAGTCACTTAAGAAGGGTTTCATCCGCCCCAGTTCCTCTGCTTGGGGAGCACCTTCACTCTTCGTTAAGAAGAAGGATGGAACTAACCGATTGGTTCAGGATTATCGGCCCATTAACCAAGCCACAATCCAGAACAAATACCCACTGCCCCGGATCAATGATCTTTATGATCAGCTTGCTGGGTCCTCTGTGTTCTCGAAACTTGACTTGAGGTTGGGTTATCATCAGATCCGTGTCCGCGAAGAGGATATTCCGAAGACTGCCTTTGTTACTCGATATGGCTCTTATGAGTACACCGTCATGTCATTTGGCTTAACAAATGCTCCAGTTACCTTCTCCCGGTTAATGAACTACATCTTCACGGATTACCTCGACAAATTTGTCGTGGTTTACTTGGATGATATTCTTATATATTCCAAGAATGAAGAAGAACATGCTGAACATCTGCGGCTGGTACTGGAAAAGCTGCGAGAACATCAACTATATGCCAAGTATTCTAAATGTGAATTCTGGTTGTCTGAAGTGACATATCTTGGCCACGTGATCTCTAAAGATGGCATTGCTGTTAACCCAGAACGAGTTCAGGCTATTCTTGAATGGACTCCACCAAAGAATGTCAAGCAAGTCAGAATTTCTCAAAGATTGCTAAGCCTTTGACTGATCTACTTCACAAAGGCGTTAAGTTTGAGTGGATAGAAAAATGTCAGGAAAGTTTTCAAACACTCAAAGACAAGCTAACATCTGCCCCAGTACTTGCTCCTCCAGATTCTCGCAAAGACTTTGTGATTTATTACGACGCATCCCGTGAAGGATTAGGCTGTGTCCTAATGCAAGAGCGTAAATTGATTGCTTATGGCTCTCGACAGTTGCGTCCGCATGAAGAGAACTATCCAGTACATGATCTAGAACTAGCTGTTGTCATCTATGCATTGAAGTTGTGGCGACATTACCTCCTCGGTAATCGTTGCGAGATCTACACGGATCATAAAAGTCTGAAGTACTTGTTCACTCAGCCATCTCTAAACCTCCGTCAGCAAAGATGGATGGAGACCATTACGAACTATGATTTGGGTATTTCTTATACCCCTGGCAAGGCTAATGTAATGGCTGATGCTTTGAGCCGTAAATCCTACTGCAGTGAACTTGAAGTCCAGCTACAACAACCACTCCTGTATGAAGAGCTTCGAAAGCTAAATCTCGAGATAGTTCCTCAAGGATACCTAAAAACCATGGTTGTTGAACCAGACCTTGAGAACCCTATTAAGAGTGCGCAAGCTAAAGATGCTGAAGTTGATCTGATGAAGAAAGATCTTCACCTTGAAAAGTACAGGTATTTCTCGCTGTCTGAAGATGGAACCTTGTATTTCAGAGACCGCATTGTCGTACCTCGCATCGAACTTATGACTGACAAGGTCATGAAGGAGGCACATGATACACCGCTGTCTATTCATCCGGGTAGCACCAAGATGTATCGTGATCTCCATCAAAGGTACTGGTGGTCTAAAATGAAGCAGGATATTGCTCGATATGTTGCTGAATGTGATGTGTGTCGTCGCGTTAAAGCAGAACATCAGAAGCCTGCTGGAATTCTGCAACCCCTTCCTATTCCTCTATGGAAATGGGATAAGGTTCAAATGGATTTCACTACTGGCCATCCCAAGTCACATAAGGGTCACGATGCTATTCTTGTCGTCGTCGACCAACTCTCTAAAGTTGCACACTTTCTGCCTGTCAAGGAGACTATCACTGCTAGTCAGTTAGCGGAGTTGTATATCTCCAGAATTGTATCACTCCACGGTATTCCGAAGGAGATCAGTTCAGACTGTGGCGGACTTTTCACCTCAAAGTTCTGGGAAAGTTTCCAAGAAGCTATGGGAACTCATATTTCCTGGAGTTCAGCTTATCACCCCCAGTCCCAAGGCCAAGTCGAGCGAGTCAATCAAGTGCTTGAAGACATGCTTCGGGCTTGTGTTATATCTTTTGGCAAGAAGTTGGAAGAATCTCTCCCATACGCTGAGTTCTCTTATAACAACAGCTATCAAGCCAGCTTGAAAATGGCCCCCTTCGAAATATTCCATGGACGTAAGTGTCGAACCCCTCTGAATTGGTCAGAAACTGGGGAACGACCGCTCGTGGGTCCGGATATTATTCAACACGCCAAAAAGCAAGTCCGTATTTTTCAAAAAAATCTCAAGGCGGCTCAGGACCGCCAGAAGAGCAACTACGATCGCAAACGATGGGGTTTGACTTATCAACCTGGTGATCAAGCTTATCTGCGTGTCACTCCTATGAAGGGCACTCACCGCTTTGGAATCAAGGGCAAGTTAGCTCCACGCTACATTGGTCCTTTCCGCATTGTTGCAAGACAAGGTCAGGTGGCATATAAATTGGAGTTGCCACCGCAATTCTCTCATATCCATGACGTCTTCCATGTGTCGCAACTTCGTCGATGATTCAAGGAATCTCCGCACCGAGCAGTGGGCCATGAAATGCTCAAATTACAAGATGATCTATCATATAAGGAGCATCCGATCCGTATTCTCGATGAAGCTGAACGCCGGACCCGTCAGAAGGTTACCAAGTTTCTGAAAGTGCATTGGTCAAATCATACTGAAGATGAAGCCACTTGGGAACGCGAGGATAATCTTCTGGCGGAATACCCCGACCTCTTTCCTTCTACCTCCTGAATTCTCGGGACGATAATTTCTTTTAGAGGAGGAGAATTGTAACACCCATGTGTAATAAAGCACTGTGACATAATGATAATCATGCCAAGTCATCTTCATTTGCATTGCTTGATCACAGTGGTTAATTCCCTCATTGCAAATGCCTTCACTGAAATCAATTCAAATGCAAAGTGTAAAATCAAGTTGCACAATAGTTGCTGGAAAAATGTTCATATTCTAGCAAATATTCCAAAACAAATGTTGTTAAGGAAAACAACATCACCATCAACTTATATTTGGGTTAGTGCATTTAAAACAGTGCAAAAATAGCACTTTAAATGCCATTTCATTTTTGAAAAATCCAAATGAAATCATATTTTGCCGAAGCCAGTTTTTGGTGGTAGGTAATGTTGCACTGTAATATTTGAACCAACTAACCCATTTTACAAAACTCATTTGGAGGCCTAACAATTAGCAAGACAATAGTGTTTAAAAGAAATAGGAAATAGAAAATAAAAACGGTTAGACGCTACTGTGCCTATGGGCTAAAGTGGAACAGTGCCCTGCGGCCCAGCCCAGCCAGACCTTCTTCCTCCCCAGCTGTCGCCATGGCAGTGCGCCCGCGCGCGATGCGCCGTGCGATGGCCGACACCGGCGCACACCTTTAGCCCTGGACAGCTACTTAACCCCGTCCCCGACCCCGTTGACAAACCGTAGCGCACCAACTTCTCCATCGCTCGTCTCCTTCCTCTCCAGCAAACGCCCGACGCTGTCGCCGCCATGGCTAGCTGTAGCCATGGCCTCTGACCTCGCCGCGCTTCGTCTCCGTGCTGGATTGAACCGCCGCCCTCGACTGCGCCTTCTGCATCGAACAGTGCGAGCCGTGGAGCCCCACATTGCCAGATCGCCGTCGCCTTCTACCTCGGGTCGCCGGAGCTCCTACGACTCGATCCGCTCGTCCCTGCGCTCCTAAGCCTCCGACGAGCCTCCTTGCGCTCCTATGTAAGCTCCACCTCCTCCATCTCCTCCATTCAAGCTCAGGTTCGAGCTCTAATCACTGCTGCCATCGCGCCCGAGCTGTGCTCTGCCGCATCGCTCGTCGCCGTTCATTTAGTCACCGTCGAGCTCGTCTGAGCTTGGCCTCGTGCTCAGTGCATCCGTGCGGTTCCAACGCGACCAGTTGCTTGCCCTGCCGTGCCCTACGTCGCCGATTCACGAAACGGCCAAACTCCGGCGGCCGGCGTTGTGCTCGCCGCGCTCCGCTCCGGCCACCCCACGGACAGCCACCGCCACCGTTCGACTTGCGGTGGAACGCATGTTCGAACGAGCTAAGCCGTACCCCCTCCCGCGCCCTGTACGCGATTTTCGGCGAAGTCCAGCGAGCTCCGCCGCTGTTTTGGTCGCCGACGTCGAGTCGCCGGTCGACGCCGACGTGGCTCGGCCTGGCCTGCCTCTGTGTGGCTGACGCTGGGTCCCACGGGTCCCAGTTGACTGGGCTGACCCAGTCAACTACTGACTGGGCTCACCCAGCCGCTGACAGACGGGGCCCACCCCCTTTAATTAACAGAATTAGTTAAAGCTAATTTAAATAACCTAATTAGACACTGACCAGTGGGCCCTGTTAGCTAATTAGGTAATTAGATTAGTATAAACTCTGTTAAAACCCCACTGCCTATGACAGGTGGGCCCCACTGGTCAGGTTTGACCTGGTCAGTGCGGCTGCTGACTGCTGACGTCACTTCTACGTCATGCTGATGTCACCATTTACTATTCTAGATAATGTTGATTTAAATTAATTAAATAAATCCAGAAAATGATTAAAACTTTAGAAAATCATAGAAATTAAACCGTAGCTCGGATCGAAAAACTTTGTACATGAAAGTTGATCAGAACGACGAGACGAAGCTGACCATGCCCTCTGTTTCCGTGTCGGGACCCTCTACGGAGGGGAACCCACAACTTTTAGCCTACTTCCAGTAGGTGAATAGTGCATTTATACCGGTTAATAATTCCAACTTAAATCCTGAAATAACTAAAATGGTTTAGACATGCTTTTAGGCAACCCTGCACTGCACGTTAGCATAGCATGCTCTGTATTGCATAAGTTTGCTGTGTATTTATCTGTTTCTTCCCCCTCTTCTCTCTCGGTAGATCCCGGTACCGACGCAGATCCCGAGATCGACGCAGCCCCGGAGACCGACGACACCACTGACGACCCTGCCTGTGCCGCAGAGCAACCAGGCAAGCACCCCCCTTTTGAACATGCTGATATTGCCTATTCTTTCTCTCTTATGCTTGCATTAGAAATTGCTGCTGCTACTGTTTATCCTATTTCTGATGCATAGCCTGATTTTGTAACCTGCTATTGTTACCTACCTGTTTATCCTAAACTACTTAGTACAGGCTGGATAGAGACCCACTAGAGACCCCCACTTTGTCCCAGTTGCCCCGCTGGATTATCAGATGACTCGATCAACGTGATCGACAACCAGGCCCGAGCACCGCACCTCACCCCCTAGTTGTACGACACTGCAACGTTACTATCGAGTGCCGAGGGTGATACCTCGTTTAGCACTTCTGATGTTAACTCTGTAGAGTAGCTATTCGGTCATGGTCATCGAGGGTGATTCCTCCTTCACCACTCCCGATAACGACGCTGTTGTGCAACACCTCAAGTGTGAACCTCGAGGGTGATTCCTCCTAAGTTCACCTTGACGGATACATCGAGTAGGAATCCGACGAGGTTGATACCTCGGATTCCCTGATGTTATGGACACACGGATACTTGGACTTTACAACTGTTACTTGGAAAGGCGGGTCGACCCTGAGGGGTACCCGCGAATGATGTGGAGACGGGTTTACCTGGAGGGTGCCCGAGAGATAAATACGAGGCGTGGCCGGACATTCTTAGCCCTTGCCGCAAGTCCTCGAGACGGGACGACGGGGTCACATCGATCATGAGTCTCTGCTCATTACCGCACTACCAATACACTAACAATTTGGATATGTGATCTGAGTGGGTCTCTGGCCCGATAGCACTAACCATCACGCGGGAATAAATATGGGTACTCTGCATCGTAGCATCAGCCGAAAGCTCTGTCAGACGTCCAGTTCAGCATGGCGGCCGGGTCGGATAGTGCCGATGGCGCTAGTATCCACCCTGCTCGCAATGACCCGGAGTGCACAGGGCAACGACACCAAGACCCTTGAGTGCTTAGGATATAGACTGACGGGGACCTCTCTGCCGAGCTCTAGGTAGGGCTGCGGTGTGTCATTTTGCTGAGGCTGGGCATGACCTAGAAAAGTGTGTCCGGCCGGAGTTAATCGAGCGTGGTGGGTAAGTTGATGCACCCCTGCAGGGAAGAACTAATCTATGCATAGCTGGATCCTCAGTAACGGACGCTCGGAGTTGTATCCCGATCGATACAACTAGAACTGGATACTTGTGATGAGAAATGGATAGTATGGCTCTGGGATTGCTTTCTCGCAGGGAGTCGAGAAAGGATCTCTGGCTGAGGTTGATATTGATTAATACTACCGCTATATACTGTGCTGATCTACACTCTTCTAATGCTGCAAGACCGCTGAAGATGCTAGTCTTCGATAGGACTAGGCCTTCTCTATATTCTGGCATTTCTGCAGCCCAGTCCACATATACAACCTTTCTTTGGTAATGTTGCATATGTAGTGTAGATCCTTGCTTGCTGAGTACTTTGGATGAGTACTCACGGTTGCTTTGCTTTCTCTTTTCCCCATATCCGTTGATGCAACCGGATGATGGAGCCCTGAAGCCAGCTGCCCCCGCTGACGACTACTACTACCACCCCGAGGGTGGTTACTACTATGAGCTTGACGACAATCAGGAGTAGGTTCGGAGGGTCCCAGGCAGGAGGCCTGCGCCTTTTCGATCGTAGTGTTTTCTTTTGCCCTGCCTTCTTAAGGCCTATCTGTTTTATCTTTTATATCTGTACCCAGATATCTGATGCTTCCGCTGATGCTTGTATGCGAGCTTATGTATTCGAGCCCTCGAGGCCCCTGGCTTGTAATGTAAAGCTTGTATGACTTTATTTATGTTTGAGAGTTGTGTTGTGGTTCCTTCAAGTGAGTCCTTAGGCTTGATCGTGTGCATTTGTGTGTATGATTAGTGCACGTTTAAGCCGCGGGTGTCACAGCGGCCACCTCGGTGACGTCGGGTGAAGAGGCCGTGATACACCTCTTTTGGGCCAGTCACTCCTCGAGCTCCACGAGAAGCGTAGCCGGGCTTAGGCTGCGACGCTGTGGGGTGGGGGATGGGGATGAGGATGGGGATCTGTGGGAAAGGGGGCATTTGGCAGGCGTCATCTAAGAAAATCAGGGCGGCTAGGGTATGGAGATCGGTGGGTAAGCTGCACGGGCAAACCGGCTGATGTTGACAATGGAGGCCTTGCGGCGGCAGCGGCGGCGACCTTGCTAGGGTTTCAAGTGAGGGAGGGGTTGTGGTGGGGTGTGTGTGTGTGTGTGCGCGCGCGCGTGCCCAAGGAGTTTTTGGGGTGTGTGTGTGGAGGGGGCGGTGTTTGAGGAAATGACGCGGCTACTAAAATTTTTACTACGCGGGAGTAAAATGCCGGGACTATTGAAAATTTGGATGATGGTGCATTGCACACGGTCCCGAGAAAACAACCGTGTGTTATGAAACAGAAAAACCCTCGAGCCGGGCAGATATTTTCGAGGGATGCAGGCGGGAGCGGGAACAACAAACATCACACATGGTCGAAACATAACAACCGTGTGTTATCAAACAGGAAAACCCTGCAGGCGGGTAGATATTTTTTAGAGGGGAAGCCTCGTGGAGCCCAATGTACTGTGCTGATGTGCGTGACAGGGGCACCGGCGTGGCACAGGGTTTGTGTGTGAACCGTGTATGTTGCATCATCTGACTAGTCTAATATTGATAAATTTGGCGAAAATGACGCGGGAGAGGGTCAGAACATGAGCACACTTGCATGTGGACCAAATATATGTATGAGGGGTGGTTTGATGTTCAAATACCAAATGCACAACTTCGATGTGGCACCTATCTCACAAAGCGCACGGTATTGCTTGTCCCCCCCCCCCTTCGTGTCGGTAGGAGGGGAATCCTAAGCGATGAACGCATGCCCGCCCCCACGGAGGTTCACCTAGCAAAGTGCAGAGTAGCAGTCCCCCCCATCACACAGACACACACACACACACGCACACACGCACGCACACACACACACACACACACACACACTTTCAGTCGGCGGGAGAGGGCATCTCACCAAGATGTATCATAAAACGGACCAAGAAGAATCCACCTTGGTCGTACAACCTCTCTCTTGTTGTTGGTCAAAGTGATGGACGTCCATGCGACCCCAGAGATGGGCTAGCTCGCCAATAATCACGCAAGTAGCTAGTCCCCGAAGACAACCACTGCCTGCATGTGGCCCAAACATATGTATGGATCGTGTTGATGTTTGAATACACAATGGAACAACTTTGTTGTGGCACCGTGCTTTGGAACCAAAAATCCCCACAAGGAGCGAGGGTTAGTTGACGATGCATTTTATGCATGTATGTCACACCACACTTCGAGCCGATGACAGGGATTCATGCATGCATGCATAGTATGTGCTCAAACTTAGGTCTAAATCTCACCATGACCTACTACAATAACACAAACCAAAGGAAGAATCCACCATGGTAACCTATCTCATTGTTGGTCAAAGTGATCATGGATGTCCACACGGGCCCATGAATATATAGGCTTGTCGCCGATAACCACGTGAGGGAGTGTACCATTCGAAGACAACCACTACATGCATATGTATGTATGGAGGTGATGCGTGCATGTTTGAATACCATGTACATTGATGTGGCACGTGCGTCGAAAATCATACAGTCCCCACACAGAGCGAGATCGGTTCATGACGTGTCGTGGTACTGCCCACTTCGACTCGGTGGGAGGGATTCATGCGTACACATGCATGTGTGCTCAATCTATATATATCATGTCATCCCAGAGCATGACCTATATATATACCGTAATACAAACCAAAAAATAATCCCCTCCTAAGTCAAATTAACCTCTCTCGTTGTCGAGCAAAGTAGTGATGGACCAAGCGGGCCCACAGATGGAAAGCATTGATATCGCTGATAACCGCGTGAGTGGGTGCCAAAGGACAACCGCCATCGCTTTGCATGTGGCCAAACATATATATATATATATATATATATATATATATATATATGTATATGTATGTATATATATGTATATGTATGTGTATATATATATATATGTATGTATGTATGTATGTATGGAGAGGTGTGTGTGGTTGTGATGTTTGAATACCCAAAATGCACAACTTAGATGTGGCACATGCCTCAAAAACCGTAAAGTCCCCACACAGAGCGAGGTTCATGAAGTGTACTACATATGCTGGTCCCCTTCCCCCTCTTCGACGCATACTATATATATGCTCCTACTGTAATACAAACCAAAATGAATCCTCCTTGACGGTGAAATTAATTAACCTCTCCCGATGTAGGTCAAAGTGATGCATGCATGGACGACGACCTCGCGGGCCCATGGAAAGCATCACACGCGAGTGAGTGTCGTGTAGGACAACCACCGACTGCATGTGGCCCAAACATGTATGTATGAAAGGGTTGTGTAATGTTTTAAATAACAAATTCACGATTTTGATGTGGGACCTGCCTCACAAAACGGCCAACCCACACGGTGGCTCACGACTCGTAGTGTACTGCCAGCCCCCCCACCCCAGACGCACACACACACACCACACATCCACCGCAACTACGATGCATGTTAAATTTTCCCGCGGTGAACATATATTACCAAAGGAGGGACGTTTTACTTTTGTAAAAAAAACAGAGATCATTAAGACGTTTTAGTACATTGACTGATTTTCTAGGGGTATAATGTGCAAAAATCAAATTTGGGCTACATGCACACATGACAGTGCACCTAAATGGATTGGAAAAACACATGTGTCTCACTGGGTGCATGTTTACTTCTCGTGCAACAAATTTCAAACATTGAGAATCTTTATTTTTAAAATCTAGTACATCCAAAACTTATTTGAAATTCATGAAACTTATCGTGTTGTCATATGGACACCAATACACTATGGTATTGTACTTTTTTTGTCAAATTTGAGACAATTTTTGATGTAATTTTTATCTTCTTACAAATGGGAGATTATTAATTATTGGGAACCAATATCGCAAACGGATTATTTATTCAAACCATGGGCGTTAGACCAACAATGGATGCGTGCCATGCTTCGGTTAAGCAATAAAGCGGCAGCATTAATCATCAAAATAGAAAAACAATATATGTGCCGCCACGCGACCCCTGTGCCATGCGAGCAGGCGTGAGTTGACGGAACGCATGCGACCAGTCCGCCGCGCAGGCAGACCGGGAGGCGTGCGTGCAGGTGTGTGAATTGACGGGAGGCGTGCTCGCTGCGCAGTGTCATCGGGAGGCGTGTGAGTAGCTGTGTGAAATGACGGTAGGCATGCCAGCAGTCCGGTGCACATGCTCACTGGGAGGCGAGCCAGCGGTTTGACCGCCGCTCGCCTCTCTCCCACTACTCCATATTAATCGCACACCCGAGCGGCCGCACCCCCAATCTTCACCGCACACACAATCCTCTCTCTCCGCCTGCATCCTCGACGCCGCTCTCAGTCCTCACCGCCGTCTGTGTATGAGGATGCCGCCGAAGCGCCCCATCAGAGGGAGTGCCGACGCCGGCGCTGCGGAAGCATCGGAGCATGGCGTGAAGATGGAGACAGAGGTTGCCGTTGCCGCCGCCGAGGTCTCGATGCACCTTGACGTCGTCGTGCTTCCACAGCCGGAGCCGGAGGTTCACTCCGACATCGGCGACGCCCCCGGTGACGACTCCGCCGACGACTCCAACGACGACTCCGACGACCACTCCGTCGACGACTCCGACAACGATGGACAACCGGTTAGTCATCTATACCCATTTATGTGTCAAATATATCCTAGGGTTTCTCTGGTTACTCCTGCCTCCCCCTTTTTGAAATAGAAATCCTATCGTTATGTTCTCTCAATTTATGAAATCTGAGTAAATTTCATTAGATCCGTGTAGTGTATTGATGGTTTGAATGGTCGAAATGAAAAGTGATTAGTTGTTTCATCTGTAAAAATGATTTCTGCTAATAATCCGACTAGGGTTAGTGTTTTGTGCTAATAATTCCTAGCCAAGGCTTGACAATTGATTTTTGAATGACCTAAATATATGTTTGTGGCATTTTTTTTTCAAGATTGGTCTGTACATAGATGATTGTGCTTAAAAATCAAACCATAATCTTTGGATATGTCTAAAAAATAGCCATAAAATCCATAAATTCCTAATCCTACTTTACGACATGTACAAATTGATTTGCTGCCAAATTTTGGCAACAACCAAATATTCGCTAGAGATCAGTTTGTATTCCAAATTTGACGCCACATTTTTTTACTATATATATAGGCGGTATCTGACGATGTCGACAGCGAGGATGAAGATGTTCAGAGGAGGTACAAGAGGCAAATCCTCAGGGAGCTTTATGCGGGAATTCATAACAAGCGTATTAGGACCTGGGACTGGGGCTTTCGATGCACATTTTGCAACCAAAAGCTTCATGACGCGTATGAAAGTGTCCTGGCGCATGCAAGAGGATGAGCCGTTGGCTCCTTCAGGCAGAAGTATTCTCGCAGGGTTGCGCATGCCGTGTACGCGGAGTACCTGGAGAAGCTTCATGATCGTGCCGGCAGATGAGATTGAACTATGTATGGCTATGTAGTGTGTTAATTATAAATGTGCTTGAGTATGCTTAATGACGGTTGAACTATATATGGTTGAACTATGCTTGTGTACATTTATTATCTATGCCTGAGTATGTTTAATCTATGTTTACTTATGTCTAAATGCGGGATATGGATGCAATCAGTTCGGTTGATGGAATCTAGCTCCGTCCTGGTTTATTGGTCCCCTTTGTAATTTGTGTTAAATTTTGACCAAAGATTTAACTAACAAAATGTTAGTGCAGGTCAGCAAAAATTATATCGTTGGATGCGTATTTGAACATAGTGTTCAATGATATAATTTTTGGTGACATGCATAAACATTTGTTAGTTAAATCTTTGGTCAAAATTTGGCACAAATTATAAAGGGGACCAATAAACCAGGACGGAGGTAGTACGTCAATCACACACGATTCCCAAAATTGGAACCGTGTGCAATGACTTTAATTTTCCCTGTTACGTCAATCACACACGGTTGGCTCTAGCAAATCGTTGCCTCTGAAACTCTTTGTGGGACAGAAAACCCTCACCACCCAATTCAAAAAAGAAAAAAGAAACCCTCACCATCCCCACGTCACAAAAATCCTCACCCCGCCCGCCACCCCCTCCGGTCCCCATTCACACCTGCACAAGCTCCTCAGCGACTCTGCATGGCATCGCCTTTCGCCGCGGCAACCACTTAGCTCGACGCCTGTCACCGCCGCCAGGCTGCCGGCAAACCCCACCGCATTTCGCCACTTCCGCTTGCCGCCGCCTATCGCCATCGACTTTCTCGACGCTGCTCGCGGTCGACCCAGCTTCGCCCGATTGGGAAATCCGCCGTATTGAGGGTTTTTCCTCATGGAAAAAAGGTAACTAATTTAATGAGATATTATCTCATCTCTTATCCCATTTCATCTGCCTCCTTTAATCACCCGGCCGAAATCGCCGTGAATTCATTTTTATTCGAGCTGATTTGAGGGTTTTCTTTCATTCATAGAGTGTACAGTGCGCGGACACATCAGGACTGTGCGACCTCGGCCAGATATCCATGGAGTTCCATCTCACCGTACTAGATGACTTGAGGATGCGCGCGGTATGTTCAATGTCACCCTAAATCGGTTGGTATGGCCTACTTTCCTTAACATATACTCCCTCCGTCCAAAATAAGTGACTCAACTTTGTACTAGCTTTAGTACAAAGTTGAGTCACTTATTTTGGGACGGAGGGAGTACTATATATTGCTACATTTGGATAAAAGGTGCCACATGCAGCATATACGTTAAAGGGGATTTTTTTCCTCTTCTTTCTATATTAGGCAAATTAATGATGTATTGTTCTTTCGATTACTCTCATATTTCCATGACATCATGGTTACCCTATCTGTTTAATTATAGATTTTTGTCCTTTGATTTCAACTGCTGTACATTTCTTTCAATTTCGCCCATATTTGCATGTTACCATATTCTTTAACAATCCTACCATTTTCTGCAGCGCGTCCCTTGCTATGCAACAACATCTGTAGTACACAATCTTGCCCTTTACATAAATCAAGACTGCAGGGATGTCATACTGAACACAAACCATGGATTTACAATCGTTGCTTCTGTAAGACTTGATGAATGTGGTCACTCCTATTTTGTCACGGGCCTTTGGACAGAAATTTCTAAGTTTTATGTACTGAAAGCTGGCACTAAAATTGCACTGCACATAAAAGAGGCTGGTCATGAGATATATGCTAACTTCCCCGACGATATCATCCGTCCAGACTTTGTTCCAAGTAAGTGTTCCTTTCAAGTATCTGCATGTTGACTTACCCAGTGATAACCCACAAGTATAGGGGATCGCAATAGTTTTCGAGGGTAGAGTATTCAACCCAAATTTATTGATTCGACACAAGGGGAACCAAAGAATATTCTCAAGTATTAGCAGCTGAGTTGTCAATTCAACTACACCTGAAAGACTTAATATCTGCAACAAAGTATTTAGTAGCAAAGTAGTATGGAAGTAACGGTAGCGGTGGCAAAAGTAACAGTAGCAGTTTTGTAGCAATCGTAACAGTGGCAATGGAAAAGTAACTTAGCAAAGATCAATATGTGAAAAGTTCGTAGGCAATGGATCAATGATGGATAATTATGTCGGATGGCATTCATCATGCAACAGTTATAACCTAGGGTGATACAGAACTAGCTCCAATTCATCAATATAATGTAGGCATGTATTCCGAATATAGTCATACGTGCTTATGGAAAAGAACTTGCATGACATCTTTTGTCCTACCCTCCCGTGGCAGCGGGGTCCGATTGGAAACTAAGGGGTATTAAGGCCTCCTTTTAATAGAGTACCGGACCAAAGCATTAGCACTTAGTGAATACATGAACCCCTCAAACTACGGTCATCACCGGGAAGTGTCCCGACTATTGTCACTCCGGGGTTGCTGGATCATAACACATAGTAGGTGACTATAACTTGCAAGCTCGGTTCAAGAACACAAATATATTCATGAAAACATAAAGAGTTTAGATCTAAATTCGTGGCACTCGGGCCCTAGTGACAAGCATTATGCATAGCAAAGTCATAGCAACATCAATCTTAGAACATAATGGATACTAGGGATCAAACCCTAACAAAACTAACTCGATTACATGGTAAATCTCATCCAACCCATCACCGTCCAGCAAGCCTACGATGGGATTACTCATGCACGGCGGTGAGCATCATGAAATTGGTGATGGAGGATGGCTGATGATGATGACGGCGACGATTTCCCCTCTCCGGAGCCCCGAACGAACTCCAGATCTGCCCTCCCGAGGAAGAACAGGAGGTGGCGGCGGCTCCATATCGTAAAACATGATGAATCCTTCTCTCTGATTTTTTTCTCCCCGAACACGAATATATGGAGTTGGAGTTGAGGTCGGTGGAGCTTCGTGGGACCCACAAGACCAGAGGGCGCGCCCTCCACCCTTGTGGACAGGGTGTGGGTCCCCTTCGGTTGATTCTTTCGCCAATATTTTTTATTTATTCCAAAAATAATCTCCGTAAAGTTTCAGGTTATTCCAAGAACTTTTATTTCTGCACAAAAATAACACCATGGCAATTCTGCTGAAAACAGCGTCAGTCCGGGTTAGTTCCATTCAAATCATGCAAATTAGAGTCCAAAACAAGGGCAAAAGTGTTTGGAAAAGTAGATACGATGGAGACGTATCAACTCCCTCAAGCTTAACCCATTGCTTGTCCTCAAGCAATTCAGTTGACAAACTGAAAGTGATAAAGAAAAACTTTTACAAACTCTGTTTGATCTTGTTGTTACAAATATGTAAAGCCAGCATTCAAGTTTTCAGCAAAGGTTATGAACTAACCATATTCACAATAACATTTAGGTCTCATATTTACTCATATCAATGGCATAATCAACTGTTGGAAATATGCCCTAGAGGCAATAATAAAATGGTTATTATTATATTTCCTTGTTCATGATAATTGTCTGTTATTCATGCTATAATTGTCTTATCCGGAAATCGTAATACATGTGTGAATACATAGACCACAACATGTCCCTAGTAAGCCTCTAGTTGACTAGCTCGTTGATCAATAGATGGTTACGGTTTCCTGACCATGGACATTGGATGTCATTGATAACGGGATCACATCATTAGGAGAATGATGTGATGGACAAGACCCAATCCTAAGCCTAGCACTAGATCGTGTAGTTCGTTTGCTAAAGCTTTTCCAATGTCAAGTAACTTTTCCTTAGACCATGAGATTGTGCAACTCCCGGATACCGTAGGAGTGCTTTGGGTGCACCAAACGTCACAACGTAACTGGGTGGCTATAAAGGTGCACTACGGGTATCTCCGAAAGTATCTGTTGGGTTGGCACGAATCGAGACTGGGATTTGTCACTCCATGTAACGGAGAGGTACCTCTGGGCCCACTCGGTAGGACATCATCATAATGAGCTCAATGTGATCAAGGAGTTGTTCACGGGATGATGTGTTACGGAAACGAGTAAAGAGACTTGCCGGTAACGAGATTGAACAAGGTATCGAGATACCGACGATCGAATCTCGGGCAAGTATCGTACCGATAGACAAAGGGAATTGCGTACGGGATTGATTGAATCCTCGACATCGTGGTTCATCCGATGAGATCATCGAGGAGCAGGTGGGAGCCAACATGGGTATCCAGATCCCGCTGTTGGTTATTGACCGGAGAGTCGTCTCGGTCATGTCTGCGTGTCTCCCGAACCCGTAGGGTCTACACACTTAAGGTTCGGTGACGCTAGGGTTATAGAGATATTAGTATGCGGTAACCCGAAGGTTGTTCGGAGTCTCGGATGAGATCCTGGACGTCACGAGGAGTTCCGGAATGGTCCGGAGGTAAAGATTTATATATGGGAAGTCCTATTTTGGCCACCGGAAAATGTTCGGGATTTTTCGGTATTGTACCGAGAAGGTTCTAGAAGGTTCCGGAGTGGGGCCCACCTGCATGGGGGGACCCACATGAACGTGGGTAGTGGGGGCAAGGCCCCACACCCCTAGTCAAGGCGCACCAAGATTCCCCCTTAGAAGGAATAAGATCATATCCCGAAGGGATAAGATCAAGATCCCTAAAAAAGGGGGATAACAATCGGTGGGGAAGGGAAAGGATGGGATTTCTTTCCTTCCACCTTTGCCAACGCCCCAATGGACTTGGAGGGCAAGAAACCAGCCCCCTCCACCCCTATATATAGTGGGGAGGTTCATGGGAGAAACAGCTCAGCCCCTGGCGCCTCCCTCTCCCTCCCGTGACACCTCTTCCTCCTCCAGTAGCGCTTGGCGAAGCCCTGCTGAAATCCCGCTGCTTCCACCACCACACCGTCGTGCTGCTGGATCTCCATCAACCTCTCCTCCCCCCTTGCTGGATCAAGAAGGAGGAGACGTCTCTGCTCCGTACGTGTGTTGAACGCGGAGGTGCCGTCCGTTCGGCGCTCGGTCATCGGTGATTTGGATCACGACGAGTACGACTCCATCAACCCCGTTCTCTTGAACGCTTCCGCTCGTGATCTACAAGGGTATGTAGATACACTCCCCTCTCACTCGTTGCTAGATGACTCCATAGATTGATCTTGGTGATGCGTAGAAAATTTTAAAATTCTGCTACGTTCCCCAACATCAACTAGCAAGCAATAATAATAAATCTCGGATGACAACACTTTTTCAAAACAATCATGATATGATATAACAAGATGGTATCTCGCTAGCCCTTTCTGAGACCGCAAAACATAAATGCAGAGCACTCCTGAAGATCAAGGACTGACTAGACATTGTAATTCATGGTAAAAGAGATCCAATCACAGTCATACTCAATATCAATTAATAGCAATGCATACAAATGACAGTGGTGCTCTCTAACTGATGCTTTTTATAAGAGGATGATGACTCATCAGTAAAAGTAAATAGATAGGCCCTTCGTAGAGGGAAGCAGGGATTTGCAGAGGTGCCAGAGCTCGAGTTTTTGAAATAGAGATAAATAATATTTTGAGCGGTATGCTTTCATTGTCAACATAACAACCAAGAGATCTCGGTATCTTCCATACTACATACATTATAGGCGGTCCCAAACAGAATGGTAAAGTTTTTACTCCCCCTCCACCAACAATCACACTCCACGGCTGGTCCGAAACAACGGGTACTGTCCAACTAACAACAATCCTGGGGGAGTTTTGTTTGCAATTATATTTTGATTTGATTTGAGCATGGGACTGGGCATCCCGGTTACCAGCCATTTTCTCGTGAATGATGAGCGGAGTCCACTCATCGTGAGAATAACCCACCTAGCATGGAAGATACTGACAGCCCCCAGTCGCCACATGAGCGATTCAGGCATACAAAACAGATTATCATTTGAAGGTTTAGAGTTTGGCACATGCAAATTTACTTGGAACGGCAGGTAAATATCACATATAGGAAGGTATGGTGGACTCATATGGAACAACTTTGGGTTTATGGAAGTGGATGCACAAGCAGTATTCCCGCTTAGTACAAGTGAAGGCTAGAAAAAGACTGGGGAGCGACCAACTAGAGGGCGACAACAGTCATAAACATGCATTGAGAGTAACCAACATTGAGTGCAAGCATGAGTAGGATATAAATCACCATGAACATAAATATCGTGGAGGGTATGTTGATTTTGTTTCAACTACATGCGTGAACATGTGCCAAGTCCAGCCACTCGAATCATTCAAAGGAGGATACCATCATATCATACCACATCACAACCATTTTAAAAGCATGTTGGCACGCAAGGAAAACCATTATAAACTCCTAGCTAATTAAGCATGGCATGAGTAACTATAATCTCTAATTATCATCGAAAACATGTTTCATTCATAATGAGCTAAATCAAGAACGATGAACTAATCATATTTACAAAAACAAGATAGGTCGAGTTCATACCAGCTTTTCCTCATCTCAATCATTTCATCATATATCGTCATTATTGCCTTTCACTTGCACAACCGAATAGTGTGAATAGTAATAATAGTGCACATGCATTGGACTAAGCTGGAATCTGCAAACAATTATTTCAAAGGAGAAGACAAGGTAATATGGGCTCTTTGTTAGATCAACAATAACGCATATGAGACCCACTCAACATTTTCATCGTGGTCTTCTCCTCTCGGCCCCCAAAGAAAAGAAAAGAATTTCGAAGAAACACACTAAAATGTTTTTGGAGTTTTTTTGTTTTTCTGAAGAAAGGTAAAACAAGAACGAGAAAAACTATTTACACGGGAAAGCTCCCAACAAGCAAAAGAAGAACGAGAAATCTTTTTGGGTTTTCTTTTAATACTACTACTAAGTGAACATGGAAAGTAAACTAAATAGGAGCTACACTAAATTTTTTTGGTTTTTCACAAAGTTTTTCAAACACACAAAAAGAACGCGAGAAAAAAGAAAATAAACTAGCATGGATAATACAATGAAAAAGTATGAACACCGACAACTAGAATGAGTGTGTGAACATGAATGTAATGTCGGTGAGAAATACGTACTCCCCCAAGCTTAGGATTTTGGCCTAAGTTGGTCAATGGCCACGACTGGCCCGGATGATATCCAAAATCGTAGTTGTGGTTGTACTGTGCTGCGGCAGCTGCTGCTTGGCGAGCTGCTTCATGGAGGCGAGCGGCCTCCATCTCTCTCTCATACTCATTTGCCTCCTCTCTGCTTATAAAATATCTCCCTTTTACTTGAAAGTTAAATAAGGCAGGAGCAGGAAGGGTAACATGGACAACACGTCGTCTGTCAAAGATTAGTCGATACTGGAGGGATTGTTCGTTCCTCTCAAGAAACTAATAGCGCACCAAAGCATTATAATCAAGAAAAGCAGGTGGCAACTCTATGTCATTCCCCCTTATGGGTACTCCAAGATAATTAGCTAAACAAGTTGCATAAATCCCACCAAATAAATCTCCATCTTTAGCATTAAGATGTAACCTCCTCGCAATAATGGCCCCCAAGTTATAACGCTTATCACCTAACACCGCACACTTGAGGACACTAAGATCTGGAACGCAAAGGTGGGAATGCTCATGCTTACCATTAATGCATCTACCTATAAAGAGAGCAAAATAATGTATGGCAGGAAAGTGAATGCTCCCTATGGTAGCTTGTGTGATATTTCTAGTTTCTCCCACGGTGATGCTAGCAAGGAAATCATTGTATTCAGCCTTGTGAGGCTCACTAAGAAGGCCCCACTGTGGGATTTTGCAAGCAGTATTAAAATCCTCAAGGTCCATGGTATATGATTCATCATAAAGATCAAATAAAACAGTATGGGTATTGCGCTTAGATGAAAATTCAAACCTCCGCACAAAGGAATCGGTGAGGTAGTAGTATTGTCGGCACTTATCTGACACGAAGTCCTCAAGGCCGACATTTTGTACATATGCATCAAACTCATCCTTGAAACTTGCATGAACCATGAATTTGTCCGACGGCCATTCACAAGGCCGCACCTGAGCTTCCCTTGGTGGTTCAAGGTCCGGCTCATGTATCGCGAGCCTCGATGCTTGCTTCCTCGAAGAACCATCTTGGTACATTTTCCTAGACATTTTTCTTCATCTGAAAAATTTCTGAAATTTTCAGTGACTCAAAATAAAAGTGAACCAAACTCAACAAAATTGATAGCAACTACTCCTACAAGTGTCTAGAGGCTATATCATGCATCAAAACTACTTTGGACCATATAAATTTGACATGCAAGCTCAAGAACAAGGTCACCACATCAGCAAAAATTTGCAATAAATAAAGCACTAGAACAAAAAACTAATTGGACCATTGGAGGAGTCACATACCGAAGAACAATCCCCCAAAGCTGTTTTGTGAATAGAGCTTTGAGCAAGGAGATCGAAAATGGCAGCAAAATGAGCAAGAACACGGGTTTGAGCTACGGGATGATTCTTTCTGGAGGAAGATGAAGTGGATGGGTACTGGAATAAGTGGAGGGGACCCACATGGGGCCCACAAGACAGGGGGCGCGCCGGGGGGGGGAGGGCGTGCCCTCCACCCTTGTGGGCCACTGGTGCATCCCCCTGGTGCATGTTCAGTGCCAGAAATTCTCAAATATTCCATAAAAAATCATACTAAATTTTCAGGGCATTTGGAGAACTTTTATTTTCGAGACATTTTTTATTTCACGGATAATTCAGAAAACAGACAGAAAGGACTATTTTTGCTTTATTTAATCTAAATAACAGAAAGTAAAAGGTGGGTACAGAAGGTTGTGCCTTCTAGATTCATCCATCTCATGCTGATCAAAAGGAATCCGTTAACATGGTTGATCAAGTCTTATTAACAAACTTCTTCCAAGTAACATGAAACCGGAGAATTTCCGAATAACACTAGGTTACCTCAACGGGGATATGCATGTCCCCAACAATAAGAATATCATATTTCTTTTTGACAGTAGGAAGAAGGAATTCAAAACCTCCAATAGTAATAGTTGAAAATTTTCCAATAGAATTGATACTATGAACTTGAGGTTGTTTCCTCAGAAAGTGTACTGTATGCTCATTACCATTGACATGAGAAGTGACATTACCTTTGTTGCAATCAATAACAGCCCCTACAGTATTCAAAAAGGGTCTACCAAGGATGATCGACATACCGTCGTCCTCGGGAATATCAAGAATATCAAAGTCCGTTAAGATAGTAACATTTGCAACCACAACAGACACATCCTCACAAATACCGATGGGTATAGCAGTTGATTTATCGGCCATTTGCAAAGAGATTTCAGTAGGTGTCAACTTATTCAATTCAAGTCTACGATATAAAGAGAAAGGCATAACACTAACACCGGCTCCAAGATCACATAAAGCAGTTTTAACATAGTTTGTTTTAATACAGCATGGTATAGTTGGTACTCCTGGATCTCCAAGTTTCTTTGGTATTCCACCCTTAAAAGTATAATTAGCAAGCATGGTGGAAATTTCAGCTTCAGGTATCTTTCTTTTATTTGTAACAATATCTTTCATATACTTCGCATAAGGAGGCATTTTAAGCATATCAGTCAAATGCATACGCAAAAAGATAGGTCTAATCATTTCAGCAAAGCGCTCAAAATCCTCATGATCCTTTTTCTTGGATGGCTTAGGAGGAAAGGGCATGGGCTTCTGAACCCATTTGTTCTCTTTCTCTACCTTGTTTCCTAGCAACAAAGTCTCTCTTATCATAACGTTGATTCTTTGATTGTGGGTTATCAAGATCAACAGCAGGTTCAATTTCAACATCATTATCATTACTAGTTGAGCATCAACATGAACATCATCATTAACATTATCACTAGGTTCATGTTCATCACCAGATTGTGTCTCAGCATCAGAAATAGAAATATCATTGGGATTCTCAGGTGTATCTATAACAGGTTCACTAGAAGCATGCAAAGTCCTATCAGTTTTCTTTTTCTTTTTATTAGGATTAGGTGCATCGGTATTAATTCTCTGAGAATCTTCCTCAACTCTCTTAGGATGGCCTTCAAGATACAAAGGTTCCTGAGTCATTTTACCACCTCTAGTCATAACCCTAACAACATTATCATTGTTCTTACTATTCAACTCATTAAGCAAATCATCCTATGCCTTAAGTACTTGTTCTACTTGGGTTGTAACCATGGAAGCATGTTTACTAATAAGCTTGAGATCATTAACAGTTCTACTCATATAATCACCCAAGTGGTCAAGCATGTAAGCATTACGTTTCAATTGTCTACTAACATAAGCATTGAAATTTTCTTGTTTAACAATAAAATTATCAAACTCATCCAAGCATTGACTAGCATATTTATTATGAGGAATATCACCTTCATCAAATCTATAAAGAGAGTTTACCTCTACTACCTGTGTCGGGTTATCAAGACCATGTATTTCTTCAATAGGAGGTAAATTCTTAACATCTTCAGCTTTAATACCTTTTTCTTTCATAGATTTCTTTGCCTTTTGCATATCTTCAGGACTGAGAAAGAGGATACCTCTTTTCTTCGGAGTTGGCTTAGGAGTTGGTTCAGGAAGTGTCCAATCATTATCATTACTCAATATATTATTCAATAGCAATTCAGCTTGCTCAACAGTTCATTCCCTGAAAACACAACCAGCACAACTATCTAGGTGGTCCCTAGAAGCATCGGTTAGTCCATTATAAAAGATATCAAGTATTTCATTTTTCTTGAGAGGATGATCAGGCAAAGCATTAAGTAATTGGAGAAGCCTCCCCCAAGCTTGTGGGAGACTCTCTTCTTCAATTTGAACAAAGTTAAATATTTCCTGTAAGGCAGCTTGTTTCTTATGAGCAGGAAAATATTTTTGAGAGAAGTAATATATCATATCCTGGGGACTACGCACACAACCAGGAGCAAGAGAATTAAACCATAACTTAGCATCACCCTTTAACGAGAAAGGAAACAATTTAAGAATATAGTAATAGTGAATTTTTTCCTCGTGAGCAAATAGGGTGGCTATATCATTCAATTTAGTAAGATGTGCCACAACAATTTCAGATTCATAACCATAGAAAGGATCATATTCAACCAAAGTAATTAACTCAGGATCGACAAAGAATTCATAATCCTTATCAGTAACAAAGATAGGTGAAGTAGCAAACTTAGGGTCATATTGCATTCTAGCATTCAAAGACTTTTCTTCCAGCTTAGCTAACAATTTCTTAAGATCATCTCTATCCTTGCAAGCAAGAAAGTCTCTAGCAGTTTCTTCATCCATAATATAACCCTCAGGTACAATAGGCAATTCATATCTAGGGGGAGAATCATAATCCTTGGTTTCAAAAATATCCTCAGTTTCAGTAATTTCATTCTCTCTAACCCTAGCAAGTTGTTCATCAAGAAATTCACCTAGTGGCACAGTATTATCAAGCAAAGCAGTAGTATCATCATAAGCATCATGCATAACAGAAGTGGCATCATCAATGACATGCGACATATCAGAATCAATAGTAGGTGTAGGTGTCGCAAGTTTACTCAAAACAGAAGGTGAATCAAGTGCAGAGCTAGATGGCAATTCCTTACCTCCCCTCATAGTTGAGGGAAAAATCTTGGTTCTAGTATCTTTCAAATTCCTCATAGTGATTAACAGATATAAATCCCAAGTGACTCAGAGAATAGAGCTATGGTCCCCGGCAACGGCGCCAAAAAAAGGTCTTGATAACCCACAAGTATAGGGGATCGCAACAGTTTTTGAGGGTAGAGTATTCAACCCAAATTTATTGATTCGACACAAGGGGAGCCAAAGAATATTCTCAAGTATTAGCAGCTGAGTTGTCAATTCAACCACACCTAAAAGACTTAATATCTGCAACAAAGTATTTAGTAGCAAAGTAGTATGGAAGTAACGGTAGCGGTGGCAAAAGTAACAGTAGCAGTTTTGTAGTAATCGTAGCAACATCAATCTTAGAACATAATGGATACTAGGGATCAAACCCTAACAAAACTAACTCAATTACATGGTAAATCTCATCCAACCCATCACCATCCAGCAAGCCTACGATGGGATTACTCACGCACGACGGTGAGTATCATGAAATTGGTGATGGAGGATGGTTGGTGATGACAACGGCGATGATTTCCCCTCTCCGGAGCCCCGAACGGACTCCAGATCTGCCCTCCTGAGGAAGAACAGGAGGTGGCGGCGGCTCCGTATCGTAAAATGTGATGAATCCTTCTCTCTGATTTTTTCTCCCCGAACACGAATATATGGAGTTGGAGTTGAGGTCGGTGGAGCTTCATGGGACCCACAAGACCAGAGGGCGCGCCCTAGGGGGGTGGGCGCACCCTCCACCCTTGTGGACAGGGTGTGGGTACCCTTCGGTTGATTCTTTCGCCAATATTTTTTATTTATTCCAAAAATAATCTCCGTGAAGTTTCAGGTCATTCCGAGAACTTTTATTTCTGCACAAAAATAACACCATGGCAATTCTGCTGAAAATAGCGTCAGTCCGGGTTAGTTCCATTCAAATCTTGCAAATTAGAGTCCAAAACAAGGGCAAAAGAGTTTGGAAAAGTAGATACGATGGAGACGTATCACCCAACAATATCAAAGGAATTGTGTAGTATTTAAGCAACCAATTGTTATTCCATTTTCTTACTCTATTCCTACCTACTAACTTCTAGTTACCAATACACTTTTCTATTGCCCTGTTTTACTTAAATATTCCCTGTACTCCCACTTCTATCAGAAAGCACCGCTGGCGAGGAGACTCCGAAGGTGGAGAACAGGGCTGCCAACAAGCGGAGGCGGGTTGGGAAAGAACCACAAGCGACTCCAGCAGGCCTAGACTTCATCAGCAGCCTCCCCGATGATATGTTGATAGTCATCATCTCCCTCCTCCCAATCAAATATGGGGTGCAGACAACCATCCTTTCCCGGTGGTGGCGCCCCCTATGGCACTCCACCCCTCTCGACCTCGTCGACACCCACGAGCTTTGCCATGGCTATCGCAAAAGCTTGGATGCGTTCTCCCAGATCCTCGGCAGTCACCATGGCTCAACCAGAGGCCTTAGCATGGGCAAGTTCCATTCCAACGGCAAGGACCGAGCCAAGCTTGACGAGTGGTTCCGATCCCCCGCCCTAGACCAGCTCAAGGAGCTCACTTTTGATGATGGGCATATGCGCTCGCTGCCAACATCCGCGATCCGCCTCGTGCCCACGTTGCGCATCGCCAAGTTCATGAACTACCATTCCCCCCCTTAATGACGTGCCCGCTCTTATTCTACCACGGCTGAAGCACCTCGAGCTCGTCGCCGCTGCCTCCCAAATGGTGACATGGAGCACCTGCTCCGCGGCTGTACTGCACTCGAGTACCTTCGTCTTCAGGTGATCAATGGGTTGAGTAGCTTCCACATCACCTCCATGACTCTCCGGACTATTTATGTGTGTTGCTGGTGCTGCAACAAGACATCACAAAATGTGTACCACGGTATGGTCATTGAGGACACACCTTCACTTGAGAGATTACTTGTAGTTGATCAAGAAGGTCCAACAAGAATCAATGTCATTTCTGCGCCGAAATTGACAGTGGTGGGCTACTCGTCTGAAAAATAATCCGAACTTGTTATTGGATCCACACCCGTTCAGGTATAATAGCCGCCTTCTACCTCTCCTTCCATAAATTAACATTATTTCTAATTTTGAAGATGTATGTTTGTCTGTCATCCAGAAAATGATTCCGACAAGCTTGACCTCGAAACTGCGCACAGTGAAGGTCTTGGCACTAGAATCTATCGGCCCCAACCTGGACCAAGTTGTCAGTTTCCTGAGATGCTTTCCGTGCCTGGAGAAGCTATAGATCGAGGTCAGTTTCCTTTCCTGTTAAATGTTAACCATAAGGAAGTTCAATTTTTGACACCTTTTCCCAAGTTTACAATGACAATGTACAATGATTTCTGAAGGAATTTTGGATGATTTCAGTACATACTCCCTCCGTTCCAAATTAGTTGACTTGAATTTGTCTAAATACGGATGTATCTATACTTGTTTACTATCTAGATACATCCGTGTCTAGATAAATATGGGTCAAGTAATTTGGAACGGAGGGAGTACATGTATTCCCCCCCATATTGGTTGCTTGATCCATATGGTTACATTCCATAAACATTTCTCCATTGGATTCATCTGTACTAGTTTTCTTAGGGAACTTTTCATCCACTCCAACCACTTGTGAAGAAGGCTACATTTTTCTAGATTGTAATCAAATGCCCATGTTAATCATGTCGGATCGAAGATGGCACGTTAGTGCATTTTACAAATCCTGCAAACCAAATAGGCCTGTATTAGTGTTCAAAACTACATGTAGGCACTAACATGTTTTCTTCTTTTGCAGGTAAGATTAGGTCCGGTGGTGGATAATATGATACAATATAACAATCACATCGAATGCCTAGATCTGCATCTCTCAGAAATTACTTTGAACTCCTACCGAGGGACCTTACCGGAGATTATATTCGTCAGGTTCTTTGTTGTTAGAGCAAGGGTGTTGAAGGTAATGAGGTTTGCCCTACATTTATTTCACAAAAATGAATGGTATGTTGATCAGCGCCATCGACTGCGGCAGAATGGACAAGGCTCCGAAAAAGCTGAATTTCATTTTGGAACTTCAGATGACAGAGTAATCGGAAGTCATCGTGTCAACCCCATACGTGACTTATCAGTGGCTGATCCCTTTGCAAAAATGATGAGATTTCGAAACCAGCCTTACAAGTGGTAATATTAGTTTGAACCTCTCTTATATCCATGTTCAGCGGATTAGCGCGGGCGTTTGCAGCTGATGAGCTGAATTTCATTTCTAATATCAGTTTGAACCTTGTAATCTTTGAATTTGAGCCATTTAACTCTGGAATTTGAACCTTGTAATATTTTGAGCTTTTGTGGTACAATCGTTGAAATGGCATCATATGAGACTCGTATATTGGCAGCACTATTTTGACCTTAATATGCAAATGGACTTAGAATTTATTAACCATTCTTGAATATGTTTACCTTGTCGATCTCATAGCACACGATCTGTATAGCTAACTCGACTGCGATCTTCGACATTATTGCACATAGTTGCTTTCTTCAACCATGTGCCCTGTAGAGCGCAAAATTAATTATCGCACTCGAGTGTCCATCATCACCCTTCTGTGTAACTTTGACCTCATCACCCATGGGTAAACTTATGACCGAAGTCATTCCACACACTTCATTTTTACAAAGCCTTTTGCCAATAAACGCCCATGATTTGCCCCTCTTCTACCCGACGCGTGGCCAAACTAGCCGGGAGGGAAGCTTGCGCGGTAAACTGCGCGATTGCGCTGGAACAAGCTCTCCAACGATACATTTGGTGCCTCTTTGAGCCCACGCGTGGTCAAACGAAATGCGTGCGGGGTTCTCAAGCGTGCACTCGAATCGTTCGCTATGAACACGGTGACAAGACGTGACAATTACAGGCCGGCCGGCCCCCATTTATTACAATGGCCATTTAACCCTTGTGTCTCTTCAACCTTTCGATCATGCCCCACTATTGCAAGAAAAACACCCACCACGACAAATTCTTAGAGGGTATCCTGCGCGGCTCCAATGGCGCTCAGAGCGGCTGCCGACGACGAGCAGCAGTTCATCAAGTGGTGGAGTCCATATCCTCCTAGCTGAGTTCCACTCGAGCCACCTGCTCCCATAGAGCCATGTATTCATTGAGCATTTGAGCCGACATCTCTGGCCCAACATCCAGAGCCCAAGCTCCTAGTGATAGTGCCTGAAAAATAGTCCTTTCTGCACGAACGCTCGGCCGAACTGCCGCATACACAGTGGGCGCTAGCTCCTGTACCCGGAAACCATGGAGCCACCTGTCTTCCCAAAAAAGGGTGTTGATGCCATTCCCAAGTGTGGTGTGGGATGCTGCCACGCATAGAAACCTTGATTCAGCAGACACTTCTATCAGAAACTCCACCCATGGTGTGGAAGCATCAGTCCGCAGTAGCCATGGCCATCTTTCCTGCATAGCGATGTTCAACCATTTGAGGTTAGGCAGCCCCAAGCCTCGTGCCCATTTTGGTGCACACACGGCCTCCCAAGCCACTGCACACTGGCCACTATTTGCGCTATCACTCACACTCCATAGGAAACCTCTGCATATCGGCGTCATTGCTGTGACTACCATTTGTGGTAGATCAATTGCCATCATCGTATGTATTGAAATTGCGCAAAGGACCGACTTCACCAGCAGCAGCAGGCCACTCTTTGGCATTGTAGCACCTTTCTACTTTGGCAGGCATCTTGCCAAGCTATCTATGAGTCCCATAAGTTGTGCTGCGGTTTGTGATACGTCTCCAACGTATCTATAATTTTTCATTGTTCCATGCTATTATATTATCATTCTTGGATGTTTTACAATCATTTTATAGCAACTTTATATCATTTTTTGGGACTAACCTCTTGGCATAGTGCCCAGTGCCAATTGCTATTTTTTGCTTGTTTTTTACTTTGCAGAATATCCCTATCAAACAGAGTCCAAACGCAACAAAACTTTTTGGAGATTTTTCTTGGACCAAAAGACAACTTGGGAGCCAAGGAAGCACCAGAGGGGAGGCCCATGGGGCCCACAAGACACCAGGGCGCGCTAGAGGCCCCTGGCGCGCCTTGATGGGTGATGACCCACAAGTATAGGGGATATATCATAGTGTTTTTGATAAGTAAGAGTGTCGAACCCAACGAGGAGTAGAAGGAAATGACAAGCTGTTTTCAACAAGGTATTTTCTACAAGCACTGAAATTATCGGTAACAGATAGTTTTGTGATAAGATAATTCATAACGGGTAACAAGTAACAAGTGTAACAAAGGTGCAGCAAGGTGGCCCAATCCTTTTTGTAGCAAAGGACAAGCCTGGACGAACTCTTATATAAAGCAAAGCGCTCCCGAGGACACATGGGAATTGTTGTCAAGTTAGTTTTCATCATGCTCATATGATTCGCGTTCGTTACTTTGATAATTTGATAAGTGGGTGGACCGGTGCTTGGGTGTTGTCCTTACTTGGACAAGCCTCCCACTTATGATTAACTCCTCTCGCAAGCATCTGCAACTATGAAAGAAGAATTAAGATAAATCTAACCATGGCATTAGACATGTGGATCCAAATCAGCCCCTTACGAAGCAACGCATAAACTAGGGTTTAAGCTTCTGTCACTCTAGCAAACCATCATCTACTTATTACTTCCCAATGCCTTCCGCTAGGCCCAAATCATGGTGAAGTTTCATGTAGTCAACATTCACATAACACCACTAGAGGAAAGACAACATACATCTCATCAAAATATCGAACGAATACCAAACTCACATGATTACTTATAACAAGACTTCTCCCATGTCCTCAGGAACAAACATAACTAATCACAAAGCATATTCATGTTCATAATCAGAGGGGTAATAAATATCATTAAGGATCTGAACATATGATCTTCCACCGAATAAACCAACTAGCGTCAACTACAAGGAGTAATCAACACTACTAGCAACCCACGGGTACCAATCTGAGGTTTTGAGACAAAGATCGGGTACAAGAGATGAACTAGGGTTTGGAGAGGAGATGGTGCTGGTGAAGATGTTGATGAAGATTGACCCCCTCTCGATGAGAGGATCGTTGGTGATGACAATGGCTTCGATTTCCCCCTCCCGGAGGAAAGTTTCCCCGGCAGAACAGCTCCGCCGGAGCCCTAGATTGCTTCTGCCCAGGTTCCGCCTTGAGACGGCGGCGCTTTGTCCCGAAATCTTCCTTATGATTTTTCCAGGTCAAAACCCTCCATATCACAGAAGATGGGCACATGAGACCCACCAGGGGGCCCACAAGCCCTAGGGGCGTGCCCCCCAGGCTTGTGGCCACCTGGTGGGTCCCCTCTGGTATTTTCTTTGCCCAATATTTTTTATATATTCCAAAATAATTCTCCGTAAATTTTTAGGACTTTTAGAGTTGTGCAGAATAGGTCTCTCGGATTTGCTCCTTTCCGGTCCAGAATTCCAGCTGCCGGCATTCTCCCTCTTTGTGTAAAGCTTGTAAAATAAGAGAGAAAAGGCATAAGTATTGTACCATGCATAATGTGTAATAACAACCCATAATGCAATAAATATCAACATAAAAGCATGATGAGAAATGGACGTATCAACTCCCCCAAGCTTAGACCTCGCTTGTCCTCAAGCGGAAACCGGAATTGGTAATCATGTCCACATGTTTAGAGATAGAGGTGTCGATATAATAAAATACGGACATGAAGGCATCATGATCATCATTACAACAGCAACATATATTGTCATATAATTTCTTAGGCTAAAGTAACAATTCATTCACAAGGTAAAGTATGAAACAAGAACTTTATTGAAAACTAACAAACTATGATCTTGGTCATTGAAACAATTGCAATTTATCATAACGTCGGAAAGAGTCAATGTAAGAGCTTTTATTTAGCAAGTTTCACATACTCAACTATCATTTGGTCTTTCATAATTGCTAACACTCACGCGGTACTTATGAGATCAAAGTCTCAATCGGACACAGAGAAAGATAGGGGCTTATAACTTCGCCTCCCAACCTTTTACCTCAAGGGTAACGTCAACAATAATAGTTTATGAATACCTACATCGGAGTGGATATATATATCTGGATCTCCCCCCAACATATAGTGCCCCAACATATAGTGCTTGCCAAAAAGAAAAAGTTTAAAAAGAAGAGGTGATGATCACCCTGACTCTTGTATAAAGGTAGGAGATAAATAAAAGATAGGCCCTTTGCAGAGGGAAGCAGAGGTTGTCATGCGCTTTTATGGTTGGATGCACAAAATCTTAATGCGAAAGAACGTCACTTTATATTGCCGCTTGTGATAAAGAACTTTATTATGCAGTCCATCGCTTTTATTTCTTCCATATCACAAGTTCGTATAAAGCTTATTTTCCTCACACTAAATTATCATACATATTTAGAGAGCAATTTTTATTGCTTGCATCGATGACAACTTACTTGAAGGATCTTACTCAATCCATAGGTAGGTATGGTGGACTCTCATGGCAAAACTGGGTTTTGGGATTTTGGATGCACAAGTAGTATCTCTACTTGGTGCAAAAGATTTGGCTAGCATAGGATGAGGAGCAAGCTCAACATGTTGGAGGTTCCATGACAATATAACTTCTATTCGGATATAAAGAAACATAAACCATTATGTTGTCTTCCTTGTCCAACATCAACCTTTTAGCATATAATATTTTAATGAGTGCTCACAATCATAAAAGATGTCCAAGATAGTGTATTTATATGTGAGACCTCTCTTCCTTTATTACTTCCTATTAATTGCGACAATGACCAAAACTATGTTTGTCAACTCCCAACAAATTTTATGCGACATACTCCTTATATGTGAAGTCATCACTTCCCATAAGATCATTATATGATCTTTTTATTTCTTCCTCTTTTATTCTTTATTTATTATTTTACTCAAGATCATAGCCAGAAAGCAAAGCCCTCAACTCAAAACTAATATTTATTATATAACTCTCGGACTTGATTACATAGAGGGGTCACAAAGCAAAACTCAAAGCTAGATCATACTAAAACTTTATTCTACCAAACTGAGATATATAACCAAAAGGATCGAACTAAGAAAAATGATAAAGTTAAAGGTGTGATGGTGATACGATACTGGGGCACCTCCCCCAAGCTTGGCAGTTGCCAAGGGGAGTGCCCATACCCATGTACTTAGGTCTCTTTCTTCGGAGGTGGTGATGATGGAGTTTCTGTCAACTTGATTAAAGTACCCTTTGAAGCATAATTGCATCCTTCTGAATCTCCTCTAAAAGATGCTTGTTTTCAGGCCACCATGAGCTTTTCCCTGCACCACTTTCACTTGAATGGGATATATCCCAATTGGAGGGTATGGATGTACGAGGAGTATTCTCCACCCCATAGTTATGAACCAAATTATGAAAGTTGTTCCGGCGTAACCTGTGTAAGGGCCTCCTAGGGGGAAGTCCTTCTTGTAACTTTTGGCCTTCATGGTTGCTTGCAGTCCCTATTGCTTGATGAGGATTGGGAATAGTGGAGATGCCAGCCAGAGTGCCTCTCTCCGAAGTCGGAGGGTGGACCTCAAGCAAATCCCCTTCATCTTCTTCCATCGTGACTCCCATGGCCTCCGCCCTCCTAAGTTCCATCTACATCAACTAAGCATCATCGTCTACATTGTTGGAGGACGAGGAAGACATGATGCTTGGCCTTCAAAACTCTGGCAGAAAACAGCTCAAAACGAAAATAGGGGATATTGCCGTGGTACGATGGTGAAAACCTTCAGGAGATTATATAATGAATTTTTACCGACCAAAAGGAGTGTACTACAAGAAAACGGAGTCCGGGGGGCACACGGGGTGGCCACAAGCCTGGGAGGCACGCCCAGGGGGGTAGGGCGCGTCCCCAGGGCTTGTCGCCTCCTCGTGCACTTCTCAGACTACTTTTTATTTTCCTAATTTTTTAAATATTCCAAAATAGAGTAAAATTGCTCTTGAAAAAGTTTTGGAGTCGGTTTACTTACCGTACCACATACCTATTCTTTTTCGGAGTCTGAAACTTTCTGGTAGATATCCCTTATGTACTCCTCCGGTGTTATGGTATTAATAATATTGGTTTCAACATTTATGGGAGTACCTGAGATATAATGTTTGATTCTTTGCCCATTTACCACCTTCGGATTATTGCCTTCGGCGTTTTTGATTTTGATGGCACCGGAACGATAAACTTCCTCGACAATGTAAGGCCCTTCCCATTTAGAGAGAAGCTTTCCTACAAAAAATCTTAAACGAGAATTGTATAGCAAGACATGGTCACCTACATTAAATTCATGCTTTTGTATCCTTTTATCATGCCATGTTTTAACTTTCTCTTTAAACAATTTAGAATTTTCATATGCTTGGGTTATCCATTCATCAAGTGAGCTAATGTCAAATAACCTCTTCTCACCGACAAGTTTGAAATCATAGTTGAGCTCTTTAATTGCCCAATAAGCTTTATGTTCTAGTTCAAGAGGTAAGTGAGATGCTTTTCCATAAACCATTTTATATGGAGACATACCCATAGTGTTTTTATAAGCAGTTCTATAAGCCCATAATGCATCATCAAGTTTCTTAGACCAATTCTTTCTGGATCTATTAATAGCCTTTTGCAAGATCAACTTTATTTCTCTGTTACTTAATTCTACTTGACCACTAGACTTAGGATGATATGGAGATGCAATTCTATGGTTAACATCATACTTAGCAAGCAATTTACGGGAAGCACCATGTATAAAGTGTGAACCACCATCAGTCAATAAATATCTAGGGACTCCAAACCTCGGGAAAATAACTTCTTTAAGCACTTTAATGGAGGTGTTATGATCAGCACTAATAGTTGGAATAGCTTCTACCCACTTAGTAACATAATCAAGAGCAACCAAAATATGTGTGTACCCATTAGAGGAAGGAAAAGGTCCCATATAATCAAATCCCCAAACATCAACTGGTTCAATAACAAGTGAATAATTAATAGGCATTTCCTGACGTCTACTAATATTACCAATTCTTTGACATTCATCACAAGATAAGACAAACTTACGAGCATCCTTGAAAAGAGTAGGCCAATAAAAACCAGATTGTAATACCTTGTGTGCAGTTCTATCTCCAGCATGGTGTCCTCTGTAGGCCTCGGAGTGACACTTGCGTAGGATCTATTCCTATTCATGCTCAGGTACACAACATCTAATAACACCATCTACCCCTTCTTTATAAAGGTGTGGGTCATCCCAGAAGTAATGTCTTAAATCATAGAAAAACTTTTTTTTGCTGGTATGTGAAACTAGGTGGTATAAATTTAGCAACAATATAATTGGCATAATCAGCATACCAAGGATTACTACGAGAAGCATTTATGACAGCTAATTGTTCATCAGGGAAGCTATCATCATTAGGTAGTGGGTCATCAAGAACATTTTCTAACCTAGACAAGTTGTCTGCTACGGGGTTCTCAGCTCCCTTCGTATCAATAATATGTAAATCAAATTCTTGCAGCAAGAGAGTCCATCTAATAAGTCTACGTTTAACATGTTTCTTTTCCATAAGATATTTAATAGCAGCATGATCGGTGTGAATAGTTACTTTGGAATCAACAATATAAGATCTGAACTTATCACAAGCAAATACAACTGCTAAAAATTCTTTTTCAGTAGTAGCATAATTTCTTTGAGCACTGTCTAGAGTTTTACTAGCATAATGGATAACATTTAATTTCTTATCAACTCTTTGTCATAGAACAACACCAACAGCATAATCACTAGCATCACACATAATTTCAAAGGGTAGGTTCCAATCAGGTGGTTGAATAATAGGTGCAGAAATCAAGGCTTTCTTAAGTATTTCAAATGCTTCTACACAATCATCATAAAAAACAAATGGAACATCCTTTTGCAAGAGATTAGTAAGAGGCCTAGAAATTTTAGAGAAGTCTTTAATAAACCTCCTATAGAAACTAGCATGACCAAGGAAACTTCTTATACCTTTGATATCTTTAGGACACGACATCTTTTCAATAGCATCAACTTTTGCTTTATCAACTTCAATACCTCTTTCAGAAATTTTATGTCCCAAGACAATAACTTCATTAACCATAAAGTGGCACTTCTCCCAATTCAAGACAAGATTAGTTTCTTCACATCTCTACAAAACTCGATCAAGGTTGCTTAAGCAATCATCAAAAGAAGTTCCGTAAATGAAAAAATCATCCATGAAAACCTCAATAATCTTTTCACAAAAGTCAGAGAATATAGCAGTCATACATCTTTCAAAATTAGCAGGTGCATTACATAAACCAAAATGCATATGTCTATAAGCAAAGGTACCGAAAGGGCAAGTAAAAGTAGTTTTTTCTTGATCCTCTTGTGACACAGGTATTTGGCAAAAACCAGAATAACCATCTAGAAAGCAAAAGTTTGTATGTTTTGATAGTCTTTCTAGCATTTGATCAATAAAAGGTAGAGGATAATGATCTTTCCTAGTAGCTTTGTTTAACTTTCTAAAATCAATAACCATTCTATAACCTGTGACAATTCTTTGTGGAATCAATTCATTTTTATCATTAGGAACAACGGTAATACCTCCCTTCTTAGGGACACAATGAATAGGACTTACCCATCTACTATCAGTAATAGGATAAATTATACCTGCTTCCAGAAGCTTTAGTATTTCATTTCTTACCACTTCCTTCATCTTAGGATTCAACCATCGCTGGTGATCAACAACTGGTTTAGCATCAAGTTCCATACTAATTTTGTGCTAACATAGAGTGGGACTAATGCCCTTAAGATCATCCAGAGTATATCCAATAGCTGCAAGGTGCTTCTTCATAGTTTTCAACAATTTCTTTTCTTCATGCTCTAAAAGGTTAGCACTAATAATAACAGGATATATCTATTTCTCACCAAGATAAGCATATTTCAAAGTATCAGGTAATTGTTTAAGATCAAATACTGGATCACTCTTGGGTGGTAGAGGATCTCCAAGATTCTCAACAGGCAAATTGTGTTTCAAAACAGGCATTTGTTTAAAGAAAATCTCATCCAATTCCTTTCTTTCATTCATGAACATATCATTTTCATGGTCTAGCAAATATTGTTCTAAAGGATCAGTAGGAGGCATGGCAATAGAAGCAAGACCAATAATTTCATCTTTACTAGGCAATTCTCTATCATGGGGTTGTCTACGAAATTTGGAGAAATTAAACTCATGAGACACATCCCCAAAACTTACATTAACAGTTTCTTTCTCACAATCTATTTTAGCATTAACAATGTTCAAGAAAGGTCTACCAAAAATAATGGAAAAAATCATCTTGTGGGGACCCAAGAACTAGGAAATCACTAGGGTATTTTATTTTCCCACACAAGACTTCAACATCTCTAACTATCCCAATTGGTGATATAGTATCTCTATTGGCAAGCTTAATAGTAACATCAATATCTTCTATTCAGCAGGTGCAATATCATTCATAATTTCTTGATATAAAGTAAAGGGAATTGCACTCAGGCTAGAACCCAAATCACATAAGCCATGATAACAATGATGTCCTATTTTAACAGAAACAACAGGCATGCCAACAATAGGTCTATGTTTATCTTTCTTATCGGGTCTAGCAATTCTAGCAGCTTCATCACAGAAATAAATAACATGCCCATAGATATTTTCGACCAAGAGTTCTTTAACCATAGCAATACTAGATTCAACTCTAATTTGTTCAGAGGGTGTAGGTGTCCTAGTACGACTCTTACAGACTACAACTGAAGTTTTAGCATGTTCATTTATCCTAACTGGAAAAGGTGGTTTCTCAATATAAACAGTAGGAATAACAGGATCAACATTATAAGTAAAGGTTTCCTTTTCAGCTTTAATGGGTTCTACTATTTTTACTTCAATGGGAGGATGATATTTGACCACTTCTCCTTAGGAAGATCAACATGAGTAGCAAATGTTTCACAGAAAGAAGCTACTATCTCAGAGTCAAGTCCATATTTAGTGCTAAATTCACGAAAAGCATCAGTATCCATAAAATATTTAACACAATCAAACTTAAGGTTTATACCTGAATCCTTACCTTCATCGAGTTCCCAATCTTAAGAGTTGCATTTAATTCTTTCCAAGAGATCCCAATTGAATTCAATAGTCTTCTTCATAAAAGAACCAGTACAACAAGTATCGAGAATCGATTGATCATTACGAGAAAGCCGAGCATAAAAATTCTGAATAATAATTTCTCTTGAGAGCTCATGATTGGGGCATGAATGTAACATTGACTTAAGCCTCCCCCAAGCTTGAGCGATACTTTCTCCTTCACGAGGCCACAAATTATATATATAATTCCGATCATGATGAACCAGATGCATAGGATAAAACTTCTGATGAAATTCCAATTTCAATCGGTTGTAATTTCAAGTACGAATATCATCGCATAGCCTATACCATGTCAATGCCTTCTCCTTCAAAGATAAAGAGAAGACCTTCTTCCTGACTTCATCCTCGGGCAAACCTGCAAGGTTAAATAATCCACAGACTTCATCCACATAGATTAGGTGCATATCAGGATGTAATGTTCGATCTCCTGCATAAGGATTAGCTAGCAGTTTCTCTATCATACCTGAAGGAATTTCATAATAAATATTTTCAGTAGGTTCAGTAGGTTGAGGGGCAACTCTTTGCTCTTCCGGCCGAGGTGAAGATACCCCGAAAAAACCCCTCAAAGGATGATATTCCATAGTAACAAGTGACAGTAAATTTCAGCATGTAATATAAATGTTTCCTTACCAAAGGCGCTTCACTCCCCAGCAACGGCGCCAGAAAAGAGTCTTGATGGCCCACAAGTATAGATGATCTATCGTATTCCTTTCGATAAGTAAGAGTGTCGAACCTAACAAGGAGCAGAAGGAAATGACAAGCGGTTTTCAGCAAGGTATTTTCTGCAAGCACTGAAATTACCGGTAACAGATAGTTTTGTGATAAGATAATTCATAACGGGTAACAAGTAACAAGTGTAACAAAGGTGCAGCAAGGTGGCCCAATCCTTCTTGTAGCAAAGGACAAGCCTGGATGACCTCATCAGGCCGTGCAGGGAGAGACCACCGCCGAGGAGGTATGTCCCCTGTATTTTTTATTTCCAAACGCGTTTTTTGTGCACTAGTTCCTCTCTCCCACCAATCTAATTGGTCATTTGTCTTTCACAGACCGCAGTGCTCCCGTATTAGCAACAAGGATTCATCGAGCGGGTTTCCTACGCCTAGTGCGCCGGAGGAGCGTCTACACCCCTCTCCTGCCCACAACGTGCTGGGGGAGGTGACTTCTCAGCAACCCCCTTCCGTGGTCACTACGGGGGGTGGTGCTAACATCCCTACGGTCGAGGTGGGGACCTCAACCTTTAAAGACCCATTGGGGAAGGACCCCTTCACTGAGGAAGAGGAAAAGCTAGACCAGCTGGTGATCTCGGCCCCCGTTGACCTAGCACTAGTTCGGCATTCGATGACGGCGCCAGCTCCTCTTACAGCGGAGAGGCCCGAGGTGACCCGTCCACCTTTACCTGCTGAAAGGCAGGCATCCGTAGGGTGGCCCGAAGAGATGGAGGCGTCCTTGACAGGCTCCTCCATCGTCGCTGAGCACCGCATCCTTCTAGGCGCATGATGACCCACAAGTATAGGGGATCTATCACAGTCCTTTCGATAAGTAAGAGTGTTGAAGCCAACGAGGAGCAAAAGGAAATGACAAGCGGTTTTCAGCAAGGTATTTTCTGCAAGCACTGAAATTATCGGTAACAGATAGTTTTGTGATAAGATAATTCGTAATGGGTAATAAGTGACAAGTGTAACAAAGGTGTAGCAAGGTGGCCCAATCCTTTTTGTAGCAAAGGACAAGCCTGGACGGACTCTTATATAAAGAAAAGCGCTCCCGAGGACACATGGGAATTGGTGTCAAGTTAGTTTTCATCATGCTCATATGATTCGCGTTCGTTACTTTGATAATTTGATAAGTGGGTGGGCCGGTGCTTGGGTGCTATCCTTACTTGGACAGGCCTCCCACGTATGATTAACCCCTCTCGCAAGCATCCGCAACTATGAAAGAAGAATTAAGATAAATCTAACCATAGCATGAAACATGTGGATCCAAATCAGCCCCTTACGAAGCAACACATAAACTAGGATTTAAGCTTCTGTCACTCTAGCAACCCATCATCTACTTATTACTTCCCAATGCCTTCCCCTAGGCCTAAATCATGGTGAAGTGTCATGTAGTCGACATTCATATAACACCACTAGAGGAAAGACAACATACATCTCATCAAAATATCGAACGAATACCAAACTCACATGATTACTTATAACAAGACTTCTCCAATGTCCCCAGGAACAAACGTAACTACTTACGAAGCATATTCATGTTCATAATCAGAGGGGTAATAAATATCATTAAGGATTTGAACATATGATCTTCCACCGAATAAACCAACTAGCATCAACTACAAGGAGTAATCAACACTACTAGCAACCCACAGGTACTAATCTGAGGTTTTGAGACAAAGATCGGATACAAGAGATGAACTAGGGTTTGGAGAGGAGATGGTGCTGGTGAAGATGTTGATGGAGACTGACCCCCTCTCAATGAGAGGATCGTTAGTGATGATGATGGCTTCGATTTCCCCCTCCCGGAGGGAAGTTTCCTCGGCAAAACAGCTCCGCCGGAGCCCTAGATTGCTTCTGCCCAGGTTCCACCTCGAGACGGCGGCGCTTCGACCCGAAAGCTTCCTTATGATTTTTTCCAGGTCAAAACCCACCATATAGCAGAAGATGGGCACCGGAGACCTGCCAGGGGCCCACAAGCCCTAGGGGCGCACCCAGGGGGTAGGGCACGCCCCCTAGGCTTGTGGCCACCTGGTGGGTCCCCTCTGGTGTTTTATTTGCCGAATATTTTTTATATATTCCAAAATAATTCTCCGTAAATTTTCAGGACTTTTGGAGTTGTGCAGTATAGGTCTCTCAGATTTGCTCCTTTCCGGCCTAGAATTCCAGCTGCTGGCATTCTCCCTCTTTGTGTAAACCTTGTAAAATAAGAGAGAAAAGGCATAAGTATTCACTACTGTAGGATGCTGCTAACACGACACTACAATTAGAGACCCTTCGACGAAATTGTGTGTGATTTATTAATCGCAAACGGTGATGTAAAAAACCTGTCAAAAAAGGTGCAAAATGTTTGCGATGGCGGATACATCAAACACGGTTCAGATTTTAGTTGCGTGTGCGATGCGAGGCATACGGCTCAGTTCAATGAACTATTTGCGATGAGGAAGAACAACAGAAACAGGCAGCCAGATGAAGGTGTGTGCAATATACGACATACAGTTCACTCGGATAAACTGTTTGTGATTAGGCGGAACAATAGAAACAAGCATCCAGATGAAGCTGTGTGCGATATACGGCATACAGTTCACTCGGATGAACTGTTTGTGATTAGACAACACAAAATAAACGGTCAGCCATATCAAGGTGTGTGCGATAAACGGCATACGGTTCACTCGGATGAACTGTTTGCTTTGAGCCAAGAGAACAGAAATGGTTCAATTTAACAAGATGTGTGTGATACGCGGCAAACAGGTCTGTAATCAGAAATGTGTGCGGAGACCGATAATAACACAGACGATTGCTGCTAATAAGCCGTGTGTGTTGTGGGCAAACACTTGCTGGTATACAATTGTCAGCGATTGATGAAATCATCACCGACGGGTTCCCTAGTATGGTCCGTGTGTGATGTCATTGCACACAGAACAACAGCATATGTACTTATAACTTATAAGGACTTGATTGAACATCCAATTACATAGGTGGCTAGTACACACATGACCTTTGCACACACCAAAGTATGTTCCGAAATGCCTAGAAAACTCAAATAATGTATAAAAAGGCAAAACGAACCCTGAATAATTTCATATTTTTAGGACGACGCTCCTATAGTTGCATGTTGCCTCTGTAAAATAAATCAACGTGGGAAGAGACAGCGTATGTCGTTTCACACGCATAGGTGACAAGTTCCCTCTCGGAACCATGAGCCTTTTTGAGAAAAGCTCCGGTTTGTAAGAAGTTTATACCAAAACTTGTCCCAAATTGGACTAATTGTTTACCACAACATGTTGTTGCCATGTCATAATACCATGCCAAGTTTCATGATTTTCAGGCGAGTTTTGGATTTACAGTAATTTTAAAACCAGGTTTCTCAATGTTTACTGTCGAGTCGACACCGCCTTGGCTAGGCTTTTTCCTCGTGGGTCCAAAATGTCAGAATCAAAATATGTCACTACCATGCAGCTTTTCTTATTAAGAATTACAACCCATTTGGTGTGCTAGCTGAAAATAAGTTTGTGGGTGCTGCGGGCGCTGAGAACTTGCGGGTTCTCTAATAAACAATGATCTCAAGGATCCGGCGAGAGTGATGTTCTTTCCCTATGTTGTGATTGCTCATAATATTTATGTCTTAATTAAAGAAATGGCAAGCCTTTGGCCCAGTATGAAAGAAAATATGGGTCAAAGCCGAGTTGAAAATGGCAACAATATCTAACTCCAGCTTACAAACGGTCCAAAAGCGCGAGGATTAATTGTTCATCAGGTTTACAAAACCCAGATTAAACAGGGCAATAACATCTAACTATATCAAAGATTTGGGCAGCCACAATCAAATGGATCGGTCTGATTCATAAAATCAAGATCCCGGGCCATAAATTCTACTGGTAAATGAGGACAAGTTGTTGTACATAGAAGTCGAGCACGTTCAGAAGCCCTTTTGTCCACCTGAAACTTCTTTTTATGTTGTTCAACACTTGCAGCCGTGAGAAATTTTTCATTACCAAACTTAATCCTCAAGGACAATAGTGCCCTCGCATTCAACATGGAGAATGTGACAAACCTAGTGTTCGAAGGGTTGGATGCATATCCTTCCAGCGTTATTGTCGTCAAACGAATGTCATGAGATCTGAGAAAATCCTGGTGCTTGTTGAACCATCGATTGGTTATACCTTTTTCTCCTTGTGTTAGTGCCTAAATAGAGATGAAGATTGAAAATAGTTAATGTGTAAAAAAGAGTATTGAAAGAGCGATAGCTGAACAATTAATTATAGTACATTATATATGGGCTTTCAATGTGCATGAAATCATCACCTTTATATAAAATTCTCCAGACATGGAAAGCATTGCAACAAGCCAATAATCGTGTTCAGATCAAAACACCACATACTGATATGTAAGGTCTTGACAGAATCCACCACCACTGATAGGATGGACAAGCTCTTCATTGAGCATAGAACATAATATTAGTACCAAAAGTGTACTCCAAGATGATACTTAACTTAAGCATACAAATGAAAAAAGCAGATTACAAAAGTTTACGTAAATAATATACAGTACCTTAATAGGTGTGGAGCCAAACACCATCTTGAACCATCTAAAAGGATCAGGAATTGCACCCAAGGTCTCCAGTTTAGGCGCAGAGACTACAGTTATTTGCGAAGGTACTATAGTAGAATCAAGGAGCAACCTTTCAAGTGAAGGGGCATCTTTGATGATGAGATCATGTCCAAAAAACAAATTCCCATGCTTACAAGGTGGGGAGACTTTATTTTGAGACAACGGATACGAATTTCTATTCCAAAAACAAGCAGCAAGCGCTCCAGGGCAGGGCAGCTGGAGTGGATGATGCTGTGCAGTGCGGCCTCCGACAGATCAACCACCACAAGCGCAAGTTTTTTTAGCATTGGGAGTCGAAGCATTTATACCAGATTGTCTCCTAGATGGCACCGGGCGAAGGTGGCGGTGTGGAGAGAGGAGGAAAACCACGAGATGGACATCGGTGGTGAGGGCACAGATACATCGGTTCGTGGTATGTTACATACATAGTCATGGTAGAACTCAAGCTGCTGGAGTTTATCGAATTGAAGGGATGTCAGCCAGGCGGCCACAGTGCAGGGTATGTCTTGCAGGTAGCATGTCGAGATGCAGATGCGTTGAATGGAGCCCTGGTGGGAGGAGATGATGGCTCCAGGGAGTTCAGAATCATCATTGACATATAGCTGACGATAGTCGAGATTAAGAGGCACGGCGCACCACTGAGTGCGCCACCGAGATGCGAGGACTTGTGTGTGGCAGCCATCCTTGGTGGAGAGAAGGAAGATGATCTCCCCAAGGATGGCGTCCGGGAGATCGCTGATGCGGTCCGCCGGAGATTCTACTGGTTCCTCAGGTCCAGGGGGGTGTGGCCGCTTCTGGCCGCGCTGCCGGGTCCAAGATCTACATCCGGCGGGGGCGCTGGACGATGCCCCATCTGTGTACATACCAATTTGAAAGAAAAAAATGGCAGAAACATACATGTAGGACATTCAAAATCAATTCTCAAGATCTGGAAGAAAAAAAGGCACAAACATATATGTAGGACATTCAAAATCAATTCTCAAGATCTGGCCATGAATTATTAGCACGCACGCTAACCCTAGTCGGATTATTAGCAAAAATCATTTGTATAGAACAAACAATTAATCACTAACCCTATACAAATACCATTCAAACAATCAATACACTACGTGCATCTAACGGATCTAAATTACTCTGATTTCATGGACCGAGAGAACATAACCATACGATTTGTATTCCAAAAAAATTAGAGAGGGGGGGGGGGGGTGGGGGGGGTGGGGGGGGGAGTAACCAGAGAAAACACATGATATGTTTACCGCACAAATGGGTATATAGATGACTAACCGGTTTTTCGCCGGAGTCGCAGTCGTTGCCGGAGTTGCTGTTGACCTCCGGCTCCGGCTGGGGGGGCACGACGGCGCCGACGAAGGCAAGGTCGTGCTACTGCCCGTGCGAGACCTCGTCGGCGGCAACGGCAACCTCTGTGCCTAGCTTCACGCGTTGCGCGGGTGCTTCACCAGCCCCGGCGTCGCCACTCCCTCCGATGGTGCGCTTCGGCGGCATCCTCATACACTACATAGTCCAGACGTTGGTGACCACTGTGGACCGGGGGTGCGGCCACCTATTATGGCCGGCGGCTCGGGCGCGCCATTAATACGGACTAGTGGGAGCGAGGCGGGTGGCGGTCAAAGGCTGTCTCGCCTCCCGGTGAGCCTGCGTGGCGGACTTCTGGCATTCCTATACCATCATTTCACACAGCTACTCGCATGCCTCCCGGTGACACTACACAGCGAAAATGCCTCCCGTCAATTCACACACCTGCACGCACGCCTCCCGGGCTGCCTACGCGGTGGACTGCTCGCATGCGTCCCATTAACTCACGCCTGCTCGCACGCCACACGGGGCGCGTGGCGGCACGTATATTTTTTTGTTTTTTGATGATTCATTCTGCTGCTTTACTGCTTAACCGATCAAAGCATGGCACGGTCTAACGCACACGGTCCGAATAAATATTTTGTATGAGATATTGGTTGCTAGTTATTAACAATCTCCCGTTTGTAAGTAGATTATATCAAAACTTGTCTCAAACTTGACGAAAAATACAATATCACAGTCTACTGGTGTCCATATATGACACCACGATAAGTTTCATGAATTTCAACAAAGTTTTGGATTTACTGAATTTTAAAAATCAATATTCTCAATGTTTTGAAATTTCTTTCACGGGGAAAGATGCACCCAGGGACACACATATAATTTTGCAATCCATTTTGGTGCACATGTAGCTCAAATTTGATTTTTGCACATTAAATCCCTAGGAAATCAATCAATGTATAAAACGGGTCAAATGATCTCTGTTTTTTTTTCAAACTTTAACACGACACTCCTTTGGTCACATGTTCACTGCAGAAAAAGTTTGACATGCCTCAGAGTGGAGGTGGTGGTGCGGGATGTGTGTCTCTGTGTGTGTGTGTGTGGGGTCCATCAGTACACTAATAGTCGCGAGCCTCCGTGACGTGGGATTATTGATCATTTTGTGAGTCATGTATATATGCCACATCAAAGTCATGAATTGGTTATTTAAAGCATTACACAACCCTTTCATACATACATATTCGGGCCACATGCATGCATTGGTGGTCCTCTCGGACACTCCCTTGTGCGGTTAGCAGCGACGTGCCCATCTGTTAGCCCGCAAAGGTTTTCAGTTTCCACCGACAGTGAGAGGCATTGGACCGAAGGTGGATTCATCTTTGGCATGTGTGTTACGGTGTGGATCATGCATGGTGAGATTCCATATCAAAGTTCAGGCGCGTGCGTACACATGAGTCCCTCCCACCGGCTCGAAGTGAAGGGGCTACACATCGTGAACCTTTGTGTAGTGCGTTTCCGGTTTGCGAAGCATGTGCCACGTCAAAGTTGTGCATTGGGTATTCAAACATCACACGACACACGACAACATGCACATGGTGGTATATATGACACTCGCTCGTGTGTGACTCTCTGTGGGCCCGCGAGGTCATCGTCGATCAATTGAACGTACAACGAGAGAGAGGTTAATTTGACCAACAAGGATGGTTCTTTTTTTGTTGTGTTACGTATATGCACGGTAGGAGTATGTAGTACATGTCAAAGAGGGGGCAACACATATACTCTCTCTCTCTCTCTCTATATATATATACATATGTGTATGTGTGTGTGTGTCATAACCTCGCTCCATGTGGGGACTTTTCGGTTCCTGAGGCAGGTGCCACATCAAAATTGTGCATTGGTATTCAAACATCACGCAATACCATGCAGGCGGTGGTTGCCCTATAGGAACTCACTTGTGGGCGGCGCTTCCATCTGTGGGCCCGCGAGGTCGTCCTCCATCACTTTGACCCAACGAGAGAGAGGCACATTTGACGAACCAGGAGGATTAATTCTTTTAGGGTTGTGTTAGGGTAGGAGTATATATATAGTACGTGTCGAAGGGGGGATGGGACCAACATATACTAGGTGTCACACATGAACCTCACTCTGTGTGGGGACTTTGCGGTTTTTGAGGCAAATGCCACATCAAAGGTTGTGCATTAGGTATATTCAAAACATCACAACCACACACCTCTCCATATATATGTTTTGGCACACATGCAAGCGATGGTGGTTGTCCTGTGGCACTCACTCATGTGGTTATCGGCGATGCTTCCATCTGTAGGCCCGCTTGGTCCATCACTTTCACCGACAATGAGAAGTTAATTATTTTGACTTAGGAGGGGATTGATTTTTTGTTTGTCTCGCGATATAGGTCATGATGTGAGATTACATATATAATAGTGCATGTGTACACATGAATCCATCCCGCCGGATTGAAGGGGGGGGGGGGGCGAGCACACAACACATCATGAACCTCTTGCTCTGTGTGGGGACCTGTGCGATTTTGAACGCGTGCACCACATCAATGTTGTGCATTAGGTATTCAACACATATGCATGCATCACGCACCTCCATAAATATGTTTGGGACACATGCATGCAATGGTTGTCTTTGGACACTCTCGCTCGCTTGGTTATGGGCGGCAAGCCTATATCTATTCGTGGGCCCGCATGGGCGTCCATCATTTTGACCGATGATCAGAAAGGTTACCAGGGTGGATTCTTCTTCTTTGGTTCGTGTTACCGTATAGTAGGTCGATCATTCTAGGCCTAATTAAGTTTGAGCGCATGCATACTATGCATCGTGAACCCTCGCTCGATCAGTGTGGAGATTTTACGGTTCCAAAAAGCATGGTGCCACATCAAATTTGTGCAATGAGTATTCAAACGCCACACACACCACTTCCATATACATAATTGGGCCACATGCACAGAGTGGGTTTTGTCTTTAGACAGTACTCCCTCGCGAGTTTATCGGCGACAAGCTAGCCCATTTTTTGCGGGGTCGTGTGGACGTCCATCACTTTGACCAACAACGAGCGAGAGAGGTTATACGATCAAGTTGGATTCTGTTTGGTCTATGTTATAGTACGTCTTGGTGAGATGCCCTCCCCCTGACAGGAGTGTGTGTGTGTGTTTGTGGGGTGGGGGGGGGGGCTACTTCGCACTACCCACAACCTCTGTGGTGTCGGGGAAGTCCGGTTATTTTGTGAGGCACACGTGCCACATTGAAGTTGTGAATGGTAGTTAAATATCACACCACACCCTTTTCATACATATAGTATAGGGCCACCCGCAAGTGGTTCGTATGTGGTCTCACCATCTCCCACCACAAACACACATTTGTGGGTCGGCACACAGTCCACCTTTGTCCGGAAGCGAAAGGGGAAGTTTGACCATATATATGATGGACTCCTATAGGTTTTGTGTTACGGTAGGGTGAGATTTCAAACCTAACTATCTAGGGGCATGCATTCGTAGCTAGGATTCCCTTACCGCCGACACGAAGTGGGGTTCGTAGGGGGTGGCTGACTAGCAATACTGTGCGCTTTGTGCGACAGGTGCCACATCAAAGTTTTGCATTGGGCATTCGAACATCAAACCACCCTTTTCATACATATATTTGGTCCACATGCAAGTGTGTTCGTGTTCTAACCCTTTCCTGCATTATTCTTTTTGCCAAATTTATAAACAGCACGAGATGAATGCATAAACTGTGTGCGATTAGGTACGCAACAGACACGGTTCGGTCAGACTACCCGTGTGGCACGCCCGTGCTCCTGCAGTCACTCACATCAGCATAGTAGATTGGGCTCCACGAGGCTTGCCTCCTGCTCTCAAAAATATCTACTGCCTCGTAATCTCAAAAATATCTACACACTGGAAGGTTTTTATGTTTGATAGCACACGATTAGTATTTGTGGACCGTGTGCGATGTCTGTTACTCCCGCTCTGCTTCAATCCCTTGATTCAAATTTTCAGTAGCCCCGCCTTGTTACTCCCGCGTCTGCATCCCTCGCAATCTCAAAAATATCTGCTCGCCCTTGATTCAAATTTTCAGTAGCCCTGCCTTGTTACTCCCGCCTCTGCACCCCTCGCAATCTCGAAAATATATGCTCGCCCTTGATTCAAAGTTTCAGTAGCCCCGCCTTGTTACTCCCGCCTCTGCATCCCTCGCAATCTCAAAAATATCTGCTCGCCCTTGATCCAAATTTTCAGTAGCCCGACATTTTACTCCCGCCTAGTAAAATTTTCAGTTACCGCGGTATTTCCGCAAACACCACCTTGCCCCCCCACCCTCCCTCCACACACACCACACACTCCCCAAAACCTCCAATCACACAGACACACACCACCTGTCCCTCGCTCAAAACCATTGGTAGGTCGTCGCCATCACCGCCGCCGCCGCCGCCTCCATACTCAACCTCTGCCTGTGTGCCGGGGAGCAAGAGGAGCCAATGGCCCAAAAGAGGTTTATCGCAGCCTCTTTGCCCGACACCGGCGAGGTGGCCGCCAAGGTGTCCCATCATCCTCCATGGGCTCTTTATTGAACCGCCGTTGCCGGTCGCCCGATCTGCCCGCCGCCGTGCCCCTACGCCGGTTTGAGGACTTCCCCGTCCTCCCTCAGGCCCGGCCGCCGATGAGGTCCTACCTCGGGGTCCGACAGCGGCAGTGGAGGACGTGGGTCTCCGAGATTACAGATCGGGAGACCCACACCCACCGGTGGCTCGGTAGCTTCCACACGGCCGACCTCGCGGCCATGGAGTACGACCGCTGGCAGGTCTGCTACCACGGCGCGGCGGCTAGGCTCAATTTCCCCTTCGGCACATGTCCGGTCCACCTCGTTCCACCGAAGCCAGGGGTGGTGAGCTCAGTTATGGCGCGGGAGGACTGCGAGGCATGGGAGCGCGTCGAGGCCGAGGCCGCCCACGAGGCCTACATGCAAGAGCTCCACCGGCAGCACCCGGAGCTCATATAGGTGGAGCGGGTGATCTTTGCCGGCGCCGAGTGCGGCGAGGTTATCGTGCTCTCCTCCGATGATGAGGTCAAAGGCGGCGAGGATGGCTGCGCGGAGGGCGTCGAGGTGGGCGGCGAGGACGAGGAGATCGACACCGACGAGTGGAGGAGTGTCTTCCCCTACGACCTTGACGACGGCACCGGCGCGAACCCGGCTCGCGGCACACCGTACCTAACGAGGAAGGATTGGCTCGACCTCCACTTTGACCGAAAGTAGTTTAGTTTAGTTTAAATTTATATTTTATGTTTGGTTATGCAAAACAATCTATGTTTATGTTTGAATGCTTGGTACTTTCGATTGAACCTGCTTTGAACTTGATCAAATTGAAGTTTACAACGTTAAGTTTAGGGGATCGACTAGAAACGGCCAAAAATTAATGGAGTATATATATATATATATATATATATATATATATATATATATATATATATATCCACTAAGGGTTTTAGTTTGTTAACTTTTAAAGGATCGGCTAGAGATGGCCTTATGCCTTGTTTATTTGAGTTCTTCACAATGTGATGCTCTATATGTGCAACTATTTGCCGTGCAGTTCAATTTCATCATTAACAGTTTCAACAATACCACTATGAATTATGATATTTGGTTGCTGTTAAGGATGTTGCAGTTAACATGCCTTTTTGTTTTTTAACAATAACTAGTGTACTTTAGACCTGCACAATACCAGTTTGAATGACTATATTTGCTTGTTTTAAATGTTATGCCTGTTGCAGTTAACACACCTTTCCACTTCTTGTTTTGCTTAACTAGCATGCTTAAACCTACACACTGAAGCTATCATTTGTAGATTATGTTGTCTACCATGGATATATTTGGTTGATGTTTAGCCTGTTGGCTTAACATGCCTTTATATGTACTCATACAGGACAATATCGAGAACAGCTGCTGTTTTCCATCGAGGTTAGTTTCATCGCATTGCTTATATATACTCACTGTTCAGGATATCGGTAGCTGGTACCATATAGCCTAGGGGCGATAAGGGATTGATCATCGAATCAGACATTTCACTGAATATATCTGTAGCCCATTTATCAGTAGGTTAACTAGGGCCATATTTACTATATCTGAGGCTACATAGCAACATGCATTGTACTGAATGACTAAATATGCAATCCCAGGCTACATAGCAACAAGGAAGAGTGTTAGCTTAATGTTCTGATGATGTCTAGATATACATGTAATAAGATCTTGTATAATGGGATGGAGGGAGTGTTGTACTACATCATTTTGCAATTGTTGTTTAGCTTCTGATCTTAACTTGGTGCTTTTAGGTACATATATCATTGCCAAAGATCAACACTTCGATCCTTTCTGCGTATGGGGCAATGAGATATTCATGAACCAGTATCAAGTGAGGAAACTGATAAAGATTGTTATTAAAATGGGTCAAAAGATGTCAATCGAACTATTTGTTTACACTTTATGCAAGACAATAGTGAACTGCAGGATGGTAAGTAAGAACTCTGTAGCCTTCTTTTTACTGTCCGTAATGAGTTGTGTTAGATGACAATGTCTGAATCTTTTTCCTTTGCAGTGGATCCTAAAGCAGTTTAGTCAAGATTACCTCTCAAACTACATGATTAGCGGCCGGCCATCACAAGGGGTTGGACTAGAGTCGTGCATTCCTTCTGCATCGAGGAGAGCACAATAGGGGCATTCCGCTTCACCTTGTTCAGCAACCAGAATGTCTCTCACCTCTTTCTTTACCATTTGTAATAGTACAAGTGTACGACCCTAGTTCATCATTCTTTATTTGGTGCTTATGTAATTCTTGAACATATGTACCTGTGAATCGAATAATGCATTGGTTGTTTGAACCTGATGGATATGAATAAAGCTATAGCCTACTTTCAAATTCAAATTAGGTACAATTTTAAATAGCAGCAATTAAATTAGGGTGAAATTACGCTCTGCAGGTCATTACGGCGCACACGGTCTATAAAGCACAGCGTGTGTGATATACATCATAATCCGGCATGGTTCACGGAGAGGAAACGTGTGTAACCATGCACACAGTTGCCATTTGCAAAGCGTGTGTGATGTCAGACAATATCACAAACGGTGCGGGAAAACTAAACGTGTGTGATTGTCGACCTATCATACACGGTTTACAATGATGAACTGTTTATGATGTGCCAGGCATCGTAAACGTAGAGCTAGTTTGGTACGTGCCTGAAAAAATCCCGTGCCTGGAATGTGCCTGAAAAAATCCCGTGCTTGGAATGTGCCTGGTTTTAGGTAAAACCACAGAACTCCGACTGCGATGGCAATGCGAGCACAAACGAGTAGCAAGGATGAAGCCTTTGCGATATTTGAGATATCAGAAACAATTTTATAGGGACAACTATATGCATCAAGGCACCCTATCCCCGACGGTTTCTGGGTCGTGTGGGAAGGACCCCCTATCGCAGTCACTCACTTTGCGATGGTATAAAACGCCGTCGTGGAAAGGGGTTAAAAACCGTTTGTATAGCAGCTCGCTGTACTAGTGATTGTACCATAATGTGTAATAACATCCCATAATGCAATAAATATCAACATAAAAGCATGATGCAAAATGGACGTATCAATGGGTTGTGGGGCCCACGGGGGTCTCCTCCACCGCCTCTCAGCTCTATAAATACCCAAATATTTCAGAAACCCTAGAGGAGTCAACGAAACACAATTCCAGCCGCCGCAAGTTCCAGAACCACGAGATCCAATCTAGAGCCCTATTCCGGCACTCTGCCGGAGGGGAACACGATCACGGAGGGGTTCATCATCCTCATTGGTGCTCCTCTGATGATGCGTGAGTAGTTCACCATAGACCTACGGGTCCGTAGGCAGTAGCTAGATGGCTTCTTCTCTCTTTTTGATTCTCAATACAATGTTCTCCTCGATTTTCTTGGAGATCTATTTGATGTAATGACTTTTTGCGGTGTGTTTGTTGGGATCTAATGAATTGCGAGTTTATGATCAGATCTATATCCATGAATATTATTTGAGTCTTCTTTGATCTCTTATATGCATGATTATTTATAGCCTCATATTTCTTCTCTGAAACTTTAGTTTGGTTTGGCCAACTAGATTGATTTTTCTTGCAATGGGAAGAGGTGCTTTGTGATGGGTTCAATCTTGCGGTGTCCTCATGCAGTGACAGAGGGGGTAGCGAGGCACGTATGTATCATTGCTATTAAGGATAAAAAGATGGGGTCTATTCCTACATGAATAGATCTTGTCTACATCATGTCATCGTTCTTATTGCATTACTCCATTTCTCCATGAACTTAATACACTAGATGCATGCTGGATAGCGGTCGATGTGTGGAGTAATAGTGGTAGATGCAGGCAGGAGTCGGTCTACTAATGTTGGACATGATGCCTATATTCATGATCATTTCCTTGGATATCGTCAAAATTATTTGCTCTTCTATCAATTGCCCAACAGTAATTTGTTTACCCACCGTATGCTATTTTCTCGAGAGAAGCCACTAGTGAAATCTACGGCCCCCGGGTCTATCTTTTATCATATTGCTTTCAGATCTATTATTCCAAAAACCCAAAAATACCTTGCTACACTTTTTCTTTACTTATTTTATTTTGTGTTTTATTCAGATCTATTTATCCAATCTCATACAATTTAATCTATCTTTTTACCGAAGAGGGATTGACAACCCCTCTTACGCGTCGGGTTGCAAGTGTTTGTTCTTTGTGTGCAGGTACCGTTTACATAGTGTTGCTTGGTTCTCCTACTGGTTTGATAACCTTTGTTTCATAACTGAGGGAAATACTTACCGTAGCTATGCTGCATCATCCCTTCCTCTTTGGGGAAATACCGATGCAGTCTCAAGCCACGTCAAAGGAATTTCTGGCGCTGTTTTTGGGGATACATCATCAACATCTATCAGGTTCCTAATCACAAATCTCATCTCCTTGCAATTTACGTTATTTGCCATTTGGCTCTCGTTTTCATCTCCCCCACTTCTAAAATGTTTTTGCGAAAAGCATAATTCTTTTTGCCTTTTTATTTGCCTTCTTTTTCGTTTGCCTTTTTGTTCGTTTGCTATCTTTGCTTGTGTGCCATGTGTCTTCTATTTGCTTGCATCCTCGCTTGCTAAAAATCTATTGATATGGATCCTCATCCACTTGCTAATCTTTTCAACAGATCCAATTATGATGAACCAATTGTTCATGAGTTGAGTGCACGCGATTATCTCTATGAAGTTTTGCTTGAAAATCATGAATCTGAAAATTGTGATGAAGTGTTGAAAGAAGAAATTTATAAAGTGATTCATGATAGTTCTTTCAATGAAAAGCATGATTGCAATGATATTATTATAAATTCTATTCATGTCAATTATGTTAATGATATGCAAAACCCCAAGCTTGGGGATGATGATATTGTTATATCCACTACTTATTGCAATGATCATGATTGGGGTGATAATGCTTCTTATGATCTTGAAAATTTGTTTATGCCTCATGATGAATATGCTATTGATAATAATGTTTGCAATAGTATTGAAAGTGGGTTTGGAGAGTATTCAATCTTATGATTTTTTTATAAACGTGGGTTTGGAGAGGTCATGACTTTAGTTGATGTTAATCCCACTATCTTGGAAGATTATAAGACTTTTATGCATGTGGATCATGAAGAGAAAAATTTATATGATAGCTATATTGTTCAATTTGAATATGATCCTACATGTAATTATTACGAGAGAGGAAAATATGGTTATTAGAAATTTTCATGTCACTAAATTACCTCTCTTCAAGTTGAGATCGCTATTGTTTCTTTCTTCTTGCTTGCATATGCTAGATATTTCGTGTCTTGATAATTTGTTTGCTTATAAGATCCCTATGCATAGGGAGTATGTTAGACTTAAATTTTCTTGTCACTTGTTTTGATGATGCTCTCTTCATGTTTCAGTTACTATCTTTCATGGGAGCATCATTGAATTTTTAAGCCTATCTTAATGGCTATAAAGAAAGAGCTTGTTGGGAGGCAACCCAATGAATATTTTTTTATTTTTCTTTCTGTTCTTGAGTGTTTGTACAATTATGCTACTGTTATGATTGTGTTTTTCATGTTTTAGTTAGTGTTTGTGCCAAGTAAAGCCTTTGGGATCATGTTGGGTGATAGTTGATTTGATCTTGTTGAAAAACAGAAACTTTTCCGTCCAGTAGTAGAATTATAAAAAATCACGGAAGCATAAAAAAATTCTGACTTTTTTATACAAGATTGATATACAAATTTCCTACGTTTTCCTAATTTTTCAGACTTTTTTTAGTTACAGAAGTATGGACAAAGTCCAGATTACTACAGACTGTTCTGTTTTTGACAGATTCTGTTTTCGTTGCATTGTGTGCTTATTTTGATGAATCTATGGACTATATCAGGAGGTATAAGCCATGGTAAAGTTGGAATACAGTAGGTATAATTCAATAATAAAATATGAATTGACTTACAATAGTTCTTAGAGTGGTGATTTGCTTTATTATACTAACGGATCTCACGAAGGTTTTGTTAAGTTTTGTGTGATTGAAGTTTTCATGTTTTGGGTGAGATCACGATGGATGAAGGAATAAGGAGTGAAAAGAGCCTAAGCTTGGGGATGCCCATGGCACCCCAAGTTAATATTTAAGGAGAATCAAGCAACTATGCTTGGGGATGCCCCGGAAGGCATCCCCTCTTTCTTCTAACAACCATCGGTAATTTTACTTGGAGCTATATTTTTATTCGTCACATATCATGAGTTTTGCTTGGAGCATCTTGTATTATATGAGTCTTTGCTTGTTTTGATTTTTAGTTTGTCGCAATCATCCTTGCTGGACACACCTATTTGAGAGAGCCAAAATTATTCTATGATTTGTTAGAATTGCTCTATATGCTTCACTTAATATTGTTTTGAGACATGGAATTGCTCTAGTGCTTCACTTATATCTTTTTGAGCACGGTGTGCTTTAATTTTTGAAGAAATACTCTCATGCTTCACTTAGATTTATTTGAGAGTTAGTAAAATTATTGAAGAAATTCTCTCAAGTTTCACTTATATTATTTTGAGAGATGAATTTTTTTATGCTCATGTTCTTCACTTAAATTTGTTTGAGCTTGTCAAAAGCATTGCAATATATGAAAATTATCCCAAAGTGATAGATATTCAAGAGGGATATAATAAAAACTTTCATGAAGATCATTGGACAAAATAAACTTGAGTCTTTGTAATAGTTTTGAGATACGATGATAGTAATATGTGAGTCATGTTGGTGAGTAATTATGCTTTAGTAAGAATATTGGTGTTAAGGTTTGTGATTCCCTATGCAAGCATGAAAGTCAATAGTTATGCAATGAAATTACATCCTACTTGTGGTGCATTATTCGGTGTTAGTTATGCTTAATGCTCATTTATGAGAATTTTTGTTTCTTGGTTGGTTGCTTCTCAATCTTTTTGCTAGCCTCCACTTGTACTAAGTAGAAATACTACTTATGCATCCTAAATCCTTAAACCAAGTTTTGCCATATGAGTCCACCATACCTACCTATATGTAGTATTTCTATGCCATTCTAAGTAAATTTGTATGTGCCAGATCTAATTTTCAAAATGAATTTCCTTTTTGTGTGCCCGTACTGCTCATGAAGCGGCAGGGGGTGGCCAATATTTTTCCATGCTAGATGTGTTATTCTCAAGATGAGTGTTTATTCACTTGTCATTGCACAAGAGTGTGGCAGTAATAGGGATGCCCTGTCCCAAAATGAAAAAGAAATTTACTTTATGTTATCAAATAATAAATTCCTTGGAAAGTGTTGGTATGGAAGGCACCCATGGATACGGCTAGCCATGGATTGTGAAAGAATGGTGGAAAAAGAAATAAACTTTATTTTATGTTTGGGAACCGCCTATGATGTATCTAGCATGGAAGGTATTGGGAACTACTCGGTCATTTTCGTTGACGGGAAAAGCATGCCTCTCAAAATATTTTAACTCTCAATTTAAGCTTTGAGCTCTGGCACCTCTACAAATCTCTGCTTCCCTCTGCGAAGGGCCTATCTATTTACTTTTATGCAATTTTTTTGAGTCTCCATCTTCTCTTATAAAGCACCAAAGGGAGCAATATGATCATACTTGTGCATTGGATGTAGCTAATATTCGAGTGTGTTTCGTGAATGGATCAATGATTGAGCATGATGGGCTAGGGATAACTTTCTTTAGTGTTGATATTTTGAAAGACATGGTTGCTTGTTGATATGCTTGAGTATTAAAGTCTTAATGTCAAACATAGACTATTGCTTTGAACCATCTAAAAGTCCAAATGTCCAAGCTACAAAAGAAAAGAATATGTTGTCGGTGTCAAAACTGGCAGACCTCGGGGTAGGCGGTCCCGAGCTGTGGATTCTCGGATCAATGGTAACAGGAACGAACGAGACAATGTTTTACTCAGGTTCGGGCCCTCTTGAAGTACTAGTTGGGTCACTAGTATACGCCAACTAGGTTTAGGAGATCTATCAAACGGCAGACACGACCGCCGCCATTGAATTTTTTTTTTTGATCTTCAATCTGACTGCAAGCAAAGTAGTACGAAGCAGCAGAAAAATGTAATGACAAATAAGGATTAGAAGAAATCTTCTACTTAATTAATTTAAGTGAAGTAAATAATTAAAGAAATATGGCCCAAGCGCTGAGGTCGGCCCGGCGGAGTGGCAGCGCAAAAATGTCGGCACAAGGACACACGCCGATGCGACAACACAACTTGGCCGGTGCGGGCGGGACGATGACATCGGCACGCCGAGGTGACCGTGTGACGTAGTCAAAGTGGATTACCTGCACACAGAAAATAGGGCAAGCAAAAAATAATAGAAAAAATATATTTTCATAATTAAGTTTACGCAAAGTAAAAAAAAGTATATATCCTGGCGCCAAGGTCAATGGCGACGATGGGGTGGCATCGTATATTTTATAGGTCAGATTTGTAACACCCCATGTATTAATATACAGTAATCACCCTTTTGATTATGCCAAGTCATCATGATCAACAGTGCTTAATCATCATTAGTATCATATCTCTTTTCAAATTCAAATTCAAATGGAAATTCAAACTGAAAGTGAAAATAAAAGTTGTTCAAATTAAAAAACTAAATTGTTCATAATATTGTAAATAATCCAGAGACAATTCTAAAATTATATTCAACATATACTAAATAAATTATGTGACTCTAACAACCATAAAACAGAGTTGTTTAAGCCTTTTAAATTAAATAAAATCCAAATGAAAACATATGGACTCCAAACCATTTTCTGTCAGTGTTAAATATTGCACTAAATTTATTGGACAAAGCTACTTATTTTACAAAACTATAATTGAGGCCACATAATTTTGCAAAAGACAGAAAATAAGAAAAAGAAAAAGTAAAAAAAATAAAACATAACATAAAAAAAAGGAGAAACCCCCTGGCTAACTGGGCCTAGCCAAGCTGGCCTCAGCCCGCCAGGCCGGCCCAGCCTTCCCCCATAACTCCCTCACCCTCACCCCTAGCCCACCGGTCAACCCCACTTCCCCCCCACTCGATCCCCTTTCTCCCCTGGATCGGATCGGGGCAGAGCCACCCCGATCCCGATCCAGCCGCCGCCCGGCCTCGACGACCCGCTGGCCCCTCTCCGGCGCCTGCCGCAACTCGCCGGCGCCACCTCGCCCCAGCACCGCCCTCACCGTCGCGCCGGACCGCCCTGTCCCCGCCTCTCCCTGGCGCTACTCCCTCCCCGAGTTGAACGCCGTCGCCTCGCCGTCCCCGTCACCGTTGCACGCCGTCGCGCCGTGACTCCGGCGCTCCCCGAGCACGCCTTTGCACCTCTACAGGGCTGGTGAGCCCCATCCTCCCTCCTCTCTCTCCCCAGCCGCAGGCTCCATGCCCGCCGCACCGGACCGCGCCCACGCCTCGTGCTCCGCCACGGGCTCTGCCCCCTACGCATCGCCGTCACCGCCGCGCCCCCTGTCCACGACCGGCCGCGCCCGAATGCCGCGCTCCTGTGCGCCCCCCCCCGTGCCGTGCGCGCTATGGCCACGCACGCAGCCCCGCCACGTCCTTCGTCGCTTGGAGCAGCCCCCCCGGTAGCCCGCGCAGTTCGCGAGCCTGCCTTTGCCGCCGCACCTCGTGCTCGTCCTCCCGCCGACGCTCACCGCCCGGCGCTGCTCAGCGCGCCCGTGCGCATGCCTGGCCGGCGCCTCCCCTGCTGGCCTGGGCATGCGCCCATTCGGGTGCACCCCCGAACGCCAGCGCCCGTTTGGGCATCGCCCGCATCCGCCGCCCGGTAGCCCGCTGGGCCAATGACATGTGGGCCCAGCGCCCTGTTTAAAAAAACAGAAATATAATAATTAATTAAATAATTAATTAGTAATTAATTAACTTAGTTAATACTGTTAATTAACCTAATTAACTTTTAACTAATTAAACTATTAATTAGTTATCAGTCAATGACAACCGGGACCCACGAGCTAGTTTGACCAGTCAAACTGGCTGCTGACTGATGACATCATGCTGATGTCATGCTGGCACAGTAATTACTTTTATCTATTTAAAAAAATTCTGTTAATTCCGAAAATGAATTAAAACTTTGGAAATTCATATAAAATAATCCGTAGCTTAGATCGAAAAACTTTGTACATGAAAGTTGCTCAGAACGACGAGACGAATCCGGATGCATGGTCCATTCGTCCGCCACGCGTCCCTAACTACCTAAACATGGAACCGTTCCCCTCCGGTCATCCATCCGACATTTGTCCGGAACCAGGAATACTTTCCCGGATGAATCCCCCTTCGCCAGTATCACCCGGCACTGCGTCAGATCACCTCTGTCACCGCGTATTGCCATGTTATGCTTTGTGCTGCACTTGTTCGCTGTGTATTTATACTGTTTCCTCCCCCTCTTCTCTCTCGTTAGACCCCGACGTCGTCCCCAAGGCCGACGCAGCTCGGAGCCCCGAAGACACCATTGACAACCTTGCCCTTGCCGCCGAGCAACCAGGCAAGCCCCCCCTTTGATCATCCCGATATCGCCCATTCTAATTTCTCATGCTTGCATTAGAATTACTGCTGCTACTGCTTTATCTATTCTGATGCATAGCCTGTTTATTGTAACCTATTGTTGATAATTACCTGCATATCCTAAACTGCTTAGTATAGGCTGGGTAGAGACCTATCAGTGACCCCACTTATCCCGATTGCCCCGCTGGATTATCCGAAGACCCGATCAACGGGATTGAAGACCAGGCCCCGACACCGCACATCACCCCCCTTAGTTGTAACGACACTTCAGCATTACTATCGAGTGTCGAGGGTGAAACCTCTTGTAGCACTTCTGATGTTAACTCTGTAGAGTAGCTATTCGGTCGTGGTCATCGAGGGTGATTCCTCCTTCACCACTTCCGGTAACGACGCTGTCGTGCAACACATCAAGTGTGAACCCATCGAGGGTGATTCCTTCATGTTCACCTTGACGGATACATCGAGTAGGAATCCAACAAGGGTGATACCTCGGATTCCCCAGATGTTATGGACACACGGATACTTGGACTTTACACTGTTACTTGGATAGGCGGGTCGACCCTGAGGGGTACCCGCGTGCGCCTAAGTGGCGAGTGTTGTGAAGACGCGTTGCCTGTATGGTGCTCGAGTGATGAATACGAGGCGCGGCCGGGCATTCTTAATCCTTGCAGCAAGTCCTCGAGACGGGGCGACGGGGTCACATCTTTCGTGAGTCTCTGCTCGTTACCGCAAGCCCTAGTCCACTAACGATTTGGATATTTGATCCGATCATGCCTCTCGCCTGATAGCACTAACCATCACGTGGGCATAGTATGGGCGTTCTGCATCGTAGCATCGGCCGAAAGCTCTGTCAGACGTCTAGTTCAGCCTTGCGGCCGGGACGGACCGGCGCCCTCCTGGTGCCTGGCTTCACCCTGCTCGCAACGACCCGGAGTGCACAGGGCGATGGCCCAAGACCCCTGAGCGCTTAGGATGTAGACCGGCGGGGACCTCTCTGCCGAGCTATAGGTAGGGTTGCGATGTATCGTTTGGCCGAGGCCGGGCATGACCCAGGAAAGTGTGTCCGACCGGAGTTAATCGAGCGTGTTGGGTAAGTTGGTGCACCACTGCAGGGAAGATAACTTCTATCGATAGCCGGTCCTACGGTAAAGGACACTCGGAGTTGTATCCTGATTGATACAATTTAGAACTGGATACTTGGATACTATGGCTCTGGGATTGCTTCTCGCAGGGAGTCGAGAAGGGATCTCAGGACGAGGTTGATGACTGTATGGCTCTGGGATTGCTTTCTCGCAGGGCGTCGAGAAAGGATCTCTGGGTGAGGTTGATATCATTACTGCTACCTTATATTGTACTGTTCTACTCTCTTCTATTGTTGCAAGACCTCTGAAGATGCTAGTCTTCGATAGGACTAGGCTTTCTCTCTATTCTGGCATTTCTGCAGCCCAGTCCACATATATAGCCTCCCCTTGAAAATGTTGCATATGTAGTGTAGATCCTTGCTTGCTGAGTACTTCTGAGTACTCACGGTTGCTTTGTTTTCCTTTTCTCCCCATATCAGTTTGTTGTGACCAGAGGACGGTGCCCCCTGAGACAGATGCCCCGTCGATCGACTACTACTACTACCCAGAGGATGGATACTACTTCGAGCTTGCCATCGACCATGAGTAGGTTCGGAGGGTCCCAGGCAGGAGGCCTACGCCTTTCGACCGTAGTGTTTTATTTTGCACTGCCTTTCTAAAGGACTTTCTGTGCTTTCTTTTATATCTGTACTCAGATATCTGATGCTTCCGTTGACGCTTGTATGCGAGCTTTTGTATTCGAGCCCTCGAGGCCCCTGGCTTGTAATATAAAGCTTGTATGACTTTATTTATGTTTTAGAGTTGTGTTGTGATATCTTCCCGTGAGTCCTTAGGCTTGATCGTGCGCATTTGCGTGTATGATTAGTGCACGATTGAGCCGGGGGCGTCACAAGTTGCTATCAGAGCCGACTGCCTGTAGGAACCCCCTTTCCAACTCCTTGGCCGAAGTTGAGTCTAGTGGTCCAAAAATCGTTTTACTAACATGGCTGTGTGGCTTACGGGCCCACGTCGCCAAATGGGTGGTATTAGGATCTTTTATTCCTCTTCCTTACTCTGGGACTCTGATCTCTCTTCTATTCGGGTTAAAAGTTTACTAACGCCGCCACTTAGGATCTCGTAATTCTCGTCCACCCGGAGAGCTGGATATCTGTGCGATTCCCTGATATTGATCTGATTAGTCTGATAATCATTTTCCTTTCCATTGTTTTGTTTAACCTTTCTCTCCTAGTTGTCATTCGATAAGACCGGATTCTGCATCAGAGTGCACACGGAGAGTAGGATCCAGCAAGTTGATCGATCATCGGTATTCTCTAAACTTGATTTGAGGTTGGGTTATCATCAGATCTGTGTTCGTGAAGAGGATATTCCCAAGACTGCATTTGTTACTCGTTATGGCTCCTACGAGTACACTGTCATGTCATTTTGCTTAACAAATGCTCCAGCCACATTCTCCTGTCTGATGAATTACATCTTCATGGATTACCTCGACAAGTTCGTTGTGGTTTATCTGGATGATATTCTGGTCTATTCAAAGAATAAGGAAGAACATGCCGAACACCTCCGTCTTGTACTGGAAAGGCTCCGAGAACATCAGTTGTATGCCAAATACTCCAAATGTGAATTCTGGCTTTCTGAAGTAACTTACCTTGGTCATGTCATTTCCAAGGATGGAATTGCTGTTAACCCAGAACGAGTTCAGGCTATTCTGGACTGGACTCCTCCGAAGAACGTCAAGCAAGTGAGAAGTTTTCTCGGTCTTGCAAGTTATTGCTGTCGATTTGTCGAGAACTTTTCCAAGATTGCTAAGCCCCTGACTGATCTGCTTCACAAGGGCGTTAAGTTTGAATGGACAGAAAAATGTCAGGAAAGTTTCCAGACACTCAAAGACAAGCTGACATCTGCCCCAGTACTATCTCCTCCAGATACCCGCAAAGACTTTGTGATCTATTGTGACGCATCCCATGAAGGATTAGGCTGTGTCCTAATGCAAGAGCGTAAAGTGATTGCCTATGGCTCTCGTCAGTTGCGCCCACATGAAGAAAATTATCCGGTACATGATCTAGAACTAGCTGCTGTCATCTATGCACTGCAGTTGTGGCGACATTACCTCCTCGGTAATCGTTGCGAGATATACACGGATCATAAAAGTCTGAAGTACTTGTTCACTCAACCTTCTCTAAACCTCCGTCAGCAAAGATGGATGGAGGCCATTGCAGACTATGATTTGGGTATATCCTATACCCCTGGCAAGGCTAATGTGATGGTTGATGCCTTAAGCCGCAAGTGCTATTGCGACAACCTCATGGTAAGGCGAGCTCAACCTCGTCTTTATGAAGAATTGTGCAAGCTGAACCTGCGTATTGTTCCACAGGGCTCTTTAAATAACCTTGTGATACAACCAGATCTTGAGAAAGCTGTTAAGAATGCGCAAGCTAAGGATGCTGAAGTTGATCTGATGAAGAAAGACCTTCACCTTGTAAAGTACAGGGATTTCTCGCTGTCTGAAGATGGAACCTTGTATTTCAGAAACCGCATTGTCGTACCTCGCTTCGAGATTATGACCGACAAGGTCATGAAGGAGGCACATGATACCCCGCTGTCTATTCATCCGGGTAGCACCAAGATGTATCGTGATCTCCGTCAAAGGTACTGGTGGTCTAAAATGAAGCAGGACATTGCTCGATATGTTGCTGAATGTGATGTTTGCTGTCGCGTTAAAGCAGAACATCAGAAACCAGCTGGAATTCTGCAACCACTTCCTATTCCTCTGTGGAAATGGGATAAGGTTCAGATGGATTTCATTACAGGACTTCCCAGGTCACAGAAGGGTCACGATGCTATTCTTGTCGTCGTCGACCAACTTTCCAAAGTTGCACACTTTCTGCCTGTCAAAGAGACTATCACTGCTAGCCAGTTAGCAGAGTTGTATATCTCCAGAATTGTTTCACTCCACGGTATTCCGAAGGAGATCAGTTCGGACCGTGGCGGCCTTTTCACTTCCAAATTCTGGGATAGTTTCCAAACAGCTATGGGAACTCATATTACCTGGAGTTCAGCTTATCACCCCCAATCCCAAGGCCAAGTCGAGCGAGTCAATCAAGTGCTTGAAGACATGCTTCGGGCTTGTATTATTTCTTTCAGTAAGAAGTGGGAAGAATCTCTTCCATATGCCGAGTTCTCTTATAACAACAGCTATCAAGTCAGCTTGAAAATGGCTCCCTTTGAAGTACTCTATGGACGTAAGTGTTGAACCCCTCTGAATTGGTCAGAAACTGGGGAACGACCGCTCGTGGGTCCGGATATTATTCAACACGCCGAAGAACAAGTCCGTATTGTTTGAGAAAATCTCAAGGCGGCTCAGGACCGCCAGAAGAGCAACTATGATCGCAAACGATGGGGTTTGACTTATCAACCTGGTGATCAGGCTTATCTGCGAGTCACCCCGATGAAAGGCACTCACCGTTTCAGAATCAAGGGCAAGTTAGCTCCACGCTACATTGGTCCTTTCCGCATTGTTGCAAGACGTGGTCAGGTGGCGTATAAATTGGAATTGCTGCCGCAATTCTCCCATATCCACGACGTCTTCCATGTGTCGCAACTTCGTAAATGCTTCAAGGAATCTCCGCACCGCGCAGTGGATCACGAGATGCTCGAATTGCAAGATGATCTATCTTATAAGGAGCATCCGATCCGCATTCTCGATGAAGCTGAACGTCGAACCCGTCAGAAGGTTACCAAGTTCGTCAAAGTGTAGTGGTCAAATCATACTGAAGATGAAGCCACTTGGGAACGCGAGGATAATCTTCGTGCGGAATACCCCGAACTTTTTCCTTCTACCTCTTAATTCTCGGGACGAGAATTCTTGTTAGTGGAGGAGATTTGTAACACCCCATGTATTAATCTACAGTAATCACCCTTTTGATTATGCCAAGTCATCATGATCAACAGTGCTTAATCATCATTAGTATCATATCTCTTTTCAAATTCAAATTCAAATGGAAAATCAAACTGAAAGTGAAAATAAAAGTTGTTCAAATTTGAAAACTAAATTGTTCATAATATTGTAAATAATCCAGAGACAATTCTAAAATTATATTCAACATATACTAAATAAATTATGTGACTCTAACAACCACAAAACAGAGTTGTTTAAGCCTTTTTCAATTAAATAAAATCCAAATGAAAACATATGGACTCCAAACCATTTTCTATCAGTGTTAAATATTGCACTAAATTTATTGGACAAAGCTACTTATTTTACAAAACTATAATTGAGGCCACATAATTTTGCAAAAGACAAAAAATAAGAAAAAGAAAAAGAAAAAGTAAAAAAAATAAAACAAAACATAAAAAAAAGGAGAAACCCCCTGGCCAACTAGGCCTAGCCCAGCTGGCCTCAGCCCGCCAGGCCGCCCAGCCTTCCCCATAACCCCTCACCCCCCACCTAGCCCACCACCGTCAACCCCACTTCCCCCCCCCCCCCCACTCGATCCCCTTTCTCCCCTGGATCGGATCGGGGCAGAGCCGCCCCGATCCCGATCCCGCCGCCCCCGCGGCCTCGAGACCCCCGCCCCTCTCCGGCGCCTGCCACACCTCCCGCGCCACCTCCCCCAGCACCGCCCCCCCGTCGCGCCGACCCCGCCTTCCCCCTCTCCTCCTCGCCTACTCCTTCCCCGAGCTGAACGCCGTCGCCTCGCCGTCCCCGTCACCATTGCACGCCGTCGCGTCGCGACTCTGGCCCTCCCCATCACGCCTTTGCACCTCTACAGGGCTGGTGACCCATCCTCCCTCCTCTCTCTCCCCCCCAGCAGCAGGCTCCATGCCCGCCGCACCGGACCGCGCCCACGCCTCGTGCTCCGCCACGGGCTCTGCCCCCTACGCATCGCCGTCACCGTCGCGCCTCCTGTCCTGACCGCCGCGCCCGAATGCCTTGTGCGCTGCGGCCACGCATGCAGCCCCCCGCCCCGCCACTTCCTTCGTCGCTTGAGCACCCCCCCCCCGGTCGCCCGCGTAGTGCGCGAGCCCGCTTTGCCGCCGCACCTCGTGCTCGTCCTCCGCCACCCGACGTCACCGCCCGGCGCTGCTCAGCGCGCTCGTGCGCATGCCTGGCCGGCGCCTCCCCTGCTGGCCTAGGCATGCGCCCATTCGGGTCGCCCCCGAACGCTAGCGCCCGTTTGGGCATCGCCCGCATCCGCCGCCCGGTAGCCCCGCTGGCCAATGACATGTGGGCCCACGCCCTGTTTAAAAAAACAGAAATATAATATTAATAATTAATTAGTAATTAATTAACTTAGTTAAGCCTGTTAATTAACCTAATACTTTTTAACTAATTAAACTGTTAATTAGTTATCAGTCAATGACAACCGGGACCCACGAGCTAGTTTGACCAGTAAATGGCTGTTGACTAATGACATCATGCGGATGTCATGCTGGCATAGTAATTACTTTTATCTATTTAAATAAATTCTGTTAATTCCGAAAATGAATTAAAACTTTGGAAATTCATATAAAATAATCCGTAGCTTAGATCGAAAAACTTTGTACATGAAAGTTGCTCAGAACGACGAGACGAATCCGGATACGCGGTCCGTTCGTCCGTCACGCATCCCTAACTACCTGAACATGTAACCGTTCCCCTCCGTCATCCGTCCGACTTGTCCGGAACCGGAATACTTTCCCGGATGAATCCCCCTTCGCCAGTATCACCCGGCACTGCGTCAGATCACCTCTTTCACCACGTATTGCCATGTTATGCTTTGTGCTGCACTTGTTCGCTATGTTTTATACTGTTTCCTCCCCTCCCCTCTTCTCTCTCGTTAGACCCCGACGTCGTCCCCGAGGCCGACGCAGCTCGGAGCCCGAGACACCATTGACAACCTTGCCCTTGCCGCCGAGCAACCAGGCAAGCCCCTCCTTTGTCATCCCGATATCACCCATTCTAATTTCTCATGCCGCATTAGAATTATGCGCTACTACTGCTTTACCTATTCTGATGCATAGCCTGTTTATTGTAACCTGTTGTTGATAATTACCTGCATATCCTAAACTGCTTAGTATAGGCTGGGTAGAGACCTATCAGTGACCCCACTTATCCCGATTGCCCCGCTGGATTATCCGAAGACCCGATCAACGGATTGAAGACCAGCCCCGACCCCACCATCACCCCCTTAGTTGTAACGACACTGCAACGTTACTATCGAGTGCCGAGGGTGAAACCTCTTGTAGCACTTCTGATGTTAACTCTGTAGAGTGCTATTCGGTCGTGTCATCGGTTGATTCCTCCACCACTTCCGTGTAACGACGTTGTCGTGCAACACATCAAGTGTGAACCCATCGAGGTTGATTCCTTGAGTTCACCTTGACGGATACATCGAGTAGAATCGAACGAGGGTGATACCTCGGATCCCCCTGATGTTATGGACACACACGGATACTTGGACTTTACACGGTTACTTGGATAGGCGGGTCGATCCTGAGGGGTACCCGCGTCCCTAAGTGGCGAGTGTTGTGAAGACGGTTTGCCTGTATGGTGCCCGAGTGATGAATACGAGGTGCGGCCGGGCATTCTAACCCTTGCAGCAAGTCCTCGAGATGGGGCAACAGGGTCACATCTTTCGTGAGTCTCTGCTCGTTACCGCAAGCCCTTGCACTAACGATTTGGATATTTGATCCGAGCAGGCCTCTGGCCTGATAGCACTAACCATCACGTGGGCATAGTATGGGCGTTCTGCATCGTAGCATCAGCCAAAAGCTCTGTCAGACGTCTAGTTTCAGCCTTGCGGCCGGGACGACCGGCGCCCTCCTGGTGCCTGGCTTCACCCTGCTCGCAACGACCCGGAGTGCACAGGGCGATGGCCCAAGACCCCTGACGCTTAGGATGTAGACCGGCGGGGACCTCTCTGCCGAGCTATAGGTAGGGTTGCGATGTATCGTTTGGCCGAGGCCGGGCATGACCCAGGAAAGTGTGTCCGACCGGAGTTAATCGAGCGTGTTGGGTAAGTTGGTGCACCACTGCAGGGAAGATAACTTCTATCGATAGCCGGTCCTACGGTAAAGGACACTCGGAGTTGTATCCTGATTGATACAATTTAGAACTGATATCTTGATACTATGGCTCTGGGATGGCTTCTCGCAGGGAGTCGAGAAGGATCTCAGGACGAGGTTGATGACTGTATGGCTCTGGGATTGCTTTCTCGCAGGGCATCGAGAAAGGATCTCTGGGTGAGGTTGATATCATACTGCTACCTTATATTGTACTGTTCTACTCTCCGTCGCGCCGGACCGCCCCGTCCCCGCCTCTCCCTCGCGCTACTCCTTCCCCGAGCTGAACGCCGTCGCCTCGCCGTCCCCGTCACCATTGCACGCCGTCGCGTCGCGACTCTGGCCCTCCCCGATCACGCCTTTGCACCTCTACAGGGCTGGTGAGCCCATCCTCCCTCCTCTCTCTCCCCAGCAGCAGGCTCCATGCCCGCCGCACCGGACCGCGCCCACGCCTCGTGCTCCGCCACGGGCTCTGCCCCCTACGCATCGCCGTCACCGTCGCGCCTCCTGTCCATGACCGGCCGCGCCCGAATGCCGTGTGCGCTGCGGCCACGCATGCAGCCCCGCGCCCCCGCCACTTCCTTCGTCGCTTGGAGCACCCCCCCCGGTCGCCCGCGTAGTGCGCGAGCCCGCCTTTGCCGCCGCACCTCGTGCTCGTCCTCCCGCCGACGCTCACCGCCCGGCGCTGCTCAGCGCGCTCGTGCGCATGCCTGGCCGGCGCCTCCCCTGCTGGCCTAGGCATGCGCCCATTCGGGTGCGCCCCCGAACGCTAGCGCCCGTTTGGGCATCGCCCGCATCCGCCGCCCGGTAGCCCGCTGGGCCAATGACATGTGGGCCCAGCGCCCTGTTTAAAAAAACAGAAATATAATAATTAATTAATTAATTAGTAATTAATTAACTTAGTTAAGCCTGTTAATTAACCTAATTAACTTTTTAACTAATTAAACTGTTAATTAGTTATCAGTCAATGACAACCGGGACCCACGAGCTAGTTTGACCAGTAAAAATGGCTGTTGACTAATGACATCATGCTGATGTCATGCTGGCATAGTAATTACTTTTATCTATTTAAATAAATTCTGTTAATTCCGAAAATGAATTAAAACTTTGGAAATTCATATAAAATAATCCGTAGCTTAGATCGAAAAACTTTGTACATGAAAGTTGCTCAGAACGACGAGACGAATCCGGATACGCGGTCCGTTCGTCCGTCACGCATCCCTAACTACCTGAACATGTAACCGTTCCCCTCCGGTCATCCGTCCGACATTTGTCCGGAACCGGGAATACTTTCCCGGATGAATCCCCCTTCGCCAGTATCACCCGGCACTGCGTCAGATCACCTCTGTCACCACGTATTGCCATGTTATGCTTTGTGCTGCACTTGTTCGCTATGTATTTATACTGTTTCCTCCCCCTCTTCTCTCTCGTTAGACCCCGACGTCGTCCCCGAGGCCGACGCAGCTCGGAGCCCGAAGACACCATTGACAACCTTGCCCTTGCCGCCGAGCAACCAGGCAAGCCCCTCCTTTGATCATCCCGATATCACCCATTCTAATTTCTCATGCCTGCATTAGAATTACTGCAGCTACTGCTTTACCTATTCTGATGCATAGCCTGTTTATTGTAACCTGTTGTTGATAATTACCTGCATATCCTAAACTGCTTAGTATAGGCTGGGTAGAGACCTATCAGTGACCCCACTTATCCCGATTGCCCCGCTGGATTATCCGAAGACCCGATCAACGGGATTGAAGACCAGGCCCCGACGCCGCACATCACCCCCCTTAGTTGTAACGACACTGCAACGTTACTATCGAGTGCCGAGGGTGAAACCTCTTGTAGCACTTCTGATGTTAACTCTGTAGAGTAGCTATTCGGTCGTGGTCATCGAGGGTGATTCCTCCACCACTTCCGGTAACGACGTTGTCGTGCAACACATCAAGTGTGAACCCATCGAGGTTGATTCCTTGAGTTCACCTTGACGGATACATCGAGTAGGAATCGAACGAGGGTGATACCTCGGATTCCCCTGATGTTATGGACACACGGATACTTGGACTTTACACGGTTACTTGGATAGGCGGGTCGATCCTGAGGGGTACCCGCGTGCGCCTAAGTGGCGAGTGTTGTGAAGACGGGTTGCCTGTATGGTGCCCGAGTGATGAATACGAGGTGCGGCCGGGCATTCTTAACCCTTGCAGCAAGTCCTCGAGATGGGGCAACAGGGTCACATCTTTCGTGAGTCTCTGCTCGTTACCGCAAGCCCTAGTGCACTAACGATTTGGATATTTGATCCGAGCAGGCCTCTGGCCTGATAGCACTAACCATCACGTGGGCATAGTATGGGCGTTCTGCATCGTAGCATCAGCCAAAAGCTCTGTCAGACGTCTAGTTCAGCCTTGCGGCCGGGACGTACCGGCGCCCTCCTGGTGCCTGGCTTCACCCTGCTCGCAACGACCCGGAGTGCACAGGGCGATGGCCCAAGACCCCTGAGCGCTTAGGATGTAGACCGGCGGGGACCTCTCTGCCGAGCTATAGGTAGGGTTGCGATGTATCGTTTGGCCGAGGCCGGGCATGACCCAGGAAAGTGTGTCCGACCGGAGTTAATCGAGCGTGTTGGGTAAGTTGGTGCACCACTGCAGGGAAGATAACTTCTATCGATAGCCGGTCCTACGGTAAAGGACACTCGGAGTTGTATCCTGATTGATACAATTTAGAACTGGATACTTGGATACTATGGCTCTGGGATTGCTTCTCGCAGGGAGTCGAGAAGGGATCTCAGGACGAGGTTGATGACTGTATGGCTCTGGGATTGCTTTCTCGCAGGGCATCGAGAAAGGATCTCTGGGTGAGGTTGATATCATTACTGCTACCTTATATTGTACTGTTCTACTCTCTTCTATTGCTACAAGACCTCTGAAGATGCTAGTCTTCGATAGGACTAGGCCTTCTCTCTATTCTGGCATTTCTGCAGCCCAGTCCACATATACAGCCTCCCCTTGAAAATGTTGCATATGTAGTGTAGATCCTTGCTTGCTGAGTACTTCTGAGTACTCACGGTTGCTTTGTTTTCCTTTTCTCCCCATATCAGTTTGTCGTGACCAGAGGACGGCGCCCCCTGAGACAGATGCCCCGTCGATCGATTACTACTACTACCCAGAGGATGGATACTACTTCGAGCTTGCCATCGACCAGGAGTAGGTTCGGAGGGTCCCAGGCAGGAGGCCTACGCCTTTCGATCGTAGTGTTTTATTTTGCACTGCCTTTCTAAAGGACTTTCTGTGCTTTCTTTTATATCTGTACTCAGATATCTGATGCTTCCGCTGACGCTTGTATGCGAGCTTTTGTATTCGAGCCCTCGAGGCCCCTGGCTTGTAATATAAAGCTTGTATGACTTTATTTATGTTTTAGAGTTGTGTTGTGATATCTTCCCGTGAGTCCTTAGGCTTGATCGTGCGCATTTGCGTGTCTGATTAGTGCACAATTGAGCCGGTGGCGTCACAAGATTCAACTGTAGATGCGAGGTTCGTCAGACTGCGGACAAAAAATCCAAAGATGCTAACGAACGTCAGTGCAAAGGTAGTTTGCACTGTTCCTCAATTAGACCTAAAAAGTAAGGCTGCAAAAACTAACACGTGATTGCATTAGTAGTAGTACTACTCTTGGTCTGCGCATGCTTTGGAGATAATATAATATAGGAGTAGGAGACAAGCAGTAAGCATGTGCTGAATTAAAAAAGAGAGGAAAACGAATCTCTGCTGCCACTGCTCGTCCATGATTAATCCCGGCTCCGCGTGGCGCTAGTTGCGCCTATGCGTACTTCTGGTTGCTGCCTTGACCCATGAAATAGTTCCTTCTTCGGCTGCTACCTCTATGCACGAGCTTCTTTAGGATTTCCCGCAGTACATGGAAGCGGCGGCTTATGTGTGCTGTAATAGCCACAGCGAGGTTCGGATCCGATGTATCACCCGACGCCGGACACATCCACGGCCGATAAAAAACTCCTTGATCTTGATCTAGTACTGCGAACAAATTGCCCGATGCAACGACAATAATTTGCAGAAAAAGGATATTACGTGGAACAGATCTAACTGAAAAAAATATCACCTGAACATCTCATCGATCACAACTATCACCCAGCAGGCTCTCAATGAAAGCATCAATGTCGGTTCTATATCCGGCATATCTCGTGTAGGGGTCCTAAGCTAGGCGTCTTGGAGCGATGGTAACACGGAAACAGGATTTTACGCAGGTTCGGGCTCTCTCGAAGAGATAATACCCTACGTCCTGCTTTTGATTGTATTCATATGGGGTGTAGTACAGAGTACATGTGTCTACCACGAGATTGTTCTAATGAATATTAGATCATCTATTGACTAGCCTGGCCTCGATTTATATAATGTACCAGAGGCCTAGGGTTTAGAAGAGTCCTTGTCTTGTGCGCCAAGTCTTGTGGAAACCTCCTTGTATACGGCATGGGCTGCCCGAAGTGGCCCATGAGTGAACCGCCATGGGGGTCCTCGGCCTGATCCAGCTGGCCGGGAGACGACGTGGTGAGTATCCCCTAGTCCAGGACACCGTCACCACCTATAATCATTCAAATAAGCATCTGTTTTGTGTGCCCGTACCGCTCATGCAACGGCAGGGGGTGGTCAGTATCTTCCATGCTAAGCGGGTTATTCTCACGATGGGTATTTATTCACTTGTCATTACACGAGAGAGGCTGGTAATTGGGATGCCCAGTCCTGTATGAAAAAAACATATAATGAAACAAACTCCCCCAGATAGTTGATTGTATGGAGGGCATCCGAGGATTCGGCTAACCATGGCTTGTGTTTGAATGTTTGAGGGGGAGTAAACTTTACCTTTTTGCTTGGAAACCGCTGATAATGTGTTTAGCATGGAAGATATTGAGAATCCTCGGTCGTGAAGTTGACAGGAAAAGTACACCTCTCCAAATGTATTCATCTGTGATTTAAGCTTCGAGCTCTAGCACCTATGCAAATCCATGCTTCCCTCTGCGAAGGGCCTATCCATTTACTTTATGTTATTTTAATTTTATTTTTGAGTCATCACCTTCTCATTCAAGCACCAGTTGGAGATCACTATTGTCATTTTTTTGCATTGAGTATAGTTAATGTTGTGTGCATCATAACTGGATCAATGATTGAGCATGACGGGCTAGGGATAGCATTCTTTAGCATTTTTATTTTGAAAGGCATGATTGTTTGTTGGTATGCCTGAGTATTAATGTCTTTATATCAAATTATAGACTATTGCCTTGAATCACTCGTATCTTAATATTCATGCCCTCATTAGATTATATGATCAAGATTATGCTAGGTAGCATTCCACATCAAAAATTATCTTTTTATCTTCTATGTACTCAAGGACTTGCAGGAATTAAGCTTGGGGATGCTGATACGTCTCCATAGTATCTATAATTTTTGATTGTTTCATGCGATTATTCTACAACTTTCATATACTTTTGGCAACATTTATATTATTTTTTGGGACTAACATATTGATCCAGTGCCCAGTGCCAGTTCCTGTTTGTTGCATGTTTTTTCTTTCGCCGAATATCCATACCAAACAAAGTCCAAATATGATAAAATTTATGGAGATTTATTTTGGAATGTATGTGATTTTTGGGAAGAAGAATGACCGCGAGACGATGCCCGAGGGAGCCACAAGCCTAGTGGACGCGCCCCCTACCCAGGGCGCGCCTGGCAAGTTTGTGCGTCCCCTGTAGGTTGGTTGGAGGTATCCTTTGGCTGGAAGGAAGCTTATATCAGGATAAAAGTCCCCTCAAAGTTTTAGCCCAGTCGGAGTTACGGATCTCCGGAAATTTAAGAATGGTGAAGGGCTAGAAAACAGGAACGCGAAACAGAAGAGAAACAGAGAGAGAGCCAATCTCGGAGGGGCTCCTGCCCTCTGGGAGCCATGGCAGCCATGGACCAGAGCGGAAACCCTCCTCCCATCTAGGGGGGAGACCAAGCAAGAAGAAGAAGGAGGGGGCTCTCTCTCCCTCTCTTCCGGTGGCGCCAGAGCACCGCCGGGGGAACCATCGTGACGGCGATCTACACCAACAACTTCGCCGCCATCATCACCAACTCTCTCCCCCTCTATGCAGTGGTTTAACACCTCTTCTACCTGCTGTAATCTCTACTTAAACATGGTGCTCCATGCTATATATTATTACCCAATGATGTATGGCCATCCTATGATGTTTGAGTAGATTTGTTTTGTCCTATGGGTTGATTGATGATCATGATTGGTTTGAGTTGTATGTTTTTTTTTGGTGCTGTCGTATGGTGCCCTCCGTCTCACACAAGCATGTGGGATTCCCGTTGTAGGGTGTTGCAATACGTTCATGATTATCTTATAGTGGGTGGCGAGAGTGGCAGAAGCTTATACCCGAGTAAGGGGGCTGTTGCGTATCGGAGTAAAGAGGACTTGTTACTTGATGCTATGGTTGGGTTTTACCTTAATGATCTTTAGTAGTTGCAGATGCTTGCTAGAGTTCCAATTATAAGTGCATATGATCCAAGTACGGAAAGTATGTTAGCTCATGCCTCTCCCTCATATAAAATTGCAACAATGATTACCGGTCTAGTTACCAATTGCCTAGGGACAAATCCTTCTCTTGTGTTACAAAAAGCTTTCTACTAAACAACTAACTTTTATTATCTTGCAAATTATTCATAGTTTTATTCTAGCTAAGTATTCCTCGTTTTATTCCCGCAAACTTACCCATTTACACCTACAAAGTACTTCTAGTTTTATTCTTGTTCTAGGTAAAGCAAACGTTAAGTGTGCGTAGAGTTGTATCTGTGGTCGATAGAACTTGAAGGGAATATTAATTCTACTATTAGCTCCTCATTGGGTTTGACATACTTACTTGTTGAGAAAGGCTACAATTGATCCCCTATACTTGTGGGTTCTCAGACACACACTCATTCATGATTTGTTAGAATACTCTTTGTGCTTCACTTATATCTTTTGAGCTAGGCAGTTGCTGTAGTGCTTCACTTATATTTTTTAGAGCACGACTGTGGTTGTATTTTAAAGAAATAGATGCACTATCATGATTTAGTTACATCTTTTTGAGAGTTTGATAAATAGTAATGGCAATTTGCACGGGTTATGAAATTGGTCCTAATACGATAGGTATTCAAAAAGGATATATTAAAAACTTTCATGTAGATCACTGAATATGATAAGTCTAATTCCTTGCAATAGTTTTGCGATATTAAGATGGTAATATGTAGGAGGTACTAGTGAATGATTGTGCTTTAGTAAGAATATTGTTGTTAAGGTTTGTGATTCCCGAAGCATGCACGTATGGTCTCCCGTTATGCTAAGAAGTTGGAGCGTGATTTGTTATTGATTTTCTTCCTTATGAGTGGTGGTCGGGGACGAGCGATGGTCCTTTCCTATCAATCTATCCCACTAGGGGCATGCGTAGTAGTACTTTGCTTCGATGGATAATAAACTTTGGCAATAAGTATATGAGTTCTTTATGACTAATGTGAGTCCATGGATTATAGACATCTCACCTTTCCGCAATTTGCTAGCCTCTTCGGTACCATGCATTGCCCTTTCTCACCTCGAGAGTTGGTGCAAACTTCGCTGGTGCATCCAAACCCCGTGATATGATACACTCTATCACATATAAGCCTCCTTATATCTTCCTCAAAACAGCCACCATACCTACCTATTATGGCATTTCCATAGCCATTCCGAGATATATTGCCATGCAACTTCCACCATTTCATTTTTATGACACACATCATCATTGTCATATTGCTTTGCATGATCATATAGCTGACATAGTATTTGTGCCTCAGCCATCGTTCATCATTTTTTATACATGTTACGCTAGCATCATTGCACATCCTAGTACACTGGGAGTGGCATTCATATAGAGTCATATTTTGTTCTAGTATCGAGTTGAAATTTTGAGTTGTAAGTAAATAGAAGTGTGATGATCATCATTATTCATTATTAGAGCATTGTCCCAGTGAGGAAATAAAAAAAAAAGTAGAGGCCAAAAAGAGCGCATAAAAAAAGGGCCAAAAAGTGTCCACCAAAAAATGAGAGAAAAAGAGAGAAGGGGCAATGTTACTATCCTTTTCCACACTTGTGCTTCAAAGTAGCACCATGGTTTTCATATAGAGAGTCTCCTATGCTTTCATTTTCATATACTAGTGGGAATTTTTCATTATAGAACTTGGCTTGTATATTCCGATGATGGGCTTCCTCAAATGCTCGAGGTCTTCGTGAGCAAGCAAGTTGGATGCACACCCACTTAGTTTTTATTTTGAGCTTTCATACACTTATAGCTCTTAGTGCATCTGTTGCATGGCAATCCCTACTCCTTGCATTAACATCAATTGATGGGCATCTCCATAGCCCGTTGGTTAGCCTCGTCAATGTGAGACATTCTTCCCTTTTTGTCTTCTCCATATTAATCTCTACCACCGTATTCTATTCCACCTATAGTGCTATATCCATGGCTTACGCTGATGTATTGCGTGGGGGTTGAAAAAGCTGAAGCGCGTTAAAAAGTATGAACCAATTGCTCGGCTTGTCATCTAGGTTGTGCATGATAAATACTTTGTGTTAAGAAGATGGGTCTTGGCAAGACTATATGATTTTGTAGGGATAACTTTCTTTAGCATTTTTATTTTGAAAGGCATGATTGTTTGTTAGTATGTCTGAGTATTGGTGTCTTTATATCAAACTATAGACTATTACGTTGAATCATTCGGATCTTAATATTCATACCTAAAAAAGATTACATGATAAATATGATAGGTAGCATTCCACATCAAAAACTATTTTTATCATTTATGTACTCGAGGACGAGCATGAATTAACCTTGGGGATGCTTGATATGTCTCCAATGTATCTATAATTTTTTTATTGTTCCATGCTATTATAGTATTAATCTTGGATGTTTTATATGCAATTTTTTTTTTGAGACTAACCTATTAACCTAGTGCTCAGTGCCAGTTGCTGTTTTTGGCTTTTCAGAAAATCAGTACCAAACGGAGTCCAAACGCTACAAAACTTTTTGATGATTTTTTTCTGGACCACAAGGGACCCTAGAAGCTTCGGGAGAAGACCTACGGAGTCACAAGGGAGCGACAAGCCTGGGAAGCGCGCCCCAGGGGGGCACCCCCAGGCTTGTGGGCCCCTCATGGCACCTCTTGGCCTAATTCCACTTCTATAAATTCCTAGATATTCCCAATACATCAAAGAGCCACCCAAAATACTTTTTCCATCGCCGCAAGTTTCTTTTCTTCCATGATCCCATCTGGAGGCCTTTTCTGGCACTTTGCCGGAGGGGGAACCAATCACGGAGGGCTTCTACATCAACCTTGCTGCCCTTCCGATGATGCGTGAGTAGTTTACCACTGACCTATGGATCCATAACTAGTAGCTAGATGGCTTCTTCTTTCTCTTTGATCTTCAATATAATTTTCTCCTCGATGTTCTTGGAGATCTATTTGATGTAATCTTCTTTTACGGTGTGTTTGTTGGGATCCGATGAATTGTGGGTTTATGATCAGATTATTGACGAGAAATATTTGAGTCTTTTCTAAATTATTTTATGCATGATTATTATAGCTTTGTATTTCTCTCCGATCTATCGGTTTGGTTTGGCTAACTAGATTGATTTATCTTGCAATGAGTTAAATCTTGCAGTGCTTTATATCCCAGTGATAGAAGGGGACAAGACACGTATTTGTATTGTTGCATTAAGGGGAAAATGGCGAGGTTTATTCATATTGGTTTGATTTACTTTGTCTACATCATGTCATCTTGCTTAAGGCGTTACTCCATTTTTATTAATTTAATACTCTAGATGCATGCTGGATAGCGGTCAATGGGTGGAGTAATAGTAGTAGATGCAGGCAGGAGTCGATCTACTTGTCTCCGATGTGATGCCTATATACATGATCATTGCCTTGAATATCGTCATAACTATGCGCTTTTCTATCAATTGCCCAACAGTAATTTGGTTACCCACCGTATGCTTTTTTTTCGAGAGAGAAGCCTCTAGTGAAAACTGTGGCCCCCGGGTCTACTTTTATCATATATAAATCCAAACATACCTTGCTGCAATTTATTTACCGTTCTTTTATTTTGTGTTTTATTTTATCTATCTACCACTACGAGATTTGATCCGTGCAATTTATCGCCTAGGGTATTGACAACCCCCTTGTTTGTGTTGGGTGCAAGTATTTGCTTTTCTGTGTGTAGGTACTACTAAAGAGGATTTGTGTGGTTCTCCTACTGGATTGATAACCTTGGTTCTTAACTGAGGGAAATACTTATCTCTACTGTACTGCTTCATCCTCTCCTCTTCGAGGAAATCCCAACGCATCTCAGAAGTAGCATTCGACTCCTTGTGCATCACCACGTATGGCTCCTCGGTTAAGAGGGCCGTAAGTTGAGGAGACCTCCCCTCCTCTAGCAGCGGCACCGGACACAGCATCATCTGTGCCTTGGAGACCCACTTATGAAAAAATATATATCCAATCATTTCGGTAAAAATCTATAAGATGGAAAAGAATGCAGGACTTAAATCTGTGCGCTATAATTAACTCAGAGGCGTTGTGCGCGGCCTCAAAGCCGTTGTCCCTCCCCTTGGGGGGGGGGGGGCTTATTCCTGGACGGCTTGAATAGTGGTGTCCACATCCCGGACAAGGAGATGCAAAAGAAGTGGTCGACGGGCACTGCGTCCTCGGGCTTGAAGGCCCACATCGGGCCTGCCCGAAGCTGGAGCGCTAGAATACGGTGGTGGAGCATGACGTCGATCACGTCCATCAACTTTATCTTCTTCTTTTATACCAAGAATTTGATCTTCTGCTGCAGCTTCATCACCTCATCAGGGTTCCCCCAATCCAAGACCTTCCTCCTCCAGGAAGCAAGCCTCCTCAGAGGGCCTGCCGAGAAGGCTCAAACTTTGGCCTGACTAGCGGCGAGTGGCTCAGAAACATAGAACCACTTGCGCTGCCACTCCTTGATGGTCTTGATGAAGGTGCCCTTCAACCAGTCAACCTTCTGGTTCTTGTTGATCATTGCTCCCCCGCATTCCATGAGCTCGGAGCCGCTGGAGTTCGGCTTGATGCCGAACGTCCTTAGCCACAACCCGAAGTGTGGCCCAATGCGGAGAAAGGCCTCGCACGTGATGATGAAGGAGGCGAGGTGGAGGATGGAGTTGGGGGCCAGATGGAGGAAGTCCAACCCATATAAGAAAAGTATCCCGCGCATGAAGGGGTGTATGGGAACCCCAGACCTCGGATGAGGTGGGGAACGAAGACTACCCTTTCCTCGGGATTGGGAGTGGGCACGTGTTGGTTTGGCTCCGGTGGCCGGGTGGTGATGTTGGCCGGGGTGTACCCTATGCTTCGCAGCTCTAGGATCATGCCCTCCGTGATGGAGGAGCCGGCCCGGTGCCCCTTGAGGGTGGCATCAGGCATAGTAGGGAACTAGGAGCTGTGGGCACTAAGTGGGAAGTGTAGAACCGGATCTGGGCGTTGGAGCTCGAAGGGCAATAGGCAGGGAGGAATGGAAGCATACTATGGCTATCGCTTTCCCTATGCTCTTATAGGCTGGTAAAAGGCCAAGAGTCCCCCTAGTCGCGCCGTTGAAATCACCACTACCCGAAAAAAGATGCCATTATGCATAAGAGGAGAAGCAAAATCTTGATGATATCTCTTAAAAAACGGGCATGATCTCTGCTTCGACATGACGTGCCAATGAAGAAACTGCCTCAGGCCGCGATTCGAGTGACCATAACTGGTCCACTGATACGTCTCCAACGTATCTATAAATTTTTATTGTTCCATGCTATTATAGTATCAATCTTGGATGTTTATTATGCAATTATATATCATTTTTTTTGGGACTAACCTATTAACTTAGTGCCAAGTGCCACTTGCTATTTTTTTGCCTGTTTTTGGTTTTTGTAGGATCGAAAGTATGTCTAGAGGGGGGGGGTGATTAGACTACTTGACCAAATAAAAATCTATCATTTTCCCAATTTTAGTTGTTGGCAGATTTCAGCAATTATGACAAGTCAAGCACTACAAAAAAAACCACTTCCGTGATGATACATGTTTGTCACAGTAGGTCACATTTTCTGTCATGCATGTACATCCATGACAATTTTCTGACAGAATCAAGATAGTCGTACCTGTGCTGTCATAGAAGTGTTCCATGACAATACCAAAATTATCATCACAGAAGTGTCCACTTCCATGACAATAAATGGCGCGTCATGGAAGTGCTTTCGTCAAGGGTAACCGACACGTGGCATCACTGTTCAAGAGTTCATCCGATTAATCAGTTAATGGGCCAGTTAATCGCTACTCGTAGGGTGGCCGAATAGAATAACACCTATTCATCGTGTTAACTTGTCGGGCAGATTAATTGGCCTGTCAGACCGATTAATCGGTTGTTAGGCCGATTAATCGCTGCTGGCCCATTAACTTGTGGGCAAACATAGCCCAAAATTTTGTCCAGTAACCCCTCCCATCCCCCTCTCGCTCCTCAATAGCTAGGGTTCAACCAACAATAGCATATTTTGGTATATTACATAGCTGAGAGCATGGTATAATACGTGAAAAACTAGATATATGTTGACAACTTCCTATTTAATCTACCGATTAATGGTCAACCGATTAATCTAGTTAATGGACCAATTCACCGATTAATCGCTACTCCCATGTAGACCGAGCAGCTACCAGTTACCGATTTTTTGAACAATGCGTGGCATCCACCGTAACGGGTCGCCGTTAAGCTATCGGGTTCTGGTTTGGATCCGATAACCCCTTAACAGCCCGGACCAATGGGGATTTTCCGAATGTAAAATTCTCAATGGCCAGAGGAACCATGTGTCGGCTCAACATTGGGACAGATGTCATCCACTCTTTGGACGGGAGGCGCCTATGATACATCAACATGTGGCAATGCCCAACAATGGCCCATTCAGGTGAAAAGGCCGGCCCGTTTGACTTGGTCAAAAGGTAGCGGGCCGGCCCACGGAAAGCCTGTTAACGGCCTGTTCGCATATAGCCCATTTACAGCCCGCTAACTCGCGGCCCGTTATGGCCTATCTGAATTAGGCCTAGTAGCGTCATCTGGGCCGTACAATATGATTCAGCCCGTTGTAACTTTCGGCCCATGTATGGCCCATGACGTCTTTCGGCCCATATGAGGCCCTTTGTAACCCTGGGCCCATTAACGACCCGTGGTGAAACTGGCCCATAATGAATAGTATATCGCTTTATACCCATTAGTGGCCCATTATTCCATTGGGCGGTTTCCAGCCCGTGTTATCTTTCAGCCTTCTAAGGCCCATTTATTCTCGGGCTCATTTCCAGCATTCGAATACTTACGGTCCGTTACTGGCCTGTTCCACTTGTGGGCCAAATTCAGCCCGTGGCTACAGTCGGCCCGTTTGTGGCCCGTTAATCCGTTGGGCCATTTTCATAGCGTCATCAAATACGGCCCACTAACGACCCGTTATGCCTGTCGATAGAATGAAGCCCGTTAAACATATCGGCCTCTTAACGACTCGTTATGGTCGGCCCATAAACAAACAATTCCCATTGTAGCCCGTTTACGACCCATATTGCGGTCCGTTATTGGTCCACGAGTAGTACGGCCCATGTTTTGCCAATCGATTATACGGCCCGTAGAAGGCCCATTGATTCTATGGCCCGTAGAAGGCCCATGGATCCTTCGGCCTGTAGGAGGCCCATGGTCACTACAGCAGGTAGCAGGATCATGGTTACAACGGTTCGTATGTTGCCCATGGTTATTATGGCCTAGTTTTAAAAAATAGGTTATTGTGGACACTAGAATAACGCGGAAAAAGAACTGCGGTGACTACAATCAAACAACTAAACAAGACAATAAGGAAATAAATAAGCAAGTAGCTAACGCTAGGCTATTACGGCTATTACACATATTACATTCACTGGGCATCAAAGTTTGCCACCAGTGCAAATATAGGGAACAAAGCAGCATATTACATACACTGGCCGTCTAAATTGGCCACCAGTGGAAATAAACGTGGCAGCAAAACAAGTCCATAACTGAAACAACTTTAGAAAAGCTCAAGAAACGTTATCCTGGGTATCCACCATGCTGGCAATAAGCATAGCAAGCTTATTAGCTTTCTCCTGTTTGGCGCTAAAATCCTCCAACGCTTGCTGTTGCACCAGAAAGTATGCATCTAAATTCTCCAGGGACTTATGCAGTCCGTCGGCTTCTTGGGGTTGTCTCACTATCTTCAAGATAGTTTTCCTTAGCTATTTTATTAGCTTTGTTGGAGACCAACAAGGATGTATCACTATCCTTAACCTTATCTGCATTACTTCCTTTACCATTGCTTAATAAGGTACTCTTCCCCAATATTCTGTCAGCATTCTAAAAGAAGAAACAAGCAGACACAGAACAGGTTTAGCATGTAGTATATGAAACTCATTTCGGTGAACCAGTTCCATAGTAAGGTGGACATGATTAAACTACCAAGTCTTCTATTGCCAAGTAGTACATAATAAAAGCATCAAACAAACATATATCTATGTCCTATGGTCACTGCATTGTCTTGCCAAATCAAAATAGAGACATGGTTAAAATCATATCAGTTCAAGACAAAGCAACATTGAAAGAATACAAGTGTGGGAAACTACACGGCACAACAAGATTTCAGATGGGTACCACAGGTATACATATACAACAACACTATTGGCTCTGTTGTGATGCTAATAATGTGCATGATATGAGAATTCAATTGTATACACAATTGAAATTGAAATTGGCAGAGCAATTTAGAAGAGCAAACCTGTTAAAGAAACATGTTTAAACATACCTGTTGTGCCATTGGAGTTTCGATTGGATCCTTCAATTTAAAAATAAGTTTGTATGAGTAAATACAGTGATACAAGAGAAAAGCAGTATGCACCATAGCAATGGAATCTTAAATGAGAACAGTTGTTCTTCAGGTTTAAGCACTTGTTCTACACGAACAGATTACAGTAAGATGCAGGCATATAGTACTTTAAAATAAAAAAAATGAGCTCATAGACCTTACCACATTCTTGGTTTGGGACCAGTACAGAACAAGGTGTTCCCAGTCATCGTCCCGTAAATGTGTCTCAGGAAAAAGTAAGGGAATTTGATGAGTTTCTTTGCCAGTGAAGATACTGCCACCAAGCATTCTTGAAGATAGCAGAGGTATTAGCATAGGTTACCTCATCCCGAGATTCCAAATCGGTCCTTCTCTATGGAGAAAAATGGGAACATTTGCTGTATTATAACCAGCATGGAGGTAGAATGTATGGGATAAAGCAAAGTAATTGCCATGAAAAACATTACTTACACATAATCCTGGATGAACACCTGCAACTGGCTTTTTCCTTCATCTTCAATATAATATTTCCATGATGGGAAGATACACACATAGAATTTAACAACATCAAATGTGATAGATGCTAAACTACGAATGGCTGGTTGTGCTTCGTCCACATGAATAGGTGTACTAACTGGTGGAGTTGGGGTTCGCCGTGCTAGTACTGGCGCTTTGGACACTGGAGCTGCCTTACTAACTGCTCTGGTTAGGAAGCTCTATGGTGGAAATGGTGTTGTGTCAACTGGAACTGGGTTACTATCTGCTGGGATTGGGGTTAGATTGGGTGAAGCTGGTTCTCTGTCCATCAGAGTAGGGGTACAATCTGCGAGAGTCTGGGTAATGTGTGGTAGGGCTGGTTCTTGTGCATGTACAACCGGGGTGCTATATCCACCAAGAGGTAGCACTGCTTTATTTGTAGACTGTGTTTTTACTCCGCTAGATACTACCATCACCCCCTCCAATTCAAATGGCTGATAAACAAGAAAAGTAGTTGAATGTATAGACCTTGTATGAGAGACAGATGCAATAGGTAGTGTGGAAAAAAGAGGGCATGAAATAGTTCACATATATATTGTTTAACTAAAAAGGATAGCATGAAATAATTTCACATATATGATGTCTATCTAAACTGGATAGCATAGCATGACATATTCAAAGATATGATGACTAACTAAACATGATGGCATGAGATAATTATATGATGTCTTTAGTAAACAGGTTCACATGACATAATTCACATACATGTTATCTAAGTAATTAGGATCACATGATATAATTCACATATGTGATATATATACTAAGCAGAGGGCATTCGCACATATGATGTCCGAACTAAGAACATGGTGTTGAATATTGTGTATATGATGTCTCAACTATGCAATGCAAGACACCATATGCATGATATGAGCAGTATAACCATGCCAAGTTAGAGCATACACCTCGGTGGGGGAATATGACTGGTCATCTATCTCCGAATCCATCTCTGAGGAGCTATCGGGACCTAGCAAGAGATCTCCTTCGACAGGTAGCACTGTCTGCTCTGAAGACCTTGTTTTCACTCCAGATTTTTCCATCACCCACTCAAATGGCTGATTCACAGGACGAGTAGTTGAATGTACAAACATTGTCGACAAATGGAAATGTAATAAAGAAAAGGATTGGCAAGATATAATTCAAATATATGATGACTGCTTAAACAGGATGGCATTGCATATTTCACATATATTATGGCTGGCTAAAAGAGATGAGATTGCATATTTCACATATATGATATAGAAACTAAACAGGTGGCATTATAGAACATGTCTAAACTAAGAAGATGACTTATATGATGTCAAAAGTAGGCACTGCAAGGCAACATATGCATGATATGAGCAACATCATCATGCCAAGTTAGAGCAAACACCTCGGGGGGTAAATAGGAGTGGTCAACTCCGTCTGAATCCGCCTCAGAACAGATATCTTCCTCTGGATTACAATCTGGAGGGGGGAGGGTTTGCCATTGCACCCACCATGGAGCGATGTCTGCATGACATTGTATTGCCGCGCAAAACTCTTCTCTTTTTCTCTACATGTTCAGCATGACTGTGTACAATATCTGACATCCATACGAAAAAATATAGTCAGATTATGTAAGGAGAGCATGCAGAAATTTAGAGTGATTGTAACAACCAGTGGATAGATCCAAAAGTAATGATAGCAGGCTGATGATAGCTTTAATTTAATAATAAGACATATAATGATTGCTTTACTGTTTGTTTCCCAGCCAAGATGAACAACATAGACATACCCTAGGTGAACCAGAAAATAGACAGAGATACTATTCATTGCTGCCTCGATATGTGCCCCACAAGCATTTTAAAACTCAAGTTTGAACATTAATTTGGACCTGACTAGGAGTCTAAGAGATGAAAAGGATGATAAAGTAGCAGGTAATATTAAGCAATGCATAACATAAGAAGAAACAAAAGAGTGCGACCTCTCTTGTGGACCCGTGTACTCCTCAGGTTCATCTGCCGAGTCGATGATGTGATGTAGTTGCGGTGGGTGCCGGCGGCAGGGAAGGAGATCTGAGGCACGAAAGATGGTCAGCAGTCGTGATGTCTAGTATGGTGGATGCTTCTGTCGATGGAGCACCTCAGGTGAGGTGGACGACGTCGTGGCAGGTGCAGGACAAACCACATAAAGTTTTCTTTGACACCTATCTGTAACTGAAGTAATTCTGTAAGGGCTTCTTTGGCTTGCAGGATTCTAAAAACGCAGGGATAGGAAAAAAACCGGAATACGATGGGAATGCATGTAGGAAACGACGCATTTGTAAACACAGGATTTCCGTCAACTTGGGTGTTTGGTTCACAGGAATTGGAAGAGCAGAGTAATGCAAAGAAACATGACCAAATTAAAGTGAAACCATAAGAAAGTGTGTACAGTTAGAATGTTATTCTGCCCCTAATTCACTTAGTCTTGTTTTCAAGCATAGGATTTTGAAAAGTAGGTCCAGGTGGATGTTTTGCTCCATTCCTTTCAACCAAATGCATGAATAATTGAATAGTAGAGTACCATAGGAAAATGTCCTATTGCTATGTTTTTCCTTCACTTTTTCCTTTGAACCAAAATAGCCCTAATGGATCAACATGAATGTAGAGTTATAAGTGATGTGACAAGTGTACAACCTCTTTGGCGTAGCCGTGTCGACCTCAGCATCATTGGGTTGGTCGCTGAAGAAGTTGCGGCAGAGGTAGCTGTCGGAGGTGTGGAGGAAGATCTGAGGCGTCTGTAGACGGCGTCCAGGGTACTGCTTTGTTGTGATGGATGGTGCGGAAAGATCTAGGCACTTATATCTAGTTGGATATGAGTAGGCATGAGTTATTATTGTTGACGTCACCCTTGAGGTGAATACGTTGCGAGGCGAAACTATAAGCCCCTATCTTTCTATGAGTCCGGTTGAAACTTTTTGTTCATGAGTACGCTATGAGTGTTAGCAATCATAGAAGATTAAATGATGGTTGAGTATGTGGACTTGCCTAAAGGCTCCGATACGTGACCCTTCCTGAAAATATGATGAATTGTAGTTGCAAAGTTGACCAAGAACATAGTTTGTTGGTTTTCAATAAGGTTTATGCTTTATACTTCATTGTTGTGATGAATTATTACTTGTTCATGAGAAGTTATATGATAAAAGTTGTTCAATAAAGTTTATGTTAAAAGTTCTTTGCTGTTATAATAATATGCATGATGCTTCTATGTCCGTATTTTGTTTTTATCGACACCTCTCTCTTTAAGCATGTGGTCATGTTTTTCGATTTCTGTTTTTGCTTGAGGACAAGCGAGGTCTAAGCTTGGGGGAGTTGATACGTCCATTTTGCATCATGTTTTCCTACTATTATTTATAATATTTTTATGCATAATAATGCTCTTGGGAGTAATTCTAATGCATTTTCTCTCATAATATGCAAGGTTTATACAAAAAGGGAGAATACCGGCAGCTGGAATTCTGGACCTAAAAAAGCTACGTCAGAGTTACCTATTCTGCACATCTCCAAATAAGCTGAAACTTCACGGAGATTTTTTATGGAATATTTAAGAATTATTGGAGCAAATAACTACCAGAGGGGACCCCCACCAGGTGGGCACAACCCACCTGGGCGCGCCAGGGCCCTCAGGCGCGCTCTGGTGGGTTGTGCCCTCCTCGGCCCACCTCCGGTGACCCTCTTCTGGTATATAAGTCATTTTGACCTAGGAAAAATAAGGGGAGGACTTTCGGGACAAAGCGCCGCCGTCTCGAGGAGGAACTTGGGCAGGAGCACTTTTGCCCTCCAGTGGAGCGATTCCGCTGGGGGAACTTCCCTCCCGGAGGGGGAAATCATTGTCATCATCATCACCAACAACTTTCCCATCTTGGGGAGGGAAATCTTCATCAACATCTTCAACAGCACCATCTCCTCTCAAACCCTAGTTCATCTCTTGTGTTCAATCTTTGTACCGGAACCTTAGATTGGTGCTTGTGTGTTACTAGTAGTGTTGATTACATACTGTAATTGATTACTATATGGTTTATTTGGTGGAAGATTATATGTTCAGATCCATTATGCTATTTAATACCCCTCTGATCTTGAGCATCATTATTATTTGTGAGTAGTTACTTTTGTTCTTGAGGTCACGGGAGAAGTCATGTTGCAAGTAATCATGTGAACTTGATATGTGTTCGATATTTTGATGATATGTATGTTGTGATTCCCTTAGTGGTGTCATGTGAACGTCGACTACATGGCACTTCACCATATTTGGGCCTAAGGGAATGCATTGTGGAGTAGTTATTAGATGAAGGGTTGCTAGAGTGACAGAAGCTTAAACCCTAGTTTATGCGCTACTTCGTAGGGATTGATTTGGATCCAAAAGTTTAATGCTATGGTTAGATTTTATCTTAATACTTTTCTCGTAGTTGCGGATGCTTGCGAGGGGGTTAATCATAAGTAGGAGGTTTGTTCAAGTAAGAACAGCACCTAAGCACCGGTCCACCCACATATCAAATTATTAAAGTAGCGAACACGAATCGAACCAACATGATGAAAGTGATATGATGAAATTCCCGTGTACCCTCAAGAACGCTTTGCTTGTCAAAAGAGACCATTTTTGCCTATCCTTTGCCACAAAAGGATTGTGCTACCTTGCTGCATATTATTTACCATTACCGTTACTTGCTCGTTACAAATTATCTCTCTATCAAACTATCTGTAACCTACTATTTTAGTGCTTGCAGAAAATACCTTGCTGAAAACCACTTGTCATTTCCTTCTCCTCCTTGTTGGGTTCGATACTCTTACTTATTGAAAGGACTACGATTGATCCCCTATACTTGTGGGTCATCAAGGCTCTTTTTTGGCGCTGTTGCCGGGGAGTGAAGCGCCCTTGGTAAGTGGAAATTGGTAAGAAAAAATTATTACTACGTGCTGAAATTTATTGTCACTTGTTACTATGGAGAACAATCCTTTGAGGGGTTTGTTCGGGGTATCTTCACCTCAACCGGAACCACAATTAGTTACCCCTCAACCTACGGCACCTACTGAAAATATTGGTTATGAAATTCCTTCGGGTATGATAGAACAACTGCTAGCTAATCCTTATGCAGGAGATGGAACTGAACATCCAGATATGCATTTAATATATGTGGATTATTTAAGCTCGCAGGTTTTCCTGGAGATGAAGCTAAGAAGAATGTTTTCCCTTTATCTTTGAAGGGAAAAGCATTGGCATGGTATAGGCTATGCAATGATATTGGATCTTGGAACTAGAATCGATTGAAATTGGAATTTCACCAAAAAATTATCCTATGCATCTAGTTCATCGTGATCGGAATTATATTTATAATTTTTGGCCTCCTGAAGGAGAAAGTATCGCTCTAGCTTGGGGGAGGCTTAAGTCAATGTTATATTCATGCCCCAATCATGAGCTCTCTAGAGAAATTATCATTCAGAATTTTTATGCTCGGCTTTCTTGTGATGATCAATCCATGCTCGATACTTCTTGTACTGGTTCTTTTATGAAGAAGACAATTGAATTTAGGTGGGATCTTTTAGAAAGAATTAAATGCAACTCTAAAGATTGGGAACTCGATGAAGGTAAAGAGTCAGGTATTAAGCTTGAGTTTGACTGTGTTAAATCTTTTATGAATACTGATGCTTTTCACAAGTTTAGCACTAAATATGAACTTGACTCTGAGATAGTAGCCTCCTTTTGTGAATCATTTTCTACTCATGTTGATCTCCCTAAGGAGAAGTGGTTCAAATATCACCCACCTATCAAAGAAGAAATTAAAGAACCCGACATAGCTAAAGATGAAACCATCATTTACAATGTTGATCCAGTTGTGCCTACTACTTATATTGAAAAACCACCTTTCCCTATTAGGATAAAGGAACATGCTAAGGTCTCAACCATGGTCAATAAAAATAATATTAGAGCACCTAAACCTGCTGAATAAATCAAAGTAGAACCCAGTGTTGCAATGGTTAAAGATCTCTTGGTAGAAAATATTGATGGGTGTCGTGGTTCGACACGATCACCTCTGGGATCATCGGCCCCTTCGTTGTTTGGAAAGGGGGAAGGGCACGTTGCACAAAGAGCGGAGGCCGTAGGACAGCATGGCAATGGTGACGCAGGTGGTTTTTACCCAGGTTCGGGCCGCCGCGAGGCGTAAAACCCTACTCCTGCTTTGGTAGATTGGATGGAGGACCGTGACGAATGCACAACGCTCAAGCCCGGCAAGGTCGCCTCGGGGAGAGCAACTACGCGCGTATGAGTGTACAAGGGTCCGAATCCTTTCTAAGATTGCTTTGGCCCTCCTTTTATAGGTCGAGGGGTTTCCACAATGGCAAAACAGTTATTATCCAGTGATTAGATAGCCACAGTGCTATCATACCTAACTGTGTAGACAGGACAAGGTGCACTAAATGCACTGCTTAGTGTCACGTCGTGGATGTAGCCTGGCAAGCCTTGCCGCACCATTCAACCACCTTCTCGTCTGCCTGCATGACACGCCCCTGGATGGGTGTCATTTAGGGGTGATCTTCAGAAATGGCTGCCACGTGCCAAATGACAGCCACTTAATCACTTGGGGGCTCGACACCGCATCGATGAGTGACTTGCGTTGCTGTGAGGTGGAGCGGTGGGGCCTTGGCGGGGAAGCAGGCCGTCGGTGCCCCGGCAACTCTTGCCGGGGAGATCTTGGGACTTGCCCTTGGGGTGGCCTCGACCTGATCGGGCTCGCCTGCCCGGCAAGGGAGGTTTTTCCCTTAGTAATATCTTGCTCCTTTGGCTTGTCTTGGTCTTCTTGATCCGCCCTTTGATTTCTCAAAGAGCTATCTCTTCTGCTTGGCCTTATCTTGGATACTTGGTACAGCTTGCTTCGTTGTTGCCGTGTCGGAGACTTGCCTGTCCGTGCACAAGTCAGGGGGAAACATACACCCCTGTTTGTGTACCCCGACAGAAGCCCCCAGGCCTGAGCCATATGTGTCGCCGGGCACATTGGGTTAGGCCCTAAATAGTGCACGGACACGTGTCAAGGGAATGATGTGCGTGGTTGCAATGACTAGTCAAACAAACATCCACTCTGCATAAATACCGCAGGTCGTGGGGTCATGGGACTGTAGCAGTTATTGTAAAACGGTAACTTTCCGAGGAAAGTAGCGAAGAGTCGCCCCCTTCCTCTACGCTTGTTCCACATAAAAAGGAAAAACGTGAAAGGGCACGGCCCATTCGCACCCGTTTCTCTGTCCACCATCTTCTTCCTGAAGCCACGCGACCGCGCCGCGCTTGCATTTGCTTTCGATGCCTCACCCAACCATCCATCCCCTCCATAGCTCCTGAGGATGGGAAAGAAACCCGCTGCCAAGGGGAAGCGGGCGACCACCATGAAGGAGACGGCCGCGGAGGGGAACAAGAGGAGAGCAGCGGAACTAGACAAGAAGCGATGGGGAGATGTGGTCTTCTTCCTGTCGAGCTTGGATAGTAACGCCTTGGTTGCAAGGTATGGATATATGTGGGGGAGGGAAGTTCCAAAGGGGCATGGTGCGCCCGTGGTCTTGCCAGAGGGGAAGAAGGATCCGCCGAATTCATATCAATTTTTCTCCGCGTATTTCCTCTATGGCCTTTGTCCTCCCTTCTCGGATTACTTTGAGGCGATGATGGTGGTGTACGGGTTCCACCTCTTAGATTTTACGCCAAATGCAATGGCGTGCATGGCAATTTTCGCCCATCTGTGTGAGATTTTTGTCGGGGTTGCCCCCAACTTGGATCTGTTTAGGCACCTTTTTGTCCCGAGGGTGGAAAACAAGGCCCATCGCTCAGGAAACATAAGTTGGATTCCCCGAGAGAAGAGGGAGATTTGGGACTATCTTCCTAGCCAGCAGTGAGGTAGATGGGAGGAATGGCGGGCAGACTGGTGCTGGATCCAGGATGACGACTCTCCAGAGTATTGCCAGGCGCGGGCAGAGTGCATCGTGCGCGGCAACGACTGGAGGGAATTAGGCCTTACTGACGACAGGCTTCGCCCGGCGCTGAACAGAATTGCCCATCTCAAAGCTGCCGGGTTGACCATCGAACAGGTGGGAGCCGATTTTCTTCGACGCCGCATTGTGCCGCTGTAGAAAAGGGACAGGTTTGCCTAGCGGTATGGATATGCTGTGGGTAGGATGCGCTTGTATCCAGGCCTCATCAACAACCTGTCGGTTTATGGCCATGACTGGCTACGCGAAAAACTATTCGGTAGCCTTGGGCCGTTCAAATTGCCGGCAGGGGTTGTTCCGCTGAATGTCAACTCTGCCTTGGATCAGATTTTGAAGTGGATGCCCGACTGCAATGCTTACGGGGTTGCAAGTGATTGGAAATTACCCGAGCTTGACGCAGAGCTTGAGTGGACTTCCAACTTGGTGGAAAGGGCAACCAGGGTGGAGAACAACATGTTCAAGCGCACCTCCACGATAGAGGCGGAGTTTATCAAGAGGCGGATTGAGGAGGACAAAGCGTTCCGGGCCGCCGAGAAGGCGAGGCTCGGAAGGGTGGAGGAGGAAGAGGAAGGGGAGGCCGAAGACGGGGACTCCTCCCGCGACAGGAGCGAGGCGCACGCCGTAGAGGAGGTTGCAGGGATGATCCTGCCGAGACTGAGCCTGCCGGGATCGAAGCCTTGTATGCCGCGGCAGCGGAAGCCCAAGAAGGGGACTAGGCTGAGGCGGTGGAGCGGCCCAAGGAGGAGTGGCTCTCGGCGGGCCCACAAGCCCCCGAGCCAGACTTGGATCAGCGCCCTCGTAGGCGGGCGGCAAGTCGGGGGACAGCGGCTCCTGCACCTGCACCTGCACCTGCTGTCAGGATGGTGAAGAAGATCGCCTCCAAGAGCGACAAGCCGGACGTGGAGCGCCGGCATTCTTCTCGCCTTTCCGAGGCCAAGACCCCTCCCGCCAAGCGACGGGCAGTCACGGGAGTCGACACTAGCTCCCAATCAGACTCGAGCTCCTCTCGCAGCTCATCCTCGCCGGAGCTCCCTGTGCCTCAGCAGGGCATGAAGTTGCCGGGAAGCACTGCCCCCCCCCAACCCTGAAGAGAAGCAGAGCACCCCCGCCATCTATGGAGTTCGTGTTGGGCTCCATGCTCATGGACTCAGAGTAAGGAAAAATGCTTTCCCTTCCGTTGGTGTCTTGCGCATTTGTTGACTTGCTGATTCAACCTTATTCGCTGCCTTCGATAGGGAAGAAGAGGAGGAAGAAACCCTCATCCACTGGACTAAACGTCCCAGGCAGGCGGAGTCGTCGGGGCCCTCAGAGGGCACGGGCTTGGCGGGATGCAGCACGAACGATCCAATGCCAAGCCCCCAGCCTAGCCCCCGACACGGAAGTGTGGGACAGGCCTCCTCCGCTAAGGGTGGCATGGATGAACATGCCTCACCTCCAGCCAAGGAAGGAGGGGAGAATCCCCCCGGCGAGGCTATTCAAGAGGGTTCTTCCCTTCCTGATATCTGAGCCGAGGGATCTCCGGCGAGGGCCTCCATGGAAGGACTGGCTCAAGTTGATGCCACGGTCACCCAGGAAGAGGGCGGTGGTCGCATCCTGGCAACTGATGCTGCCGGGGAAACTGTAGCCCTTCCACAGCAAACGACTCCGGGTAACTTGCTTGTCCTTCCGTCTTCTATTGCTTTCATCATTTTGCCTCAAATCTCTGGCCTTCTGATGCTTATTTCTTCCTTACCATTGCTTGCTGATCTCGTTTGCAGCCCCGGTGGAAGAGGAACCAGAACTGCTGGAAGAGGTGGCCAGCATCGGCAAGGATGCTGCTGAAGAGGCGGCCAAGATTGCTGCCGTGGAGGGTCAGGATCACACTGCCGGGGATATCCGAGAGGTCCTCGGCAGCGTGCGAGGACTGGAGGTGGTGGTCGAGGAGAAGGCTCCCCTTCAGACCATGAGCCCTCCTACCCAATTTGGCGCCTCGGCCGCAGCCCCACAGCCATCCTTGAGCAGTCTGGTGCTGGCCCTTGCGCAACCTGGACTCGGAGCCCTTGGCTCGTCCGCGGCAGCAAGTAATGATCTTGACGAAGAGATCCAGCGTATCATTGCACCATTGTCCCAGCATGCTGAAGAGGCTGATGACTCAGTCAGCATAGTTCTGGACCTGTCTTTCCTGGAGTCGATGGCAACATGCATCAAGGAGATGCAGACCAGGTACCGCTAGAAGTGCTTGGCGCTCAAGGAGCAGCGCAACTCCGCCAACAGCGTGGATCAGAAGCTGAGGGACAAGGGCAACGATCTGCGCGAGTGGCACAACAAGCAATTCCAAGTCCTTCTGCGGCAACAGGAGGGGACCTCCATGGCGAAAGAGGATGTCGCTGCCCGAGAAGCCCGTCTGGCGGAGCGTGTAGCGCTTCTGGATGCCAGAGAGAAGAAAGTCTCTTCCCGGGAAGAGAGCCTCGAGGCCACCCTTCGCTGCAAGGACGGAGAGATGGAGACCCTCGTCCAGCAACACACCAAGGAGCTAGAAGACAAGAACAAGGTGGCCCTTGACGCGCTCACTATTGACTCCGCTACCCAACTGAAGAATGTTGCCGATGACCTTGCCGCTGCATCCACTGCCAAAGCTGATCTTGACCAACAGGTGGCCAAACTAACAAAGGAACTTGCCGGGAGTGCCAAGGAAGCTGCGACCCTTAAGGAGGAGGTGCAGAAGGCGGAGATCCTTCTGAAAGAGGTGCAATCGCAACTCTCCTCCAAGGGCCAGGCCCTTGATACCGCTAACGGCATCATTACTGGTATGAAGGCAAGGCTTGGCACTTTAGAGAGCACGATTGAGTCTGCCGGGGTTCGTGAGAAGCAGCTGATAAGGGACTTGGAAGATACGAAGATCCTCCAGAAGGACGCGGAGGACAAATTGGCGAACCAGGTTCAGCAGCGCGATCTTTGGATCAAGAACCTGGTCGACATTGCTGAGTGCCTGATAACCCACAAGTATAGGGGATTGCAACAGTTTTTGAGGGTAGAGTATTCAACCCAAATTTATTGATTCGACACAAGGGGAGCTAAAGAATATTCTTGAGTATTAGCAGCTTAGTTGTCAATTCAACTACACCTGAAAGACTCAATATCTGCAGCAAAGTTTTTAGTAGCAAAGTAGTATGGAAGTAGCGGTAACGATGGCAAAAGTAACAGTAATAGTTTTGTAGCAATTGTAACAGTGGCAACGGCAAAGTAACTTAGCAAAGTTTAATATGTGAAAAACTTGTAGGCAATGGATTAGTGATGGATAATTATGTCGGATGGCATTCATCATGCAACAGTTATAACCTAGGGTGACACAGAACTAGCTCCAATTCATCAATATAATGTAGGCATGTATTCCGTATATAGTCATACGTGCTTATGGAAAAGAACTTGCATGACATCTTTTGTCCTACCCTCCCGTGGCAGTGGGGTCCTAATGGAAACTAAGGGATATTAAGGCCTCTTTTAATAGAGAACCGGACCAAAGCATTAGCACTTAGTGAATACATGAACTCCTCAAACTACGGTAATCACCGGAAAGAATCCCAATTATTGTCACCTTGGGGTATGCGGATCATAACATGTAATAGGTGTCTACAACTTGCAAGATAGGATCAAGTATACAAATATATTCATGAAAACATAATAGGTTCAGATCTGAAATCATGGCACTCAGGCCCTAGTGACAAGCATTAAGCATAGCAAAGTCATAGCAACATCAATCTCAGAACATAGTGGATACTAGGGATCAAACCCTAACAAAACTAACTCGATTACATCATAAATCTCATCCAACCCATCACCGTCCAGCAAGCCTACGATGGAATTACTCACACACGGCGGTGAGCATCATGAAATTGGTGATGGAGGAAGGTTGGTGATGATGATGGCGACGAATCCCCCTCTCCGAAGCCTCGAATGGACTGCAGATCAGCCCTCCCGCTGAAGAACAGGAGGCGGCGGTGGCTCCATATCGTAAAATGCGATGAATCCTTCTCTCTCCGAATGTGAATATATAGCGTTGGAATTAGGGTTGAAGGAGGTCCAGGGGGCCCACAAGCCACATAGGCGCGCCCCAGGGGGCGCCCCCAAGCTTGTGGCCAATGGTTGAACCCCCTCTGGTTGATTCTTTTGCCAATATTTTTTATATATTCCAAAAATATTCTCCCTAAATTTTCAGGTCAATCCGAGAACTTTTATTTCTACACAAAAATAACACCATGGCAATTCTGCTGAAAACAGCGCCCGTCCAGGTTAGTTCCATTCAAATCATGCAAATTAGTGTCCAAAACAAGGGCAAAAGAGTTTGGAAAAGTAGATACGATGGAGATGTATCAACTCCCCCAAGCTTAACCCATTGCTTGTCCTCAAGCAATTCAGTTGACAAACTGAAAGTGGCAAATAAAAACTTTTACAAACTCTATTTGATCTTGTTGTTGCAAATAGGTATAACCAGCATTCAAGTTTTCAGCAAAGATTATGAACTAACCATATTCACAATAACATTTAGGTCTCACATTTACTCATATCAATGGCATAATCAACTAGCGAGCAATAATAATAAATCTCGGATGACAACACTTTTTCAAAACAATCATGATATAATATGATAAAATGGTATCTCGCTAGCCCTTTCTGAGATCGCAAAACATAAATGCAGAGCACCCCTGAAGATTAAGGACTGACTAGACATTGTAATTCATGGCAAAAGAGATCCAGTCACAATCATACTCAAGATCAATTAATAACAATGCATACAAATGACAGTGGTGCTCTCTAACTGGTGCTTTTTCTAAGAGGATGAGGACTCAACAATAACAGTAAATAGATAGGTCCTTCGCAGATGGAAGCTGGGATTTGCAGAGGTGCCAGAGCTAGAGCTTTTAAAATAGAGAAGAACATAATTTTGAGTGGTATGCTTTCATTGTCAACATAACAACCAAGAGATCTCGGTATCTTCCATGCTAAATACATTATAGGCGGTTCCCAAATAGAATGGTAAAGTTTTTACTCCCCCTCCACCAACAATCACACTCCATGGCTGATCCGAAACAACGGGTACCGTCCATACCAACAACAGTCCTGGGGGAGTTTTGTTTGATAATTATATTTTGATTTGATTTAGAGCATGGAACTGGGCATCCCGATTACCAGCCACTTTCTCGTGAATGACAAGTGAATCAACACTCATCGTAAGAATAACCCACCTAGCATGGAAGATACTGGCAACCCCCAGTCGCTACATGAGCGATTTGGGCATATAAAACAGATTATTATTTGAAGGTTTAGAGTTTGGCACATGCAAATTTACTTGGAACGGTAGGTAAATACCGCATATAGGTAGATATGGTGGACTCATATGGAACAACTTTGGGTTTAAGGAAGTGGATGCACAAGCAGTAATCCCGCTTAGTACGAGTGAATGCTAGCAAAAGATTGAGGAGCCTCCAACTAGAGAGCGACAACAGTCATAAATATGCATTGAGATTAACCAACATTGAATGCAAGAATGAGCACCATGAACATAAATATCATGTAGGCTATGTTGATTTTGTTTCAACTACATGCGTGAACATGTGCCAAGTCAAGCCACTTGAATCATTCAAAGGAGGATACCATCCTATCATACTACATCATAACCATTTTAATTTGCATGTTGGCACACAAGACAAACCATTATATGCTCCTAGCTAATTAAGCATGGCATGAGTAACTATAATCTCTAATTGTCATTGCAAACATGTTTCATTCATAATACGCTGAATCAAGAACGATGAGCTAATCATATTTACAAAAACAAAATAGGTCGAGTTTGTACCAACTTTTCTCCATCTCAATCATTTCATCATATATCATCATTATTGCCTTTCACTTGCATGACCGAACAGTGTGAATAATAAGTGTGCACATGCATTGAACTAAGCTGGAATCTGCAACATTTATTTAGAGGAGAAGACAAGGTAATATGGGCTCTTTGTTAGATCAACAGTAATGCATATGAGAGCCACTCAACATTTTCATCGTGGTCTTCTCCTTATGACCCAAAGAAAAAGGAAAGGAATTTCAAAGAAACACACTGAAATATTTTTTGAGTTTTTTGCTTTTCTGAAGAAAGCAAAACCAAAAATGAGAAAAACTAATTACACAGGAAAGCTCCCAACAAGCAAAAGAAGAATGAGAAATCTTTTTGGGTTTTCTTTTAATACTACAACTAAATTAAACTAGAAAGAAAAACTAAAAAGAAGCGAGAACTAATTTTTTGGATTTTCTCAAAGTTTTTCAAACACACAAGAAGAAAGCGAGAAAAATAAACTAACATGGATAATGTAACACCCCCAGTGGTTAGCCACAGTAATTCCATTTTGATAATGCCAAGTCAGCATGATTAACAGTGCATGATCATCATTTGCATCATAATGCTTTTCAACTCCTAACTCAAAATTCAAATTTAAAGGAAAGTGAATTATAAAAGTTGTCCAACATAGAAACTAAATTGTTCATTAAATAGCAAATAAATCAGAGACAATTCTAAAATTGAAACCAACATCATTGGAGTTGGGTAAGTGACTCAAACATCTTCAAACAGCGACTAAAAACAATATTTAATGACCATTTATTAAATCTAATTTAAGTATGAAATGATGTTTTGCCCAAACTAATTTTAGGTGTTAGGGAATAAAGCACTGGTATTTATGGACTAGGTCTCCCTTTTTACAAAATTCGGTTTGGGGCCTAACTATTTACTAAACAGAGATATATGAATTAAGAAAAAGAAAAAGAAAGAAAGCAAAAAAAAAAAGGCCCCCTCCTCCCGGGCCTCGGCCCAGCCACATGCCAGGCCGGCCCAGCTCCCGCCCCCTTCCTGGCCTATATGGCCCACGGGGGTCAACCCCGAACCACCCCCCCCACCGACACCCCAGTCCTTCCCCCCCCCCCCGATCCAGAAATTCTGGATCGGGATCGAACCCCGTCGCCCGCGCCGCCTCGGCGCCCGTCGCCGGCCGGCCTTCCCCGACGCCATCGCCGGCCTGCCTACCCCGCCGCCGGCCACCTCCTCCTCCTTGCCACGCTCGCAGCCCCGCGCCTCACCCGCCCTCGGGGCCCGACGCCACCTCGCCGCGCGTGGACGCCATCGCCACCTCGTCTCCGTCGCCGGACGGCCTCCCCGCCTCCGACGCCGTCGTCCCCGAGCCCCGCTGCCCCGTGCCCTACTAACCGCCGTGAGCTACGCCCCTCGCTTCTCCTCCTTTTCCCCGTGTTCGCGTTCGCCACCACCGCCCCCAGCGCGGCCTGCTCGCGCTCCGACCGCGGCGACTGCGCCCCCCATGCGCAGCTCGCCTCGCCCACCGCTCGCGCTCGCGCACGCCGCGCACGACCGCGCCGCACTCCACCCTCACCGCTGCTGCGGCTGCTGCTCCTCCTCCGCCGCCGTTGCCCCGCTCCGGCTCCGGCCACCCCGCGCCCGCGACCACCCCACTCCCGCACGCGCCGCCGCGCCCTGCGCCCGCTCGCCCCTGGCCTCGCCGTGCCCGCTGTGCCCGCGCGCCCGCGCTCGCTGTGGCCTCTCGGGCCACAGACAAGTGGGCCCGAGGCCCCTGTGCCGCTGACAGACGGGGCCCAGCCCCAAAAACGTTTTAGGAAAATAATGAAAATAAAAATAATTAAATTAATTAATTATTTAATTAGTTAATTAATCCTGATTATGTTAATTTAATTAAGTAGTTAGTGTTAATTAAACAGTAATTTAATTAGTTAATCCCTAATTAACTAAACAGAGTATGACAGGTGGGACCCACTGGTCCTGACGTCATGCCGACGTCATGCTGACGTCAGCAGACACTGTTTCGGATAATGTTTGATTTAAATAAATTAAATAAATTCCAGAAATCAATAAAAACTTTAGAAAATCATATCTTTTAATCCGTAACTCCGATCGAAAAACTTTGTACATGAAAGTCGCTCAGAACGACGAGACGAATCCGAATACACGGTCCGTTCGTCCGCCACACGTCCCTAACTATCCGAACATGCAACCGTTCCCCTCTTTTCGTCTGTCCGAAATGCCGGACACTGGGAAATACTTTCCCGGATGAATCCCACCTTCGCCAGTATCACCCGACACTGCGTTAGATCACCTCCGTCACCGTGTATTGCCATGTTATGCTTTGTGCTGCACTTGATCGCTGTGTATTTATATTGTTTCCTCCCCTTCTCTCTCGGTAGCCCCCGACACCGACGTCGTCCCCGAGGCCGACGCAGCTCCGGAGACCAAATCCACCGTTGACGACCTTGCCCTTGCCGCCGAGCAACCAGGCAAGCCCCCCCCCCCATTTGATCATCCCGATATCGCCCACTCTATTTCTCATGCTTGCATTAGAATTGTTGCTGCTGCTGCTTTACCTATTCTGATGCATAGCCTGTTTATTGTAACCTGCTGTTGATAATTACCTACATATCCTAAACTGTTTAGTCTAGGCTGGGTAGAGACCTATCAGTGACCCCACTTATCCCGACTGCCGTGCTGGATCGTCAGAAGACCCGATCAATGGGATTGAAGACCAGGCCCCGACACCGCACATCACCCCCCCTTAGTTGTAACGACACTGCAGCGTTACTATCGAGTGCCGAGGGTGAAACCTCATGTAGCACTTCTGATGTTAACTCTGTAGAGTAGCTTTTCGATCGTGGTCATCGAGGGTGATTCCTCCTTCGCCACTTCCGGTAACGACGCTGTCGTGCAACACATCAAGTGTGAACCCATCGAGGGTGAATCCTCCGAGTTCACCTTGACAGACACATCGAGTAGGAATCCAACGAGGGTGATACCTCGGATTCCCCTGATGTTATGGACACACGGATACTTGGACTGTACTGTTGATTACTTGGAAAGGCGGGTCGACCCTGAGGGGTACCCGCGTGCGCCTGAGAGGCGAGTGTTGTGAAGACGGGTGCCAGTGTGGTGCCCGAGTGGTGAATACGAGGCGCGGCCGGGCATTCTTAACCCTTGCAGCAAGTCCTCGAGACGGGGCGACGGGGTCACATCTTTCGTGAGTCTCTGCTCGTTACTGCAAGCCCTAGTCCTAACGATTTGGATATTTGATCCGAGCAGACCTCTGGCCTGATAGCACTAACCATCACGTGGGCATAGTATGGGCGTTCTGCATCGTATGCATCAGCCGAAAGCTCTGTCAGACGTCCAGTTCAGCAGTGCGGCATGGAGTGATTGGCACCATTTCGGTGGTGCTTGGATCTGGGCCATGTACGCAACGACCCGGAGGGCGAGGGGCGATGGCCAAGACCCCCTTGCGCTTAGGATGTAGACCGGCGGGGACCTCTCTGCTGAGCTGTAGGTAGGGTTGCGATGTGTCGTTTGGCCGAGGCCGGGCATGACCCAGGAAAGTGTGTCCGGCCGGAGTTAATCGAGCGTGTTGGGTAAGTTGGTGCACCCCTGCAGGGAAGAAAACTTCTATCGATAGCCTGTCCTACGGTAAAGGACACTCGGAGTTGTATCCTGATTGATACATTTTAGAACTGGATACTTGGATACTATGGCTCTGGGATTGCTTCTCGCAGGGAGTCGAGAAGGGATCTCCGGACGAGGTTGATGACTGTATGGCTCTGGGATTGCTTTCTCGCAGGGAGTCGAGAAAGGATCTCTGGGTGAGGTTGAGACTTAATGATACTGCTACATTATATTGTACTGTTCTACTCTCTTCTACTGCTGCAAGACCGCTGAAGATGCTAGTCTTCGATAGGACTAGGCCTTCTCTCTATTCTGGCATTTCTGCAGCCCAGTCCACATATACAGCCTCCCTTTGAAAATGTTGCATATGTAGTGTAGATCCTTGCTTGCTGAGTACTTCTGAGTACTCATGGTTGCTTTGTTTTCCTTTTTCCCCCCATATCAGTTTGTCGTAACAAGATGATGGAGCCCCTGAGACAGCTGTCCTCGCCGACGATCGCTACTACTACCCAGAGGATGGGTACGGCTACGAGTTGACTGTCGACCAGGAGTAGGATCGAAGGGTCCCAGGCAGGAGGCCTACGCCTTTCGATCGTAGTGTTTTATTTTGCCCCGCCTTTCGAAAGGCCTTTCTGTACCTTCTTTTATATCTGTACTCAGATATCTGATGCTTCCGCTGACGCTTGTTCGCAAGCTTATGTATTCGAGCCCTCGAGGCCCCTGGCTTGTAATATAAAGCTTGTATGACCTTATTTATGTTTTAGAGTTGTGTTGTGATATCTTCCCGTGAGTCCTTAGGCTTGATCGTGTGCATTTGCGTGTATGATTAGTGCACGATCGGGCCGGGGGCGTCACAGATAATACAATGGAAAAGTATGAACACCGACAACTGAAATGAGTGTGTGAACATGAATGTAATGTCGGTGAGAAATACGTACTCCCCCAAGCTTAGGCTTTTGGCCTAAGTTGGTCTAGGGCCACGGCTGGCCCGGATAGTATCCAAAATCGTAGTTGGGGTTGTACTGGGACGCGGCAGCTACTGCCAGAAGGGGTGCAGCGTGGAGGCGAGTGGCCTCCACCTCTCTCCCATACTCATATGCCTCCTCTCTGGTTATGAAGTATATCCGTTTTACCTGAAAGTTAAAGAAAGGAGGAGTGGGAAGCGTAATATGGACAGCACGCTGCCTGTCAAGGATCAGTCGGTACAGGAGGGACTGTTCGTTCCTCTCAAGAAACCGGTAGCGTAGCATATCATTATAATAAAGAAAAGCAGGTGGTAACTCAATGTCATTCTCCCTTATGGATACCCCAAGGTAATTAGCTAAACAGATGGCATAAATCCCACCAAAGAAATCTCCATCTTTAGCATTATTATGTAACCTCCTTGCAATAATAGCCCCCAAGTTATATCGTTTATCACCCATTACCGCACACTTGAGGACACTAAGATCTGATGCACAAAGGTGGCTATGATCATGTTTACCATTAATGCATCTACCTATGAAGAGAGCAAAATAATGTATGGCAGGAAAGTGGATGCTCCCTATGGTGGCTTGTGTAATATTTCTAGTTTCTCCCACAGTGATGCTAGCAAGGAGATCATTATATTCAGTTTTGCGAGGCTCACTATGAATGCCCCATTGTGGGATTTTGCATGCATCATTAAAATCTTCAAGGTCCATGGTATATGATTTGTCATAAAGATCAAAGAAAACAGTATGAGTATTGCGCTGGGATGTAAACTTAAATCTTCGCACAATTGAATCAGTGAGGTGATAGTATTGCCGACACTTATCTGACACGAAGTCCTCAAGGCCAGCATTTTGTACGTACGCATCAAATTCCTCCTTGAAACCAGCATGAACCATGAATTGATCCAACGACCATTCGCAAGGCCATACTGGAGCTTCCCTTGATGGTTCAAAGTCCGGCTCACGTATCGCGAGCCTTGGGGCTTGCTTCCTCGAGGAACCACCTTGGCAAATCTTCCTAAACATTTCTCTCCCTCTGAAAAATTTCTGAAATTTTTAGTGACTCACAATAAAAGTGAACCAAACTCAACAAAATTGATAACAACTACTCCCACAAGTGTCTAGAGGCTATATCATGCATCAAAACTACTTTGGACCATATAAATTTGACATGCAAGCTCAAGAACAAGGTCACCACAGCAGCAAAAAATTGCAATATATAAAGCACTAGAACAAAAACTAATTGGGCCATTGGAGGAGTCACATACCGATGAACAATCCCCCAAAACAGTTTTGCAAATGGAGCTTTGCACAAGGCGATCGAAAATGGCAGCAAGATGAGCTAGAACACGGGTTTGAACTACGATGGGATTTTTTTCTAGAGGAAGACAAAGTGGATGGGTGCTGGAATAAGTGAGAGGGACCCACGTGGGACCCACAAGCCACCCAGGCACACCCAGGGGTGGTGGGCGCATCCTGTGGGCTTGTGGCCCACTGGTGCTGCCCCTGGTGTTTTCTCAGTGCCCAAAATTCTTAAATATTCTATAAAAAATCATACTAAATTTTCAGGGCATTTGGAGAACTTTTATTTTTGGGACATTTTTTTATTGCATGGATAATTCAGAAAACAGAAAAAAATAGTATTTTTTCTTTATTTAATTTAAATAACAGAAAGTAAAAAGTGGGTACAGAAAGTTATGCTTTCTAAATTCATCCTTCTCATGCCCGTCAAAAGGAATCTATTAACAAGGTTGATCAAGTCTCGTTAACAAACTTCTTCTCAATGACATGAAACCGGAGAATTCTCGAATAACACTAGGTTACCTCAACGGGGATATGCATTTCCCCAACAATAAGAATATCATATTTCCTTTTGACAGTGGGAATAGGGAATTCAACACCTCCAATAGCAATAGTTGAAAATTTTCCAATAGAGTTGATGCTATTAACTTGAGGTTGTTTCTTCGGAAAGTGTACCGTATGCTCATTACGATTAACATGAAAACTGACATTGCCCTTGTTGCAATCAATAACAGCCCCTACAGTATTCAAGAAGGGTCTACCAAGGATGATCGACATACTGTCGTCCTCAGGTATATCAAGAATAACAAAGTCCGTCAGAATAGTAACATTTGCAACTACGACAGGTACATCCTCACAAATACCGATGGGTATAGCAGTTGATTTATCAGCCATTTGCAAAGAGATTTGAGTTGGTGTCAACTTATTCAAATCAAGTCTACGATACAAAGAGAAAGGCATAACACTAAGACCAGCTCCAAGATCACATAAAGCAGTTTTAACATAGTTTCTTTTAATGGAGCATGGTAGAGTTGGTATTCCTGGATCTCCTAGTTTCTTTGGTATTCCACCCTTAAAAGTATAATTAGCAAGCATGGTGGAAATTTCAGCTTTCGGTAACTTTCTTTTATTAGTAACAATATCTTTCATATGCTTAGCATAAGGAGACATTTTTAGAATATCAGTCAAACGCATGCTCAAAATGACAGGTCTAAGCATTTCAACAAAGCACACAAAATCCTCATCATCCTTTTTCTTGGATGGTTTAGGCGGAAAGGGCATGGGTTTCTGAACCCATGGTTCTCTTTCTTTACCATGTTTCCTAGCAACGAAGTCTGTCTTATCATATCTTTTATTCTTAGGTTGTGGGTTATCAAGATCAACATCAGGTTCAATCTCCACATCATTATCATTACTAGGTTGAGCATCAACATGAACATCATCATTATCATTATCACTAGGTTCATGTTCATCACCAGATTGTGTTTTAGCATCAGAAATAGAAATATCATTTGGGTTCTCAGGTGTGTCTACAACAGGTTCACTAGAAGCATGCAAAGTCCTATCAGTTTTCTTTTTCTTTTTATTTCTAGGACTAGGTGCATCAGTATTAATTCTTTGAGAATCTTGCTCAACTCTCCTAGGATGGCCCTCAGGATACAAAGGTTCCTGAGTCATTTTACCACCTCTAGTCATAACTCTAACAGCATTATCATTCACCTTATTATTCATCTCATTTAGCAAATCATTTTGTGCCTTGAGAACTTGTTCTACTTGAGTTTTTACCATGGAAGCATGTTTACTAATAAGTTTGAGATCATTAACAGTTCTACTAACATAAGCATTACGTTTCAATTGTCTACTAACATAAGCATTGAAGTTTTCTTGTTTAACAATAAAGTTATCAAATTCAACCAAGCATTGACTAACAGACTTATTATAAGGAATATCACCTTCATCAAATCTATAGAGAGAATTTACCTCTACTACCTGTGTCGGGTTATCAAGACCATATATTTCTTCAATAGGTGGTAAATTCTTAACATCTTTAGCTTTAATACCTTTTTCTTTCATAGATTTCTTTGCCTCTTGCATATCTTCAGGACTGAGAAATAGAATACCTCTTTTCTTTGGAGTTGGCTTAGGAGGTGGTTCGGAAAGAGTCCAATCATTATCATTACTCAATATATTATTCAATAGCACTTCATCTTGTTCAATAGTTCGTTCCCTGAAAACACAACCAACACAACTATCTAGGTGGTCCCTAGAAGCATCGGTTAGTCCATTATAAAAGATATCAAGTATTTCATTTTTCTTGAGAGGATGATCAGGAAAAGCATTAAGTAATTGGAGAAGCCTCCCCCAAGCTTGTGGGAGACTCTCTTCTTTAATTTGCACAAAGTTAAATATTTCCTGTAAAGCAGCTTGTTTCTTATGAGCAGGAAAATATTTTTCACACAAGTAATATATCATATCCTGGGGACTACGCACACAACCAGGAGCAAGAGAATTAAACCATATCTTAGCATCACCTTTTAATGAGAAAGGAAACAATTTAAGGATATAGTAATAGCGAATTTTTTCCTCATGAGAAAATAGGGTGGCTATGTCATTCAATTTAGTAAGATGTGCCACAACAGTTTCAGTTTCATAACCATGGAAAGGTTTAGATTCAATCAAAGTAATTAACTCAGGATCGACAGAGAATTCATAATCCTTATCAGTAACAAAGATAGGCGAAGTAGCGAACTTAGTGTCATATTGCATTCTAGGATTCAAAGATTTTTCTTTCAGCCTAGCTAACAGTTTCTTAAGATCATCTCTATCATTGCAAGCAAAAACGTCTCTAGCAGTTTCTTCATCCATAATATAACCCTCAGGTACCTTAGGCAATTCATATCTAGGGGGGAATCATAATCTTCAGTTTCAATAATTTCATCAGTTTCAGTAATTTCATTCTCTCTAACCCTAGCAAGTTGTTCATCAAGAAATTCACCTAGTGGCACAGTATTATCAAGCAAGGCAGTAGTATCATCATAAGCATCATGCATAGCAGAAGTAGCATCATCAATTACTTGCGACATATCAGAATTACTAGCAAGTGGTGGTGTCGCAAATTTACTCAAAACTGAAGGTGAATCAAGTGCAGAGCTAGATGGCAATTCCTTACCTCCCCTCGTAGTAGAGAGATAGATCTTGGTTCTTTGATCTTTCAAATTCTTCATAGTGATCAACAAATATAAATCCCAAGTGACTCAGAGAATAGAGCTATGCTCCCTGGCAACGGCGCTAGAAAAAGGTCTTGATAACCCACAAGTATTGGGGATTGCAACAGTTTTCAAGGGTAGAGTATTCAACCCAAATTTATTGATTCGACACAAGGGGAGCCAAAGAGTATTCAACTCAATATTTTTTATATATTCGAGAAATATTCTCCGTAAATTTTTAGGTCAATCCGAGAACTTTTATTTCTGCACAAAAATAACACCATGGCAATTCTGCTGAAAACAGCGTCAGTCCAGGTTAGTTTTATTCAAATCATGCAAATCAGAGTCCAAAACAAGGGCAAAAGAGTTTGGAAAAGTAGATACGATGGAGACGTATCAGCGCCTCACTGCCCAGATCGCAACGATGGGCACGGAGAGCCCAGCCTTCTCGGTTGATAGGCACGAGGTCCCAAGTGTCAAGCTATCGCTCTTCTTTGACGGATTGATCGAAGGGCTGAGGATGCACGAGGAAGAAAGAGCTGCTCATTTTGCAAGCGAGTCCCAAAAGCTCGCCCGAAATGCCCTCTTCATGGTCTTGAGCAACATCGCCTTCCGCCATCCGGACCTCAACCTCGCCATTGGCTTCACGAGGCTGCCGGAAGGCGCTGGCGTTTCTGCTGCCAAGGAGAAGGCTGCCCCTTTCGCCGACAAGGTGCTCTCCGTCCCCAGGGCCTCATAAGGCCGCCAAGCACGGCCCTGAATCATTCACGTCGCCGTGTTGCCCTGTAACAAAACATTATGCATGTCTTGTGTTTAGATCCCGTACTACTTTGGCTCGTGCGGAACTGGTGTTTAATTAATTTCAAATACATGCCATCCCTCTTGTGTTTTATCGATGGATGTTCGTATGGTTAGTTTCTTTTTGTGTGTTTTGGTTGCCCGCAGGTAGCATGTTGCCGCGATTGCTGCGAGGAATGGATCCTTAGCATTCAGCTGGCGAAGACACGCCCCGACAGGTTTTTCCTTGGGCGTCTTTGATGTGGCCGCCCGCTCTGTGAGCAGGCTCGAAACAGAGTGGGGGTGCAGACAAATCCTGCAAGGTGCCACCACATGAAAGACTTCTTCATACAAAACATCCTGGTTATACGAGGGATAAGCAAATGCGGACTCTGGAGGGAAAAAGCAACGAATACGTGGACTTAGCTTTCGTTCACGCTTCCCTTCTCCTTTAACCGCGGTCGTTCGTCACACCCGCATATCCCGAGGGGACGGCATTTGCGTGTTGGCCTCAGGTCTGCAAAGGTTAGCGACAGAAACGTGCACAAGAAAGAGACTTGGCGGTTTGTTAGTTGCATGCCCACTCCAGGCAAGAGCTGGAGGGGGTAATCGAATATTTGCGGGCGATAATGTACGGCGAAAAGGGATGGTCGGCTCCTCTTTCCTCTCTTCCTTTGCTGTTGACGACATCACGGGCATGGGCATAAAAAGTCACGCTAGCGCGGACAGCCCTGCTGGAGCGTACTTGCCGGGGCGTCAATCAACGGATATGCACCAGCGCTTCCCTTAGGACTTCCCCTTGGCGGGGTAAGTGCTAAACCGAGTTCCGTGTGTGCTCATTGACGTTGAAAACGTCGCCCCCTGCGCGTCTCTGTCGTCGACAAGCGAAAATGAGGGAGAAGGAGGAGGAGACCATACCACGCTTTCCGCCCGCCTTGGTGATTCTCTCACTCACCTGGCATGCTTGGCGGAAATCCGCCAGGAGGACAGTGTCACCGCGTGCCTCGCTCTTCTCCTTTGGACAGGGGCAGTGCGGAGGTCATGCCGTCCGGGCGGCTCGGGACCATCGCACCGCCGCTACCTCCCTGTCCCACCATCATCTCGGCTTTGGTGGGCATAGGCGACGGGGTCCGGACAAGGTGGAATGAGGGGGTGGCGTCGCCTCTTTCCTTAGGAGCAGCGGATGATGTGAGCGTTGATGTTGATGTTGGCGTAGTTTGATGCGCTGTTTATGTCCTCGGGTTCGCACAAGCGCTCCCCCTACCTGGCGCGCCAAAGATGTCGTGGTTCGACACGATCACCTATGGGACCATCGTCGCCTTCATGGTTCGGCAAGGGGGAAGGGCATGTTGCACAAAGAGCGGAGGCCGTAGGACCGCACAACAATGGTGATGCGGGTGGTTTTTACCCAGGTTCAGGCCACCGCGAGGCGTAAAACCCTACTCCTGCTTTGGTGGATTGGATGGAGGACCGTGACAAACACGTAGCGCTCAAGCCCGGCAAGGTCGCCTCGGGGAGAGCAGCTACGCACGTATGAGTGTACAAGGGTCCGAATCCTTTCTAAGGTTGCCTCGACACTCCTTTTATATGTCAAGGGGTTACCACAATGGCAAAATAGTCATTATCCAGTGATTTGATAGCCACAGTGCTATCATACCTAACTCTGCAGACAGGACAAGGTGCATTAAATGCACCGCTTGGTGTCACGTCGTGGATGTAGCCCGGCATGCCTTGCCGCGTCATTCAACCACCTTCTCGTCTGCCTGCATGACACACCCCTGGACGGGTGTCATTTAGGGGTGATCTTCTTCAGAAATGGCTGCCACGTGCCAAATGACAGCCACTTAATCACTTGGGGGCTCGACACCGCATCAATGAGTGACTTGCGTTGCTGTGAGGTGGAGCGGTGGGGCCTTGGCGGGGAAGCAGGCCGTCGGCGCCCCTGCAACTCTTGCTGGGGAGATCTTGGGACTTGCCCTTGGGGTGGCCTCGACCTGACCGGGCTCGCTTGCTCGGCATGGGAGGTTTTTCCCTTAGTAATATCTTGCTCCTTTTGCTTGTCTTGGTCTTCTTGATCCGCCCTTTGATTTCTCAAAGAGCCATCTCTTCTGCTTGGCCTTGTCTTGGATACTTGGTACAGCTTGCTTCGTTGTTGCCGCGCCGGAGACTTGCCTATCCGTGCACAAGTCAGGGGGAAACATACACCCCTGTTTGTGTACCCTGACAATGGGCATGTTATTTACTTCTGTGATGAAGCTGCTAGAATTGCCAAACCCGATGAAAAAGATAAACATAGACCTGTTGTTGGCATGCCTGTTGTCTCAGTTAAAATAGGAGATCACTGTTATCATGGTTTATGTGACTTAGGTGTTAGCGTGAGTGCTATTCCTTTTACCTTATACCAAGAAATTATGAACGATATAGCATCCGCTGAAATAGAAGTCTTGTGTATAAAATAAAATACCTTACTGATTTTCTAGTTCTTGGTTCCCCACAAGATGACTTTAGTCCCATTATCTTTGGTAGAACTTTCTTGAACACTGTCAATGCTACTATAGATTTTCATAAACAAACTGTCAGTGTTCGCTTTGGTGATGGGTCTCATGAGTTTAATTTTTCCAAGTTTAATTGACAACCTCACAAGAAAGAATTACCTAGTAAGGATGAAATAATTGGTCTTGCTTCTATTGCCGTGCCTCCTACTGATCCACAAGAACAATATTTGCTAGACTATGAAAATGATATGCACATGCATGAAAGGAATGAAATAGAAAAAATTGTCTTTGAACAACGACCTCTGCTCAAACATAATTTGCATATTGAAACTCTAGGAGGTCCTCCTCCACCTAAAGGTGATCCTGTGTTTGAATTGAAACAATTGCCAGACACATGGAAATATGCTTATCTTGATGAGAAAAAGATACATCATGTTATTATTAGTGCTAACCTTTCAGAACATGAAGAAGAAAGATTATTGAAAATTCTGAAGAAGCACCGAGCTACTAATGGATATACTCTTGATGATCTTAAGGGCATTAGTCCCACTCTCTGTCTGCACAAGATTAACATGGAACCTGATGCTAAACCCGTTGTTGATCATCAACGACGTTTGAATCCTAAGATGAAAGAAGTGGTAAGAACTAAAATGCTAAAACTTCTGGAAGCAGGTATAATCTATCCTGTAGCTGATAGTAGATGGGTAAGTCATGTTCATTGTGTCCCTAAGAACGAAGGTATTACTGTTGTTCCTAATGATAAAAATGAACTTATTCCACAGAGAATTGTCACTGGCTATAGAATGGTAATTGATTTTAGAAAATTAAATAAAGCAACTAGAAAAGATCATTACCCTTTGCCTTTTATTGATCAAATGCTAGAAAGATTATCAAAGCACACACACTTTTGCTTCCTTGATGGATATTCTGGTTTTTTTCAAATACCTGTTTCACAACTTGATCAAGAGAAAACCACCTTTACTTGTCCTTTTGGAACCTATGCTTATAGGCGTATGCCTTTTGGTTTATGCAATGCACCTGCTACCTTTCAAAGATGTATGACTGCTATATTCTCTGATTTTTGTGAAAAGATTGTTGATGGTTTCATGGATGACTTTTCCATTTACGAAACTTCTTTTGATGATTGCTTAAGCAACCTTGATCGAGTTTTGCACAGATGTGAGCACACTAATCTTGTCTTGAATTGGGAGAAGTGCCACTTTATGGTTAATGAAGGTATTGTCTTGGGGCATAAAATTTCTGAACGAGGTATTGAGGTGGACAAAGCTAAAGTTGATGCAATTATTAGACGTTGTGTACCTGAGCATGAACAGGAACAAATCCTATGGAAATGTCACTCCGAAGCTTATGGAGGGCATCATGCAGGAGATAGAACTGCTCACAAGGTATTGCAATTCGGTTTTTATTGGCCTACACTCTTCAAGGACTCCCGTAAGTTTGTTTTATCTTTTGATGAATGTCAAAGAATTGGTAATATTGGTAAGTGTTAGGAAATGCCTATGAATTATTCTCTTGCAGTTTAACCATTTGATGTTTGGGGTTTTGATTACATAGGACCCTTTCCTTCCTCTAATGGGTATACACATATTTTGGTTGCTATTGATTATGTTACTCAGTGGGTAGAAGCTATTCCAACTAGTAGTGCTGATCACAACACCTCTATTAAAATGCTTATGGAAATTATTTTCCCAAGGTTTGGAGTCCCTAGATACCTAATGATTGATGGTGGTTCACACTTTATTCATGGTGCCTTCCGTAAAATGCTTGCTAAATATGATGTTAACCATAGAATTGCATCACCCTATCATCCTCAATCTAGTGGTCAACTTGAACTTAGCAATAGAGAAATAAAACTAATTCTAAAAAAAACTATTAATATGTCCCGAAAGAATTGGTCGAAGAAATTAGATGATGCACTTTGGGCTTACAGGACAGCTTATAAAAATCCTATGGGTATGTCTCCTTATAAAATGGTACATGGGAAAGCTTGTCATTTGCCTCTTGAGTTAGAACATAAAGCATATTGGGCAATCAAAGAACTCAAATATGACTTCAAACTTGCCGGTGAAAACAGGTTGTTTGATATTAGCTCACTAGATGAATGGAGAACCCAAGCTTATGAAAATGCCAAGTTGTTTAAACAAAAAGTTAAAAGATGGCATGATAAAAGAATCCAAAAGTGTGAGTTCAAAGTGGGTGAATATGTCCTTTTGTACAACTCTCGTTTCAGATTCTTTGCAGGAAAGCTTCTCTCCAAATGGGAAGGACCTTGTGTTATCGAAGAAGTTTATCGTTCTGGAGCTATCAAAATAAATAATGCCGAAGGTACTAACCCGAAGGTTGTCAATGGGCAAAGAATTAAACACTATATCTCAGGTACGCCTATTAATGTTGAAAGCAATATTATTCAAACCATGACACTGGAGGAACACATAAAAGAAACCTTCCGGAACACTCCAGAATCGTGAAAAAAGAGGAGGTGCATGATACGGTAAGTAAACGGACTCCAAAAAATCCGCAAAAAATATTTTCTATTAGTTTTGGAATATAACAAAAAATAGGAAAATAAGAAACAACCAGGAAGGAAACCCAAGTGGGCACAAGACACCAGGGTGCGCCTGGCAAGCGCCCAGGTGGGTTGTGCCCACCTCGGGTACCTTCCGGACTCCATTTTTCTCTTGTTTGTCTCTCAAGATAAAAAATCTTTATATACCCCCCGAACCTATTGACCACCGTATAGCGGAGAAATATTCTGTCCTTCTTTCTTGCTGTTTTCTACCAGATCTAGATCACCATGGCCACTTCGAGTTCCTCCAAGGGCAAGTTCTTCAAGAACGTCATCAATCCGTATTTGCGGGAGGTGATGCAGCACCCTCAGTCCATCGAGATGCGTGAGGGGTGGCTCTGCATCCACGACGTCCAGGGCCCCAAGGGGACGGGGACCATGGATGCCAGGCTTGAAGCTATGGAGCAGGAGGTCTTCAAGTGCAAGGGGATGGTGGAACGTGGACTCAATGCCAATCATCTCATGATCGCGGACTATACCCGTGATCTCAAGGTGGATGGCAAATCCATGAAGGACATCGTCTTCACCTTCAATGAGCAAATCAACTTTCTGCAAAGCCAATTCTATGATCTCCAAAACCAACTCTTTGAATATGAGGCAAGGTTTAAAGGTATGAGTTTGGCTGCTAGTTGCAGGACTCGTGAGACTCTCTCCTCCTCTTATGATGGTGAGCCACTGCCATGGAAACCGGAAGATAAGAAGGATACTACATCTTCACCACCACCACCTTCTTCATCACCAAAGGAGACTTGAGATTCATGGTATGGACACTCCCCTTGGCTTGTGCCAAGCTTGGGGGAGGTGTCCCGGTATCGTATCACCACCACTATCTTTGCCTTTATCTATTTTAGTTCGATCTTTAGTTTCCTATGATTTAGTTGAATAAAAGTTTTAGTTCGATCCTTTCTTTTCGAGTGTTTGCTTAGTGATCTATCAATCAATGTAATCGTGTGCGAGATATATAATAAAGAGTAGTTCGAGTTTTGTTTCTTTACTTTTATGTCTCAATAAAAAGAAAGGAAAATAAATGAAAAGATCATATGTTAATCTTATGGTAAGTAATGAAATCACATGAGGAAAAGCATAGGTGGTAATTTTTTTGGAGATTTACAAACATAACATTAGTCAATGATGCAACTCATGAAAGTATTAATAAAGGAAGAGAAGATTCACATGCAAATACACTATCTTGGACATCTTTTATGATTATGAGCCCCCATTAATTATTTTGTGTCAAAATAGTTGACGTTGGACAAGGAAGACAACGTAATGATTTATGTTTGTTCATATTCACATAGAAGTTATATTGTCATAGATCCTTTAACATGTGGTGCTTGCTCAATATCTTTTCTAGCCAAAAATTCCGCACTAAGTAGAGATACTACTTGTGCATCCAAAACCCATAACCCAAATCTTATTTTGGGAGTCCACCATACCTACCTATGGATTGAGTAAGATCCTTCAAGTAAGTTGTCATCGGTGCAATAAGGCAATAAAAACTGCTTCTAAATGTGTTGGATCATTTAGTGCAAGAGAAAATTGAGCGTTGTACGAACTTGTGATGGCAAAGTAATAAAAACAACGGACTGCATAATAAAGGTTGCTATCACAAGGGGCAATATAACATTATGTTCTTTTGCATTAAGGGGTTTGGCATACAAACAAATAAGCGCTTGACAACCTCTGCTTCCCTCTGCGAAGGGCCTATCTTTTACTTTTATGCATTTACTTTTATGAAGAGTCAAAGCTTTCTTCCTTTTTTCCTTTTTATTTTTCTCTTTTTGCAAGCATCATGTGGTGAGGAAAGATCTAGGCACATATATCCAGTTGGATATGAGTAGGCATGAGTTACTATTGTTGACATCACCCTTGAGGTGAATACGTTGCGAGGTGAAACTATAAGCCCCAATCTTTCTATGTGTACGCTATGAGTGTTAGCAATCATGAAAGATTAAATGGTGGTTGAGTATGTGGACTTGCCTAAAGGTTCCGATACGCGACTCTTCCTGAAAATATGATGAATTGTAGTTGCAAAGTGGACCGAGTACAAAGTTTGTTGGTTTTCAATAAGGTTTATGCTTTATACTTCAATTTTGTGATGAATTGTTACTTGTTCATGAGAAGGTATATGATAAAAGTTGTTTGATAAAGTTTATGTTAAAAGTTCTTTGTCGTTATAATAATATGCATGATGCTTCTATGCCCGTATTTTGTTTTTATCGACACCTCTCTCTCTAAGCATGTGGGCATGTTTTTCGATTTTGGTTTTTGCTTGAGGACAAGCGAGGTCTAAGCTTGGGGGAGTTGATACGTCCATTTTGCATCATGTTTTCCTACTATTATTTATAATGTTTTTATGCATAATAATGCTTTTGGGAGTAATTCTAATGCCTTTTCTCTCATAATATGCAAGGTTTATACAAAAAGGGAGAATACCCGTAGCTGGAATTCTGGACCTGAAAAAGCTATGTCAGAGTTACCTATTCTGCACATCTCCAAATAAGCTGAAACTTCACAGAGATTTTTTATGGAATATTTAAGAATTATTTGAGCAAATAACTACCAGAGGGGGCCCACCAGGTGGGCACAACCCACCTGGGCGCGCCAGGGCCCCCAGGCGTGCCCTGGCGGGTTGTGCCCTCCTCGGCCCACCTCCGGTGCCCCTCTTCTAGTATATAAGTCATTTTGACCTAGAAAAAAATAAGGGGAGGACTTTCGGGATGAAGCGCCGCCGTCTCGAGGCAGAACTTGGGCAGGAGCACTTTTGCCCTCCGGCGGAGCGATTCCATCGGGGAACTTCCCTCACAGAGGGGGAAATCATCGTCATCATCATCATCACCAACAACTCTCCCATATTGGGGAGGGCAATCTTCATCAACATCTTCAATAGCACCATCTCCTCTCAAACCCTGGTTCATCTCTTGTGTTCAATCTTTGTACCGGAACCTTAGATTGGTGCTTGTGGGTGACTAGTAGTGTTGATTACATCTTGTAGTTGATTACTATATGGTTTATTTGGTGGAAGATTATATGTTCAGATCCATTATGCTATTTAATACCCCTATGATCTTGAGCATGATTATTATTTGCGAGTAGTTACTTTTGTTCTTGAGGTCATGGGAGAAGTCATGTTGCAAGTAATCATGTGAACTTGATATGTGTTCGATATTTTGATGATATGTATGTTGTGATTCCCTTAGTAGTGTCATGTGAACGTCGACTACATGGCACTTCACCATATTTGGGCCTAAGCGAATGCATTGTGGAGTAGTTATTAGATGATGGATTGCTAGAGTGACAGAAGCTTAAACCCTAGTTTATGCGCTACTTCGTAAGGGATTGATTTGGATCCAAAAGTTTAATGCTATGGTTAGATTTTATCTTAATATTTTTCTCGTAGTTGCGGATGCTTGCGAGGGGGTTAATCATAAGTAGGAGGTTTGTTCAAGTAAGAACAGTACCTAAGCACCGGTCCACCCACATATCAAATTATCAAAGTAGCGAACACGAATCGAACCAACATGATGAAAGTGATATGATGAAATTCCTGTGTACCCTCAAGAACGCTTTGCTTATCATAAGAGACCGTTTTGGCCGTCCTTTGCCACAAAAGGACTGGGCTACCTTGCTGCATATTATTTACCGTTACCGTTACTTGCTCGTTACAAATTATCTTGCTATCAAACTATTTGTAACCTACTATTTCAGTGCTTGCAGAAAATACCTTGCTGAAAACCACTTGTCATTTCCTTCTGCTCCTCGTTGGGTTCGACACTCTTACTTATCGAAAGGACTACGATTGATCCCCTATACTTGTGGGTCATCAGTGTACAACCTCTTTGGTGGCGCCGAGTAGGCCTCGGCTTCGTCCGAGGAGTCGGTGATGATGTTGCGGTTCCGATGGAGCAGGTTAAGGCTGCGCTATTGGGATGGAGCAGCCGCGATAGACAAGGCGATCGTCGGAGCAGCTACTTGGAGGTGGAGAACGGGGCGGCTGAACCGGCGGGATGACGAGATCGACGACGGATCCTCATCCGGGGTAGTGGATGGGGGATGTCTAGCTGTTGCGATGGACGACGTCGTCGGGGAAGAGGCTCTGGCTGGGCAGCGGTGGGGTGGCGGACGGCAGAGGGTGGGGTTTCACGGCTGGAGCAGAGAGGTTATGGTGGCCTGGGTTTTTGAATGGTGAAAAGGAGGTGATGGTAGGGGGGGAACCATGACATAGGGATGCGCTTGTCCAAATTGTCGGGTGTGTCACGAAATTACCCGCACCGATTTGAACTAGCGACCCTTTCGACTCGGGGTTAGAAGGGGGATTTCGCATGTCGGGATTTGGCAGCTGGAGGGAGTTTCGCGCGCGTCGTAATTTCGGGATAGCAAGGCGTGGGTTGTGAAGGTGCGAGTTTTCGGACCACAAAGAGACAAAGCGATGTCTGAATTTTTGGGATAACAAGGCGCGGGTTGAAATTTTGCAACAAGCCTAACGTGTAATAATGTACGTACCAAATCAATTGGCACTTCCCTCGACGAAAAAAACAGAAACAAAAACTATCGCACCACACAAAGGGAGAGTCTTGTCCCATTTTACAGTACAAATGCTATTCAAAACTATGAATCCATGTTATGTCCAATTAAATTTTTTTGCTACTTGTATAATGCATGTAACCTACTCATATAAACATTTTAGTGCATTCCAAATGTACATACTACCGCTGCAATTTGAACTAAATTTGAATCCGTTTCTCTATTTGAATAAGAATCTACAATCATGATTGTTGCCAAGTTAAACCATCATCTGTATATTATCTTAACAACACACCACATGATTACTATATAGTTAGATATGAACTATGTGTACTATATGAACTCATCAAAATTTTGAATCCACTTGATGTTGATTCCAAATAATAGTACATTTGAAGTGCTAGCTACATGTTCGTAATCTAAACCATGTGTCATATTTATACTGTGTTTATCACACAATGTATAGTGCCCCGCCCCCTACATTATGACAAGTATTTAGCCGTGAGCTGCAAAATGCCACACATTATCATAAATTTAAATAAATTGTTATATAGTATAGCATTTTCATAACCACACCATGTGTATCACCATTATAATCATGCATGCATGGGTTTAGAACACTATGATCTCTTATTCAAATATCCGAATCCACTTCTATAAAAAATATGATCTCTATTAGTCTTTTACACCCACACAATCCTCTTCTCTTTGTAGGTAGCGCCAACTTTCTCTCGTGCATGCACACGCCCGCCTCCTTCTCACCCTCCCTTGGCATTCTATCCATCGCACACATTCGGTATTTCTCTTTACATCGTTCACCCACGGTGTGTGTAGGCCCTCCAGCTCCTTCTTTCCGGCACACACCGATCGATATACCTCTCTAGCTAGGCGTGCCTACCACAAACACGCTTTCCCTCTTCTCTTCTCACCATCCATGCCCCCTCTATCTAATACGGTTCAACGTACGTGCACACTCCCGCCCCTCATTTCATCGATCTCATACTCGCACACTCCTCCCCCCTCGATCTAGTAGGCCTCTCGCACCATCTCCTAGCCGCATCCCTCTCTCTCTCTCTATCCGTCTCTAAGGGCCTTATTCGGTTCTAACACATGCATGCATGTATAGCGATAGATCTCCCTATGTATAGCTAGGTCGACTATAACTCTTTTTCCCCACGCACCGATCGACGTACCTCACAAGTTATGTCTCTCCCTTTGTCCGACACATGACGATTGATCTTCCTATGTAGTTACGTCTACTTACCACATCCATATCGCCCCCCTCATCATCCGTGCATGCCTCCTGACCCGTCTCTCACACGGACGTGCACAGACAGGCAGACATCCCCTCTCTTATTGATATTGCAGTCGTACCCTCCATTTGTCTAGCAGGCCTCTCCCACCATTTGTGAGAAGCAACGCCACCGCCAACCCTCCGACACTCTAGCTCTGTCTCTCTCCCAACATTATTCCTCTCCTACACATATGCATGGATGCTGCTCGATCTCCCTCAATACATAGCTAGGTCCCTCTCCTTCTCCACACATATACCAGTTGATCTACCTCTCTATAGTTAGGTCTCTGCCCCCCCCCATGCCGATAGTCGAAAGTTGTAGGTAGGTATCCTTGCCACAGAGCCAAACTGCACCTCTCCCCTCTCACGTTCCAGTAGGCCGGCCGGCCGCCCTATATCTTTGACGTGGGCACACACAAATTCGATGGCACTCTTTATCGATAACGCACGCACACACTTAATCCCTCTCTTCGATTCTATCGATATCTCACACCGATGATCCCTCCACTCTCTTCTCATGGATCGCACCCTCTATATATGATATATCCTGGCCTCTGTTTCACACACATTGCATATGTTACTTCACACACACCATCTCTCTCACACACACCCACGTAAGTGGGGTACCTGCACATAGAGAAGAGGTGCACGCACGACGCATGTACTCAGGTCTCATTCCCGGGCACACCCGCGCGTGTACACGGTGGAGTTCATTTCTGTATGAAAAGGCAGCCCACATGATAATTTGATGCGTGTAGCGGTTGTTTACTTGAAGGAGGGTAGTGTACCACGCATACACGCAACAAAGTTCGAGTTGACGCGTTACTTTTAAATAAAGTTATATTCCTTAATGGCACGTACAGAATATAAAACGATTGTCATCGAGAAAAAAGAAATCCGCTCCACTATATACAATGGAGCCTTCCTGCCAGGGTTTGTCTCTCTTCACACAATATCTCACACAAGGCGGTGGTGGCCTCTCTCTCTTACCGTTGGTCACTAATCCGGCCGCATCCCGTCCGCCGGCGAAAAGGGAGGATGTGCATCATTTCTCCATTCTACGGTGTCGAGGCAGCACGTCCCGATCTGCGGTACCTGCCATTCTCTCTGACCAAGCTCCGACGCGGTAGGGCCTTCGCCACTTGCTCACTGTCACAGTATGGGCAGATCCCGGCCATTGGTGACCTCCTAGTTACATCCTGACGACCCTCAGGTACAACTTCCTCTAGCCTTGCTCCACTGCCCATCTTCCCATGTTGCTGCATGTGGAAAATCCTGCATGTGGATCTTCTTTAGTTCTTTGCTTAAAACGTATCTCGGCCGGCGTACTTTCCATCTTGCAATCTCGTCCTCACACCGTTTTTGATAAACCACCATGCTGCTATCTTTCCCTTATGACATGGAATATGCTTTTTTTGGTGTATGTGTCTTCAACTGTTATTGGGAAGTAATTATTTCCTTTCTACCTCCTTTTGCAAACAGGGCTATCCATTTCACCTCGTTGCTATTACGACCTTTTGGTGAACTACACAAATCACTTTTTTCTTAAGTGTGTTTTGTGCAGTCCCGCCAAAATGTCACACGGGCAACATTTTTACATTTCTGTGGGACTGCAGAAAGGAAGATTGGTTTTCCTATCCTCCTCATCCAACTCCGAGCCTAATCTTTTCCAACAAGTAGTTAGTCTTAAAGAGAGATTGCAGAGGTGACCGACTTCTATTTGTGTGTGTTATGTTTCATCTAGTTCCACTATTATTGTAATCAAACTGACTGAATATCTTTGTAGACAGGGATGATCAGCTCGATTTTAGCGGAACTGCACAAAATGATCGGATTGTGATGTCCTCCATACACCTCTTTCTTGGCTACAGAGCTACATGAAACTAGCTGCCAACCAATGAACACCGTGGCCAGGAAATGGAGCCATCCCTACGAACAACATCGATCAATTATATATTTTTCTTTATTTGTACACCTTCTCACAACTTTGTCTTCAGTTGTGATGTGAATATTGGTGCTGATCTGTGAATCATTGAGATGCATTAGTAGCCATGGTAGTTTCATTTGTATTTGATGGAGTGTTGTAACGAGACAATCTTACGGCAAGAGGACACATGAATCCTAAGTTGAAACCTTTTTTTTTGTGGGAACCAAAGTTGAAACCTTCATAGCATTACAGTATAATTTCATTATGCTGGAAAATTATGCGTACATATAAACAAATACTGAAAGATTGATAGCAATGGCAGAAACCATTCAACTTTGTTTTGCAGACATGTGGGACATCCTTGATCTGGCTCCACCTGCCATGCACCAGTATTGAGTGCACAACTGCAGGGGAGATTCACCCCGGTCATTGCGCCGCAGTAATAATGACTAGTGAGCAGTCAAATCACAGAGCCCCACCTTCGCCATAGTAAGTTGCTCGGACGAAGCAACCATCATTTCACTCTTGGTTGACTGTGCTGGTACTCCAATATTCCCAGAGTAATAAGTTGCTCGGACGAAGCAACCATCACTTCACCTTTCCCACAGTAAGTACAACCTCCTTTTTTTATTCTAGAAACCGCCACATGTGAATGTTGGACGGTAGCAGCACAGCATCAAGTGTACTAGCACTACTCAATTCAAAAATCAAAACCAACCAATGAACTACTAGATGGTGAGCGTTTGGTAGTATCATGTACTCCCTCTATACATGTATATAGGGCCTAATGCGTTTTTCAAGACTAACTTTGACCACATGTTCGAGCAGTATAGGACATGCAAGTTGCTCAAAGCATACCGTCAATGTCGTACATGAAAGGATCTTCGAATGATATAATTTTCAAATTGTATGACATCTTATCAATAGTCAAAGGCAACCTCGAAGAATACATTAGGCCCTATATATATACATATGGATGAAGGGAGTAGTACTAATCGCAACGCATGCACGTGTGAGGAGTACTACAGTAAACAAGAACGTTTTACGTGCATTGGTTAATTATATCTTAATCATGGCACTTAACAATTTAATGCACAAAACAAGAACGGTTGACGGGATTAGCAGAAAGCAAAGCGCCTTTTTAGCGGGCATTTGCATCATTCTATGAAGGTGCAAAACCAAGTGATACTACTACATCAAACAAGTTCAAAACAAGAAACTGGACCCACTCACGGCACGATATGCCTGTCTCGTTTGGTCCTTCAGTCAAAGCGCTTCCTCTTCTTAGCATAACAATAGAGTACAGTAAAAAATTTAGAATGCTCTTGGCATGTCGCTAACACGTGGGAGCGAGTGTGAGTTAACCAACCTCAATACACGGCAAAATAGCCAGCCCGCCGCACTTTGAGAGAGACGAGGAGCGAGAAGTGATACGTGCTGGTGGATTACTAGAGCTAGGTGTCGCACGGAGATCAAGAAATATGGTGATAGCGTAAGGTGGGCCATGTATGATGTAACTACATTGGGCTACCGTGTTTCGGACTCTTCCGGTCCACTAGGATGTGGAGAAGATTGGGTTGATTTTATATCACTGAATATAAAACATTAAGAGTCCAGACGCTCTACCATGAGGTTCCTTGCTCCTTCTTGGTCGTCGAAAAGTGTTCTTCGTTTTGCCGACACGTGGGACATCTAGCATCCAGGTCCACGTGTCATGCAAGAAAATGGAGTTAAGTAGTAGGAGAGACTCACCAACGGTCACGAACGTAGGTGGAGTACGTGCACGAATCACCCGGAAAAAAAGGAATACAAGCACGAAGAGAAGAGGTGCAGGCACTGACGCAGGTACTCTTTGCATCTTTCCCTAATACTCACGCGCAGGTACATGGTGAGCTCATTTATGTACGAAGAGGGAGCACACGTGATAATTTGGCAAGTGTAGTAGTTGTTCATGGGAACCACGCATGAACGAATCAAAGTTCGACCATGACGCGGTGGCCGTTATTTATAATTAAGTTATTCTATTCGATGGCACATACACAACATTATTTTGTCAATGGAACATGAATCGTGCACGCGCTGAATGACGGAGCACGGGATGGAAGCCATGGACATGGTCGGCCCTTTTTGGAGACTACACTACTTTGATGTGTCCTGTCAACTCGCAAACGAGGAGAAGATTTGCTTACTATGACCTCTCCCTCGTTCACACGCGCGCGCGGTGGCTCGCAGGATGAGGACAAGATTTTGCTTTATGATAGTGCACTTATACAGGCGGTGGACGTGCAGCAGTTCATTCGGTGTCAGATTGCCAGAAGTATATATATTGTAGTACCATCATCATTGTTCGACTTCCGGAAGAGGCGAAGAGCCAAGCGCAAGGTCACCTACTCACAGTATTGCCATGTTTGCATGAATTTGTTTACGTACTACCACCGTCCTAGTTTATAGATCACCTTTCTAGTTTGTGCCGAATTTTGACCAAAGATTTAGCTAACAAAATGTTAAAGCATGTCAACAAAAATTATATCTTTGGATTCGTATTTGAACATAGTTTTCAATGATATATTTTTTTGTAACATGCATGAACATTTTGTTAGTTCAATCTATAGTCAAAATTTGACACGAAATACAATGGGGACCAATAAACTAGGATGGAGGTAGTACAATCTGAGTGGATTGCTCCAGTGGTCATCACACGCGAGCCAATCGATTCGCACCCTTCCGCGCTCCATTTTGTCTTGCGTTACTTCCTTCGTCTAGCACGCTGACAAGTGGGCCCCATGCTCATGTATGCCAACGTGGTAGTCAATTATTTTGTCAAAGTCAGCTATCACACCCTTTCGGTGCCACCTCAACGAATCCACTAGAAACAAGTCTAGACTTGTTCGGTTCAACCGCCTCCCTAGGTGTTTGGAGAGGAATTGGCCGGCACGAGGCGGTTCAATAGGTGGGCTGGCCGTGTCGGATTCAGGGCTCCGTAGACCCAAGAAGGTTCGAACTCTGGGACGTGTGCGAAGAACTCAACCCCTCGAGCCTACCAACTCGTCATCCCACAGCTTAGCCTAGCCGGACTCGCGTGAACAAGGAAGAAGATGAACACGACAGTTTACCCAAGTTTGGGCCACCTTGTGATGTAAGACCCTACTCCTCCTTTGTGGTGGATTGGCCTCACGAGGGGCTGAGGATGAACTAGTACAAAGGATGAATAACCTCGAGAGGGCTCGGGGGTGAGAATGAGTCGACCCCCTCTACGGTGGTGGCTAACCTATATAATAGTGGCCTTGGTCCTCTTCCCCAAAAGCGTAGGCGGGAAGGGATCCCACAGTGGCCAATTTGAAATGGGACAAGTAGTACATCTTATCCTGACGAAAGGTGGTCTTCACCTGGAAAGCTTCTGGTCGTGACGCAGCGGTGGGCTCAGTGATGACCTCCGCCTTGCCGAGCCTGTCGTCTTGGTCTCGTTGCACCGGAATGGAAACCTTTGGGAGAATTCTCGGGAACCCATGCCTGTCCTTGCCTCCTTAGCACTAAAGAGGAAACTGCCTCCTCTGCGCCCGCTGGCGCCCGCCTGGCCTTGGTCGTCATGGCTCACGTCATCGCAGCCTCGTGAGGCTGGGTACCTGCATAGAAATCTATGCTCCTCGGGAGGCCGCCTGAGGAGGCCGCACCCTCAGGAGGTCTTGGCATCGTCTGCCTCGCGTGGCCTGGGGGCCCTCGCGAGGGTCTTGTCTTGGCGGTCTCGCATATGGGCCATACCAGGCCATCGAAGGAGCCACGCTGTGGGTCGCAGGCAGGCAAGTCTGGGTACCCTGGTTCCTAGAACGCTGACAGTAGCCCCCGGGCCCAACGTGCGCTTGGGCTGGCTTCGAGGCGAAGCCAAGGGGCGAGGATGAAGCGCCGCCGGCCCCAATCGCCTGCGGGCCAGGCTTGACGCATGGCGGTTTATAGGACGCGGATGCCTCCGCTTCCCCACGCCGCCTGGGCAACCACCCACTGACAAAAGGCCGGCGCACGCCCGCGGGGCCATCATTGCCCTGCTACGTGCTCGCCTTCTGCCCTTCTGCCTCCTCGCAAGCTTGTGCCTTCCTCGTCGGACTCTGTGCCTGTTCAAATCCGCCTCACCGCCATGGCCCCCAAGAAGAAGAAGAGGGGTAAGGCCCCTGCTACGGCGGAGTCCAAGGCAGGGCCGGAACCCGCGTTGGGCCGGTCCACCGTGATCAACCGTGAGGGGCTAGACAAGGTCCGGCAAGCGATTGCCGCTAACTCCAACAAGTGGAAGGCAACAAAGGTCTGGCCGGCCTCCCGGCTCCAAGCCGACATGGAGGCCACCGAGATCCCTCTTCACCTTCATGCCCTTTTCGCCAGCCTGCTGCCACCGTTCTTCGATTTCTTCAATGCCGTGCTCACGCACTATCAAATCCATGCACTGCATCTGGGTCCCGGGTATGTCGTTCTTCTCTCCGCCTTCGCGTTCTTGTGCGAGGCCTTCGTGGGCATTGCCCCGTCTGTGGCCCGGCTCCGCCACTTCTTCTCCCTCCGGTTGGTCGACGGCGAGCAACGCTCGCGGTGCGTGTTCCTTCATGCGGTGGCGGTGACCGCAGGCTCCGGCATTGACGCCTCGCTCCTCCCGGACATGATGGGATTCTGGAGGCAGTGGGTGTACGTAGACGCCACCGTGTTCAGCCCCCTGCTCCTGATCCCGTCCGCCCCTCGCGGAGCCAAGCTCTGGATGGGAGCACATGGAGCTGGTCCATTCGCGGCTCACTCGGGTCTTGACCAGGCTGGCCAACCTGAGGAAGGCAGGGGTGACAATGGTGATGGTGGTGAGGGATTTCGTCCGGTGGTGCATCTCTCCGCTCCAACGCCACTCCCATCCAATGTGGGCTTTCACCGGCCCTGCGGACAACATGAGGCTTCAGGAGCCGCCCCTTCCTTCCAGCACGTTGCGTGGAGTGCTCCACCTCTTGACTGGTGGGGAACCTGCCAAGCTCCCTCCAAATGGGTTCCCCCTCTACAATTACCCAAACGGGGGAGCCTCCGACAAGAAGATGCCGCGCTTCGACGAGTGGGGGCTGCTCCCCGAGGGCCACATGGGCCACGTGACAACCCCCTCCTGGTGACACCAGGGCGCGAGGGCCCTGAGGTGCGCACTTCCCTGGCAGCCGCGGCGGAGCGGATGCCACCACGTGCTCCCCAGGCACTCGCCTTCAGCCCCGCGGGTGGCGGGGGAGGCGCCCCGCCTATGGGTGCAGGTGCCGTCCTCGTCGTGAAGGGCCACGTGCCAGGCCTTAGCGCATCCCCTCCGGACCCTGGGCCAGCCCGGAAGAGGAAAGAGCTCGGGAGCTGCCGCAGCTCTGCCCCAAGGACCCTGAAGAAGAGGAATTGGATCGCCGTGGATGAGTAAGTGCCTTGCCTTTCTCTTGATTCTCGCATATTGTGTCACTTCCTGACTCTCACCCCTCAGGATCCCTTCTGACGAGGGAACGAGCGCGTTCTGAGCGCCGCCTCCGGAGGGCACCGGTCCCGCCGCGACCTCGTGCCTCATGAGTCGCACCGTTGTGCGCAAGGTGGCGCCTGTACCATCCGGACCATGGGGCAGCCCGGAAGAGGAAAGAGCTTGGGAGCTGCCGCAGCTCTGCCCCAAGGACCCTGAAGAAGAGGAAGTGGATCGCCGTGGATGAGTAAGTGCCTTGCCTTTCTCTTGATTCTTGCATACTGTGTCACTTCCTGACTCTCACCCCTCAGGATCCCTTTTGACGAGGGAACGAGCGCCTTCCGAGCGCCGCCTCCGGAGGGCACCGGTCCCGCCGTGACCTCGTGCCTCATGAGTCGCGCGGTTGTGCGCAAGGTGGCGCCTGTAACCGAACCGAGGCCGACCCTGGGGGGCCTCGGACCAGCGTTCCTGGCGTCCTTCTTTCAGGGAGGCCACCAGGTCGTGGGAGCCATGCCGAGGGCTCCGCCACTGATGCTTGCCGGTAGCCGGGCGGCTTACGGGACAGTGCCATCCCCAAGCGGCGGGGTGAACCCGCGTCGGGCCCCTCCTTGGGCCGGAGGAACGGGCGAAGGGGTTCCGGCCCCTGGGCCCCTGCCGGAGACGGGCGAGTCCTCGCGTGCCTCCCCTGCAGACCGAGGGCTGGAGGAAGGCCCGGGCCAGGTGTTGAAGCTCGCACGCGGGCGCAGCGTCGTCCGGCATGGTCTTCTCCAGGAGGCGGCGAGCGTGCTCGGGCGCCTCGGGGTGGAGCTCGGTGACATCGACACGCGCCTTGAGGCGGAGCGCTTGCGCCTGACGCGCGAGCAGCGGCAGCTCGGGGTCGCCGTCAACTTCGGTCACCTGCAGCGCGCGTGCGCTCGCACTGAGGTGGAGGACTCCCTTGCCGCGGTGAAGGAGGCACGCGATCGTGCCCTGGTGGAGGCCCGAGCCACGGCCTGCCGGTGCGAGGCGGCCGAGAAGCACGAGAGGGAGCTTCAAGCTTCGAACGCTGCCCTTGAGCGATAGGTCCTGGCACGCAAAGCTGCGCTTGCCGCCTCGGCGGGCGGGCCGCCTACGGGCGAAGCAAGGCTCTGCATGCTCGAGGATATGCTGACGCTGGAGGCGTTGGAGCAGAGCCTGGAGCACGAGCGGCTGGAGGTGATGGAGCACCAGGTGGCCACCTCTAAGGACGCTCTCGCCTCTCGGGAGGCGACGATCCGAAAGGAGGCTAACGAGAGGGTAGCGGGGGTCCACAGGGCACTTGCCAAAGAATATCGCCAGAAGCTGGAGCTCCAGGAGGCTCGCTTCCGCACGCGGCGCGATGAGCTAAAAGGCGAGGCCGACGGCCTCAAGGAGAAGTTAGCCGCGTCGGATGCTCGAGCCACCGCCGAGGCCGAGCTGTCCTTCCTTTTCAAGTAGGTGGAAGGCGTCTCCTCCCTCGTAGAGAAAGCTTCAGACGAGGCGAGCCGAGCCCGAGTGCTGCAGCGTGAGCGCTCCCAGATGTTCGAGGCCCTCGGGCGCAGGGCCAACCAGGCCCTAAGCAATATTTGCGACGAGAACGTCTCCAGCCCGCTCGTTGCTGATGACGCCGGCTACCTCAGCTTCTTCACCCAGGTCGTGGCACGCCTTGAAGGTGGGGCCACGAGGGAGCGCCGACTCGTCGAGGAGAGGAGCCGCGACCTTCTCGCGCGTCTTCAGCCACCTTCTCCGCTCCGATCCTGACTTCGACTTTGAGGCCGCGATAGCCTTCGTACCTAGAGCAATCCAAGGCGCCCTGGCGGACTGGGTGGAGGATCATGTGGACGACCTGATCGCGGAGCTTGCCCCGGCCGAGGATGTTGGTGCGCCCGTGGTCGAGGAACACGGGGCTGACGAAGATGACGATGGCAGCAGCGACAGTGACAGGGCGTCTCCCTAGGCTTGTTTTCTCGCGTTTTCCTGTCAAGACTTTGGATGTGACCCCGCGGGGATGCGATAGCATTTTTTGGAAGAACTTTCTCCATTATGTATTAAGTAGTATTGCACTCCCTGATGTCACCTTTCCTTTACTTTTCGCGCGCCTGCGGCCCCTGAGCAGGGGCGACCGTCATTGTCATGCCGGGTCGCGGTACCCGACCAAGGTCCGATGGCGGGCGCCTGTCGAAGGCCCCGGGCCATACGTACCCGCCAGCTCGCTCAAGAGCGCAGCGCGAGGATCCAGACGCCGAGGTCCCGGAGAGGTGTGCGCGTGGGCAAGGCTGCGGTTGCTGTGGCCTGGGCCCTTAGGGCATCTTCAGCGCCGCTCGGCTGACCCAAGCGTGCGCACCGTGCCCAGCCCCCACTCACGGGGCGCGATGGAGGGAGCCACGGGAGCCCGCCATCTTTCGCAAGGACGGAAATGAAGCGAAGAAAAACCGCTAGAAGAAGAAAAGCCAGGAAACTCCCCCCTTTTTCGAACAAAAGCGCAAGAATTGCAAGTTCATTCCAAGAAGTTGCAAATTAGGTTACAAGAGAAAGCAAAGAATAGCCGCATCCGGCACCTATGCTGGTCTTCTAGTCTTCCCGCCAGCACGGAGCATGGGGCTTCCACTGGGTGTGGGAATAGTCATTGGGAGACCGTGTCGTCCGCCAGCATGGAGAATGGGGCTTCCACTGGATGTGGGCATAGTCGTTGTAAGACCGTGTCATCCTCCAGCGCAGAGCATGGGGCTTGCACTGAGACGTGGGTGGGAGCCCCCATGAGGCTCAGGGGCAGCACTCAGGAGACTCCGGGGCGTGTACAGCCCCACTCATTATTATGTGAGAGTGTCACGGGTGGAGACTTGGGGAGGCGTAAGGCGATCGCCCGCTTCCCGGCCGGGGAACCCACCCCTTGCCCTGGGCCACGCACCGGCGAGCCCGTGCGCTGGCAGCCTAGGGCGGGGCCTCCATACTGGCGACCACCAGCGGGCTGTGCGACGCGCCACCATATTTGCTGTGGGTCGCTTGATCGGCACGTGATGCCCGCTTCCAGGCTCCACCTAAGCCCTTTTAGCCCCAGGCCCCCCGGCATCAAACGGTCACGGCTTAGGTGGCCGCGGTCCCTCGTGAGGCTCCATGGCCTCGCTGGCCCCTCAAGTCCCCGGGGCCCTATCCTGGTCTGGGGTGCCACCTCACCGGGTGTGCCCCGACACGCACAATCTGGCTGCCGTCTCGCGGGCATGCCACGGGACGTAGGTCTCCTGCGCTCCAAAGTTAGCAAAAAATATGTTCTGAAAGTATTTGTCTCAGCAGTCAAGGCCTTAATTGCAGCCCCCGGCTTTGAGAGGCCTTGACGATCTCGAGGGCTATACCATCGAAGGCTTGCCTTCTGCCAACCCGCGCGTTCTTTAGACTTGCCGATCACCACCCCGCCGTCGTATCGTGATGGCCAAGAGGCGGCCCGCCGTAACACCTCCCACTGGGGACCACTTACCCTGCTTGAAGCTCAGGGGGCGTCTCCTGAGCCTGGGGGAGATCTTGTTTGCTTTCTTTTCGCCGCCCGGCCCTCCGGGTTCTCTCCCTGCGCAGACGCAGCAAGAGCATGTCCGAGTCTGCAGCAAGGGTCGAGACACAGGCGGGGGACAGAGGGGGTCCGTACCCCCGCAAGTGACGTCGAGCAGCTCGGCAACCCGGTCAAGCCAAGCGACGTGGTCGCCCTCTGGAGGGTGGTAGCGTAATAATTCATGCGCCGTAAGGAGCATGGCTTTCGCGCTCGTCATCCCCCGGCGGGTGCAGAGGGGCGGAGCCGTGGCGGTGCCAATCGAGTACGCGACGGCTCGCCCATTGCGACGCGCGAGGGGTGGTGGCAGTTAACCTTGTTGTTGGTGACGGTGCGCCAAGGAAGGCGGGGTGCGACGAGGAACGCTGTGGCGGGAGGGCGCCGCCTGATCGGAGTGCACGGCCCACCGCTCAGCGCGGGCCTGGCCAGATCTCGTCATGGCCAAGCGAGGATGGAACGTGGTTGGTGAGGAGGCAGGGCTTCAACACGCCCCAACCTGGCGCGCCAAATGTTGGATTCAGGGCTCCGCAGACCCAAGAAGGTTCGAACTCTGGGGCGTGTGTGAAGAACTCAACCCCTCGAGCCTACCAACTCGTCGCCCCACAACTTAGCCTAGCCGGACTCGCGTGAACGAGGAAGAAGATGAACACGGCACTTTACCCAGGTTCGGGCCACCTTGTAGTGTAAGACCCTACTCCTGCTTTGTGGTGGATTGGCCTCACGAGGGGCTGAGGATGAACTAGTACAGAGGATGAACAACCTCACGAGGGCTCGGGGGTGAGAATGAGTCGACCCCCTCTACGGTGGTGGCTAACCTATATTTATAGTGGCCTTGGTCCTCTTCCCCCAGAGCGTAGGGGGGAAGGGATCCCACAATGGCTAATTTGAAAGGGGACAAGTAGTACATCTTATCCTGATGAAAGGGGGTCTTCGCCTGCAAAGCTTCTGGTCGTGACGCATCGGTGGGCTCGATGATGACCTCCGCCTTGCCGAGCCTGTGGTCTTGGTCTCGTTGCACCGGAATGGAAACCTTTGGGAGATTCCTTGGGAACCCACGCCTGTCCTTGCCTCCTTGGCACCAAAGAGGAAACTGCCTCCTCTGTGCCCGCTGGCGCCTGCCTGGCCTTGGTCGTCATGGCTCACGTTATCGCAGCCTCGTGAGGCTGGTTAGCAGCATAGAAATCTCCGCTCCTCGGGAGGCCGCTCCCTCGGGAGGTCTTGGCGTCGTCCGCCTCGCGAGGCCTGGGGGCCCTCGCGAGGGTCTTGTCTTGGCGGTCTCGCAGATGGGCCGTACCAGGTCATCGAAGGAGCCACGCCGTGGGTCGCAGGCAGGCAAGTCTGGGTACCCTGGTTCCCAGAACGTCGACATGCGGCAAAAAACTGGGGAACCAGCTAGACGAGGGAGGGAAGCTTCTACATTCGCGGGGGGAGGGGGGCGTGGCATTGGCCATTGGGCGGCAACATGCAGACATCCGGGTACGTGATACGTCTCCAACGTATCTATAATTTTTAATTGTTCCATGCAATTATATTATCTGTTTTGGATGTTTTATATGCATTAATATGCTATTTTATATTATTTTTGGGACTAACTTATTAACCCAGAGCCCAGTGTCAGTTTCTATTTTTTTTCTTGTTTTTGAGTTTTACAAAAAAGGAATATCAAACGGAGTCCAAACGGAATAAAACTTTACGATGATTTTTCTTGGACCAGAAGACATCCACGGAGCTTGGAGAGGGGGTCAGAGGATGGCCAAGGAGGCCACAAGCCTGCCAGGCGCGCCCCTGGGGGGGCCTGAGGGCTTGTGTGCCCCTCGGGGGTCTCCTAACCCTAATTCTTGCTCTATAAATTCCCAAATATTCCCAAACCACCAGAAGCATGCACCAAAATACTTTTCCGCCGCCGCTAGCCTCTATTCCTGTGAGATCCCATCTTGTGGCCTTTTCCGGCGATCTGCCGGAGGGGAATTTGATCACGGAGGGCCTCTACATCAACCTTGCTGCCCTTCCGATGATGCATGAGTAGTTTACCACAGACCTACGGGTCCATAGCTAGTTGTTAGATGGCTTCTTCTCTCACTTTGATCTTCAATACAATGTTCTCCTGGATGTTCTTGGAGATCTATTCGATGTAATACTTTTTTGCGGTGTGTTTGCTGAGATCTGATGAATTGTGGATTTATGATCATATTATCTATGAATATTATTTGAGTCTTCTCTGAACTCTTTTATGCATGATTAAGATATCTTTGTATTTCTCTTCGAACTATCGGTTTGGTTTGGCCAACTAGATTGGTTTTTCTTGCAACGGCAGAGGTGCTTAGTTTTGCGTTCAATCTTGTGGTGTCCTCACCCAGTGACAAAAGGGGTAGAGAGGCACATATTGTATTGTTGCCATCAAGGATAAAAAGATGGGGTTTTCATCATATTGCTTGATACTCTAGATGCAGGCAGGAGTCGGTCGATGTGTGGAGTAATAGTAGTAGATGCAGGCAGGAGTCGGTCTACTTGTCACGGACGTGATGCCTATATTCATGATCATTGCCTTAGATATCATCATAACTTTGCGCGTTTCTATCAATTGCTCAACAGTAATTTGTTCACCCACCGTATGCTATCTTCAAGAGAGAAGCCTCTAGTGAAACCTATGGCCCCGGGTCTATTTTCCATCTTATATTTTCAGATGTATAAACCAAAAAACCCAAAAATACCTCGCTGTAATTTATTTAGATTTATTTTTGTTCGCCTTTTTATTTATCTTTTATACATATCTCTATTAGATCTCACTCTTGTTCGAGACCGTGAAGGGATTGACAACCCCTTTTTCGCGTTGAGTGCAAGTGTTTGTTAGTTTGTGGAGGTGCATAGATTATAGACTTGCTTGTGCCTCCTACTGGATTGATACCTTGGTTCTTAACTGCGGGAAATACTTATGTGTACTTTGCTGCATCACCCTTTCCTCTTCAAGGGAAAAATCAACACAAGCTCAAGAAGTAGCAGGAAGAATTTCTGGCGCCGTTGCCGGGGAGGTTCTACATCAAGCCTACCAAGTACCATCATAAACTCTCATCTCTTGCGTTACATTATTTGCCATTTGCCTCTCGTTTTCCTCTCCCCCACTTCTAAAACATTTTCAGAAAAACACAAAAATATTTGCCTTTTTATTCGCCCTTCTTTCGTTTGTCTTTCTCATTTGCTTTCCGTTTGCCCGTATGTTAGATTGCTTGCTTTGTCACGATGTCTCAAGAAAATACCAAATTGTGTGACTTTTCCAATACTAATAATAATGATTTTATTAGTACTCCGATTGCTCCCGCCACTAGTGCGGAATCTTATGAAATAAATGTCGCTTTATTGAATCTTGTTATGAAAGATCAATTTTCCGGCCTTCCTAGGGAAGATGCCGCATCCCATCTAAATACTTTCATTGAGTTGTGTGATATACAAAAGAAAAAAGATGTGGATTATGATATTGTTAAATTGAAGCTATTCCGTTCTCACTACAAGATCGTCCTAAAACTTGGTTTTCATGTTTGCCTAAAAATATTATTGATTCATGGAACAAGTGTAAAGATGCTTTTATTTCCAAGTATTTTCCTCCCGCTAAGATCATCTCCCTTAGGAATGATATAATGAATTTTAAGCAACTTGATCATGAACATGTTGCACAATCTTGGGAGAGGATGAAATTGATGATAAGAAATTGCCCCACTCATGGTTTAAGTTTATGGATGATCATACAATTTTTTTATGCCGGATTGAATTTTGCATCTAGAAATCTTTTAGATTCCGCCGCGGGAGGTACTTTTATGGAAATTACATTAGGAGAAGCTGCTAAACTCCTAGATAATATTATGGCAAATTACTCTCAATGGCATACCAAAAGATCTTCCACTAGTAAAAAAGTGCATGCGGTTGAAGAAATTAATACTTTGAGTGGAAAGATGGATGAACTTATGAAATTGTTTGCTAGTAAGAGTGATCCTATTGATCCTAATGATATGCCTTTTTCCACTTTGATTGAGAATAATACTGAATCTATGGATATGAATTTTGTTGGTAGGAACAATTTTGGTAATAACGCGTATAGAGGTAATTTCAACCCTAGGCCATTTCCTAGTAATTCCTCTAACATATATGGTAATTCCTACAACAATTCTTATAGAAATTATAATAAAATACCCTCTGATCTTGACAACAATATTAAAGATTTCATTAATTCTCAAAAGAATTTTAATGCTGTGGTAGAAGAAAAATAGCTTAAGATTGATTATTTGCCTAGGAACGTTGATAGAATTTCTCTTGAGATTGATTCTTTGAAGATTAGATCTATGCCACCCAAGCATGATATTAATGAATCTGTGAAAGCTATTAAAATTTCTAAGGATGAATGTAAAGAAAGAACCGCTAGGATGCGTGCTAAGCGAGATTGGTTTGTAAAAGCGTGTTCTTATAGTTTTTGTGAAAATAATGATGAAGATCTTATAATATTTGGAGTTCATTGCCAGAAGGCGTCCCCATAATTTGGAGTTCAAAGACCTTTATGAAAAATTTGATAAAAGTGGGATTGGAGAGGTCAAAACTTTAAGTAGTATTGAACCCACTCTTTTGGATTTCAAGGAATTTAATTATGATAATTGCTCTTTGATAGATTGTATTTCCTTGTTGTAATCCATGTTAAATTCACCTCATGCTTATAATCAAAATAAAGCTTTTACTAAACATATTGTTGATGCTATGATGAAATCTTTTGAAGAAAAACTTGAGTTGGAAGTTTCTATCCCTAGAAAGCTTTATGATGAGTGGGAACCTACTATTAAAATTAAAATTAAAGATTATGAGTGCAATGCTTTGTGTGATTTGGGTGCTAGCATTTCTACTATTCCAAAAACTTTATGTTATGTGCTTGGTTTTCATGAATTTGATGACTGTTCTTTGAATTTGCATCTAGCGGATTCCACTATTAAGAAACCTATGGGAAGAATTAATGATGTTCTTATTGTTGCAAATAGGAATTATGTGCCCGTAGATTTTATTGTGCTTGGTATATATTGCAATCCTACATTTCCTATTATTCTTGGTAGACATTTCCTTAGAACAATTGGTGCAATTATTGATATGAAAGAAGGGAACATTAGATTTCAATTTCCGTTAAGAAACGGCATGGAACACTTCCCAAGAAAGAAAATTAAGTTGCCATATGAATCTATTATGAGGTCTACTTATGGTTTGCATACCAAAGATGACAATACCTAGATCTATGTTTTATGCCTAGCTAAGGGCGTTAAACAATAGCGCTTGTAGGGAGGCAACCCAATTTTATTTTTATTTATTTTTTATTTTTGTTCTGTTTTTCAATAAATACACATTATTACCTTTGTAGTAATTGTGTTTTGGTGTTTTAATTAGTGTTTGAGCCAAGCAAGATCTTTGGGATGGTCTACGGTAATAGTTGATTTGATCTTGCTGAAAAAGAGAAACTTTTGCGCGCATTGCCAGAAATTCAAAACATCACAGAAACGTGCTTTTGATCTCAATTTTCTACAAAACATTTATATACAAATTGCCTAAATTTTCCTAATTTTTTAGAAATTTTGGAGTTACAAAAGTATACGAAATTTCCAGATTACAGACTGTTCTATTTTTTAAAGATTATGTTTTCTATGTGTTGTTTGCTTATTTTGATGAATCCATGGGTAGTATCGGGGGGTATGAACCATGGAGAAGTTGGAATACAGTAGATATAACACCAATATAAATAAAGAATGAGTTCACAACAGTACCAAAAGTGGTGATTTATTTTATTATACTAATGGATCTTATGAGTTTTCTGTTGAGGTTTGTGTTGTGAAGTTTTTAAGTTTTGGGTAAAGATTTGATGGACAACGGAATAAGGAATGGCAACAGCCTAAGCTTGGGGATGCCCAAGGCACCCCAAGTTAATATTCAAGTACAACCAAGCATCTAAGCTTGGGGATGCCCCGGATGGCATCCCCTCTTTTGTCTTCAATCCATCGGTAAATTTACTTGAGGCTATATTTTTATTCACCACATGATATGTGTTTTGCTTGGAGCGTCTTGTATGATATTAGTCTTTGCTTTTTAGTTTTCCACAATAATCCTTGCTGTACACACCTTTTGAGAGGGACACACATTAATCGTGAATTTAATAGAATACTCTATGTGCTTCACTTATATCTTTTGAGCTAGGCAGTTTGCTCTAGTGCTTCACTTATATCTTTTTAGTTCACGGCGGTGGCTTTATTTCATAGAAATTGTTGAACTCTCATGCCTCACTTATATTATTTTGAGAGTCTTAAATAGCATGGTAATTTGCTTAGGTTATGAATTTAGTCCTAATATGATGGGCATCCAAGAGGGATATAATAAAATCTTTCATATAAAGAGCGTTGAATAAGATGAGAAGTTTCATCCCTTGCATTTGTTTTGAGACATAAAGATGGTGATATTAGAGTCATGCTAGTGAGTAATTTTGGATTGGTAGAAATACTTGTGTTAAAGTTTGTGATTCCCGTAGCATGCACGTATGGTGAACAGTTTTGTGATGAAGTCGGAGCATGATTTATTTATTAATTGTCTTCCTTATGAGTGGCGATCGGGGATGAGCGATGGTCTTTTCCTACCAATATATCCCCCTATGAGCATGCGTGTAGTACTTTGTTTTGATAGCTAATAAATTTTTGCAATACCTATGTGAGTTCTTTATGACTAATGTTGAGTCCATGGATTATACACACTCTCACGCTTCCACCATTGCTAGCCTCTCTAGTACCGCACAACTTTCGCCGGTGCATTAAACCCACCATATACCTTTCCTCAAAACAGTCACCATACCTACCTATTATGGCATTTCCATAGCCACTCTGAGATATATTGCCATGCAACTTCCACCGTTCCGTTTATTATGACACGCACCATCATTGTCATATTGCTTTGCATGATCATGTAGTTGGCATAGTATTTGTGGCAAGGCCACCGTTCATATTTTTTATACACGTCACTCTTGATCATAGCACATCCTGGTACACCACCAGAGGCATTCATATAGAGTCATATCTTGTTCTAGTATCGAGTTGTAAGCAAATAAAAGTGTGATGATCATCATTATTAGAGCATTGTCCCATGTGAGGAAAGGATGATCGAAGCTTAAACAAAAAAAATGAGAGAAAAGACAGAAGGGACAATGTTACTATCCTTTTTCCACACTTGTGCTTCGAAGTGGCACCATGATCTTCATGATAGAGAGTCTCCTATTTTGTCACTTTCATATACTAGTGGGAATTTTTCATTATAGAACTTGGCTTGTATATTCCAATGATGGGCTTCCTCAAATTGCCCTAGGTCTTCATGAGCAAGCAAGTTGGATGCACACCCACTTAGTTTCTTTTTGAGCTTTCATACACTTATAGCTCTAGTGCACCCGTTGCATGGCAATCCCTACTCACTTGCATCGATATCAATTGATGGGCATCTCCATAGCCCATTAATTTGCCTAGTTGATGTGAGACTTTCTCCTTCTTTTTGTCTTCTCCACAACCACCATATTCTATTCCACCTATAGTGCTATATCCATGGCTCACGCTCATGTATTGCGTGAAAGTTGAAAATGTTTGAGAACACCAAAAGTATGAAACAATTGCTTGGCTTGTCATCGGGGTTGTGCATGATGAAATACTTTGGGTGATGAAGATGGAGCATAGCCAGACTATATGATTTTGTAGGGATAACTTTCTTTGGCCATGTTATTTTGAGAAGAAATGATTGCTTTATTAGTATGCTTGAAGTATTATTGTTTTTATGTCAATATTAAACTTTTGTTTTGAATCTTATGGATCTGAATATTCATGCCACAATAAAGAAGATTACATTGATAAATATGTTAGGTAGCATTCCACATCAAAAATTCTGTTTTTATCATTTACCTACTCGAGGACGAGCAGGAATTAAGCCTGGGGATGCTTGATACGTCTCCAATGTATCTTGATTGTTCCATGCTATTATATTATCTGTTTTGGATGTTTTATATGCATTAATATGCTATTTTATATTATTTTTGGGACTAACTTATTAACCCAGAGCCCAATGCCAGTTTCTGTTTTTTCCTTGTTTTTGAGTTTTACAGAAAAGGAATATCAAACGAAGTCCAAACGGAACAAAACTTTACGATGATTTTTCTTGGACCATAAGACATCCACGGAGCTTGGAGAGGGGGTTAGCGGATGGCCGAGGAGGCCACAAGCTTGCCAGGCGTGCCGCTGGGGAGCACGCCCTGAGGGCTTGTGGGCCTCTCAGGGGTCTCCTAACCCTAATTCTTGCTCTATAAATTCCCAAATATTCCCAAACCACCAAAAGCGTCCACCAAAATACTTTTACACCGCCGCAAGCCTCTGTTCCGTGAGATCCCAACTTAGGGCCTTTTCCGGTGATCTCCCGGAGGGGGATTTGATCATGGAGGGCCTCTACATCAATGTTGCTGCCCTTCCGATGATGTGTGAGTAGTTTACCACAGACCTACGAGTCTATAGCTAGTAGCTAGATGGCTTCTTCTCTCTCTTTGATCTTCAATACAATGTTCTCCTCGATGTTCTTGGAGATCTATTCGATCTAATACTTTTTTGCGGTGTGTTTGTTGAGATCCGATGAATTGTGGATTTATGATCAGATTATCTATGAATATTATTTGAGTCTTCTATGAACTCTTTTATGCATGATTAAGATATCTTTGTATTTCTCTTCGAACTATCGGTTTGGTTTGGCCAACTAGATTGGTTTTTCGTGCAATGGGAGAGGTGCTTAGTTTTGGGTTCAATCCTGCGGTGTCCTCACCCAGTGACAGAAGGGGTAGCGAGGCACGTATTGTATTGTTGCCATCAAGGATAAAAAGATGGGGTTTTCATCATATTGCTTGAGTTTATCCCTCTACATCATGTCATCTTACTTAGAGCGTTGCTCTGTTCTTATGAACTTAATACTCTAGATGCAGGCAGGAGTCGGTCGATGTGTGGAGTAATAGTAGTAGATGCAGGCAGGAGTTGGCCTACTTGTCACGGACGTGATGCCTATATTCATGATCATTGCCTTAGATATCGTCATAACTTTGCACTTTTCTATCAATTGCTCAACAGTAATTTGTTCACCCACCATATGCTATCTTCAAGAGAGAAGCCTCTAGTGAAACCTATGGCCCCGGGGTCTATTTTCCATCATATATTTTCAGATCTATAAACCAAAAAACCCAAAAATATCTCGCTGCAATTTATTTAGATCTGTTTTAGTTTACCTTTTTATTTATCTTTTATACCTATCTCTATTAGATCTTACTCTTGTTCGAGACCGTGAAGGGATTGACAACCCCTTTTTCACATTGAGTGCAAGTGTTTGTTAGTTTGTGCAGGTGCATAGATTGGAGACTTGCTTGTGCCTCCTACTGGATTGATACCTTGGTTCTTAACTGAGGGAAATACTTATCTATACTTTGCTACATCACCCTTTCCTCTTCAAGGGAAAAATCAACGCAAGCTCAAGAAGTAGCAGTACGCCATAAAGGACGCGAAGAGGCATCCTATATCAGCAAGGACCAACTTCCCTACCGATAGCTCATCTAACAGAACTCCTAAGTTAATTGTGCTGACGCTCGAGTAGTCATCAGATGGGTGACCGGATGGGAACTAGCCTCGATGTTAAATTAACTGATGGGATGGGTCACTTGAAACATTTAATTATCTTAAATGTATATAGTGCTCTGTCCTATTAGCTGAATTAACCTCGAGGTACTTGTTTTGTAATTTTTGACATTATTTGTTTTTTGAACACATGTTAATCGAAGGTCTATCATGTTACTTATCGTTTTTTAAACACATGTTAATTGGCTTGAAAGAAGGTCTATCACGTTACTTTACGACACATTTCCAAAAAAAGTCATATGACTTCTTTCAACTTATAAGTCATGTCTGTCAAATTAACCTCTGTGTACTTGTTCTCAAATTAACCACTGGGCCCTGCAGGAGTGCTGCAATGTGTCAGCGTCAATTGCAAGATGAGCCAGCAAGCTAGCAGTGGAGTCGCCAACATGCCCAAAGTGCATGCAACATTGAGTAGAAAGAAGCATGCCCAGGAATTAATGCGTTCTTAGGGAGGCCCTTAGCTCAAAGATCAAGTATAATAAGGTACAGTCAGTAGGCTATAAGGACGAGGAGCGAGAAGCGATACGGGCTGCTGGATATACTATAACTAGGTGTCGCACGGAGGCCGGGGAATATGGTGAATGCGTGAGGTGGGCCATGTATGATGTGTTTCGGACTCTTTCGGTTACTAGTAAATTGCACGTGCTTTGCACGTCAATTATCATACAGAAACATATACCTAATTAAAATACACATGTCAAACCTATAGATGTTTTTTTCTAATGATATAGAGATGTTGTTACACCTTATTACATGTTTTTTCATTATTTAATTGCAGGTAACATTACAACCAACTTACGAAAATAATGGTAACTGGTTTTAGGTGTTTATAGTGGCATTATCATTGGACTGCCATGTAGGATAAATGATGAGGTGGATGAGATAGACCATAAGAAAATGCATGTCTTCTCTTGATTAATAGATGATCTCTTAGAACCAATATGTCTCACCAAATATTTATTAATAACGCGTTATCAAAGATAAGACTAAAAATAACCTACTACAACATATTTTGATGTCTCCTCTAGATTACGTGACAGGCTTAAGATAAAACTGTCTTATCAAGCTCTGTGCATGCTCTAAATAGTAACAAATTAACATTTGGGTAGTCTATAATAACATGTGAGATTATGAATATATCTTTTTGCAAATATATCAGAACAAAATGTTCTTTTTTTTGCTGGTAAAAAAGAATGTTCAATGTAACTGATTAGCTCCATGCTAGTTTTGACTAATTTAATTTAAAAATGAACCACGTGTTTTCTTTGGTAACACAAAATTAGTAACTAAATTGAGATTGGACACCATGTCCTGCCACATACATAAGAGCAGCAAGAAAGATTTATTCACGTACAGGGCAGGCTTGTACTTCTAGAGAAAAGTAAAGAAAAGAAATGGGGAAGCTGACTACGACAACATGTGAAGTTGTGAACCCACATGTTGCATGAGCACATGCCCTACAAGTCTCCATGGCTTCGCATGAATGTTCGGGATGGTTCACCAGATAGCGCGGTAGTTTCTGCGGTGCAGCAGGATGTGCAAGGTGGCCACAATCTGAGTGCTAAAGAGTTGATCAAATGGCTGGTTTAGTTTGGATTTGCCAACTGTTGACCGTTGGATAGAGTGAATCAATGGCTTACATTCAAAGTTATTCTCACACTATAGAATGGTATAGAAATGTGGAGAGATTTTGTTGATTTTATATCACTGAATAATATAAAATATTATGAGTGCAGATGCTCCACCACGAGGTTCCTTGCTCCTTCTCGGTCATTAGGAATCTATGTTCTTCCACTCTTTTTTTACATGAGCTTTGTTCATCCTTTTGCCAACATGCGAGACATCTAGCATCAAGGTGCACGTGTCATGCAACTAAATGGAGATAAGCAGTGCGTAAGTGAGTCATGCACTTTTATGGCACGTACTACGTAATATTTTTTCTCCTCGATGGCACGTGAATCGTACATGTACTCAATGACGGAGCACGGGATGGTAGCCATGGACATGGTCGACCCTTTTTGGAGAGAGTACTAAATAACTTTGATGTGTCCCGCCAACTCGCAGAACGACGAGAAGCTTGCTTACTATGCCCTCTCACTCGCCCACGAGTGCACGGTGGCTCACAACACGAGGAGAAGCTTTTGCTTACAATAGTGGGCTTTATACAAGCAGTGGACGTGCAGCAGTTCATTCGGTGTCAGATTGCCAAAAGTATATATGTATTGTACTACCATCATCATTGTTCGACTTTCGGAAGAGGCGAAGAGCCAAGCGCAAGGTCACCTACTCACCTTTAGTACAGTACTATAGCCAAAGTGTGCCACCTTTTTAGAGCATGGTTAATAATATAGGCGGCTCTTGCAGTGGCACATCATTTAGAGCAAGTACTCCCTCCGTTTCTTTTCTTTCATTTGTAGGAACTTAAAACGCGGGAATAGGAAAAATAAAGGATTGGAGTGGCATGTCCACTTGAATCCCATAGCATTAGCACCGTGTTTGACACTGGAAAAACAAAGGAAGTGAAAAAAAAAGTTGGAGTGGATGCTAGATTGCCAATTAACACATGATTTCATAAGAAAAATTCCTATAGCATTCTATTCTATGAATCAAATGACCAATGTAGGAAAATTATGAGGGGGGGTTTCTCCAATAGTGTTCCTCGGCTCGCACCTAGCATCACGAGGGTCGAACTTGGAGTCATTCATCTGGTACACGTGAAATCTCAGATCTAGACACAAGGTGACGTACACCGTCAAGGTCCATTAAGGATAATGTTGTGATCAAAGCCGGACATACACGGTCAAGGTCCACGGTCAAGGGGGTCAGGGAGGACGCGGCCTCTCACTGCGTCCGCCATTGAAGCGGCGCATCGGCCGAGGTCACTGCCCACGGTACTCCCGGCTGTACCCGCCTCCTCGCCGCATTCAAACACCTACATTTAAACCCGCATGGAATGTGAGAAACCCACTCTGGCCACACGTCCGTTCAGGAGCGGGACGCCGGCCAAGCTCCTTCTTCCACCATTTTCTCCACTCTTACGGCGGCATCCGACGAGCAGGAAGAGAAGTTCTCTGGCATAAAAGCCATCTGGGTGGCCCGCCGAGCCAGACAGTTACGAGCGAGGCAGCTCGCTGCTCCACCTACCTCGCCTAGAACGACGAAGCCAGTTGCCACCCTAAGCCAGCGTGTGGTTCCGCAGCTGGCCTCTCCAATCCAGCTCGAGGAAGAGTGCTGAGTTGTTCCACGCCAGCTTGTCTGGGAGCACGGCAGCATGGGCTTCGTCGTTGCCCTCGACGCCACCGCATTGTACAGTGCCTCCAGTGCCTCCGACTGCGCCATCCGCCGTCGACGCGCACGTAGCCGCGCCATGCAGGTAGAGAAAGAAGCCACTGCGGATGTCGACGAGGTGACGCGGCTATGCGGCTACGCGGATGTCGATGAGGTGACGGCCAGCACATCCCCGCCCACCGCCATCATCGAGGAGAAGTAGAACATGGGAGGCCGCCGCCGATTGTAAACAGACGGTGTCTTGCATGATTCTTCTTCAGCCGGATGCTGGAGGAGGACAAAGAGATCGGTCCGCAAACATTTAGATTAGGTATATTAATTCTACCTTTAGCTCCGGACTAGCACAACTTATTTAATGTAAATGTAATGAAAACCGTCATGTTTATATGCAATCCGGCCGTGTTTGCACGAAATTGGGTTCAGGTTCGCGCTCTCAGGTGAGCGCTCTCCATCGCTGGAGTGGGATGACAGACTCCGTCTCTGACAACACCGCAAAGTGCGTCACCACCGTTGTGATGGCTAGGACGCGGCGAAAGAACGGCGTCCTTCATTCTACAGGTGATGGCCATTACCGCGCGATCGTCTAGACGGCTCGGTAGCTCATGAAGCAGCACCAACAACATGCCTTGTGCGTTTAGTACTCCATTGCAGTCGTAGTTGCTGCATGCGCAACTCAGGTTGCAATTCCAGGTGAGCACGGAGACGCTGCGTGGCCATCCATCAATAGTTTCTGGTATGAGGATGACATCGCCATGTGCATCCTATTTGTACTAAAAATCATGAATGAAGAGTATAAACATGTTTATGTACAACCTGAGTGGATTGCTCCAGTGGTCATCAAACATGTAGTGTCATGCAAAGCTTCATTTATTACGTTAGAGAGTCATTTTGTTTTGGTAAGTGTGATGTTACTCATAGAATGAGTAACTAGCTAAGTTAGTCAATTTACCTCTCTCCTCATTAACTAATTGCCACATAGGCGAATTTGCTGAGTTGGACCCGATGTTACTCTTGAAGTTACTCCCATTGTGGTTAGTCATAGGCCTTGTTCGGTTCAACCTCCTCCCAAGGGGTTTGGAGAGGAATGGAGGGGAATTTGGCTTGTACATGATTTAATCCCCCACAATCCATGTTAATCCCCGTTAAAACCCCTTGAACCGCACATGCCCTTAAGGTTAAAAATGACCAGGATTACAGAGGACATGGTACAAACTTCGGGGATTTAAAGGTGAGGGTTTGTTTCCGACTAACTCTACAACCTCAGGGTTTATAAATCGGACATCACTCTCCCCTCACGCACATGCGTGGGTACACTCATGGTGGAGCGCATTTGCACATGAAAAGGTAGGTAACGTGACAATTTGAGACATCTAGTTGTCCACTTAATATGGGGTCTGGGACCAAATGTCATCCATACCAAGTGCAACCTAAACGTGGTGGCGCGGTTATTGATTGAGTTTCAGTGGAACCGAGTTGTACTTGTCCAATGGCCAGAGCCAAATTGGTGGGACCGAAAATCCCTATTTGGTCGGTCCGAGATGCGTTTGGCAGAAACCTAACCCTAAAAGTTTTGCTCGAGTCTCTTCTAACGAATCAATCTAGTGGATAGAAGTATTGCAGTCGTGGCAAGATACATGGCATTGTCCTTGTGCATTGAATCAGATAAGAGAGGCACGAGGAGGTCGAATCTCTCCCAAACTTGGTGGAGATCCTCCATGGCAGCAACAGCGGAGTGGATTCCGTTGACAGCGGCGGATTCCTACAGTGAAGGCGCACAGGAGACGACGAGGATGATCCGGAGACCAAGGGGGCAGCAGCAATGGGGCGCGGGCTTGAAGTGTTTGAAGTAATTTTCAACCGCTTGGGCCGCAAGATATATATACCCATGTGTTGTCGATGGCACCGAGTGGAACATATCGGTGGCACCGAGATGTGCAACTGCGTGCAGTTACAGCAACTCGGTGAGACCGAGTCGGTCTAATCGGTAGCACCGAGATGAAAACCTAGAACAATCTAAAGCTTTTGGAGTGACCGAGTTTGAGTGGGTTGGTCTGACCGAAATGCAGTAGAAGGTTTTGGAAGTCAGCCCTTGACTGATCGGTGGCTCCGAGTGCTCCTCACCCGGAGGGGCCAAAAAAGACTTGTTCAATTTTTGTGATATAGCATGAATAGAATTTGAGAGAAGAAAAGAATAGATAGCTAGAGGAAGTTCTTAGGAATTCTTGTACATCCATTTGGCCAACAAAAGCAAAAACAACCAAAACAACAAATGGGTGTCCTCGAATGGAGAAAAATGCAAACCAACATGCTCACACAATAAAATATCAAATGAAATATGTGTCAAACATGCACAAACAATTCTAGCATCTATCAAACAATTGGCAATGACTAGGTCATCTATATATGAGTATATTGACTTAGGAGTCAAATGAGAACATTTGATCATAGGTCATACTCACCGTTTAAGCACATGTGGGGTTACCACTTTTACATAAAGCATTGATGTGTTCACACCATTAGAGTTGCTTTAGCTCAATTTTTAGAGCAAAGCTCCCCCTAGATGTGATATCCCCCCAAAGAGGAATGAACTAACCTTGGGTTTTGTCGATGATGACTTCATGTAGATAGTGAAGATGTGGATGCTCAATGTTGATGTAGATCATTTGGAGCAATCCTTGGAGTTTTGCACTTTCAATACCTACATGGGTTAGTACCACAAGGAACATACAAGTATATCCATAGACATAGAGTGAACTGCACATATGATGATGTCCATGAAAGCATTTGGTTACCTTGTCCCTTGTCTTACCAACAAGAGGGTTTGTGACTCCATGAACTAGTGCAAGATATGGAAGTTGGTTGCACAAGTCCTTGCCAAAATGAATGTGAGTGAAGTATGTTAGCGGAGTCACCCTCAAGAACACTCTAGTTCTTCTTCTTTGGGACCCACATCAATTTGATGGGAATCCTTGGAGTTGTAGTTGAACTTGATGAAGTAGAGCTTGACATAGTCTTAGGAACCCACTTGACCATGGCCTTTGGAGCTTCTTCAAATGAGTCAATCTCTTCTTGAAGCTTGTCCTTCCTTTTAAGCTTGTGGTCTTGTGGTGGAAGATCATATTGAGCTTGTGTTCCCTCAAAAGAAGTGGGGTCATACTTCTCTTGTTGAGGAACAAACTTCATCTTGGGGTATATATCTTCTTCCCATTCAACTCCATTGTCATTGAACTTTCATTCAAAACCAACACCTTGATTCTTCCGGTGCCTTCCTTGCTTGTGTACAATTTCCTCAAAATTGCTTACTCCCGGAAGGCTCTTGTAAACACCTTTCTCTATAATTCCCTTCAATAAGCTATTTTCTTGCTCAAGTGTAACTTGGCTAAGAGAATCATTAGTGGAATCAAGAGAACTACTAGACGCAACAATATTAGATTTAGCATGATTATTGTTACTACTAGAAGAAGAATCTTTCTTGCTCTTGTTGCTAGATTTTACTTGTGGAATATAAGTAGACAAGAGGAGACATTTGGCAATGTAAGAAGAACTCTTCTTTCGAAGATCATCATTGATAGCTTTTAGAAACTCATGCTCTTGCTCTAAATTTAGCTTCTCGAAGCATAGCTTCTCATGAGTTCTTAGGAGCTCTCTATGATCCTCTTGAGTTGTTTCATGAGCTAACTTAAGAGTTTTTAGTTCTTTAGTTAGACGCTCAATCTCGTTCTTATCATTGTCATTCATTTCATCTTGATTAGCATGATTAGTAGCAAGTTTATCATTGTTTTCACTAGTTTTGTCAACAAGGAAATCATCATCACCTAGCAAATCATCTTCATCACTATTGAAATCAAAGTACACGGGATGTGATACCTTGGGGCCTTTAGCTATGAAGCATCTTCCAATTCCTTCATTTGGTGAATCAAATATGTCATGGGAGTTAGATGATACTAGAGCAAGTCTAGCAACACCTTCATCTTGAGTATAGTCGGAGTTGGATTGATAGCTTCTCTCGGAGTAGTTATCGGAGTCGGAACCGGAAACGCATTCACCAACATGAGCTTGATGTCTTTGTCTTGTGTAGCTCTTTGATGACTTGTCCTTTCTTTCTGAATCCTTGCTTCTTCAAGAGGATCTTCGTTCATAATGATCTTCTCTTCTCCTTCTCTCTCTTGGAGGTGATTCACCCCTTCTACTTCTCCTTTTTGGTGAGTCTTCTCTTTTCATGTAGGGAGTCGTACACTCATTGGAATAGTGTCAGGGTCTTCCACAATTGTAGCAATTACGATCATGACAGGAAGATCTTTTGTCATTGTAGGACCTTGACTTGGAGCTTCTCTCTTTGACTCTACTCTTGTAGAATTTGTTGAAGTTCTTCACCATTAAGCTCAATTCTTCATTGGAGTCTAACTTGTCACTTGATCTTGTAGGAGCATCACTCGAAGCTTTGTATGCACCACTTGACTTGTTGTGGAGCTCATCCTTATCCTTGAGTGACATCTCATGAGCAACAATTCTACCAATGAGTTCCATTGGCTTGAGATCTTTGTAGTTGGGTATCATTTGGATCAATGTGCACACGGTATCATATTTTCCATCCAGGGCTCTAAGGATCTTCTTGATGATGAATTTGTCGGTCATCTCTTCACTTCCTAAGCCGGCAATCTCATTTGTGATGAGAGCAAGCCTACAGTACATATCGGCGACTCCTTCACCATCCTTCATCTTTAACTTGTAAAGTTGACTTTGGAGCACATCCAACTTGGATTCCTTGACGGACTCGGTACCTTCGTGCATATCAACCAAAGTATCCCAAATTTCCTTTGCATTCTCAAGGTGGCTGATTTTGTTGAATTCTTCGGGGCATAATCCATTGAAGAGAATATCACAAGCTTGAGCGTTGTATTGCAACATCTTCAATTCATCCGCGGACGCTTCATGATCTGGTTCTTTTCCATCTTCAAAGTATTCACCTTGCAAGCCAATCTGAACAACAGCCCAAATGGCAGGGTTATGACCAAGAATATGCATTTTCAGCTTATGCTTCAAACTAGCAAAATTTGTACCATCAAAATAAGGACCTTTACGGTGGTAATTTTCCTCACTAGACGCCATACTCTCCTAGGTTGTGAAACCAAGGCTATGATCACCAAAGCTATGGAAATCAAGGCAAATGGAGACCAAAGCTTTGATACCACTTGTAGGATCAAAAGTATGTCTAGAGGGGGGCGATTAGACTACTTGACCAAATAAAAATCTATCATTTTCCCAATTTTAGTTGTTGGCAGATTTTAGCAATTATGACACGTCAAGTAATCAACCTACACATGCATTTCTAAGAGTATAGCAGCGCAAATTAAAACATTGCATATGAAGGTAAAGGGAAGGGTTTCGAGAAGGCAAACACAATGGAGACACGAAGATTTTTGGCGTGGTTCCAATAGGTGGTGCTATCGTACGTCCACGTTGATGGTGACTTCAACCCACGAAGGGTAACGGATGCGTGAGTCCACGGCGGGCTCCACCCATGAAGGGTCCATGAAGAAGCAACCTTGTCTATCTGATAGGTCTCCATCGTATCTACTTTTCCAAACTCTTTTGCCCTTGTTTTGGACTCTAATTTGCATGATTTGAATGGAACTAACCCGGACTGACGCTGTTTTCAGCAGAATTGCCATGGTGTTATTTTTGTGCAGAAATAAAGGTTCTCGGATTGACCTGAAAATTTACGGAGAATATTTTTGGAATATATAAAAAATATTGGCGCAAGAATCAACCAGAGGGGGGACACCCAGAGGCCACAAGCCCTGGGGGCACGCCCTGCAGGCTTGTGGGCCCCCTGGAGCTCCTCCAACCCTAATTCCAACTCTGTAAGTACCTATTCACGAACAAAAAAATCAGGAGAAGGATGCATCACATTTTACGATACGGAGCCACTGCCACCTCTCGTTCTTCATCGGGAGGGCTGATCTGGAGTCTGTTCGGGGCTCCGAAGAGGGGGATTTGTCGCCATCATCATCACCAACCTTCCTCCATCACCAATTTCATGATGCTCACCGCTGTGCGTGAGTAATTCCATCGTAGGCTTGCTGGACGGTGATGGGTTGGATGAGATTTATCATATAATCGAGTTAGTTTTGTTAGGGTTTGATCCCTAGTATCCACTATGTTCTAAGATTGATGTTGATATGACATTGCTATGCTTAATGCTTGTCACTAGGGCCCGAGTGCCATGATTTCAGATCTGAACCTATTATGTTTTCATGAATATATTTGTGTTCTTGATCCTATCTTGCAAGTTGTAGACACCTATTACGAGTTATGATCCACATACCCCAAGGTGACAATAATTGGGATTCTTTCCGATGATTACCGTAGTTTGAGGAGTTCATGTATTCACTAAGTGCTAATGCTTTGGTCCGGTTCTCTATTAAAAGGAGGCCTTAATATCCCTTAGTTTCCATTAGGACCCCGCTGCCACAGGAGGGTAGGACAAAAGATGTCATGCAAGTTCTTTTCCATAAGCACGTATGACTATATACGGAATACATGCCTACATTATATTGATGAATTGGAGCTAGTTCTGTGTCACCCTAGGTTATAACTGTTGCATGATGAATGCCATCTGACATAATTATCCATCACTGATCCGATGCCTACGAGCTTTTCACATATTGATCTTTGCTAAGTTACTTTCGCGTTGCTACTGTTACAATCACTACAAAACTGCTACTGTTACTTTTGTCATCGTTATTGTTACTTCCATATGACTTTGCTACTAAAAACTTAGCTGCTGATATTAAGTCTTTCAGGTGTGGTTGAATTGAAAACTCAGCTACTAATACTCGGGAATATTCTTTGGCTCCCCTTGTGTCGAATCAATAAATTTGGGTTGAATACTCTACCCTCAAAAACTGTTGCGATCCCCTATACTTGTGGGTTATCACAATCCCACCATGGCCATCGCCCACGAAGGACTTGCCTCACTCGGGTAGATCTTCATGAAGTAGGCGATCTCCTTGCCCTTACAAACTTCTTGGTTCAACTCCACAAATTGTCGGAGGCTCCCAAGCGACATCTAACCAATCTAGACCCCTCTCTCCAAAAGGTAATAAACGGTGTGTTGATGATGAACTCCTTCTATTGTGCTTCAAATGATAGTCTCCCCAATACTCAACTCTCTCTCATAGATTTGGCTATGGTGGAAGAAGGATTTGAGTGGAAAGCAACTTGGGGAAGGCTAGAAATCAAGGTTCAAATGGTTGGAATGGAATCTCTTGATCGCAACACTTGAGTAGGTGGTTCTCTCTCAGAAAATGTATGGTGGAAGTGTAGGAACGTTCTGATGGCTCTCCTCACTTATGAAGAGGGGGTGGAGGGGTATATATAGCCTCCACACAAAATCCAACTGTTACACACTTTTGGTCCATCTCGGTGGCACCGATTAGTAAACTCGATGACACCGATCAGTACAAAAGATACGAACATTAGGAATATTAGTGGGACCGACTGGAACAACTCGGTGGGACCGATGTGCTAGGGCTTAGGGCAAACTTCATCTCGGTGGCGCCGATTGCATGAACTCGATGGGACCGAAGTGAAGCAATAAGCAATAGAGAATCTGTCAAGCCAACTCAGTGAGACCGATTGCATAAACTCGGTGGGAACGAAGCGAATGGAACAAGTCACAGAGCGCTGGCAAGGCCATCTCGGTGGGACTGAGATCCGTATCGGTGTGACTGAACTGTTAGGGTTTCTTGCAGTGGCTATGTCAAGATGAACTCGGTGGCTCTGGGTAGGAAATTTCGTTGGGGCCGAATTTGGAATTTAGGTTTGGACATATTTGGATGGAGAAAGTGGCTGACGGTTTCAGAGCAATATCACTAATCATTTGAGCAATTAGACCATTAAGCAACACCTCATCCCCTTTTAATAGTATTGTCTTTCCTGTGGACTCAATGTGATCTTGGATCACTAAAATAGAAATTAAGAGCCTTGAGCTTTTTCCAGTCTTTATCCTTAGCATTTTGAGGGGTCCACATCTCTATCTCATGCCATGCCAATCATTGAACATCCTGAAATATATATCTTGAACGGATATTAGTTCAATGAGCTATATGTTGTTATTAATTACCAAAACCACCCGGGGATTAGTTGCACTTTTAGTTTTCCAGGAAATCAGTACCAAACGAAATCCAAATGCCATGAAACTTTTTGACAATTTTTTTCTGGACATAAGAGACACTAGAAGCTTCGGGAGGAGACCAGAAGGCGAAGGATGTGGCCATGAGCCACCAAGACGCACCTAGGGGGGTAGGCACGCCCTGGTGCTTCGTTGGCCCCATGTTCCTAAGTTTGACCTAATTCTAGCTCCATAAATTCTCTAAAATCGGGAAGCCAACAGAGAGCCACCCAAAACAGTTTTTCTGCTACCGCAGGCTTCTGTTCTCGCGAGATCCCGTCTGGAGGCCTTTTCCGGTACTTTGCCACAGTGGGAATCAATCACAGAGGGCTTCTACATCAACCTTGCTGCCCCTTCGATGATGTGTGAGTAGTTTACCACAGACCTACGGGTCCATAGGTAGTAGCTAGATGGCTTCTTCTCTCTCTCTTTGATCCTCAATACAATGTTCTCCTCGATGTTCTTGGAGTTATATTAGATGTAATCCTTTTTGCCGTGTGTTTGTTGGGATCCGATGAATTGTGGATTTCTGATCAGATTATCCATGAATATTAATTGAGTCTTTTCTGAACTGTTTTATGCATGATTATTATAGCTTTGTATTTCTCTCCGATCTATCCCTTTGGTTTGGCCAACTAGATTGATTAGTCTTGCAGTGGGAGAGGTGCTTTGTGATCGGTTTGATCTTGCGGTGCTCAATCCCAGTGAAATAAGGGGACATGACACGTATTTGTATCGTTGCCATTAAGGATAAATGTATGGGGTTTATTCATATTGATTGAATTTACTTTGTCTACATCATGTCATCTTGCTTAAGGCGTTACTCCGTTCTTTATGAACATAATACTCTAGATGCATGCTGGATAGCGGTCGATGTGTGGAGTAATAGTAGTAGATGCAGGCAGGAGTTGGTCTACTTGTCTCGGATGTGATGCCTATATATATGATCATTGCCTTGGATATCGTCATGATTATTCGCTTTTCTATCAATTGCCCAATAGTAATTTGTTTACCCACCGTATGCTATGTTCAAGAGAGAAGCCTCTAGTGAAAGCTATGGCCCCCGGGTCTATTTTTATCATATATTAAAATCCAAATATACCTTGCTGCAATTTTATTTACTTTACTTTATTTTATTTTGTGATTTTGTTTTTGTTTATCTATCTATCACTATGAGATTTGATCCTTGCATTTAACCGCTAAGGGATTGACAACCCCTTGTTTGCGTTGGGTGCAAGTATTTGTTATTTTGTGTGTAGGTGCTGCTAACGAGGTGTTCCTTGGTTCTCCTACTGGATTGATAACCTTGGTTCTTAACTAAGGGAAATACTTATCTCTACTGTACTGCATCATCCTCTCCTCTTTGGCGAAATCCCAATGCAGCTCACAAGTAGCAGGAAGAATTTCTGGCGCCGTTGCCGGGGAGACATCATGAACATCTATCGAGTACCATCGGATGAAATTTCATCTCCTTGCATTTACATTATTTGCCATTTGCCTCTCATTTTCATCTCCCCCACTTCTAGAACGTTTTTTTTACAAAAACACAAAAATATTTTTTGTTTGCCTTTTTCTCGTTTGCTTGCTTGATGTTGTTATCATGGCTGAGTTTGTCATTGAAAAGAGTGAGGATGGTAAAACTCCTAAAGTTGAAATTCCCACAAATTTAGATGCTAAAACTTTTGTGATGGGACATGGGAATATCATAGGAAAAGGTGTTATCAAAGAATTCTTTAATTGCATAGGAACTCTGGCTTGTAATGATATTCCTGTCCTTAAAAGAACCACAAATTATGCCGAAGATATTTCCGCACTTGTTCTAAACTTGAGAGAAGATTTATTCGCACCCATCCTACTTTGCAAAGATTGTTTTATGAGTTGCCCGTTATAAACAATCCTAGGGCTAAGAAGATAGCTACCCTTGTTCTCATGAATGAATTTGATTATATAGTGCGAGAAGCTAGAGAGATCTTTGATTTTTACAATATGAATCATGAGAAGCCGGTGATAGATGAGATCTTATACAATGAAGATTACTTGTTGAGATATGTATTTCGCGATGATCACACTTTTATGAGAATACCAAAAAGGAAGTCCCTCCTTTAAATATAATCCAACAAGTTCTCAATGGTATTAATAAATAGTATTATTGCATTGTAAAGGGGAATCAAGAAGGATTTTAGGATGGTCTACTTAATAATGCTAAAATTTCTATGGATGATGTGTTCCATATTGTCTTTGAAAAGCCTCCTGATAAAAACACATCTTTAGATGAGAAGAAGAAAGATGACAACACTTGAAACTATGCATTACGCCAAGCTAGGGGCGTAAAACAATAGCGCTAGTTGGGAGGCAACACAATAGTTATCTTATTTTTCTTGTTTCTTTTCCTATTTCTTTTTTGTGTGCACACAATTATGCTACTGTTACGGTTGTGTTTTTGTGTTTAAATTAGTGTTTTTGCCAAGTAAAGCCTTTGGGATGATTTGGATGATAGTTGATTTGATTCTGTGAAAAACAAAAACTCTTGCGCCCAGTACTGGAATTCTCTAAATTCACTAGAACGTGTCAAAATTTTGAAGTTTTTACACATGATTGATATAGAAATTTCCCACGTTGTTCTAATTTTTTTGAAATGTTGGAGTTACATAAGTATAGTCTTAATTCAGATTACAACAGATTGTTCTATTTTTGACAGATTCTATTTTCGTTGCATTGTTTGCTTGTTTTGATGTATCGGGGGTACAAGCCATGGTGAAGTTAGAATACAGTAGGTATTATGCAATAATAAAATATGTATGGGTTTACAACAGTACCTAAAGTTTGTGATTTGGTTTTATACTAACGGATCTCACGAGTTTTCTATTGAGTTTTGTGTGCTGAAGTTTTCAAGTTTTGAGTGAGATCACAATGGATGAAGGAATAAGGAGTGGCAATAGCCTAAGCTTGGGGATGCCCGAGGCACCCCAAGGTAATATTCAAGGACTCTCAAGCATCTAAACTTGGGGATGCCCTGGAAGGCATCCCCTCTTTCTTCTACCAACTATCAATAATATTACTTGGAGCTATATTTTTATTCATCACATGATATGAGTTTTGCTTGGAGCGTCGTGTATTATATGAGTCTTTGCTTTGTTTGCTTTTTAGTTTACCACAATCAACTTTTCTAGACACACCTTTTTGAGAGGGGCACGCATTATTCGTGATTTGTTAGAGTACTCTATGTGATTCACTTATATTTTTTGAGCTAGGCAGTTGCTCTTGTACTTCACTTATATCTTTTAGAGCACGACAGTGGTTATATTTTAAAGAAATAGTTGCACTCTCATGCTTTACTTATATCATTTTGAGAGTTGATAATAGTAATGGCAATATGCACAAGTTATGAATTTGGTCCTAATACGATAGGTATTCAAGAGGGATATAATAAAAACTTTCATATAGATCACTGAAGATGATAAATTTGATTCCTTCCAATAGTTTTCCAATATATATATGGTAATATGTGGGTTGTGATAGTTAGTAATTGCGGTTTAGTAAGAATATTGGTGTTAAGGTTTGTGATTCCTGGAGCATGCACGTATACTCTCTCGTTATGCTAAGAAGTTGGAGCATGATTTATTATTGATTGTCTTCCTAATGAGTGGCGGTCGGGGACGAGCGATGGTCTTTTCCTACCAATCTATCCCCCTAGGGGCATGCGTAGTAGTACTTTGCTTCGAGGGCTAATAAACTTTTGCAATAAGTATATGAGTTCTTTCTGACGAATGTGAGTCCATGGATTATATGCACTCTCACCTTTCCACAATTTGCTAGCCTCTTCGGTACCGTGCATTGCCCTTTCTCACCTTGAGATGTGCTGCAAACTTCACCGGTGCATTCAAACCCCGTGATACGATACGCTCTATCACACATAAGCCTCACTATATCTTCCTCAAAACAGCCACCATACCTACCTACTATGGCATTGCCATAGCCATTCTGACATATATTGCCATGCAACTTCCACCGTTCCATTTTTATGATATACATCTTCATTGTCATAATGTTTTGCATGATCATATAGCTGACATAGTATTTGTGTCCCAAGTGAGAATGGATGATGGAGACTATGATTCCCCATAAGTCAGGATAAGACTCCGGACGAAAAAAATAACAGAAAGAAAAAAAGAACAAGAAAGAAAAAAAATAAAAAAATAAAAAATGAGAAAAATGAGAAAAAAATGAGAGAAAAAGAGAGAAGGGGCAATGTTACTATCCTTTTCCACACTTGTGCTTCAAAGTAGCACCATGAATTTCATATAGGGAGTCTCCTATGCTTTCGTTTTCATATAACTAGTGGGAATTTTTCATTATAGAACTTGGCTTGTATGTTCCAATGATGGGCTTCCTCAAATGCCCGAGGTCTTCATGAGCAAGCAAGTTCGATGCATAACCACTTAGTTTTCTTTCTGAGATTTCATACACTTATAGCTCTTAGTGCATCTGTTGCGTGGCAATCCCTACTCCTTGTACTAACATCAATTGATGGGCATTTCCATATATATAGCCCGTTGATTAGCCTCGTTGATGTGAGACTTTCTCCTTTTTTGTTTCCTCTATCAACCCCTATCATCATATTCTATTCCACCCATAGTGCTACATCCATGGCTTGTGCTCATGTATTGTGTGAGGGTTGAAACAGCTGAAGCGCGTGAAAAAGTATGAGCCGATTGCTCGGCTTGTCATCGGGGTTGTGCATGATAAATACTTTGTGTTAAGAAGATGGATCATGATAAGGCTATATGATTTTTGTAGGGATAACATTCTTTAGCATTGATATTTTGAAAGACATGATTGTTTGTTGGTATGCCTTATTATTATTGTTTTTATGTCAAATTATAGACTATTACTTTGAATAATTTGGATCTTAATATTCATGCCACAAAAGAGAGATTACATGATGAATATGATAGGTAGCATTCCACATCAAAATTTTGTTTTTATCATTTACCTACTCGAGGACTAGCATGAATTAAGCTTGGGGACGCTTGATACATCTCCAAAGTATCTATAATTTTTTATTGTTCCATGCTATTATAGTATTTATTACGCAATTATATATCATTTTTTGGGACTAACCTATTAACTTATTGCCAAGTTCTAGTTGCTGTTTTTGCCTGTTTTTTGTTTTCCAGGAAATCAGTACCAAACGAAGTCCAAATGCCACAAAAAAAATTGACGATTTTTTTTTCTGGACATAAGAGACACTAGAAGCTTCAGGAGGACACTAGAAGGCGAAGGAGGTGGCCACGAGCCACCAGGGTGCACCGACGGGGGGGGGGGGGGAGGGTAGGCACGCCCTGGTGCCTTGTGGGCCCCTTCTTCCTTTGTTTGACCTAATTCCATCTCTATAAATTCTCTAAAATCAGGAAACCAATAGAGAGCCACACAAAACACTTTTTCCGCCGCCGTAAGCTTCTGTTCTCGCGAGATCCCATCTGGAGGCCTTTTTCGGTACTCTGCCGGAGGGGGAATCGATCACGGAGGGCTTCGACATCAACCTTGCTACCCTTCTGATGATGTGTGAGTAGTTTACCACAGACCTATGGGTCCATAGCTAGTAGGTAGATGGTTTCTTTTCTCTCTTTGATCTGCAATACAATGTTCTCCTCGATGTTCTTGGAGTTCTATTCAATGTAATCCTTTTCGCGGTGTGTTCGTTGGGATCCTTTGAACTATGGGTTTATGATCAGATTATATATGAATACTATTTGAGTCTTTTCCGAACTCTTTTATGCATGATTATTATAGCTTTGTATTTTTCTTCGGTCTATCCATTTGGTTTGGCCAACTAGATTGATTTATCTTGCAATGGGGAGGTGCTTTGTGATGGGTTCGATCTTGCGGTGCTCAATCCCAGTGACAGAAGGGGACAAGACACGTATTTGTATTGATGTCATTAAGGATAAAATGATGGGGTTTATTCATATTGATTGAGTTTACTTTGTCTACATCATGTCATCTTGCTTAAGGCGTTACTCCGTTCTTTATGAACTTAATACTATAGAAGCATGCTGGATAGCGGTCGATGTGTGGAGTAATAGTAGTAGATGCAAGCAGGAGTCGGTCTACTTGTCTCGGACGTGATGCCTATATACATGATAATTGCCTTGGATATCGTCATGATTATTCGCTTTTCTATCAATTGCCCAACAGTAAGTTGTTTACCCACCGTATGCTATGTTCAAGAGAGAAGCCTCTAGTGAAAGCTATGGCCCCCGGGTCTATTTTTATCATATATTAAAATCCAAAAATACCTTGCTGCAATTTTATTTACTTTATTTTATTTTGTGTTTTTGTTTATCTATCTATCACTACGAGATTTGATCCTTGCAATTAACGGCCAAGGGATTGACAACCCCTTGTTTGCGTTGGGTGCAAGTATTTGTTATTTGTGTGTAGGTGAAAGATTGAGAATAGGGGTCTAGAGGGGGGTGATTAGACCCTTAACAATCAAAAAGTGGCAATTTTTATAATTCTCAAGTTAAGGTTGAGTTTAGCACATGTTAAAGGGCACACAACACATTTTACACAAGCATTGCAAGAGTAGGAGCAGCGGAAAGAGTAAAGCATGAAAGTGCAAGAATGTAAAGGGGATGGGAGTTGGAATAAGAAAATGCAATGGAGACGCGGAGATTTTTGGCATGGTTTCGATAGGTGGTGCTATCGTACGTCCATGTTGATGGAGACTTCCATCCACGAAGGGTAAGAGTTGCACGAGTCCACGGAGGGCTCCACCCACGAAGGGTCCACGAAGAAGCAACCTTATCTATCCCACCATGGCCACCGTCCACGAAGGACTTGCCTCACTCGGGTAGATCTTGACGAAGTAGGCAATCTCCTTGCCCTTACAAACTTCTTGGTTCAACTCCACATCATGTCGGAGGCTCCCAAGTTACACCTAACCAATCTAGGAGACACCACTCTCCAAAAGGTAATAGATGTTGTGTTGATGATGAACTCCTTGCTCTTGTGCTTCAAATGATAGTCTCGCCAACACTCAACTCTCTCTCACAGATGTGGCTATGGTGGAAGGAGGATTTGAGTGGAAGGCAACTTGGGGAAGGCTAGAAGTCAAGATTCAAATGGTAGGATTGGAATCTCTTGATCTCAACACATGAGTAGGTGATTCTCTCTCAGAAAACGAATTGTCAAAGTGTAGGCTTCGTTTTGATGGCTCTCTTACTGAGTAAGAGGGGGTGGAGGGGTATATTTAGCCTCCACACGAAATACAACCGTTGCACACATTTGACCAAACTCGGTGGCACCGATTGGAATTCTCGGTGAGACCGACCTGTGCAAAAGATATGAATGTTGGAGGTCTCGGTGGGATAGACTGGATAATCTCTGTGGGACCGAAGTGCAATAGCGAAGGCAGAACCGCGTTTCGGTGATTCCGATCAGTTTCACTCGGTGATTCCGGGATGAAGTGATTCCATCATAGAAAGTTGGCACGGCCATCTTGATGGGACCAAGAGCCATTTCTGTCAGACCAAAATGTTAGGGTTTGGTTGTGGCAGTGTCCAGATGAACTCGGTTGGTCCGGATAGGTAGAATTCGGTGGGACCGAGTTGGCTTGAAAGAGTTTTGTACATATTCGGATAGAGAAAGTGGTTGAGGGTTTTGGAGCAATATCATTAAGCACTTGAGCAACCAGATCATTATCAGCACCTCATCCCCTTTTAGTAGTATTGGCTTTCCTATGGACTCAATGTGATCTTGGATCACTTAACCAAAAATGAAGAGTCTTGAGCTTTAGCCAATTTATGTCCTTAGCATTTTGAAGGGTTCCACATCCTCATGTCCTTGCCATGCCACTGTTGAACTTTTCTGAAAAGTACTAGATAAAACTATTAGTCCAACAAGAAATATGTTGACATTAATAACCAAAACCACCAAGGGAGCAAATGTGCTTTCAATCTCCCCCCTTTTGGTAATAGATGACAACATACATCAAAGCTTTAAGTAAGAATATGATGAGTAGATCATTCAAGCTTTGAAGGAACATGTAACATGCATAAGCTCCCCCTATAGGTGTGCAAACATGTTTGTGATAGTAGATTAATGCATGTGAATGCACAACATTATATAATGAGTAATGAGTTACATGAATCTTGGCTATATGCATCAGAGCAACAATGATGAATGATGTACCTTCATGTTTCTGACTATCTCTTGCAAACAATATGTGCAATAAGCAATTGATCATCATGTACATGAGTTAGATGCATATACTTACCTTATGGTCCTTGAACTGGTTCTTGACGAAATAGGCTTGAGAAAACAAGGTAAGATAACTCAAGAAAATTTCAACAAGAAATAAGCCACAAGATCCACAAGATAACCAAGACTGGGTTGACATGATAAATATCACTGGGTGAGTACTTCCTTTAGGTACAGACATGTCACAAAAGAGCTAAATATTTGCAATAGATTTCCAAGGATTTTTCTCCCCTAAGATTGAACTTCCTCTCCCCCTGAATCTAGCATAGGATAGTGGGAGTAGGTAGGGTGAGACAAAATCAGAGCAAAATATATCAGAGCAAAATAAGCTCACAGAAAATGACTAACATATCTTTCCCCTCTTAGAGATATGTGAATTCTCTCCTCTTTTTAGAAAAGCACCAAGTATCTCTTTCTGAAGATAGGCTTGATGTGCATCTCTCTTCTCCCTTTCAGAAGATATGCTTTGATGTGCACCTCTCTCCCCCTTTGACATCAATTTCCAAGAAGGGTAGGCTTCAAGGTTATGAGTCGAGTGAGTATGGTCCTTGAGACGCACAACTAGGCAAAATGCATCTCTTTGATGCACATAGAGGGAAAGAATCATTGAGTGGAGCTGGAAAGAGGAAACAATAGATTTGGCAAAAACATTCTCTCAGTAGTGAAATCGGTGGCTCTGATTGATTTCGATCGGTGACTCCGAGATTGAGGAATCACAGATAGATCGCATCGGTGGAACCAAATTAGTCCTTTTTGGTGGGACCAATGAACCGCGTGCAATGTTTAATTGCACTTCGGTGTGGCCGATGGGTTCAGATCGGAGAGACCGAGTTCACCACAGAAGGAAATAATTTATCAACTCAGCTCAATTGCAATTGAAATCTCACAAGGATTTTCAGGGAATTCAGATAGGATTTGCAATGAATTTAACTAAGATAAAATTGAAAGAAATACAGAATAGAGAACAAGATCTAGATGAATTTTTTTATTTAAAAAGGAAAAGGCACTCTAGCAAAAGAAATACACAAGAGAACTTCATCTAGAGAGGTCGGCGACAAGGTCACCTATGTTAGAGTATATTGACTTAGGAGTCAAATGAGATCACTTGATCATAGGTCATACTCCTCGTTAAGATCAAAATGGGGTTGCCATTTTTCATGTAAGTGTTTCAATGTATTCACGTCTTGTTGAGTTGCTTTGACTCATAACTTGGAGCAAAGCTTCTCTAAGATGTCAGAACATACTTTGGGCTTGTTGTTGAACTTGATTATGTAGTTGAACTTGTGGTGGATGCTCATATGAATTAAGTTTGGAAGCATCTCTTATCCATTTGAAGCTCATCTTCCTACATGAACACACTTGGCATAATGTCGGGACGGGAGGCACAAAGATATAATAGAGAACCAATCATAGATCGGTAAACCTTTTGGTCAACCGGGTTGCCATCCTTTGTCATGTCAAGATGTCCACTAGTAGGCATGGGTGTTTTCATACCTTTGCTTTCTTGCATGTTGAACTTCTTGAATAGATCCTTGGTATACTTTGTTTGTGAGAAAAAGGTACCTTCCTTAGTTTGCTTGATTTGCAAGCCAAGGAAAAATTTGAGTTCACACATCATAGACATCTCAAACTTCTTCGACATCAACCTTCCAAATTTCTCACTAAAATGGAGGTTAGTAGAACCAAATATGATATCATCAACATAAATTTGGCACACAAATAATTGTCCATTAACCATTTTAGTGAAGAGAGTTGAATCAATTTTCCCAATTTCAAAAATCTTTCACAATAAGAAACTTAGTCAAGCATTTATACCAAGCTCTAGGGGCTTGTTTAAGACCATAAAGACCTTTGTGAAGCTGTAGACATGATTAGGTTTCTTGGGATTAACAAAGCCGGGAGGTTGTTTAATATAAACTTCCTCCTCAATTTCACCATTTAAGAAGGCACTTTTAATGTTCATTTGGTATTGAGTGATATCATGGTGATTGGCATAGGCAAGTAAAATGCGAATGGACTCAAGTCTAGCAACGGGGGCATATGTCTCACCATAGTCCATACCTTCGACTTGAGTGTAGCCCTGAGAAATGAGACGAGCCTTGTTGCGCACCACTTGCCCATCCTCATCTTCTTATTCCGAAACACCCATTTTGTTCCAATGATGTTTTGATCATCCTCGGGCTTCTCAACCAATGTCCACACTTGGTTTCTCTCAAAGTTGTGTAGCTCTTCGTGCATAGTGTTTATCCAATCCGGGTCTTCAAGGGCTTCTTCCACCATCTAGGTTCAATGCTAGAGATGAATGAGTAATGTTCACAAAAGTTGGCCAAACGAGTTTTAGAGCGAGTGATTCTCCCGGAGTTAATGTCGTCGAGGACTTGCTCAATGGAACGATTCTTTGTGACTCTTGCTCTAACTCATGAGAGCTTTTGCTTGGGTTGTGGTGGAACATCCTCATCACCATCTTCTTCTTATTCTTCATTGTTGTTGGCGTCGTTGTTCGCTTGTGGAGGCGGAGAAGGAGGTCGAGGTGGATCATCTTGTTGTACTTCCTCATTTCCTTTGTCTTGACGAGTTCCACTTGTGGATGCCTCCATGTCAACTTGTGGTTCACCTTGATGTGAAGTCGAGGCTTCCACTTGAATGGAAGAAGTGCTCTCATATGTCCCCAACGTATCTATAATTTTTTATTGTTCCATGATGTTATATTATCAATCTTGGATGTTTTATATTCATTTTATAACAACTTTATATCATTTTCTGGGACTAACCTATTGACATAGTGCCCAGTGCCAGTTGCTGTTTTTTGCTTGTTTTTTTACTTTGCAGAATTTCAGTACCAAATGAAGTCCAAATGCCACAAAACTTTTTTGGTGATTTTTTTTTGGACAGAAGACAACTTGGGAGCCAAGTGCCCGAGGGGAGGCCCGTGGGGCCCACAAGGCATCAGGGCGCGCTAGAGGCCCCTAGCGCACCCTGGCGGGTAGTGGGGCCCACAGGCCCCCTATCCACCACCTATCAGCTCTATAAATACACTAAAATCCCAAAAACCTTAGGGGAGCAGAGAGATCAGAGTTTCCACCGCCGCAAGTTCCAGAACCACGAGATCCAATCTAGAGGCCTTTTTCGGCACCTTGCCGGAGGGGTCAACGATCACGGAGGGGTTCCTCATCAACACCCTTGCCCCTCCGATGATGCGTGAGTAGTTTACCATAGACCTACGAGTCCGTAGGCAGTAGCTAGATGGCTTCTTCTCTCTTTTTGATTCTCAATACAATGTTCTCCTCGATGTTCTTGGAGATCTATTTGATGTAACTCTTTTTTGCGGTGTGTTTGTTGGGATCCGATGAATTGCGAGTTTATGATCAGATCTATCTATGAATATTATTTGAGTCTTTGTTGAACTCTCTTATGCATGATTGTTATAGCCTCATATTTCTTCTCCAAAAGTTCGGTTTGGTTTGGCCAACTAGATTGATTTTTCTTGCAATGCGAAGAGGTGCTTTGTGATGGGTTAGATCTTGCGGTGCTCAATCTCAGTGACAGAAGGAGGCATGACATGCATGTATTGCTGCTATTAAGGATAAAAATATGGTGTTTATTCCTACATGAATAGATCTTGTCTACATCATGTCATCGTTCTTATTGCAGTACTCCGTTTCTCCATGAACTTAATACACCAGATGCATGCTGGATAGCGGTCGATGTGTGGAGTAATAGTACTAGATGCAGGAAGGAGTCAGTCTACTAATCTTGGACGTGATGCCTATATGCATGATGATTGCCTTGGATATCATCATAATTATTTGCTCTTCTATCAATTGCCCAACAGTAATTTGTTTACCCACCGTACGCTATTTTCTTGAGAAAAGCCTCTAGTGAAATCTACGACCCCCGGGTTTATTTCCTATCATATTGTTTTCAGATCTATTAATCCAAAAATACTTTGCCGCACTTTTTATTTACTTCTTTTATTTTGTGTTTTTGTTAGATCTATTCATCCAATCTCATACAATTTAATCTATCTCAATACCGAGGAGGGATTGACAACCCCTCTTACGCGTTGGGTTCCAAGTTTTTGTTATTTGTGTGAAGGTACTGCTTACATAGTTTGGGTGGATCCTCCTACTGGATTGATACCTTGGTTTCATAATTGAGGGAAACACTTACTGTTGCTGTGCTGCATCACCCTTTACGCTTGAAGGGAAAAACCAACACAATATCACAATTAGCAGGAAGCAAGTTTCTTTCGCGGTTGCCGGGGAGGATCAAGTCCAGATCTATCAGGTACACAATCACAAATCTCATCTCCTTGAAATTTACTTTATTTGCCATTTGCCTCTTGTTTTCATCACCCCCACTTCTAATTTTTTTTACAAAAAACACAAAAAATATTTGCCTTTTTTTGGCTTCTGTTCCATTTGCCTTTTTCTTGTTTGATCTTTTGTTTGCTTGTGTTACCATGTGCCTTTCATTTGCTTGCATCTTCGCTTGCTAAAAATCTATTGATATGGATCCTCATCCACTTGCTAATCTTTTCAAGAGATCCAATTATGACGAACCAATTGCTAGTGAATTGAGTTTACTAGATTATCTTTATAAAGTTTTGCTTGAGATTCGTGAATCTGAAAATTGTGATGAAGTTTTAAATGAAAAAAAATTATAAAGTGCTTCATGATAGTTCCTTGAATAAAAAGCATGATTCCGATGATATTATTAAAAAAATCTATTAATGTCAATTGTGTTAATGATATGCAAAACTACAAGTTTGGTGATGATGATTTTGCTATGTCCATTACTTATTACAATGACCATGATTGGGGTGATAATGCTTCTTATGATCTTGAAAATTTTATTTGAGCCTCATGATGAATATGTCATTGATAATAATGTCTGCAATAATATTGAAAGTCGGTTTGGAAGAGTGTCAACTTTAGGTAAAAATAATCCCGCATATTTGGAGAGTGTTCAACCTTACGAAATTTTTGATAAAAGTGGGTTTGCAGAGGTCATGACTTTATTTGATGATAATCCCACTATTTTGGAAGAGTGTCAACTTTGCATGCATGTGGATCATGTAGAGAATATGTTATGTGATAGCTATATTGTTGAATTTGAATATGAACTCACATGTAATTATTTTGAGAGAGGGCAATATGGTTGTAGAAATTTTCATGTTACTAAATTACCTCTCTTCATGTTGAGATTGTCAATGTTTTATTTTTCTCCCTTGCATATGCTAGTTTCTTCTTGTCTTGATAATTTGTTCTCTTATAAAATGCCTGTGCATAGGAAGTATGCTAGACTCAAATGTGTTTGTCACATGATTTATGATGCTCTCTTTGTGTTTCAATTATTATCTTTCTTGTGAGCACCATTAAAATTATCAATGCCTAGCTAGGGGCTTAAAACAATAGCGCATGTTGGGAGGCAACCCAATGAATAAAATTTATTTTTCACTTTTTCTTTCTGTTCTTGAGTGTTTACACAATTATGCTTCTGTTATGATTGTGTTTTTTATGTTTTAATTAGTGTTTGTGCCAAGTAAAGCCTTTAAGATCATGTTGGGTGATAGTTGATTTGATCTTGTTGGAAAACAGAAACTTTTGCGTCCAGTAGCAAAATTGTTAAAATTCATAGAAGGGACGAAAGTTTACACAAGATTGATATACAAATTTCCTACATTATCCTAATTTTTCAGAATTTTTGGAGTTACAGAAGTGTGAGTAAAATTCGCATCTTTACAGACTGGTCTGTTTTTGACAGATTATGTTTTCGTTGCATTGTGTGCTTATTTTGATGAATCTATGGATTGTATCAGGGGGTATAAGCCATGGTAAAGTTAGAATACAGTAGGTATAATGTAATAATGAAATATGAATGGGTTTGCAACAGTACTTAAAGTAAAGATTGGTTTTCTTATACTAACAGATCTCACGAAGGTTTTTGTTGAGTTTTGTGTGATTGAAGTTTTCAAGTTTTGGGTGAGATCGTGATAGATGAAGGAATAAGGAGTGTCAAGAGCCTAAGCTTGGGGATGCCCCATGGCACCCCAAGGTAATATTGAAGAAGTACCAAGCAACTAAGCTTGGGGATGCCCCGGAAGGCATCCCCTCTTTCTTCTAACGACCATCGGTAATTTTACTTGGAGCTATATTTTTATTTGTCACATATCATGAGTTTTGCTTAGAGCGTCTTGTATTATATGAGTCTTTGCTTGTTTTTCTTTTTAGTTTGTCTCAATAATCCATGCTGGGCACACCTATTTGAGAGAGCCATAATTATGCTATGATTTTCTCTATGTGCTTCACTTAAAAAATTGACCTATGAAATTGCTCTAGTACTTCACTTATGTCTTTTTTAGCACGGTGGTGCTTTAATTTTAAAGAAATAGCCTCTCATTGCTTCACTTATATTATTTTTGAGAGATGAAAATTATTTTGAAGAAATATTAGTGCTCTTGTTCTTCACTTAAATTTGTTTGAGAGCTTTGTTAGTAGCAATATATGAAATTAGTCCCAAAGTGATAGATATTCAAGAGGGATATAATAAAAACTTTCATGAAGATCATTGGAAATTAAAAACTTGATTCCTTGCAGTAGTTTTGAGATATGATGATAATAATATGTGAGTCATGTTAATGAGTAATTATGCCTTAGTAAGAATATTGGTGTTAAGGTTTGTGATTCCCTATGCAAGTACGAAAGTCAATAGTTATGCAATGAAGTTACATCCTACTTATGGTGCATTATTCAGTGTTAGTTATGTTTAATGCTCTTTTATGATAGTTTTCATTTCTTGGTTCGTCGCTTCTCAATCTATTTGTTAGCCTTCATTTGTACTAAGTGGGAATACTACTTGTGCATCCAAATCCTTAAACCCAAAGTTGTGCCAAATGAGTCCACCATAGCTACCTATATGCGGTATTTCCATGCCATTCCAAGAAAATTTGTATGTGCCAACTCTAATGTTCAAAATAAATTTCCCTTTTGTGTGCCCGTACCGCTCATGAAGCGGCGGGGGGTGGCCAATATTTTCCATGCTAGATATTTTATTCTCAACATGAGTGTTTATTCACTTGTCATTCCATAGAAGTGTGGCAAAGGTAATAGGGATGCCCAGTCCCAAAATGCAATTTTTTTATTATGTTGTTCAATAATAAATTCCTTGGAAAGTGTTGGTATGGAAGGCACCTGTGGATACAGCTAGCCATGGATTGTGAAAGAATGGTGGGGACAGGAATAAACTTTATTTTCTGTTTGGGAACCGCCTATGATCTATCTAGCATGGAAAGTATTGGGAATTCTCGGTCGTTTTCGTTGAAGGGAAAATCATGCCACTCAAAATAATTTTATCTCTCAATTTAAGCTTTGAGCTCTAGCACCTCTACAAATTTCTTCTTCCCTCTGTGAAGGGCCTATCTATTTACTCTATGCAATTTTTATTTTTATTGAGTCTCCATCTTCTCTTATAAAGCACCAACTAGGGAACACTATTATCATGCTTGTGCATTGGGCATAGTTAATATTTGAGTGTGTTTCATGAATGGATCAATGATTGAGCATAATGGGCTAGAGATAGCTTTCTTTAGCATTGATATGTTGAATGACATGGTTGCTTGTTGATATGCTTGAGTATTGATGTCTTCATGTCAAATATAGACTATTGCTTTGAATCATCTAAAAGTCCAAATGTCCATGCTACAAAGAAAAATTTATGATATGAACATGTTAGGCGGCATTCCACATAAAAAATTCTATTTTTATCCTTTACCTACTCGAGGACGAGCAGGAATTAAGCTTTGGGATGCTGATACGTCTCCAACGTATCTATAACTTTTGATTGTTCCATGCTGTTATATTATCAATCTTGGATGTTTTATACTCATTTTATAGCAACTTTATATCATTTTTTGGGACTAACCTATTGACATAGTGCCCAGTGCCAGTTGCTGTTTTTTGCTTGTTTTTTTTACTTCGTAGAATATCTGTACCAAACGAAGTCCAAATGCCCCGAAACATTTTGGTGATTTTTTTCTGGACAGAAGATAACTTGGGAGCCAAGGAAGTGCCCAAGGGGAGGCCCGTGGGGCCCACAATGCACCAGGGAGTGCCAGAGGCCCCTGGCATGCCCTGGTGGGTAGTGGGGCCCACATGCCCCCTCTCCATCGCCTATCCGCTCTATAAATAATCTAAAATCCCAAAAACCCTAGGGGAGCAGAGAGATCAGAGTTTCCACCGCCGCAAGTTCCAGAACCACGAGATCCAATCTAGAGGCCTTTTCCGGCACCTTGTCGGAGCGGTCAATGATCACGGAGGGGTTCTTCATCAACACCCTTGCCCCTCTGATGATGCGTGAGTAGTTTACCACAGACCTACGGGTCCGTAGCCAGTAGCTAGCTAGATGGCTTCTTCTCTCTTTTTGATTCTCAATACAATGTTCTCCTCGATATTCTTGGAGATCTATTTGATGTAACTCTTTTTTGCGGTGTGTTTGTTGGGATCCGATGAATTGCGAGTTTATGATCAGAGCTATCTATGAATATTATTTGATTCTTTGTTGAACTCTCTTATGCATGATTGTTATAGCCTTGTATTTCTTCTCTGAAACTTTGGTTTGGTTTGGCCAACTAGATTGATTTTTCTTGCAATGGGAAGAGGTGCTTTGTGATGGGTTCGATCTTGTGGTGCTCAATCTCAGTGACAGAAGGAGACATGACACACATGTATCGCTGCTATTAAGGATAAAAGATGGGGTCTATTCCTACATGAATAGATCTTGTCTACATCATGTCATTGTTCTTATTGCATTACTCCGTTTCTACATGAACTTAATACACTGGATGCATGCTGGATAGCGGTCGATGTGTGGAGTAATAGTAGTAGATGTAGGCAGGAGTCGGTCTACTAATCTTGGACGTGATGCCTATATGCATGATCATTGCCTTGGATACCGTCATAATTATTTGCTCTTCTATCAATTGCCCAATAGTAATTTGTTTACCCACCGAATGCTATTTTCTTGAGAGAAGCCTCTAGTTGAATCTATGGCCCCCGGGTCTATTTCTATACCAAAAATACTTTACTGTGCTTTTTCTTTACTTCTTTTATTTTGTGCTTTTGTTAGATCTATTCATCCAATCTCATACAATTTAATCTATCTCAATACCGGGGAGGGATTGACAACCCCTCTTACGCGTTGGGTTGCAAGTTTTTTTTATTTGTGTGAAGGTACTGCTTACATAGTTTCGGTGGATCCTCCTACTGGATTGATACCTTGGTTTCATAACTGAGGGAAACACTTACTGTTGTTGTGCTGCATCACCCTTTACGCTTGAAGGGAAGAACCAACGCAATATCACAATTAGCAGGCAGCATGTTCTCTTCACCTCCGTTGGACGGATCTTGCCAACAGATAAATCTTAAATTCCTTTTGAGGGGTCTTTGTCTCCTACATCAATTGGCAATTGCTCTACTTGCGAGCCGTTAAATTCATCAAACTTCACATCTACCGTCTCTTCAACCTTCCAGGTGAAATTGTTGTAGACACGGTAAGTGTGAGAGTTTGAGCCATAACCAAGTACAAAACCTTCATGAGATTTAGGAGCAAATTTTGAACAACTATGCCAATCAAGAATGTAACACTTTGAATCAAACACTCGAAAGTATTCAACATGGGGTTTGTTAACAGTGAGTAGCTCGTATGTGGTTTTACCAAGAAGCTTGTGAAGGTAAAGTCGATTTGTAGCATGACAAGCTGTCTCAACCGCTTCGGCCCAAAAGTGTCTTGGCGTCTTGTACTCATCTCGCATCGTTCTTGCCATCTCAATAAGAGTCTGGTTCTTCCTTTCAACAACTCCATTTTGTTTAGGTGTGTACATAGCCGAGAACTCATGTGAAATGCCTTCTTCATCAAGAAAGGTATCCACATTGGTGTTCTTTAACTCCTTTCCATTGTCGCTCTGAACCTTCTTGATATTCACCTCAAATTGCTTTTGGGCCTTCCTAGCAAAGTTCTTAAATATCTTATGAACCTGTGACTTGTCATCAAGAAAGAACACCCACATAAATCTGGAAAAATCATCAACAATGACCAAACCGAAAGAGTTACCACCAAGACTCTTGTAAGCATTGGGACCAAATAGGTCCATGTGAAGCAACTCAAGTGGTCTTCTTGTGGTCATGATGTTCTTAACGGGATGACTTCCTCCAACTTGTTTTCCTACTTGGCAAGCACTACAAAGTCTATCCTTGTCAAATATAACATCTTTAACACCAAGGATATGATCACCTTTAACAATTTTATCAAGATCTTCCATGCCAACATGTCCTAGTCTTCTATGCCATAACCAACATTTAGATGATTTTGCAATTAAACAAGTGCGAGGTTGGGATCTTTTATTGAAGTCAACAATATATAGATCACCTCTACGGATACCAATAAATACCATTTTATGGTTATCTCGATGAAACACTTGGCAATCTACTTCGGTGAATAGAACATTGAAACTAAAATCGGCCAGTCTAGATACGGAAAGAAGATTGTAATCAAGAGATTCGACGAGCATTACATTTTGAATGGACCTATCATTCGATATGGCCACCTTACCAAGGCCAAGTACCTTACCCTTGGAGTTATCTCCAAAAGTCACAGACTTGCGAGGACCATCATTTTATGTAAGCTCACGAAACATGTCTTTATCTCCGGTCATGTGATCAGTACATCCACTATCAAGAATCCACTCTTTTCCTCCGGCCATGTAGTCTTGAAGATTTGCCATGAGACTAGATTTCTCATAGTCTTCTCATATTCGATCTCAAATCCTTCGTCTTCATCATAATAGCTGTGCTCAACATCATGATGCATATGCTCATCACCTAGGTCAAGTGATTCGTTAGATTTATGACCATGACAATGTGAAAGTTTTGAATTCTAATGGTTTCCATGATAATGTTGCTAACGGTTCCAACATCACCCTTAGCACGCATAAGATCACGGAGCTCAAATAGACATTAATCAAACTTAGGATCACTATGCTTCATCTTATGAAAGGCAATAGAATTAAGCAGAATTTCATTGAGATTTTTCAAGGAATAATTTGGAAAGTGCTCCTCAAGGTAATTCCATACAGTATATGCGCATTCAAAGTTTTGCAAGCAAACAAGCACATTTCTAGGTAATCCTCTAATGATAAGATTGGCAGTCCTAAGATTACGAACCATGTCAAGATACTCATCGGGGGTAAGATGCAAAGGATCAATAGGAGGCACGTATGGGCTTAGAATATACTTTCTCAAATTATATTCATTGAAGATCTCAAGCATTTCAGTTTTCCCAGAACCATTAAACTCCTCATCAAGGATAGGCACTTTATATCTAATACTCCTGAATGTAGACTCATCCATCTTCCTCCAATGGTGATTAAACCAACGCAATGGAGACCAAAGCTCTAATGCCAATTGAAAGACCGAGAAGCGGGGTCTAGAGGGGGGTGATTAGACCCTTGACAAGCAAAATGTGGCAATTTTTATAATTCTCAAGTTAAGGTTGAGTTTAGCACATGTTATAGGGCACACAATACAAGTGCAAGTGCAAGAGTATGAGAAGTGGAAAGAGTAAAGCATGCAAGTGCAAGAATGTAAAGGGGATGGGAGTTGGAATGAGCAAACGCAATGGAGACACGGAGATTTTTGGCATGGTTCCGATAGGTGGTGCTATCGTGCGTCCACATTGATGGTGACTTCAACCCACGAAGGGTAACGGCTGCGCGAGTCCATGGAGGGCTCCACCCACGAAGGGTCCACGAAGAAGCAACCTTGTCTATCCCACCATGGCGACCGTCCATGAAGGAATTGCCTCGCTCGGGTAGATCTTCACGAAGTAGGCGATCTCCTTGCCCTTACAAACTTCTTGGTTCAACTCCACATCATGTCGGAGGCTCCCAAACAACACCTAACCAATCTAGGAGACACCACTCTCCAAAAGGTAATAGATGGTGTGTTGATGATGAACTCCTTGCTCTTGTGCTTCAAATCATAGTCTCCCCAACACTCAACTCCCTCTCTCATAGATTTGGCTATGGTGGAAGGAGGATTTGAGTGGAAATAAACTTGGGGAAGGCTAGAAATCAAGATTCAAATGTAGGATTGGAATCTCTTTATCTCAACACATGAGTAGGTAGTGTTGGGAAACGTTGCATGGAAAACAAAAAAAATTCTATGGACACGCAATGATCTATCCATGGATATGCATAGCAACGAGGGGAGAGTGTGTCTACGTACCCTCATAGACCATAAGCGGAAGCGTTTCACAACGCGGTTGATGTAGTCGAACTTCTTCGCGCTTCAACCGATCAAGTACCGAACGCACGGCACCTCCGCGTTCTGCACACGTTCAGCTCGGTGAAATCCCTCGCCTTCTTGATCCAGTAAGACATCGAGGTAGTAGATGAGTTCCGTCAGCACGACGGCATGGTGACGGTGATGGTGAAGTGATCTCCGCAGGGCTTCGCCAAAGCACTACGAAAATATGACCGGGGGTGTAAACGGTGGAGGGGGGCGCCGCACACGGCTATGCAATTGTCTGGGGTGTGCTAGGCACCCCCCCCCCCCACATATATATATAGGTGGGAGGGGGAGGGGAGGCAGCCTGGCGCACCACATAGGTGGCCGGCCGGCCCTAGGGCTCCTGCCCTGGCCGCGCCCCCCTGCCATGTATTCCCAAGGGGGAAGGAAAGAGGGGGGGAGAGGGAAGGAAGTGGGAATCCTAATCCACACTTTCCTTTCGCCTCCCCTTTTCCTTCTTCTCCTTAGGCCGGCCTGCTATGGGGGGCGCACCAGCCCCTTGTGGCTGGTGTGTTTCCTCTCTTGGCCCATAAGGCCCATAACTTTTGCCGGGGGTGCCCGGAACCCCTTCTGGTGACCCGATAAGTACCCGGTACACCCCGAAACACTTTCGGTGTCCGAATACCATCGTCCTATATATCAATCTTTACCTCTTGACCATTTTGAGACTCCTCGTCATGTCCGTGATCTCATCCAGGACTCCGAACAACATTCGGTCACCAAATCACATAACTCATATAATACCATATCATGATCGAACGTTAAGCGTGCGGACCCTACGGGTTCGAGAACTATGTAGACATGACCGAGACACCTCTCCGGTAAATAACCAATAGCGGAACCTGGATGCCCATATTGGCTCCTACATATTCTATGAAGATCTTTATCGGTCGAACCGTTATGACAACATACGTAATTCCCTTTGTCCATCGGTATGTTACTTGCCCAAATTCGATCGTCGGTATATTCATACCTAGTTCAATCTCGTTACCGACAAGTCTCTTTACTCATTCCGTAATACATTACCTCATGACTAACTCCTTAGTCATTTGCTTGCAAGCTTATGATGTGTATTACCGAGAGGGCCCAGAGATACCTCTCCGATACTCGGAGTGACAAATCCTAATCTTGATATATGCCAACTCAACAAACACCTTCGGAGATACCTGTAGAGCATCTTTATGATCACCCAGTTATGTTGTGACGTTTGATAGCACACAAGGTATTCCTCCGGTATCCGGGAGTTGCATAATCTCATAGTCGAAGGAATAGTATTTGACATGAAGAAAGCAATAGCAATAAAACTGAACGATCATTATGCTAAGCTAACGGATGGGTCTTGTCCATCACATCATTATCCTAATGATGTGATCCCGTTCTCAAATGACAACACATGTCCATGGTTAGGAAACCTTAACCATCTTTGATCAACGAGCTAGTCTAGTAGAGGCTCACTAGGGACACGGTATTTGTTTATGTATTCACACATGTATTTAAGTTTCCGATCAATACAATTCTAGCATGAATAATAAACCTTTGTCATGAATAAGGAAATATAAAATAACAACTTTATTATTGCCTCTAGGGCATATTTCCTTCAGTCTCCCACTTGCACTAGAGTCAATAATCTACTTCACATCACCATGTGATTTAACACCCATAGTTCACATCGCCATGTGACCAACACCCAAAGAGTTTACTAGAGTCAATAATCTAGTTCACATCGCCATGTGATCAACACCCAAAGAGTACTAAGGGGTGATCATGTTTTGCTTGTGAGAGAAGTTTAATCAACGGGTCTGTCACATTCAGATCCGTATGTATTTTGCAAATTTCTATGTCTACAAAGCCCTGTATGGAGCTACTCTAGCTAATTGCTCCCACTTTCAACATGTATTCAGATTGAGACTTGGAGTCATCTGAATCGGCATTAAAGCTTGCATCGACGTAACCCTTTACGACGAACTCTTTATTACCTCCATAACCGAGAAACATTTCCTTAGTCCTCTTTAAGGCACCTAAGGATAATTTTGACCGTTGTCCAGTGGTCCACTCCTGGATCACTCTTGTACCCTCTTTACCAGATAAGTGGCAAGACACACATCAGGTGTGGTACACAGCATGGCATATCGTATAGAACCTATGGCTGAGGCATAGGGAATGACTTTCATTCTCTCTCTATCTTCTGCCGTGGTCGGGCTTTGAGTCTTACTCAACTTCTCACCTTGTAATACAGACAAGAACCCCTTCTTGGATTGAACCATTTTGAGCTTCTTCAAATCTTATCAAGGTATGTGTTTTGTGAAAGTTCTATTAAGCGTCTTGATCTATCCCTATAGATCTTGATGCTCAATATGCAAGTAGCTTCACCGAGGTCTTTCATTGAAAAATTCTAATTCAAGTATCCTTTTATGCTATACAGAAATTATATATCATTTCCAATCAATAATATATCATCCACATATAATATCAGAAATGCTACAGAGCTCCCACTCACTTTCTTGTAAATACAGGCTTCACCGTAAGTCTGTATAAAACCATATGCTTTGATCACCTCATCAAAGTGTATATTCCAACTTCGAGATGCTTGCACCAGTCCATAGATGGATCGCTGGAGCTTGCACACTTTGTCAGCACCTTTAGGATCGACAAAACTTTCTGGTTGCATCATATACAGCTCTTCTTTAAGATATCCATTAAGGAATGCAGTTTTGACGTCCATTTGCCAGATTTCATAATCATAAAATGTGGCAATAGCTAACATGATTCGGACAGACTTAAGCATCGCTACGGGTGAGAATGTCTCATCGTAGTCAACTCCTTGAACTTGTCGAAAACTTTTTGCGACAAGTCGAGCTTTGTAGATAGTGACATTACTATAAGCGTCAGTCTTCTTCTTGAAGATCCATTTATTCTCAATGGCTTGCCGATCATCAGGCATGTCCACCAAAGTCCACACTTTGTTCTCATACATGGATCCTATATCAGATTTCATGGCCTTGGGAATCTCCAAGCTTAGGCTCTTGCCACTCCTTATTCCTTAGCCCATCGAAACTTCACTCAAAACTTGACAACTTCACAACACAAAACTCAACAGAAAACTCGTGAGATCCCTTAGTATAATAAAGCAAATCACCACCTTTAGGTACTATTGTAAACTCATTCCAATTTAATATTAGCATTATATCTACTATATTCCAACTTCACCATGGTTCATACCCCCCGATACAACCCATAGATTCATCAAAACAAGCGAACAACATATAGAAAACAGAATCAGTCAAAAATAGAACTGTCCGTAGTAACCTGAATATTTATCATACTTCTGTAACTCCAAAAAACTTGAAAAATTAGGAATACGTGTTAAATTTGTATATCAATCGTGTGTAAAAAATTCAGAGCAAAAACACATTTATGTGAACCTACAAAATTCCATAAGTGGGCGCAAAACTTTCTATTTTTTCACAGAATCAAATCAACAATCTTCCAAACCATCCCAAAGGTCTTACTTGGCACAGACACTAATTAAAACACTGAAACACAATCATAACAGTAGCATAACTGTGTAATTATTGAAAAACAGAATAAAAACAAGAAAAACAAAAATAACATTGGGTTGCCTCCCAACAAGCGCTATTGTTTTACGCCCATAGCTAGGCATATTGCATAGATCTAGGTATTGTAATCTTTCTTCTCTCTTCCCTTAGGCGTGCTTTCATCCGGAGGTTTTTCAAACATAACATAAAACACATCATCCATATAAATTTTAGCATTAGCAAGTTTCTCATCAACATAACCCTTTTGATTACCAGCTACAATCCAAGAGTATTGTTGGTTAATATCATTGAAAACTTATTGATTCATACTCAGAGGAGGGACTTTCCTTTTAAGATTTTCATCAAAGATGCGATCATTGCAAAGCAAAAGACTTAACATATAATCACTATTATAAAGGATCTCATCTACTACCAGTTTTTCATGGCTCATACCATAAAAATCAAAGATCTCTCTAGCTTCTCACACTATGTGTTCAAATTCATTCATGAGGACAAGGGTAGCTATCTTTTTAGCCCTAGGATTTTTATAACCGGCAATTCATACAATAATCTTTGTAAAGTAGGATGAGTGCGGATAAATTTTCTCTCAAGTTTAAGAACAAGTGCAGAAATAGCATCGACATAAGTCTTAGTTCTTTTAAATATAGGAACGTCATCACAAGCTAAAGTTCCAAAGCAATTAAAGAATTCTTGGATGACATTTTTCCCTATAACATTCCCTTGTCCCAACACAAAAGTTTTAGCATCAAGATTAGCAGAACTTCCAATTATAGGCGTCCTGCCATCATCTATTTCTGCCATACCAAAATCACTCATGATGAAAGCCTCAAGGCATGCAAACAAAAGATCTAACGAGAAAAAGGCAAGAAGGCAAATAAAAGGCAAATATGCTTCTATTTTTATGAAAATGTTTTAGAAGTGGGGGAGAGGAACATGAGAGGAAAATGGCAAATAATTTAAATGCAAGAGATGAGAGTTTATGATGGGTACTTGGTAGGCTTGATGTAGATCCTCCCCGGCAACAGCGCCAGAAATTCTTCCTACTACTTGTTGAGCTTGCATTGGTTTTTCCCTTGAAGAGGAAAGGGTGATGGAGCAAAGTAGAGATAAGTATTTACCTCAATTAAGAACCAAGGTATCGATCTAGTAAGAGGAACACACAAGCCTCCAATGATAGCACCTACACAAACAAACAAATACTTTCACCAAACAAGATAAAGGGGTTGTCGATCCCTTCACGGTTACTTGCAAGGATGAGATCTGATAGAGATTGATATAAAAGATAAATAAAAGTGCAAAATAGGATAAAAGTAAATAAACTACAGCAAGGTATTTTTGTGTTTTTGATTTTGTAGATCTAAAAATAATGTGATAAAAGATAAACCCGCGGGCCATAGTTTTCACTAGAGGCTTCTCTCTTGAAAGAAAGCATACGGTGGGTAAACAAATTACTGTTGAGCAACTGATAGAAAAGCGCATAGTTATGAAAATATCTAAGACAATGATCATGTATATAGGCCTCACGTCCATGACAAGTAGACCGAATCCTGCCTGCATCTACTACTATTACTCCACACATCGACCGCTATCCAGCATGCATCTAGTGTATTAAGTTAACAAGAACGGAGTAATGCCTTAACCAAGATGACATGATGTAGAAGGATAGATTCAATCAATATGAAAAAACCCATCTTTTTATCCTTAATTGCAACAATACAAATACGTGTCATTTCCCTTTCTGTTACTGGGATTGAGCACCGCAAGATTGAACCCATTACAAAGCACCTCTCCCATTGCAAGAAAAATCAATCTAGTCGGCCAAACCAAATCAATAGATCGGAGAGAAATACAAAGCTATATAACTCATGCATAAAAGAGTTCAGAGAAGACTCAAATAATATTCATAAGTAATCTGATCATAAACCCACAATTCATCATATCTCAACAAACACACGGCAAAAGAAGATTACATCGAATAGATCTCCAAGAACAACAGGGAGAACATTGTATTGAAGATCAGAGAGAGAGAAGAAGCCATATAGCTACTAGCTCTGGACCCGTAGGTCTATGGTAAACAACTCACACATCATCAGAAGGGCAGCAAGGTTGATGTAGAAGCCCTCCGTGATCGGATCCCCTCCAGTGGAGTACCGAAAAAGGTCCCAGATGGGATCTCACGAGAACAGAAACTTGGGGCGGCAAAAAAGTATTTTTGGTGTGCCCTCTGCTCTACGGGGAATATTTGGGTATTTATAGAAGAAAAATAGGGTTGGAAGTGCCACAAGGGACCCACAAGCCTGGGGGCGCCCCCCTGGGGTGTGCCCCCTGAGCTTGTGGCCACCTCGTGGCTCTTCTGGCCTCCTCCCGAAGCTTCCAGGGTGTCTTGTGGTCCAGGAAAAATCCTCAAAAAGTTTGGTTTCATTTGCACTCTGTTTGGTATTGATTTTCTGTAAAGACAAAACCAAGGAAAAAAAATAGCAACTGGCACTAGGAACTAGGTTAATAAGTTAGTCCCAAAAAATGATATAAAATAGTATAATGATGCATATAAAACATCCAAGATGGATAATATAATAGCATGGAACAATCAAAAATTATAGATACGTTGGAGATGTATCAGCGCCTGACAAGACAACACATATCCTCTCAAAGATCCATTATGATGTCACCCGTTGAACTCGGGAAAACAGTCAAGTGATGTCATGACACAGAGTGGAACTCAAGAAAATAGTCAAGTGATGTCATGACATGGAGTGGAATGGAAAAGTGCAGAGTGTTGGAGGTTATTATGAGCCAGCGGACAGCTTGACCCGGCCAAAGGAGTATACAAACGAGAAAGGGGCGAAGATCACAAGAACAAAGATTCGGGCTCAACAGTTCACACCCGGGATCATCTTCTGATGTTTTCTCATTTTTCCTTTGTTTATGTTTGTTTTTCGGGATGTAATTTAGCATGGATAAATCCAAGCTAAATTGGGGGCTTATGTTGGGGATATTTCCCAGTGCTATAACCTAGCCAGGCATGAATGACCCGGCCTAGAGTGCACCGGCTCATGGGTCACTTCGACATGGCGGATCAACAAATATAACGGAGGCCCGACAAGACTCGGGCTTGACTTGGTGGAGGCCGTCTCAAAAGAAGCGCCTGGCGGGTCGGCTCATTAAAGGCCCATGTGAGGAGATTTCCCTTACTTGGGGAATAAGACGAGTAGGAAACAGAGTATGGCATGGGTCGTATTATGACTCGGAGACTATTGTAAACCTAGGGACTCGACCTATTATATAAAGGGGAGCCCCTAGGGCGGAAAGACTAAGTTACAATCAATCGAGAGCTAGGTTAGCGATTTCGCATCCTTCTAATCGGGATTTCCAGCAATATCAATCAAGCAGGAAGTAGGTCTTTACCTCCACCGTGAGGGGTCGAACCTGGTTAAACTAGTGTCTTCAGTTCCCGAGCAACCCCTCTCAAGCAACCACCTAGTTGCAATGGCTTCTAGACTTAGTCCTTTCACGAGGACATCTGCCGTGACAAAACCACGACAATAGTTGTGCTTCAAAGTAGCACCACGTTTTTTATATAGAGAGTCTCCTATGCTTTCATTTTTCATATACTAGTGGGAATTTTTCATTATAGAACTTGGCTTGTATATTCCGATGATGGGCTTCCTCAAATGCCTGAGGTCTTCATGAGCAAGCAAGTTGGATGCACACCCAGTTAGTTTCATTTTTGAGCTTTCATACACTTATAGCTCTTAGTGCATCCGTTGCATGGCAATCCCTACTCCTTGCATTGACATCAATTGATGGGCATCTCCATAGCCCATTGATTAGCCTCGTCAATGTGAGACTTTCTCCTTTTTTGTCTTCTCCATGTCAATCTCTACCAACATATTCTATTCCACCCATAGTGCTATATTCATGGCTTGCGCTCATGTGTTGCATGGGGGTTAAAAAAGTTGAAGTGAAATAAAAAGTATGAACCAATTGCTTGGCTTGTCATCGGGGTTGTGCATGATAAATAGTTTGTGTTCACAAGATGGAGCATGACAAGACTATATGATTTTGTAGGGATAACTTTCTTTAGCATTTTTATTTGGAAAGGCTTGATTGTTTGTTAGTATGTCTGAGTATTGATGTCTTTATATCAAATTATAGACTATTGCTTTGAAACATTCGGATCTTAATATTCATACCTGAAAGAGCTTACATGATAGACATGTTAGGTAGCATTCCACATCAAAAATTCTGTTTTTATGATTTATCTACTCGATGACGAGCAGGAATTAAGCTTGGGGATGCTGATACGTCTCCAAGGCATCTATAATTTTTTATTGTTCCATGCTATTATAGTATCAATTTGATTGTTCCATCCCATTATAGTATCAATCTTGGATGTTTTATATGCAATTATATACCATTTTTTGGGACTAACCTATTAACCTAGTGCCAAGTGCTAGTTGTTGTTTTTTTGCCTATTTTTTGTTTTCCAGGAAATCGGTACCAAATGAAATCTAAATGCCACGAAATTTTTTGATGATTTTTTTCAGGACATAAGAGACACTGGAAGCTTAGGGAGGAGGCCAGAAGGCAAAGCAGTAGGCCATAAGGCACCTAAGCCCCTTGTATCTCTGTTTTATCTAATTCTAGCTCTATAAATTCTCTAAAATTGGGAAACCAACAGAGAGCCACCAGAAACACTTTTTCCGCAGCTGCAAGCTTCTGTTCTTGTGAGATCCCATCTGGAGGCCTTTTCTGGCACCCTGCTAGAGGGGAAATCGATCACGAAGGGCCTCTACATCAACCTTGTTGCCCTTCTAATGATGTGTGAGTAGTTTACCACAGGCCTGCGGGTCCATAGCTAGTAGCTAGATGGCTTCTTCTCTCTCTTTGATCTTCAATACAATGTTCTCCTCAATGTTCTTGGAGTTCTATTCGATGTAATCTACTTTTGCGGTGTGTTTGTTTGGATCCGATGAATTGTGGGTTTATGATTAGATTATTCATAAATATTATTTGTGTCTTGTCTGAATTCTTATATGCATTATTATTATAGCTTTGTATTTCTCTCTGATCTATTGACTTGGTTTGGCGAACTAGATTGATTTATCTTGAAGTGGGAGAGGTGCTTTGTAATGGGTTCAATCTTCTGGTGTTCTATATCCCAATGACAGAAGGAGACAAGACACGTATTTGTATTTGTCGTTGTTAAGGGTAAAACGATGGGGTTTATTCATATTGATTGAGTTTACTTTGTCTACATCATGTCATCTTGCTTAAGGCGTTACTCTGTATGAACTTAATACTCTAGATGCATGCTGGATAGCAGTCGATGTAAGGAGTAATAGTAGTAGATGCATGCATGAGTCATTCTACTAGTCTCTGATGTTATGCCTATATACATGATCATTGCCTTGAATATCGTCATAACTATGCGCTTTATATCAATTGCCCAACAATAATTTGTCTACTCATTGTATGCTTTTTGTTCGAGAGAGAAGCCTCTAGTGAAAACTATGGCCCCGGGGTCTATCTTTATCACATATTAAAATCCAAAAATACCTTTCTGCAATTTATTTACCTTTATTTTATTTTGTGTTTTGTTATCTATCTACAATTATCAGACTTGATCCTTGCAATTAACCGCCAAGGGATTGACAACCCCTTGTTTGCGTTGGGTGCAAGTATTTGTTCTTTTGTGTGTAGGTGTTGTTCACGAGGTCTTGTGTGGTTCTCCTACTAGATTGATAACATTTGTTCTTAACTGAGGGAAATACTTATCTCTACTGTACTGCATCATCCTCTCCTCTTCGGGGAAATCCCAATGCAGCTCACAAGTAGCAAACCTCATGATAAAGAATTATCTAGTAAAGATGAAATTATTGGTCTTGCTTCTATTGTCGTACCTCCTACTGATCCATTAGACCAATATTTGCTAGACCATGAAAATGTGATTCATATGGATGAAACAAATGAAATAGATAAGATATTATTTAAACAAACTCCTATTCGTAAACACAATTTGCCTGTTGACACGTTGGGAGATCCTCTCCCACCTAAGAGTGATCATGTGTTCAAATTAAAGAAGCTGCCTGATACACTAAAATATGCTTATCTTGATGAAAAGAAAATATATCCTGTTATTATCAGTGCTAACCTTTCAAAGCATGAAGAAAAGAGATTACTTAAAACTCTAAAGAAACATCATGCTGCAATTGGATACACTCTTGATGATCTTAAGGGCATTAGTCACACCTTATGTCAGCACAAGATTGATATGGAGCCAGATGCTAAACCTGTTGTTGATCATCAATGACGTCTGAATCCTAAAATGAAGGAAGTGGTACGAACTGAAATATTGAAGCTTTTGGAGACAGGTATAATTTATCCTATAGCTGATAGTAGATGGGTAAGTCATGTTCATTGTGTTACTAAGAAAGGAGGCATAACTATTCTTCCTAATGATAAAAATGAACTTATTCCACAAAGAATTGTAACTGGTTATAGGATGGTAATTGATTTTAGAAAATTGAATAAAGCTACTAGAAAAGATCATTACCCCTTGCCTTTTTTATCAAATGTTAGAAAGATTATCTAAACATACACACTTCTATTTCCTAGATGGATATTCTGGTTTTTCTCAAATACCTGTGTCGAAAAAAGACCAAGAGAAAACTACCTTTACTTGCCCTTTTGGAACTTATGCTTATAGACGTATGCCTTTTGGTTTATGCAATGCACCTGCTACCTTTCAAAGATATATGACTGCCATATTCTTTGATTTTTGTGAAAAGATTGTTGAGGTATTCATGGATGATTTTTTCGTTTACGGGACTTCTTTTGATGATTGCTTAAGCAACCTTGATCGAGTTTTGCAGAGATGTGAAGAAGCTAATCTTGTCTTGAATTGGGATAAGTGACACTTCATGGTAAACGAAGGTATAGTACTTGGGCATAAAATTTATGAACGAGGTATTGAAGTAGATAAAGTTAAAGTTGATGCATTAGAGAAAATGCCATGTCCTAAAGATATTAAAGGTATAAGAAGCTTCCTTGGTCATGCTAGTTTTTATAGGAGGTTCATTAAAGACTTCTATAAGATTTCTAGGCCACTAACTAATCTCCTTCAAAAGGATGTTCCATTTGTTTTTGATGATGATTGCGTAGAAGCCTTTGAAATACTTAAGAAAGCCTTAATTTTTGCACCTATTGTTCAACCACCTGATTGGAATTTGCCTTTTGAAATTATGTGTGATGCTAGTGATTATGCTATTGGTGCTATTCTAGCACAAAGAATTGATAAGAAATTGAATGTTATTCATTATGCTAGTAAACCATAGACAATGCTCAAAGAAATTATGCTACTACTGAGAAAGAATTTTTAGCAGTTGTGTCTGATACATCCATTTTGCATCATGTTTTTATATTGATATTTATTGCATTATGGGCTGTTATTACACATCATGGTACAATACTTATGCCTTTTCTCTCTTATTTTACAAGGTTAACAAGAAGAGGGACAATGTCGGCAGCTGGAATTCTGGACCGGAAAGGGTGTAAATCTGAGAGACCTATTCTGCACAACTCCAAAAGTCCTGAAAATTTACGAAGAATTATTTTGGAATATATAGAAAATATTGGGCGAAGAAAATACCAGAGGGGACCCACCAGGTGGCCACAAAGGTGGGGGCGCGCCCTACCCCCCTGGGCGCGCCCCCTGGCTTGTGGGCCCCCTGGTAGGCCTCTGGTGCCCCTCTTCTGTTATATGATGTCTTTTGACCTGGAAAAAATCATAAGAGAGCTTTCGGGACGAAGCGCCGCTGTCTCGAGCCGGAACTTGGGCAAAACCAATCTAGGGCTCTGGCGGAGCTGTTCTGCCGGGGAAACTTCCCTCCGGGAGGGGGAAATCGAAGCCATCGTCATCACCAACGATCCTCTTATCGAGAGGGGGTCAATCTCCATCAACATCTTCACCAGCACCACCTCCTCTCTAAACCCTAGCTCATCTCTTGTATCCGATCTTTCTCTCAAAACCTCAGACTGGTACATGTGGGTTGCTAGTAGTGTTGATTACTCCTTGTAGTTGATGCTAGTTGGTTTATTTGGTGGAAGATCATATGTTCAGATCCTTAATGATAATTAATACTCCACTGATTATGAACATGAATATGCTTTGTGAGTAGTTACGTTTGTTCCTAAGGACATGGGAGAAGTCTTGTTATAAGTAATCATGTGAATTTGCTATTCGTTCGATATTTTGATGAGATGTATGTTGTCTTTCCTCTAGTGGTGTTATGTGAACGTCGACTACATGACACTTCACCATTGTTTGGGCCTAGGGGAAGGCATTGGGAAGTAATAAGTAGATGATGGGTTGCTAGAGTGACAGAAGCTTAAACCCTAGTTTATGCGTTGCTTCGTAAGGGCTGATTTGGATCCATATGTTTAATTCTATGGTTAGTTTTATCTTAATTCTTCTTTCGTAGTTGCGGATGCTTGCGAGAGTGGTTAATCATAAGTGGGAGGCTTGTCCAAGTAAGTACAACACCCAAGCACCGGTCCACCCACATATCAAATTATCAAAGTAACAAACACGAATCATATGAGCATGATGAAAACTAACTTGACAGTAATTCCCATGTGTCCTCGGGAGCGCTTTGCTTTATATAAGAGTTCGTCCAGGCTTGTCCTTTGCTACAAAAAGGATTGGGCCACCTTGCTGCACCTTTGTTACACTTGTTACTTGTTACCCGTTACAAATTATCTTATCACAAAACTATCTGTTACCGATAATTTCAATGCTTGCAGAGAATACCTTACTGAAAACCGCTTGTCATTTCCTTCTGCTCCTCATTGGGTTCGACACTCTTACTTATCAAAAGGACTACGATATATCCCCTATACTTGTGGGTCATCAAGAATCTTTTCTGGCGCCGTTGTCGGGGAGTGAAGCGCCTTTGGTAAGTGGAATGTGGTAAGGAAAAATTTATATAGTTTGCAGAAATTTACTGTCACTTGTTGCTATGAAAAGTAATCCTTTGAGGGCTTTGTTCGGGGTATCTTCACCCCGACCGGAAGATCAAAGAGTTGACCCTCAACCTACTGAACCTACTAAAAATGTTTATTATGAAATTCCTTCGGGTATGATAGAGAAACTGCTAGCTAATCCTTATGCAGGAGATAGAACATTACAACCTGATAGGAGTCTAATCTATGTGGATGAGTCTGTGGATTATTTAAGCTTGGAGGTTTGCCCGAGGATGAAGTCAAGAAGAAGGTCTTCCCTTTATCTTTGAAGGAGAAGGCATTGACATGGTATAGGCTATGCGGTGATATTGGGACTTGGAACTACAATCGATTAAAATTGGAATTTCATCAGAAGTTTTATCCTATGCATCTAGTTCATCGTGATCGGAATTATATTTATAATTTTTGTCCTCATGAAGGAGAAAGTATCTCTCAAGCTTGGGGGAGGCTTAAGTCATTGTTATATTCATGCCCCAATAATGAGCTCTCAAGAGAAATTATTATTCAGAATTTTTATGCCCGGCTTTCTCGTAATGATCAATCCATGCTCGATACTTCTTGTACTGGTTCTTTTATGAAGAAGACTATTGAATTCAAATGGGATTTATTGAAAAGAATTAAATGCAACTCTGAAGATTGGGAACTCGACGAAGGTAATGAGTCAGGTATAAACCTTAAGTTTGATTGTGTTAAATCTTTTATGGATACCGATGCTTTTTGTGAATTTAGCACTAAATATGGACTTGACTCTGAGATAGTAGCTTCTTTCTGTGAATCGTTCGCTACTCATGTTGATCTCCCTAAGGAGAAGTGGTTTAAATATCATCCTCCCATTGAAGTGAAAGTAGTGGAACCAATTAAAGCTGAAGAAGAAACTATTACTTATAATGTTGATCCTGTTGTTCCTACTACCTACATCGAGAAACCACCTTTCCCTGTTAGAATAAAGGAACATGCTAAAGCTTCAGCTATGGTTCGAAAGAGTTATACTAGGACACCTACACCCCCTGAACAAATTAAAGTTGAACCTAGTATTGGTATTGTTAAAGATCTTTTGGTCGATAATATTGATGGGCATGTTATTTACTTCTGTGATGAAGCTGCTAGACCTGATGATAAAGATAAACATAGACCTATTGTCAGCATGCCTGTTGTCTCTGTTAAAATAGGAGATCACTGTTATCATGGCTTATGTGATTTGGGTGCTAGTGTGAGTGCAATTCCCTTTACCTTATATCAAGAAATTATGAATGATATTGCACCTGCTGAGGTGGAAGAAATTGATGTTACTATTAAACTTGCTAATAGAGATACTATATCACCAATTGGGATTGTTAGAGATGTTGAAGTCATGTGTGGGAAAATAAAATACCCCACTGATTTTCTTGTTCTTGGTTCCCCACAAGATGATTTTTGACCCATTATATTTGGTAGACCTTTCTTGAACAATGTTAATGCTAAGATAGATTGTGAGAAAGAAATTGTTACCGTAAGTTTTTGGGATGTGTCTCATGAGTTTAATTTCTCCAAATTTTGTAGACAACCCCATGACAAAGAATTACCTAGTAAACATGAAATTATTGTTCTTGCTTCTATTGTTGTGCCTCCTACCGATACTTTAGAATAATATTTGCTAGACCATGAAAATGATATTTTCATGAATGAAAGGAAGGAATTGTATGAAATATTCTTTAACCAAATGCCTATTTTGAAACACAACTTGCCTGTTGATATTCTTGGGGATCCTCCTCCACCCAAGGGTGATCCCGTGTTTGAGCTTAAACAATTACCTGATACTCTGAAATATGCTTATCTTGATGAAATGAAGATATATCCTTTTATTATTAGTGCTAACCTTTCAGAGCATGAAGAAAAGAAATTATTGAAAACTCTGAGGAAGCACCGTGCCACTATTGGATATACTCTTGATGATCTTAAGGGCATTAGTCCCACTCTATGTCAGCACAAAATTAATATGGAGCCTGATGCTAAACCTGTTGTTGATCACCAACGACGGTTGAATCCTAAGATGAAGGAAGTGGTAAGAAATGAAATATTAAAGCTTCTGGAGGCAGGTATAATTTATCCTATTGCTGATAGTAGATGGGTAAGTCCTGTTCATTGTGTCCCTAAGAAGGGAGATATTACTGTTGTTCCTAATGATAAGAATGAATTGATTCCACAAAGAATTGTTACAGGTTATAGGATGGTAATTGATTTTAGAAAATTATATAAAGCTACTAGGAAAGATCATTATCCTCTACCTTTTATTGATTAAATGCTAGAAATACTATCAAAACATACACAATTTTGATTTCTAGATGGTTATTCTGGTTTCTCTCAAATACCTGTGTCAAAAGATGATCAAGAAAAGACCACTTTTACTTGCCCTTTTGGTACCTTTGCTTATAGATGTATGCCTTTTGGTTTATGCAATGCACCTGCCACCTTTCAAAGATGTATGACTACTATATTCTATGACTTTTGTGAAAAGAGTGTTGAGGTTTTCATGGATGATTTCTCCGTTTACGGAACTTCTTTTGATGATTGCTTAAGCAACCTTGATCGAGTTTTGCAGAGATGTGAAGAAACTAATCTTGTCTTGAACTGGGAGAAGTGCCACTTTATGGTTAATGAAGGTATTGTCTTGGGGCATAAAATCTCCGAAAAAGGTATCGAAGTTGATAAAGCTAAAGTAGATGCTATTGAAAAAATGCCGTGTCCTAAAGATATCAAAGGTATAAGAAGTTTCCTTGGTCATGTTGGTTTCTATAGGAGATTTATCAAAGACTTCTCTAAAATTTCTAGGCCTCTTACTAATCTCTTGCAAAAAGATGTTCCATTTGTTTTTGATGATGATTGCGTAGAAGCATTTGAAATACTTAAGAAAGCCTTGATTTCTGCACCTATTGTTCAACCACCTGATTGGAACCTACCCTTTGAAATTATGTGTGATGCTAGTGATTATGCTGTTGGTGTTGTTCTAGGACAAAGAGTTCATAAGAAATTAAATGTTATCCATTATGCTAGTAAAACTCTAGACAGTGCTCAAAGAAATTATGCTACTACTGAAAAAGAATTTTTAGCAGTTGTGTTTGCTTGTGATAAGTTCAGTTCTTATATTGTTGATTCCAAAGTTACTGTTCACACTGATCATGCTGCTATCAAATACCTTATGGAAAAGAAAGATGCCAAACCTAGACTTATTAGATGGGTTCTCTTGCTGTAAGAATTTGATTTGCATATTATTGATAGAAAGGGTGCTGAGAACCCCGTAGCAGATAACTTGTCTAGGTTAGAGAATGTTCTTGATGACCCACTACCTATTAATGATAGCTTCCCTGATGAACAATCAGCTGTCATAAATGCTTCACGTAATGCTCCATGGTATGCTGATTATGCTAATTTTATTGTTGCTAAATTTATACCACCTAGCTTCACATACCAACAAAAGAAAAGGTTTTTCTATGATTTAAGGCATTACTTCTGGGATGACCCACATCTTTATAAACAAGGAGTAGATGGTGTTATTAGATGTTGTGTACCTGAGCATGAACAGGAACAGATCCTACGCAAGTTTCACTCCGAGGCCTACGGAGGACACCATGCTGGAGAAAGAACTGCACACAAGGTATTACAATCTGGTTTTTATTGGCCTACTCTTTTCAAGGATGCTCATAAGTTTGTCTTGTCTTGTGATGAATGTCAAAGAATTGGTAATATTAGTAGACGTCAGGAAATGCCTATGAATTATTCACATGTTATTGAACCATTTGATGTTTGGGGTTTTGATTATATGGGACATTTTCCTTCCTCCAATGGGTATACACATATTTTGGTTGCTTTTGATTATGTTACTAAGTGGGTAGAAGCTATTCCAACTAGTAGTGCTGATCATAACACCTCCACTAAAATGCTAAAAAGAAGTTATTTTCGCGAGGTTTGGAGTCCCTAGATATTTGATGACACATGGTGGTTCACACTTTATTCATGGTGCTTTTCGTAAATTGCTTGCTAAATATGATGTCAACCATAGAATTGCATCTCCTTATCATCCTCAGTCTACTGGCCAAGTATAATTGAGCAATAGAGAAATTAAATTGATCTTGCAAAAGACTGTTAATAGATCTAGAAAGAATTGGTCTAAGAAACTTGATGATGCATTATGGGCTTATAGAACTGCTTATAAAAACCCTATGGGTATGTCTCCGTATAAAATGATTTATGGAAAAGCATGTCACTTATCTCTAGAACTAGAACATAAGGCGTATTGGGCAATTAAAGAGCTCAACTACGATTTCAAACTTGCCGGTGAAAAGAGGTTATTTGACATTAGCTCACTTGATGAATGGAGAACCCAGGCCTATGAGAATGCCAAGTTGTTTAAAGAAAAAGTTAAAAGATGGCATGACAAATGGATACAAAAGAGTGAATTTAATGTAGGTGACCTTGTCTTGCTATACAACTCTCGTTTAAGATTTTTTGCAGGAAAGCTTCTCTCTAAATGGGAAGGTCCTTATATTATCGAGGAAGTGTATTGTTCCGGTGCCATCAGGATCAACAACGCCGAAAGCAATAACCCAAAGGTGGTAAATGGGCAAATAATCAAACATTATATCTCAGGTACTCCCATAAATGTTGAGACCAATATTATTAATACCATAACCCCGGAGGAGTACATAAAGGAGACCTACCAGAACATTTTAGACTCCGAAGAGGAATAGGTATGTGATACAGTAAGTAAACCGACTCCAAAACTTTTCCAGAAGCAATTTTACTCCGTTTTGGAATATTTAAAAAATTAGGAAAATTAAAATTAGTCCGAAAAGTGCACGAGGAGGCGACAAGGCCTAGGGGCGCGCCCTACCTCCCTGGGCGTGCCTCCCTGCCTTATGGCCACCTCGTGTGCCCTCCGGACTCCATTTTCTTGTGGAACACTTCTTTTGGTCGGAAAAAATTCATTATATAATCTCCCGAATGTTTTGACCACCGTACCACGACAAAATCCTTTGTTCTTGTTTCGAGTTGTTTTTCTGACAGACCTAGATCGCCATGACGTCTCCAAACGCCCCCAAGGACAAGTTTTTTGAGAAGGTCATCAACCCTTACCTCGCGGAGATGCTGCAACACCCTCAGACCATTGAGATGCGTGAGGGGGTGCTGCACATCCGCGATGTTGAAGGGCCAAAGAAGACCGGAAGCTTGGAGACAAGACTCAAAGCAATGGAGCAGCAAGTATTCAAGTGCCAAGGGATGGTGGAACGTGGACTCAACGCCAATCACTTGATGATCACAGAATTTACCCGTGACCACAAGCTGGACGCCAAGAACATCGGAGAGGCCATCTTCAAGCTTCATGAGAGAATCGAGCATCTCCAAGCCCAGATCTATGACCTGCAAAACCAAAACTGTGAGTATGAATACAGATTTAAGAGGATGAGTTTGGCTGCAGATTTGAGGATCCCGGAGACTCGTTCATCTTTTTACGATGGTGAACCTATGCCTTGGAAGACGGAGGATAAGATTCTTTCAACTTCAACAACTCCATCATCAACACCTCCGAAGAAAGAGATCTAATATATGGGTATAGGCACTTCCCTTGGCAACTGCCAAGCTTGGGGGAGGTGCCCCGGTATCGTATCACCATCACACCTTTACCTTTATCGTTTTTCTTAGTTCGATCCTTTTGGTTATATCTTGGTTTAGTAGAATAAGTTTTTACTATGATTTAGCTTTGAGTTTTGCTCTATGTAATCGAGTCCGAGAGTTATATAATAAAGATTAGTTTTGAGTTGAGGGCTTTGCTTTCTTGCTATGATCATGAGAAAAAGAAATAAAGAATAAAAGAAATAAAAGATTATATAAAGATCTTATGGGAAGTGACGACTTCACTTATAAGAAGTATGTCGCATGAAACTTGTTGTTAGTTGACAAACAAAGTTTTGGTCGTTGTTGCAATTAATAGGAAGTAATAAAGAAAGAGAGGTCTCACATATAAATATACTATCTTGGACATCTTTTGTGATTGTGAGCACTCATTAAAATATTATAAGCTAAAGAGTTGATGTTGGACAAGGAAGACAACGTAATAGGTTATGTTTCTTTATATCTGAATAGAAGTTATATTATTATGGATCCTCCAACATGTTGAGCTTGCTTCTCACCCCTTGCTAGCCAAATCTTTCGCACCAAGTAGAGATACTACTTGTGCATCCAAACATCCCTTAACCCAGTTTTGCCATGAGAGTCCACCATACCTACCTATGGATTGAGTAAGATCCTTCAAGTAAGTTGTCATCGGTGCAAGCAATAAAAATTGCTCTTTAAATATGTATGATCTATTAGTGTGAGGAAAATAAGCCTTATACGAACTTGTGATATAGAAGAAATAAAAGCGACAGACTGCATAATAAAGTTCTGTATCACAAGCGGCAATATAAAGTGACGTTCTTTTGCGCTAACATTTTGTGCATCCAACCATAAAAGCGCATGCCAACCTCTGCTTCCCTCTGCGAAGGGCCTATCTTTTATTTACCCTCTACTTTAATACAAGAGTCATGGTGATCACCACCTATTCCTTTTTACACTTTTTATTTTTGGCAAGCACTTTATGTTGGGGGGAGGGGAGATCCAAATATATATATCCACTCGGATGTAGATATTCATAAGCTATTATTATTGACATTACCCTTGAGGTAAAAGGTTGGGAGGCGAAACCATAAGCCCCTATCTTTCTCTGTGTTTGACTGAGGCTTTGAACTCATAAGTATCATGTGAGTGTTAGCAATTATGAAAGACTAGGAGATGGTTGAGTATGTGGACTTGCTATACAAAAGCTCTTACATTGACTCTTTCCGATGTTATGATAAATTGCAATTGCTTCAATGACTGAGATCATAGTTTGTTAGTTTTTAATAAAGTTCCTGTTTCATACTTTACCTTGTGAACGAATTGTTACTTTAACATAGGAAATTATATGACAATATATGTTGCTGTTCTAAAGACGATCATGATGCCTTCATGTCCGTATTTTATTTTATCGACACATCAATCTCTAAACATGTGGGCATGATTATCGATCTCGGTTTTCGCTTGAGGACAAGCAAGGTCTAAGCTTGGGGGAGTTGATACGTCCATTTTGCATCATGTTTTTATATTGATATTTATTGCATTTTGGGCTATTATTACACATCATGGTACAATACTTATGCCTTTTCTCTCTTATTCTACAAGGTTTACATGAAGAGGGAGAATGCCGGCAACTAGAATTCTGGACCGGAAAGGGTGTAAATCTGAGAGACCTATTCTGCACAACTCCAAAAATCCTAAAAATTTACGGAGAATTATTTCGGAATATATAAAAAATATTGGGCGAAGAAAATACCAGAGGGGACCCACCAGGTGGCCACAAGGGTGGGGGCGCGCCCTACCCCCTAGGCGTGCCCCCTGGCTTGTGGGCCCCCTGGCAGGCCTCCGGTGCCCCTCTTCTGCTATATGATGTCTTTTGACCTGGAAAAAATCATAAGAGAGCTTTCGGGACGAAGCGTCGCCGTCTCGAGGCGGAACTTGGGTAGAACCAATCTAGGGCTCCGGCGGAGCTGTTCTGCCGGGGAAACTTCCCTCCGGGAGTGGGAAATTGAAGCCATCGTCATCAACAACGATCCTCTCATCGAGAGGGGGTCAATCTCCATCAACATCTTCACCAGCACCACCTCCTCTCCAAACCCTAGTTCATCTCTTGTATCCGGTCTTTGTCTCAAAACCTCAGATTGGTACCTGTGGGTTGCTAGTAGTGTTGATTACTCCTTGTAGTTGATGCTAGTTGGTTTATTTGGTGGAAGATCATATGTTTAGATCCTTAATGATAATTAATACTCCTCTGATTGTGAACATGAATATGCTTTGTGAGTAGTTATGTTTGTTCCTGAGGACATGGGAGAAGTCTTGTTATAAGTAATCATGTGAATTTGGTATTCGTTCGATATTTTGATGAGATGTATGTTGTCTTTCCTCTAGTGGTGTTATGTGAACGTCGACTACATGACACTTCACCATTGTTTGGGCCTAGGGGAAGTCATTGGGAAGTAATAAGTAGATGATGGGTTGCTAGAGTGATAGAAGCTTAAACCCTAGTTTATGCGTTGTTTCGTAAGGGGCTGATTTGGATCCATATGTTTCATGCTATGGTTAGATTTATCGTAATTCTTCTTTTGTAGTTGCGGATGCTTGCGAGAGTGGTTAATCATAAGTGGGAGGCTTGTCCAAGTAAGGACAGCACCCAAGCACCGGTCCACCAACATATCAAATTCTCAAAGTAACGAACGCGAATCATATGAGCATGATGAAAACTAACTTGACAGTAATTCCCATGTGTCCTCGGGAGCGCTTTGCTTTATATAAGAGTTCATCCAGGCTTGTCCTTTGCTACAAAAAGGATTGGGCCACCTTGTTGCACCTTTGTTACACTTGTTACTTGTTACTTGTTACCCGTTACGAATTATGTTATCACAAAACTATCTGTTACCGATAATTTCAGTGCTTGCAGAGAATACCTTACTGAAAACCGCTTGTCATTTCCTTCTGCTCCTCGTTGGGTTCGACACTCTTACTTATCGAAAGGACTATGATAGATCCCCTATACTTGTGGGTCATCAGTGTCTGCATGTGAAAAATTCAGACCTTATATCGTTGATTCCAAAGTTACTATTCACACCGATCATGTTGCCATTAAATATCTTATGGAAATGAAAGACGCCAAACCCAGACTAATTAGGTGGGCTCTATTGTTACAAGAGTTTGACTTGCATATTATTGATAGAAAGGGAGCTGAGTATCCTGTTGTAGATAATTTGTCTAGAATGGAAAATGTTCTTGATGACCCACTGCCTATTGATGATAGTTTTCCTGATGAACAATTAGCTGTTGTAAATGCTCCTTCTTCTCGTAATAACCCTTCGTATGCAGACTATGCTAATTACATTGTTGCTAAATATATACCACCTAGCTTTACATATCAGCAAAAGAAAAGGTTCTTCTTTAATTTAAGACATTACTTTTGGGATGACCCACATCTATATAAAGAAGGACTATATGGTGTTATTAGACGTTGTGTACCTAAGCATGAACATGATCAAATCCTATGGAGATGTCATTCTGAGCCATACGGAGGACACCATGCGGGAGACAGAACTGCACATAAGGTATTACAGTCCAGTTTTTATTGGCCTACTCTTTTCAAAGATGCACGTAGGTTTGTCCTTTCTTGTGATGAATGTCAAAGAATTGGTAATATTGGTAGATGTCATGAAATTCCTATGAATTATTCACTTGTTATTGAACCATTCGATGTTTGGGGTTTTGATTATATGGGACCTTTTCCTTCCTCTAATGGGTATACACATATTTTAGTTGATGTTGATTATGTTACTAAGTGGGTAGAATCTATCCCAACTAGAAGTGTTGATCATAACACTTCTATTAAAATGCTTATGGAAGTCATCTTTCCGAGGTTTGGAGTCCCAAGATATTTAATGACCGATGGTGGCTCACACTTTATTCATGGTGCTTTTCATAAACTTCTTGCTAAATAAGATGTCAACCATAGAATTTCATCACCTTATCATCCTCAGTCTAGTGGTCAAGTTGAATTGAGTAATAGAGAAATAAAATTAATCTTGTAAAAGACCATTAATAGATCTAGAAATAATTGGTCTAAGAAACTTGATGATGCATTATGGGCTTATAGAACTGCTTATAAAAATCCTATTGGTATGTCCCTATATAAAATTGTCTATGGAAAAGCATGTCATTTATCTCTCGAGCTAGAACATAAAGCTTATTGGGCAATTAAAGAACTTAATTATGATTTTAAACTTGCCGGTGAAAAGAGGTTATTTGATATGAGCTCTCTAGATGAATGGAGGACACAAGCTTATGAAAATGCCAAGTTGTTTAAAGAAAAGGTTAAAAGATGGCATGAAAAAAGAATCCAAAAAGGGGAATTCAAAGTAGGCGATCAAGTTCTATTATACAATTCTCGTTTTAGATTCTTTGCATGAAAACTTCTCTCTAAAAGGGAAGGATCATACATAATCAAAGAAGTTTATCGGTCCAGAGCTATTAAGATCAACAATGCCGAGGGCACTAATCCAAGAGTGGTTAATGGGCAAAGAATTAAACATTATATCTCAAATACGCCCATTAATGTTGAAACTAATATTATTCAAACTATGACGCTAGAAGAACACATAAAAGAAACCTTCTGAAATGCTCTAGAACCCTGAAAAGGAGTAGCTACATGGTACGGTAAGTAAACCGACTCCAAAAGTTCCATAAAAGCACTTTTTGTTCATTAAACAGTCCGGAAAGTGCACGAGGGAGTGACAAGCTCAGGGGGCGCGCCCTACTCCCCAGGGCGCGCTGTGCAATCTTGTGGCTCCCCCGTGGACCTTCTCGACTCTGTTTTCTCCCAGATTACTTGTCTTGAACGAAAAAAATCATTATATATACTGTCGGATGTTTTGACCACCGTATCGCAAGTATCTCCTATATATGTTCTTGTTTTGGGTTGTTTGGTTTACAGATCTAGATCGCAATGGCGCCTCCAAGCTCGTCCAAGGACAAGTTCTACGAGAAGGTCATCAACCCTTACCTTTCAAAGGTGATGAAACATCCTCAAGCAATTGTGATGCTTGAGCTGGTGCTTCACATTCGGGATGTTCAGGGGGGCAAGAAGGAGGGAAGCGAAAAGGCCAGGCTCGAAGCGGTGGAGCAGGAAATCTTCAAGTGCCAAGGGATGGTGGAGTGCGGACTCAACGCTAACCACTCCATGATCACGAAATTTATCCGTGATCAAAAAGTGGACAACAAGGATATTGGGGACGTCATCTTTAAGCTCAATGATCGGATCAATCATCTTCAGGGCCAAATTTTCGACTTACAAAACCAAAATTTTGAGTATGAATCTAGGTTCAAAGGTATGAGTTTGGCTGCAACCTTCAGGATTCCAGAATCATGTTCATCCTTTTATGATGGAGAGCCTATGCCTTGGAAGACAGAGGACAAACCCACCACTTCATCATCACCATCATCACCGAAGAAAGACACTTGAGTACATGGGTATGGGCAACACCCTTGGCTTCTTCCATGCTTGGGGGAGGTGCCCCGGTATCGTATCACCATCACTTTTATCATCATTATCTATCTTAGTTCGATCCTTAGTTATTTTGTGATCTAGAAGAATTAAAGTTCGGTATGCTTTAGTTTTGAGTGCTTGCTTTGTGTTCTATCTATCTATGTAATCGAGTGTGAGAGTTATATAATAAGGGGTAGTTGGAATGTTGTTTCTTTACTTGCTTGTTTCATTCTCAGGAATAAAAAGAACTAAAAATATCATATGCTAATCCCATGGGGAGTGATAACTTCACATAAAAAGAGTATGGTTGATAAAAGTTATTGGAAATTAACAAACATCGTATTGGTCATGGAAGTAATTCATGCAAGATTATTAAAGGGAGAGGAGATTCACATATAAATTTACTATCTTGGACATCATTTATGATCGTGAGCCTCCATCAAATATTTTTGCATGGTTAAATAGCTGATGTTGGACAAGGAAGACAACATAATGAGTTATGTTTGCTTACATTCACATAGAAGTTATATTATCACGGATCCTCTAACATGTGGTGCTTGTTTAGAACCTTTTGCTAGCCAAAATTCACACTAAGTAGAGATACTACTTGTGCATCCAAAACCCTTAAACAAGTTTATTTCCATGAGAGTCCACCATATCTACCTATGGATTGAATAAGATCCTTCAAGTAAGTTGCCATCGGTGCATAAAGCAATAAAAATTGCTCCTAAATATGTATGATCTTTTACTGTAAGGGACAATAAGCTTTGTACGATCTTGTGATGGCAAAGAAATTAAAGTGAAGGACTTCATAATAAAGGTTGCTATCAAAAGGGGCAATATAAAGTGACGTTCATTTACATTAAGAGCTTGCACATCCAAAAATAAAAAGCGCATGACAACCTCTGCTTCCCTCTGCGAAGGGCCTATCTTTTACTTTTCTGTATTTACTTTTATGCAAGAGTCAATATTTATTATCCCTATTCCTTTCTTAATTATCCTTTAAGTGGAAAGCATCATGTGGTGGGGAAATATCCACACACATATATCCAGTTGGATGTAGGTGATCATGAATTATTATTGTTGACATTATCCTTGAGGTAATCAAGTTGGAGGCAAAAACAATAAGCCCCTACCTTCCTATGTGTCTGACAAAAACGTTTGTTCCAAAAAATATGCATTGAGTGTTAGCAATCAAAGAAGACTATGGTTGAGTATGTGGACTTGCTAAAACAAAAGCTCTTACATAGACTCTTCCTGGAAATATAATGAATTGTGAATGTTTTGATGAATGAGAACACAGTTTGTTTGTTTTCAAGAAAGTTTATACTTTGTACTTCAAACTTGTGAATGAATGGTTACTTGTTTATGAGAAGCTATATGATGAATGTTTGTTGCTATGTTATTGATCATGATGCTATCATGTCCGTATTTTGTTTTTATCGACACCTCTCTCTCTAAACATGTGGTCATGATTATTGAGTTCGGCTTTCGCTTGAGGACAAGTGAGGTCTAAGCTTGGGGGAGTTGATACGTCCATTTTGCATCATGTTTTCCTACTATTATTTATATTATTTTCGGTCATTATTCCACTTTATGATGCAATTCTAATGCCTTTTCTCTCTTAATTTGCACGATTCACATGGAGAGGGCGATTACCAACAGCTAGAATTCTGGACCTAAAAAAGCTACAGCAGAGATACCTATTCTACCGAGCTCCAAATAACCTAAAACTTCACGAAGATTTTTTTATTGAATATATAAAAAATACTGGAGCAAAGAAATACCATAGGGGACCCACCAGTTTCCCATACGGCAACAGGGCACGACCACCCCCTGGGCACACCCTGATGCCCTATGGGGCCCACAGCTGGTCTTCGGTGCCCATCTTCTGCTATACGAAGGGTTTTGACCTAGAAAAAAATAAGAGAAGACTTTCGGGACGAAACGCCGCCGTCTCAAGGCGGAACCTGGGCAGGAGCACTTTTGCTCTCCAGTGGAGTGATTCCGCTGGGGATACTTCCCTCCGGGAGGGGGAAATCGAAGCCATCGACACCACCAACGATCCTCTCATCGTGGGAGGACCAATCTTCATCAACATCTTCACCAACACCATCTCATCTCAAACCCTAGTTCATATCTTGTATTCAATCTTTGTCCCAAAACCTCGGATTGGCACCTGTGGGTTGCTGGTAGCGTTGATTACTCCTTGTAGTTGATGCTAGTTTGTTTATTTGGTGGAAGATTATATATTCAGATCCTTAATGATATTCAATACTCCTTTAATCTTGAACATGAATATGATTTGTGAGTAGTTACTTTTGTTCTTGAGGACATGGGAGAAGTCTTCTTATAAGTAATCATGTGAAATTGGTATTCGTTCGATATTTTGATGATATGGATGTTGTTGCTTCCTTTAGTGGTGCCATTTGAACGTCGACTACATGACACTTCACCATACCAGGGACTAAGGGAAGGCATTGTGGAGTAATAAGTAGATGATGGGTTGCTAGAGTGACAGAAGTTTAAACCCTAGTTTATGCGTTATTCTGTAAGGGGCTGATTTGGATCCATATGTTTCATGCTATGGTTAGGTTTATCTTAATTCTTCTTTCGTGGTTGCGGATGCTTGTGAGAGGGGTTAATCATAAGTGGGATGCTTGTTCAAGTAAGAACAACACCCAAGCACCGGTCCACCCACATATCAAATTGTCAAAGTAGTGAACATGAATCAACTAAACATGATGAAAGTGACTAGACGATAATTCCCATGTATCCTCGAGAACGCTATGCTTACTATAAGATACTGCTCTGGCTTGTCCTTTGCTATAAAAAAGGATTGGGCCACCTTGCTGCACCTTTGTTACTATTGCTACTTGTTACGAATTATCTTGCTATCAAACTATCTGTTGCCGCTACTTTCAGTACTTGCAGAGAATACCTTGCTGAAATTTGCTTATCATTTCCTTCTGCTCCTCATTCAACACTCTTACTTATCGAAAGGACTATCATTGATCCCCTATACTTGTGGGTCATGAAAGCGCAATCGCGGTGGTTCTCCCTTTACACTCTTAGCAGAACAAGGTGGAACGTAGGAGGCAAGCACAGGAGTCGGGCAACCCCATCATTGACCAAAATCAAAATTTGAAACTGATGCACAAAGTGCAATATCTGAGAGGCCGAACAGTTATCAGACTTGAACATAGGCTCGATTGTAAATCCGAGCCACCGGTTGAAAGCCGGACTCATTTGTATGTTGAAAATAGTTTCTCTGTTGCTACGAGACAAGGATGAAAAAACAACGGGAAATTTGTGCAAGGACCGAAAAAGTTTTGTTTCTTCATTCATAAGTTTTAAACTCGCATGCCGAGCTTTTTTAAGAAAAAACCTTAAAAGATACAAAGAGCATGTAGAAAGGGAAAAAAAGGAGTGTAATAAAGGGCTTTAATAAGCGGGCGTTGTGTCCCGTGTCTTCCCTGCCGCACGTCTACGCCTCCGTGCTATTGACCAGCTCTTCACTGTTCAATCCAAGGTTGGTAAATCCTGCCAACTATTCCGCATAGGCTATGCTGGATGCATTCAAGGAGCGGAGCCCCTGACGAGGCTATAGCTGCAATGTGATAGCTTGACGCTACCGGGATGTAATTCCTGAGTGGGCCATTTATAGTGCCGAAGAGATCACTAGGTTTCGGGTGGTTGCGTGTATGGATGATCCGACACCCCCTTTTATAAAGTTATGCTCCCCAATCTCCCATGGAATTTTAAGTGCAAAATTATGTCCTCAAGGTACGTAGTCTGTTATCAGATGGGAGGAGCTGGGGAGCGTGTGTCCCTATTTAGGATTCATGCGAGTTTGGCCAGGGGCCGAAGTGATACTACGGCCGCGCTTTGAGGATCCTGATGAGTCCTGTCGAGCTATACATCGGGCCGCTTCTTCGGCCGCCAGGAAATCAGCTGTGAAGGCGGCTGTTTGCTCCTCTATACGGAGGGAGCGCTCCATGTTACCAATAATGGTAATAACACCGTAGGGCCCTGCTACTGGTGAGCTGCGTTGGGATTTCCTCGAAGAGGAGAGGATGATGCAGTACAGTAGAGATAAGTATTTCCCTCAGTTAAAAACCAAGGTTATCAATCTAGTGGGAGAACCACGCAACACCTCGTTAACAGTACCTGCACACAAGATAACAAATCCTTGCACCCAACGTGAACAAGGGGTTCTCAATCCCTTGACGGTTAATTGCAAGATTAAATTGTATGGTGATAGATAGATAGATCGCAATAAAATATAAAATAAAATAAAGAAAGAAAAATTGCAGCAAGGTATTTTTGGATTTTAATATATATAGTAGACCCGGGACCATAGTTTTCACTAGAGGCTTCTCTGGAGAAAATAGCATACGGTGGGTAAACAAATTAATGTTGGGCAATTGATAGAAAAGCAAATAATCCTGACGATATCCAAGGCAATGATCATGTATATAGGCATCACATCCGAGACAAGTAGACCGACTCCTGCCTGCATCTACTACTATTACTCCACATGTCGACCGCTATCTAGCATCCATCTAGAGTATTAAGTTCATAAAGAACAGAGTAACGCCTTAAGCAACATGACATGATGTAGACAAGACAAACTCACGCATGAATAAACCCCATCTTTTTACCCTTAATAGCAATGATACATATGTGTCTTGTCCCCTTCTGTCACTGGGATTGAGCACCGCAAGATCGGACCCATTACAAAGCTCCTCTTCCCATTGCAAGATAAATCAATCTAGTTGGCCAACCCAAATCAATAGATCGGAGAAGAAATACGAAGCTATAACAATCATGCATAAAAGAGTTCAGAGAAAACTCAAATCATATTCATGGATAATCTGATCATAAACTCACAATTCATCGGATCCCAACACACACACCGCAAAAAATAATTACATCGGATAAACCTTCAAGAACATCAAGGAGAACATTGTATTGAAGAACATCGAGAGAGATGAAGCCATCTAGCTACTAACGATGGACCTGTAGGTCTGTGGTAAACTACTCACGCATCATCGGAAGGGTAGCAAGGTTGATGTAGAGCCCCTCCGTGATCAATTCCTCCTCCGGCAGAGTGCCGGCGGAGGCCTCCAGATGGGATCTCACGAGAATAGAAACTTGCGGCGGCGGAAAAAGTATTTCAGGCTTCTATTCGATCTAAGGGGAATATTTGGGTATTTATAAAGCTGGAATTAGGTCAAGACACTTTGCAAGGGCCCCACAAGCCTGTGGGGCGCGCCCCAGGAGCTTGTCGCTCCCTCGTGGGTCTTCTGGTGTTCCCCCGAACATTCTAGGGTCTCTTCTGGTCCAGAAAAAATTAATCCAAAGTTTTTTCTTTGTTTAGACTCCGTTTGATATTGATTTTCTTAAAATTCAAAAACAAGCAAAAAAACAGCAACTAGTACTGGGCACTAAGTTAATAGCTTAGTCCCAAAAAATGATATAAAGTTGCTTGTAAATGAATATAAAACATCAAAGATTGATACTATAATAGCATGGAACAATCAAAAATTATAGATACGTTGGAGACATATCAAGCATCCCCAAGCTTAATTCCTGCTCGTCCTTGAGTTGGTAAATGATAAAAACAGAATTTTTGATGTGGAATGCTACCTATCATATTCATCATATAATCTTTTCTTTTATTGCATGGACACTTGAGTTTGAATGATTCAAAGCAATAGTCTATAATTTGACATGAATACATAAATACTCAAGCATATCAACAAGCAACCATGTCCTTCAAAATATCAACGCTAAAGAAAGTTATCCCTATCCCATTATGCTCAGTCATTGATCCAACCATGAAACACACTTAAATATTAGCTACATCCAATGCACAAGTATGAAAATAGTGTTCCCTAGTTGGTGCTTTATAAGAGAAGATGGAGACTCAAAATAAAAATAAAAATTGCATAAAAAGTAAATAGATAGGCCCTTCGCAGAGGGAAGCAGAGATTTACAGAGGTGCCAAAGCTCAAAGCTTAAATTAGAGATAAAAAATTTTGAGGGGCATGCTTTTCCTGTGAACACTACGACCAAGAGTTCCCAATATCTTCCATGCTAGACACATTATAGGCGGTTCCCAAACAGAAAATAAAGTTTATTTCCTTTCCACCATACTTTCACAATCCATGGCTAGCCGCATCCACGGGTGCCTTCCATACCAACACTTTCCAAGGAATTTATTATTAACATCATATTAAAAAAATTCATTTCAGGACTGGGCATCCCTATTACCTGCCACACTCTCGTGCAATGACAAGTGAATAAACACTCATCGTGAGAATAACCTGCCTAGCATGGAAAATATTAGCCACCCCCTGCCACCACATGAGCAGTACGGGCACACGAAACCGAAGTTTATTTTGAGTGATTAGAGTTGGCACATGCAAATTTACTTAGGACGGCATTTGAATACGACATATAGGTAGGTATGGTGGACTCATTTGGCACAACTTTGGGTTTAAGAGTTTGGATGCACAAGCAGTATTCCCGCTTAGTACAAATAAAGGCTAGCAAATAGATTGAGAAGCGACCAACCAAAAAACAAAAACGGTCATAAACATGCATTGAGCATAACTAACACTAAATAATGCACCACAAGAAGGATGCAACTTCGTTGCATAACTATTGACTTTCGTGCATGCATAGGGAATCACAAACCTTAACACCAATATTCTTACTAAAGCATAATTACTCACTAACATGGCTTGCATATTATCATCTCCATATCACAAAACTATTGCAAGGAATCAAAATTATCATATCCAATGATCTTCATGAAAGTTTTTATTATATCCTTCTTGGATATTCATCACATTGGGACTAAATGCATATCTTGTGCAAATTACCATTACTATTTTCAACTCTCACAAAGATATAAGTGAAGCATGAGAGTGCAAATATTTCTTCAAAACATAATCTTATCAACTCTCAAAAAGATATAAGTGAAGCATGAGAGTGCAAATATTTCTTCAAAATATAATCTTATCAACTCTCAAAAAGATATAAGTGAAGCATGAGAGTGCAAATATTTCTTCAAAATATAATCATCGCCATGCTCAAAAATATTTAAGTGAAGCACTAGAGCAACTGCCTGGCTCAAAAGATTTAAGTGAAGCACAAAGAGTACTCTAACAAATCATGATAAATGCGCGTTTCTCTCAAAATAGGTGTGTTCGTCAAGGATGATTGTGAAAACTAAAAAGCAAACAAAGCAAAGACTCATATAATACACAACGCTCCAAGGAAAACTCATGATATGTGACGAATAAAAATATAGCTCCAAGTAAAATTACCGATAGTCATTAGAAGAAAGAGGGGATGCCTTCCGGGGCATCCCCAAGCTTAGTTGCTTGGGAGACCTTGAATATTACCTTGGGGTTCCTTGGGTATCCCCAAGCTTAGGCTCTTGCCACTCCTTATTCCTTCAACCATCGTGATCTCACCCAAAACTTGAAAACTTCAATCACACAAAACTTAACAAAACCTTCGTGAGATCTGTTACTATAAGAAAACAAATCACTACTTTAAGTACTGTTGCAAACCCATTCATATTTTATTTTTGTATTATACCTACTGTATTCTAACTTCTCCTGGCTTCCCTTTACCACTAAACCCCCCCCCCCCCCCCGCCCGATACAATCCATGGTTCCATCAAAACAAGCAAAACAATGCATAAAAAACAGAATCTGTCAAGAACAGAATAGTCTGTAGCAATCTAAATATTAATCATAGTTGTGTAACTCAAAGAATCTGAAAATTAGGACAACGTGGGAAATTTGTATATCAATCATGTGTAAAACATTCAGCACTTTTTCACGTTCCAGCAATTTTTTATAATTCTACTACTAGATGCAAAACCTTCTGTTTTTTCACAGAATCAAGTCAACTATCAACCAAATCATCCCAAAGGCTTTACTTGACACAAACACTAACTAAAACATAAAAACACAATCATAACTGTAGCATAATTGTGTGAACATGAAAAGGCAGAAAAATAAACAAGAAAATTAAGGTAACTATTGGGTTGCTTCCCAACAAGCGCTATTGTTTTACGCCCCTAGCTAGGCATAATCCATAGTTTCAAGTATTGTCATCTTTCTTCCTCTTTTCCAGAGATGTGTTTTTGTCAGAAGGCTTTTCAAAGGTAACATAGAACACATCATCCATAGAAATTTTAGCATTATCAAGCTGCCCATATGCAAAAACCCTTGATTACCGGCTACAATCCAAGAGTATTGTTGATTAACATTATTGAAAACTTGTTGGATCATATTCAAAGGAGGGACTTCCTTTTTAATATTCTCATCAAAGATGCGATCATTGTGAAGCAAATACCTCAATAAGTAATCACTATTATAAAGGATCTCATCTATTACCGGTTTTTCATGGTTCATGCCATCAAAATCAAAGATCTCTCTAGCTTCTCGCACTATGTGATCAAATTCATTCATGAGGACAAGGATAGCTACCTTTTTATCCCTAGGATTTTTTTATAACCGGCAACTCATAAAACAATCTTTGCAAGGCAGGATGAGTGCGAATAAATCTTCTCTCAAGTTTAAGAACAAGTGTGGAAATAGCTTCGGCGTAAGTTTTGGTTCTTTTAAGTATAGGAGCATCATCACAAGCCAAAGTCCCAATGCAATTAAAGAATTCTTGGATGACACTTTTTCCTATAACATTCCCTTGTCCTAACACAAAAGTCTTAGCATCAAGATTGGTAGAACTTCCAATTTTAGGAGTTCTACCATCATCGGTTTCTGCCATACCAAAATCACTCATGATAACAGTTTCAGACGAGCAAACAAGAAGGCAAACGAAAATATTTTTGTAATTTTTTTGTAAAAACTTTTTATAAGTGGGGGAAATGAAAACGAGAGGCAAAGGCAAATAAAATAAATGCAAGGAGATGAAAGTTTATGCATAGGTACTTGATAGATGTTGATGATGTCTCCCCGGCAATGGCGCCAGAAATTCTTCCAGCTACTTGTGAGCTGCGTTGGGATATCCTCAAAGAGGAGAGGATGATGTAGTACAGTAGAGATAAGTATTTCCCTCAGTTAAGAACCAAGGTTATCAATCCAGTAGGAGAACCACACAACACCTTGTTAATAGTACCTGCACACAAGATAACAATTCTTGCACCCAACATGAACAAGGGGTTGTCAATCCCTCGACGGTTAATTGCAAGATTAAATTGTATGGTGGTAGATAGATAGATCGCACAAAAATATAAAATAAAATAAAGAAAGAAAAATTGCAGCAAGGTATTTTTGGATTTTAATATATGATAAAAGTAGACCCGGGGGGCATAGTTTTCACTAGAGGCTTCTCTCGAGAAAATAGCATATGGTGGGTAAACAAATTACTGTTGGGCAACTTATAGAAAAGCAAATAATCATGACGATACCCAAGGCAATGATCATCTATATAGGTATCTCACATCCGAGACAAGTAGACCGACTCCTGCCTGCATCTACTACTATTACTCCACACGTCGACCACTATCCAGCATGCATCTAGAGTATTAAGTTCATAAAGAATGGAGTAACGCCTTAAGCAAGATGACATGATGTAGACAAGATAAACTCATGCGTGAATAAACCCCATCTTTTTACCCTTAATAGCAACAATACATACGTGTATTGTCCCCTTCTGTCACTAAGATTGAGCACCACAAGATCGAACCCATTACAAAGCACCTCTTCCCATTGCAAGATAAATCAATCTAGTTGGCCAACCCAAATCAATAGATCGGAGAAGAAATATGAAGCTATAACAATCATGCATAAAAGAGTTCAGAGAAAACTCAAATAATATTCATGGATAATCTGATCATAAACTCACAATTCATCAGATCCCAACAAACACACCGCAAAAAAGAATTACATCGGATAGAACTCCAAGAACATCAAGGAGAACATTGTATTGAAGAACATTGAGAGAGAAGAAGCCATCTAGCTACTAACTATGGATCCGTAGGTCTATGCTAAACTACTCATGCATCATCGGAAGGGTAGCAAGGTTGATTTAGAGCCCCTCCGTGATCAATTCCACCTCCGGCGGAGTGCCGGCGGAGGCCTCCAGATGGGATCTCATGAGAACAGAAACTTGCGGCAGCGGAAAAAGTATTTCAGGCATCTCTTCGATCTGAGGGGAATATTTGGGTATTTATAGAGCTGGAATTAGGTCAAGATGCTCTGCGAGGGGCCCACAAGCCTGTGGGGCGCGCCCCACGAGCTTGTCGCTCCCTCGTGGGTCTTCTGGTGTTCCCCTAAACCTTCTAGGGTCTCTTCTGGTCCAGAAAAAATTAAACCAAAGTTTTTTCTTTGTTTGGACTCCATTTGATATTGAATTTCTTAAAAGTCAAAAACAAGCAAAAAACAGCAGCTGGCACTGGGCACTAAGTTAATAGCTTAGTCCCAAAAAATGATATAAAGTTGCCTATAAATGAATATAAAACATCAAAGATTGATACTATAATAGCATGGAACAATAAAAAATTATAGATACGTTGGAGGCGTATCAAGCATCCCCAAGCTTAATTCATGCTCGTCCTCGAGTTGGTAAATGATAAAAACAGAATTTTTTATGTGGAATGCTACCTATCATATTCATCGTATAATCTTTTCTTTTGTTGCATGGACACTTGAGTTTGAGTGATTCAAAGCAATAGTCTATAATTTGACATGAATACATAAATACTCAAGCATATCAACAAGCAACCATGTCTTTCAAAATATCAATGCTAAAGAAAGTTATCCCTAGCCCATTATGCTCAATCATTGATCCAACCATGAAACACACTCAAATATTAGCTACACCCAATGCACAAGTATGACAATAGTGTTCCCTAATTGGTGCTTTATAAGAGAAGATGGAGACTCAAAATAAAAATAAAAATTGCATAAAAAGTAAATAGATAGGCCCTTCGCAAAGGGAAGCAGAGATTTACAGAGGTGCCAGAGCTCAAAGCTTAAATTAGAGATAAAAAATATTTTGAGGGGCATGCTTTTCCTGTGAATGCTACGACCGAGAGTTCCCAATATCTTCCATGCTAGACACATTATAGGCGGTTCCCAAACAGAAAATAAAGTTTATTTCCTTTCCACCATACTTTCACCATACTTTATAGGGTTTCTTCTGGTCCAGAAAAAAATCAAAAGTTTTTTATTTGTTTGACCTCCGTTTGATATTGATTTTCTTAAAAGTCAAAAACAAGCAAAAAACAGCAACTGGCACTGGCCACAAAGTTAATAGGCTAGTCCCAAAAAATGATATAGAGTTGCTTGTAAATGAATATAAAACATCCATGATTGATACTATAATAGCATGGAACAATAAAAAATTATAGATACGTTGGAGACGTACCAGGTCCCGGCATCTTGAGCTTCAGGTAGGCGTAGTGTGGCACTGCGTTAAAGCGGGAAAGCGCAGTACGACCATGCAACACATGGTAACCACTGTGGAAGGGGACTATATCAAAAATTAAGTCCTCACTTCGGAAGTTGTCGGGCGAGCCGAAAACTACTTCCAGCGTTATGGTACCAGTGCATTGGGCTTCCACGCCGGGTACAGTAGGCATTGTGTGATAACAATTATGAATCTTATCTTGACAGTACCAAAGTGAATGATTTATGTTTATCATACTAACCCATCTCACGAAGTTCCGTTAAGTTTTGTGTGATTGAAGTTTTCAAGTTTAGGGTGAGATATCGATATGAGGAAAATAAGGAATGACAAGACCCTAAGCTTGGGGATGCCCAAGGCACCCCAAGGTAATATTCAAGGAATATCCAAGCAACTAAGCTTGGGGATGCCCCGAAAGGCATCCCCTCTTTCGTCTTCGACATTATCGGTAACCTCACTTGGAGATATATTTTTATTCGTCACATGATATTTGTTTTGCTTGGAGCATCATTTTATTTTATTTGTATTTTCTTGATTCTATTTATAATAGTTTTTTGCATCTTTCATTTCAATAAAAATGTCAAGGATGGCCTTTACCATGCTTATTTTGCAAGTCTACATGTTGCTGTTTCAAAACAGAAAGTTTATCGCTGTTGCAAAAATTCCCGAGAAAAGTAAGAATGTGATAAAATGTTGAAACTTTTTGCACAATAAGCTATGACAAATTTTATACAGTGTGGTAAATTTTCAGAATTTGTGGAGTTCAAAAAGTATTGATATTCTTGCATCCTTTACAGACTGTCCTGTTTTGGCAGATTGCTGTTACGTTTGCATATGTTTGCTTGTTTAATGATTCTATTTGAGGATAGGACTATTAAATATGCAGAGGCATTTAGTATGCAATGTTAAATAATAATTTTAGTGATTTTCCACAGTAGATAATGATAAGGTTATGCATTGATTTAAACTAACGTATCTCACGAGTTCTTGTTGAGTTTTGTGTGGATGAAGTTTTTAAGATTTAGGGAAACCATGATATAAAAGGAATTAAGGAGACACAAAAGCTCGAGCTTGGGGATTCCCAAGGAATCCCAAGATAATATTTCAAGAAGTCTCAAGCATCTAAGCTTGGGGATGCCCCGGTAGGCATCCCACCGTTCTTCACCAACAATTATCGGTTGAGCCTAAGTTTTTGCTTCTTCACATGAGTTGTGCTATTCTTGGAATGCCATTTAATTTTTGTTTTGCTTGCTGTTTTAATAAAATACTTATATCTAAAAGTTTTTAAATAAGAGAGAGTCCTCAAATAGCTACCCATTTACTCTTGTGCTTCACTTTTATCTTTTTGGAGTAGCTTGTCATTTACTCTTGTGCTTCACTTATATCCTATGAGTAAATTGTTGAATGAATTGAATTTCATGAAGTTGAAATTATATGTTCATATCATGCCTAGTGGTAGCTTCACATTGGGTTTAGAAAGTGAAATCTTTTGAAGCTTGACAATCACAATATTGGTCATACAAGCAATTCATGAATGATTAGTATAAGGAAGAGAACTTTCACATACAAATATATTATCTTGGACATCTTCTATGATTGTGAATACCCATTAATTATTTTCAAACTTGAGCAAATTAGTCGAAGTTGGACAAGGAAGACAAAGTAATGAGTTATGGTTGTGTATATTTGCAAAGAAGTTATATTGTTATGGATCCTCCAACATGTGGTTTTTGCCTAGGATCTTTTGCTAGCCAAAAATTCGTACTAAGTAGAGATACTAATTGTGCATTCAAAAACCCTTAAACCCAGTTTCTTGCCATGAGTGTTCACCATACCTACCTATGGATTGAATAAGATCCATCAAGTAAGTTGTCATCAGTGCACAAAGCAATAAAAATTGCTCCTAAATATGTTTGATCATTTATTGTAAGGGAAAATTGAGCGTTGTACGAACTTGTGATGGCAAAGTAATAAAAGCAATGGACTGCATAATAAAGGTTGCTATCATAAGGGGCAATATAATGTGACGTTCCTTTGCATTAAGAGCTTGGGCATCCAAATAAAAAGTGCATGACAACCTCTGCTTCCCTCTGCGAAGGGCCTATCTTTTACTTTTCAGTATTTACTTTTATGCAAAGAGTCAATAGTATGAAATCTCATTTCAACCTCAACTATTCTCTAGTTAGCAAGCATCATGTGGTGAGGAAAGATCTAGGCACATATGACCAGTCAAATATATTTGATCATGATTTATTATTGTTGACAATTATCTCTATGATAAATGAGTTGGGAGGCAAAATATTAAGCCCCTATCTTTCTCTGTGTTCGATGGTTGCCATTTGTTCTAAGAATATACTTTGAGTACTAGCAATCATAGAAGACTATATGATGATTGAGTATGTGGAGCGCTTACTTAGATTTTTTTGAATAAGTTGAATTGCAATTATTTGGTGACTGAGAACATAGGTTGTTGAGTTTCAAGAGAATTCATTGTTTGAACCTTAACATGTGAATTGGTTGCTACTTTAACAAGAGAAGTTTTATGAGAAGGAATTGTTGTTATGATGCTAGGAAAAGTGATTGAAATTATCATTGATCAAACTTATGCACTTTGCTAGCATTCGCACTTCATAAGTTATTTCTTTTATCATTTACCTACTCGAGGACGAGTAGGAATTAAGCTTGGGGATGCTGATACTTCTCCAACGTATCTATAATTTATGAAGTATTCATGCTGTTATATTATCATTCTTGGATGTTTTACAATCATTTTATAGCAACTTTATATCATTTTTTGGGACTAACCTATTGACATAGTGCCCAGTGCCAGTTGCTGTTTTTTGCTTGTTTTTTACTTCGCAGGAAATCAATATCAAACGGAGTCCAAATGCAGCAAAAAAAATTGGAGATTTTTTTTGGCCCAGAAGACCCAGGATGGGCTAAAAAGTACCAGAGGGGAGGCTCGAGGTGGGCACAACCCACCTAGGCGCGCCCAGGGGGGTTGTGCCCCGCTCGGTGACCTCCTGCACCATCTCTTTGCCCTATAAAATGCCAAATATTCCAAAAACCCTCAGGGTAAACCTAGATCAGAAGTTCCGCCGCAGCAGGCCTCTGTAGCCACGAAAAACCAATCTAGACCCCATTCTGGCACTCCGCCGGAGGGGGAAATCATCACCGGTGGCCATCTTCATCATCCCGGCGGCCACCATGATGAGGAGGGAGTAATCCACCCTCGGGGCTGAGGGTTTGTACCAGTAGCTATGTGTTTAATCTCTCTCTCTCTCGTGTTCTTGAGATGTCATGATCTTGATGTATCACGGGCTTTGTTAATATAGTCGGATCATATGGTGTTTTCCCCTCTCTATCTTGTTGTGAATTGAGTTTTCCCTTTGAGATTTCGTTCTTATCAGATTGAATACTTTTATGGATTTGAGAACACTTTATGTATGTCTTGCTATGAATACCCGTGGTTACAATGGGGTATCATATTGATTCACTTGATATGTTATTTGGCACTCAACTCGCGGATTCCCGAGGTGGCATTGGGGTAATCTATGCATAGGGGTTGATGCACGTTCTCGTCTTTGTTTCTCCGATAGAAATCTTGGGGCACTCTTTGAGGTTCTTTGTGTTGGATTGGGTATTATGAATCTGAAATTATTTGGTGTTATCTTAGTACGAACTCTTGATAGATCGATTGGAAAGAATAGCTTGGTGTTATTTTAGTACGAACTCTAGGATAGATTGATCGGAAAGAATAGCTTTGAGGTGGTTTCGTACCCTACAAACAATTTCTTCTTGCGTTCTCCGCTAGATAGGAACTTTGGAGTGATTCTTCATCGCACGTTGAGGGATGGTTATATGATCCAATTATATTAGCATTGTTGAGAGATTGCACTAGCGAAAGTACGGACCCTAGGCCTCATTTTCAAGCATTGCAATACCGTTTGTGCTCCATTTTATCAATTGCTACCTTGCTGTTTTTTATTGTTCCTATTACAAAAATCAATATCTACTATCATTACTATGCTTTTATTATCATCTCTTCGCCGAACTAGTGCACCTTTACAAATTACCATTGTATTTGGTGTGTTGGGGACACAAGAGACTTTTTGTTATTTGGTTGCAGGGTTGTTTGAGAGAGACCATCTTCATCCTACGCCTCCCATGGATTGATAAACCTTAGGTCATCCACTTGAGGGAATATTGCTACTGTCCTACAAAACTATGCGCTTGGAGGCCCAACACGAGTCTACAAGAACAAGTTGTGTAGTAGACATCAGCCATTCATCCTGAATGTTGTGCTTGAATGAAGCGATTGCTTCTGTGTCGGGACAATCGACAATCTGGTTCTTTTTATTTAAGAACCGGTTCCACAATTTCCTGGCAGATTCGCCTTCCTGTTGGATGATGTGACTGAGATCATCGGCATCCGAGGGCCAAACGTAGGTGCCTTGGAAGTTTGCCCTAAAGGCCTCCTCAAGCTCCTCCCAGCTCCCAATAGAATTTCTAGGGAGGCTGTGGAGCCAATGCCTTGTCAGTCCTTTAAGCTTGAGCGACAGGTATTTTATGGCATGGAGGTCATCACCTCACGCCATGTGAATGTGTAGAAGAAAATCTTCGATCTAGACAGCCGGGTGAGTTGTTCCATCGTATTGATCGATATTGATCAGTTTAAATCCCTCTGGAAACTGATGCTCCATGACCCCATCTGTGAAACATACTGGGTGTGCAGGCCCTCGATATCGAGTTGCATCTTGTCAAGCATTGGCCGTCGTCCTAGCCTGTGTCTGTTCACAGGCTCTTTCGTGTCTGTCTAACCAAGCATCGTAGCCTTCCAGGCCGGCAGCGGTGCGCTCCCTTAGTCCGTAAATAGATCTAGAAGGGGCTTTATTGCCCTGTATCATATCGCGCAAATTGAAGGGCTCGGGATATTCGACCGGACTCTTACCGAGAGGGCGAGTTTTGGTGGGTGGTTCTTTATTTGCTTCTGTTGGCTGGTGTCGGTGTCAAAACCGGCAGACCTCGGGGTAGGGGGTCCCGAGCTGTGGATCTAAGGTCGATGGGGAACAAGGGACGATGAACACGATGTTTACCCAGGTTCGGGCCCTCTCAAAGAGGTAATACCCTATGTCCTGCTTGATTGTATTGGATGTATAGTATGGTTACAGAGTAGATCTACCTCGAGATCAGCATGAGCTAAACCCTAAGGTGATGAGGTGATGAATATAGCTCTAGCCCTAAAGACTACAACCCTCGGTTTATATAGACACTGGTAGGGTTTAGGGTTACTGGAGATGGATTACAATAAGGAATAAGGAGATCCTGTCTATCCTTGACTTGGAGGGCACACCACGGCTTCACAAATCTCCCATCACTATACGGCTTCACCAGTCCGGCCCATACTCAATGGGTCGTCGCCCCGAGGACCCCTTAGTCCATAACTCCCTCAGTAGCCCCCAAACTTGCCTCCAACGCCGGGGATCGTCCTCTGGAATCTTCATATCATCGGCTTGCAAGACAAGTTCTTCCATTCCTTTATTCAGTTTGGAGCCATGTCAATCTCGCTGAACACTATCTGGAGCCCGAACTAACGTACTCGGGCCCGGACAGTTTCAAGATTCTGGAATCCAAAGATATCTCGAGATTGAGGTGGGACCATCAGAGTTTAATGCCATTCCTCAGGGCAAGGGCTTCGTGCACCTTTTTCAGAAGGCGTGCGGCCCAATGCCATCCTTCCACGAGCCCGTCCTTCCAGCTTCACGGTGGGATGCTTATTTATAGATCCAAAGGTGCGGGGGACATCTTACCTCCCTCCCTTTCGCAAAGAACGACACCAAAGAAATTCCACAACGCCATGGCCAACCTCCCAGGTTCATCCTCGCGCCCACACGGCCCACTCCCAGGCGATTGGTCGAGCTGTTCAGTTTCACACCTTCATCTGAGGCGCTTGCAGACGCAGTGCTTCCTCCCTCCGGCAGATTTGGTCCCAGTCCGCGCCGGTCTCATCTTCGTCGATGGCTGCGCCCTTGCCGAGAACTCCCCCGCTCCGAGCAAGGAGGAGAGAGTATGTCTCATGCCCCTCCTTCTAAGAGGTTTGGGCTTTCCCATACATCCCTTTTTATGGGGTTTGTTGGAGTTCTATGGGATCCAGCTCCACAACCTCACCCCGGGGTCCATATTGCATATCTCGGGCTTTGTAGCCCTTTGCGAGAAATTTTTGAGTTGCGAGGCCCACTTTGATTTGTGGAGGAAGTATTTCTATCTTGTCCCTCGCCACCGGGGGGATCCATATTCGAGGTGGGCGGCGCCGAAGTATGGCGTATAGCTGGGACAGGGTACCCAATTGGAACCCCACGAAAAGATCCCGAGGGATGGACCTAGGAGAGGTTTTATATTGAAGACGTCCCCCTGACCGACCCAATTAAGCAAGGGTTGCCCGAATACTCAAACGACCCTCCTATAAAGCGGTTCAACTGGCGGCCCAAAGGCCCTTCCCAACAGGATAGCGAAGAGGTGCATTCATTGGCGGCCAAGATCAGGCTGCTAACTAGCAGTAAGCTGACCATGATCGAAGTGATGACCATTGCTATTACCCGATGCGTGCAGCCCCTCCAGCAATGGGATCATCCTTTATGGTGCTATAACGGGACCAACGACGTAACCCGCTACCAGCGACAAGGGCCAGACAATAAGGCGGCTCTAGCCAAAATATTGGCCGATCTCTTCAAGGGAGAGGAGGCAGATTTCGCTCGAATGAATATTCGGGAAGGCTGCTCCGGATACAATCCGGCGGACTGGGTAAGCCACAATCCATTGTTTTGCGCTCATAGATTATGCCCGAATTCTAACTGATTGTCCTTGAATAGGGATGGAGGCGTCAAGTTGCGTCCATTAGCTGCCCTCCTCCTTAACCGGAGGATCATTCCAGTGACGATGATCCTGGGTATCATGACGACCCAGAGGCGTCGATTGATTTTGAAGATGGAGTGTTTTATCAGGAGAGCCTTGATGGCGCCAAGGTCACTCTGACAGCCAATCATCCTGGGGCTCTTCCCTCTTCCACGGTAAGTGAAAAGAAGACCCTCTCCCAAACCGGGCGCTCATCTCACGCTATTCCCACGTGCTGACTTCTGCTCCCAAGGGTCGCCGCACTACGCGTCGGACAGTCTTGGGGGGAGTGCAGACCACGCTAGCTTTGGCCCCTAACGGGGGATCAAAGCGGAAGGCTTCCGCCGGAGCGGAAGCACCTGCTTCCTCGGCCCAGAGGTGACGTATTTCGGAATTACAGCGAGGCTTGCTATTAATACCTTTTTGTTAAAACTTGCTGAATTTTGCAGAAGACATGTGCCCCTGCATCAGTCCGAAGATTCCCCGGGTGCGCCGAATCACAGCTCCGGTCCTAAGTCTTCGGTACGAGCTAGAGCTTCCTCCGAACCCGCGGCAGTCGGCACGCCTCCGGCGGATTCCGATGATGATTCGGTTACCAACTCCGAAGTCGAGAGCGTGATGAATCATCGCTGCCGGAGGGAAACTTTATGTCATACTGCCTTTGCTGACCAGGAATTTAGTGCTTTTAATTTGGTGGACGCATACCTTGGAGCGGCCCGGATAGGTCTTGAAGGGATCATCGGTCTATTTGCCGCCAGAATGCAGGTGTGTAACTAAAATGGCTAGAAAGCAGATCATGTTCCCTAGCCAACTAGCCCCCAAGCCTTGATTTGGGTGGGACGGCCGAGTTAAGAGTTCTAACGATATTATTTTTTATAGGCCGCAAGAGAGCAGAGCAAAAAGCTGTTCGAGGACCTTGAGGTGAGCCGGACACAGTTGGTTGAAGCCAAGGCCGAACTGGATGCGGCTCAAAAAGCCAGCAGCGAATTGTCCGGTAAGTAGAAAGAACTTTTTCCCAACACGTAGAAAGGTATACGGTGTATTCTATGCATTAACACCTTTTTTCCTCCATATAGCTGCGGAGGCCATAGGCAGGTTGCGAAAGGAGCTAGAGGCTGGTAAACGAGTGCTGACACGAAGTCAGGAGGAGAAAAATGAGCTCAAGGAAGAGAATCGGCGGAAAGCCAAGGAAATTGAGAGCTTGAAAACTTAGCTGGCGCAAGCCTTGGAGGAAAACCAGAAGCTGAAAGGTGGCATATTTGGTAAGCACTCATCTGACCGGTACGTTGGTCCAGTACCATTGGCGTTTTAATGACGATATGCAACACCTGCTTTTTAGGTCTCCTGACTGGGCGGCCCGAGGAGCAAGTCAGCACCTATGACGGGAACCTTTTAAAGGAGCTGTCAAAGACCTACGAGAGGGCCCGAAAGGCCATGAAGAGTATGGCGAAGGCGTTATGGCCGTCAGAGGTGCTGCCAGAGAGCATGGCCGAACTAGCCAGTCGCTTTAAAGGAGCTCGGTGAAGGTTTGAGTTATGGAAGATCTTGTCTTAGCAAGAAGGAGCGCGCGAGGCGTGGGCTATGGTAAAGACCCGTTTCACCAAGCTGGACCCGGAGCATATGGCCCAGGTTGGTCCAGTGGGCCCTGACGGCCGAGAGATACCTCTAAGCTTGGTGTATGATGATGTGATGCCAGCCGCTCGTCATTCTCAAAAGGATTGCCCTTTAGAGCAATTGATAGACAATGTGGATCAAGAGTAGTTTTGTCAATTCTATGTATCTATGTACTATACATTGACCGAGCTCAATCCGCGGTCTTATTTTTAAAAGAATGTTGTCTTAACCGGCCATCGGCTTCTACCTCCCCGATCAGTGATCGGGAAGTGTTTCGTACTACGTGCCGTGGGAAACAAGGCAACACTTCGGGAACCAGGCAATCCGGCCATTTGGCTCGAACGGACGAAACATGTGTGGAGAGTTATGTTATATTTCTGTTTGACATAAGAAACATCTTCCGATGAAAATAGTTCCTCCAAAGGTTCCTTTCTTCGGGTAAATTTATAGTCCGGATACGTGAAATCAACGGAGACCAATGGCTGCGAAAAAACCCTGGTGATAAGCGCGAGGCTATATTCAGTTCCCTTAGGTCGACTTATTGTATTATGTAAGAACGCTAGCTTTCGGCTTCACCCATCTGAGGTACGGTCCCGGATGACCCGGTCGTAACAATCACAGAGGTGCTCCCTTTACTCCCTAGCCGAACAATCGGGAACGTAGGGGTAAACACAAGAGCCAGGCAACCCATCTTAGCAAAGATCTTAGGTCAAATAAGTGCATATGTTGGCTTGAAAGATACGAGAAGGCTGCAAACGAAACGAATGCGATGTATACTGATTATATTATTCGGCTCCTCTAAGGGAGCCCCCATGCAAAGCTGGGTGTTACATTCCATGACATATACGGTATTGGCTTGGTATGGTTCGATTCAACCGAACACCTGCCATGTCAAGGAAAATAAAAAGAAAGAACAAAGAGAGGTTAGGATGTATGCGGGTGACAACGTCTAAATCAGGCGTAAAAGCACCGCAGCCGGGCTGTGTTCCACGGGTTTGGCTCAAGGCGATCGTCGAACAGGCGGCGAAGGCGGTATGCTCCTCCTGCCAGTACTTCGTCGATGATGTACGGACCCTCCCATTTGGGCGAGAGCTTATGCTTCTATTTTTCGGGGAACCGGAGGACGAGGTCGCCCACGTTGTATGTCTTCGCCCGGACTTCGCGGTTTTGGTAGCGCCGTGCTTGCTGCTAATAAAGTGCGGATCGAGCCCGAGCTATATCCCGTTCTCCTTCAAGAGCGTCCAAGTCATCCTGCCGATCCAACTCGGCTTCCTTTTCTTCGTACATGCGCACTCAAGGCGCGTCGTGGATGAGATCGCATGGGAGAACGGCTTCCGCACTGTATACCATAAAAAATGGTGTGTATCCGGTTGACCGGTTAGGAGTAGTGCACAACCCCCATAATATGGAATCGAGTTCCTCGACCCAATGGCAGTCTAATTGTTCAAGTGATAGGACCAGGCGGGGCTTGATGCCGCTCATAATGAGCCTGTTGGCCCGTTCGACCTGTCCATTGGTCTGTGGGTGGTACACTGAAGCGTAATCGAGCTTAATGCGCATTTTGCCACACCAGTCCTTGACTTCCTGGGCGGTGAAGTTGGTACCGTTATCGGTAATTATGTTGTGGGGGACACCATAACTGTGTACGACGTCAGATAAGAACTCGACGACAGGTCCGGATTCTGCCGAAGTGACGGGCCGTGCCTCAATCCACTTGGTGAGTTTATCGACCATGACCAATATGTACTTCTTTTTATTTGTGCCCCCTTTGAGTGGCCTGACCATGTCGAGACCCCAGACCGCGAAAGGCCATGTTATCGGTATCGTTCGAAGGGCTGTGGGGGGCCTGTGGCTTTGATTTGCGAACAGCTGACATCCAACGCAACGTTGGACAAAAGCCTGGGCATCCTCACGGGCGGTAGGCCAAAAGAATCTTGCTTGGAAAGCCTTGCTGACCAAGGCCTGAGCTACCGCGTGGTGGCCGCCCATGCCCGCGTGTATTTCTGCCAGGAGTTGATGCCCCTCTTCTTCGGAGATGCACCTTTGCAAGATTCCTGTGGTGCTTTTTTTGTAAAGCTCGCCTTCACGGACTTTGTATGCTTTGGAATGCCGGACTATACGTCGTGCCTCCGTCTGGTCCTCCGGGAGCTGTTGCCGAGTGAGGTAGGCGGGCAGAGGTTCTGTCCAGGGGGCAACTATGGCCATGATTTCGTGGGCGGAAGGTGTTTCCTCGAGTGCGGAGCCGCCAATGATATGGTCGTCGGGCTCCTTGTCCGGGGAGGCATTGTGAGTGGGCTCATTGACTAGTGCGCCGGCGTCACCGTCCTGCCATACTATGGAGGGCTGAAGAGCCGCTCGAGGAAAGTGTTTTTAGGAACCGGGTCGCGCTTGGCGCCCATGCGGGCGAGTACGTCCGCGGCTTGGTTGCTGTCCCTTGAGACATGGTGGAATTCTAGGCCCTCGAATCAGGCCGATATCCAGAGGACCGCATTTATGTATGCCGCCATCTTGGGGTCCTTGGCGTCGAATTCGCCGTTGACTTAAGAGATAGCTAGGTTTGAATCTCCCCTTACTTCGAGGCATTGTACCCCCATTGACGTGGCCAGACGAAGACCATGTAGTAGTGCTTCGTATTCGGCTGCATTGTTGGAGTCCATGTACATTATTTGTAGGACATACCGAACAGTGTCGCCTGTAGGGGAGATTAGGATGACCCCAGCCCCCAGTCCGGCTAACATTTTTGAGCCATCGAAATACATCGTCCAGTGCGAATATGTGCTATATTCTCGGGGTAGTTCGGCTTCAGTCCATTCGGTTATAAAATCGGCTAGTACCTGAGATTTAATAGCTCGGTGTGGTTTGTATGATATCTCAAAGGGAAGGAGCTCTATGGCCCATTTGGCAATCCGGCCCGTGGCGTCCCTGTTGATTATGTCATTCAAGGGGACCTCTGATGCCACTGTGACCGAGCATTCTTGAAAGTAGTGTCGTAGCTTTCGGGATGCCATAAAAACCGTATAAGCTATCTTTTGATAGTGGGGGTATTGTGATTTGCATGGCGTAAGTACCTCGGACACATAGTAGACCGGCTTCTGGACTTGGAACTTGTGGCCCTCAGACTCCCGCTCCACGACGAGCACCGCGCTAACCACCTGATTAGTGGCTGAAATGTATAGTAGCATGGGCTCGCCGATGCTAGGTGCGGCCAGGATGGGGTTGCCATCGAGAAGTGTTTTAATCTCCTCAAGCGCTGCAGTTGCTTCGTCTGTCCATTGGAAGTTCTTGGTCTTTTTAAGCAGTCTGTAGAGTGGGAGCGCCTTTTCTCCGAGGCGAGATATGAAGCGGCTCAAAGCTGCCACGCATCCGGCCAGTTTCTAGACATGCTTGAGCTCTGTTGGTATTGCGAGCTGGGATAGCGCACTAATTTTGGCTGTGTTGGCCTCGATTCCTCTATGGGAGACGATGAATCCGAGCAACTTTCTCGCAGGGACCCCGAAGACACATTTTTCCGGGTTGAGTCGTATATCATAGACTCGTAAGTTGTTGAAGGTTTGGCGGAGGTCGTCTATCAGCTGGTCGATGTTTTCGGTTTTGACAACCACGTCGTCCATGTATGCCTCCACCGTTCTACCGATTTGGTTTTCGAGGCATGCTTGAATCATGCATTGGTATGTAGCTCCTGCGTTTTTCAGTCCGAACGGCATGGTGTTGAAGCAGAAAGGTCCGTAAGGAGTGATGAATGCGGTTGCCGCCTGGTCGGACTCCTTCATCTTGATCTGGTGGTATCCGGAGTATCCGTCCAGGAAGCATAGCGAGTCATGTCCGGCAGTGGCGTCGATGATCTGGTCAATTCTTGGCAGGGGAAAGGGTCCTTAGGGCAGGCCTTGTTAAGGTCTTTAAAATCGACACAGAGCCGCCAGGATTTGTCCTTTTTGGGTACCATAACCAGATTTGCTAACCACTCGGGATGCTTGATCTCGCGGATGAATCTGGCTTCCAACAATTTTGCTAGCTCTTCGCCAATGGCCTGCCGTTTGGGTTCGGAAAACCGGCGTAGAGTCTGTTTCACCGGCTTGAAGCCTTTAAAGATGTTTAGGCTGTGCTCTGCCAGCCTGCGTGGGATTCCCGGCATGTCTGAGGGGTGCCAGGCGACTATTTCTCAGTTTTCACGCAGGAACATTCTTAACGCCTCGTCAACTGCCGGGTCCAGTTGTGCTCCTATAGATGTCGTTTTATTGGGATTTGTTGGGTGCACTTGAAATTTTACTATTTCATCTGCTGGCTTGAATGATGTGGATTTTTGTCTTTTACTGAGGACCACATCATCTCTGTCGACTGTAGTGCGTAGTGCTGTCAACTCTTCGGCCGTGAGGGCTTCGGATAGTGCCTCTAGGGCGAGGGATGCTGTCTTGTTTTCGGCTCGTAAGGCTTTGCTTGGGTCACTTTTAAGTGAGATTACCCCGTTGGGCCCTGGCATTTTGAGTTTCATGTACCCGTAATGCGGTATGGCCTAAAATATCGAGAATGCCTCACGTCCTAGGAGGGCGTGGTATCCACTGCGAAAGGGCACAATGTGAAATAGCAAGGGTTCGGATCTGTAGTTATCGGGCGTGCCGAACACAACGTCTAGGGTTATGCGTCCCGAGCAGTGTGCCTCCCTACCGGGTATTATACCTCGGAATGTGGTGTGGCTGCGTTCGATGCGAGATCTGTTGAGATGCATCTTGTCGAGAGTGTCCTTGTAGATGAGGTTGAGGCCGCTGCCTCCGTCCATCAGTACTTTAGTCAGTCGAAAACCATCGATAATGGGGTCAAGGACCAGTGCGGCCGGTGCATGTTTGCTGCGTGGACTTGGCTCGTCCATCTCGTCGAAGGTAATAGGCGCAGTTGCCCAAGGTTGTGCGGCCATCACTAGATATATCTGACTGGTCTCTCGAAGAGCCTTTTTCCTTTTATTGTTTGAGGCGAACGTCTCATATACGGAAGGACATTATGGTCCTGTGGTGAAGCCGTGGACTGCTTATCTGGAAGTGTAAGGCCCAAGATTGGCTCGCCATATTTGGCCACTTGTCTTACCACCCAACAGGCTCAAAGTCTGTGGGTTGGGTTTGCGTCTAGCAAGACTGAGTGTATTGGGCATGGTTTATCCAGCAACTCGTCCAGCACTGATCTAGGCCTAGTCTTCTTTTCGTCAGGCTCGCGTTCCGGTGACCGATTTGTATATGCCCGTTTAGAGTGAGACCTTCCGTGCTGCGCGGCAGGCGGTGGCCCCATGTTCATCTGTTGCGCCCTCCACGTGTTCTCCATGGCGCAATACTTGTGTACCATGTCTGATAGTTTGGTGAAGCTTTGAATTCAGCGATGCGCAAGGGCGTTTAAGAGGTCCTCGTCCTTGCAGTTGAACTAGAAGGCTTTAATTATCTCTTTGTCACAGCAAGGCGCCATCCTGTTCTTCACCAGGAGAAATCTAGCCCAATAATGACGGACTGTCTCGTTTGGCAGTTGTTTGACATACATGAGGTCCCATATGTCTAGGTTTCCCGAATCTAGGGAGTATTCCGTGTGGTGGGTGGGTGGAAAAAATTCGAGGATCCCCTCCTGCAGAGGACCCGGACTATCCTTGATGGGCAGTTGAGTCATGTTTGGTTCTGATCGTGCAGGACTCGGATTCGAACTAGTGCGCGGCTGGATCGGCTCGAGGCTGAATCTAGCGTTGGGGCTCGAGTCATGGCATATCTTTGGGCTGGTGTCTGACTCCGAACTGGAGACTTGAGTGTACACCGTTCTTAGCTTGCATGGCTGCGGCCCCTCCTGGGCCTCTTTGACGGTAGCGACGAGGTGAGTGACCGGAGGGGTGTTGATTTCTCGGTTGTCGGGTTTAAACCTGATCCGATCATAGGTCGTGTGCCTGATAATGAAGATTCCCATTGCACAGAATAGACTTACCAAGTGGTCTGCCGGCTGGGCACACGGGGGTGACGGACACTCCGGCGACTCGGCGGGAGATCTTGCGGACGGTCTGTCGGAGTTAGGCTTCAAAGCCGGACTCTAAGAGATACTTGATTCTTGTAAGTCTGCTGGTCCCAGGGTTGATGCCCCCGAACCGGTGAGTTCCTCTACGGGGACGAAGCCTTCGATCTGGTCGAGGCGACTAGTGGGATCCGCGTGTACCAATATGCCGCCGAAGATGAGGAGATGACCAGGGGCGGGGAGGCCCTCGGAGCGGGCGTGGTATCCAACGATCGGTTGAGCCATCGATCATTTGGGTGATCCAACAGCGAAACTCTCAATGAAAGCACCAATGTCGGTGTCAAAACCGGCAGTCCTCAGGGTAGGGGGTCCCGAACTGCGGATCTAAGGTCGATGGGGAACAAGGGACGATGAACACAATGTTTACCCAGGTTCGGGCCCTCTCGAAGAGGTAATACCCTATGTCCTGCTTGATTGTATTGGATGTATAGTATGGTTACAGAGTAGATCTACCTCGAGATCAGCATGAGCTAAACCCTAAGGTGATGAGGTGATGAATATAGCTCTAGCCCTAAAGACTACAACCCTCAGTTTATATAGACACCGGTAGGGTTTAGGGTTACCGGAGATGGATTACAATAAGGAATAAGGAGATCCTGTCTATCCTTGACTTGGAGGGCACACCACGGCTTCATAGATCTCCCGTCACTATACGGCTTCACCAGTCCGGCCCATACTCAATGGGTCGTCTCCCTGAGGACCCCTTAGTCCATGACTCCCTCAGCCGGTCTCGCCCTCTAGGGGGGCGGTCGGCCTGACCTGCATGCCCGTGTGCTAGCAGCTCATTATCTGCTCCCTCGCCATCAAAGTAAGACAGTAGCCGCCGATGCGGGAATGACTTGGCAGTAGCGCATCACGCTTCAAGGTCTGCTTCGGCCGCAAGGATTTTTTTTCATTTTTCATTGGGCATGTTTTCATGGGTATACAACTCCTACCACTTATTTTTCTTGCTACGCGCAGTTGCGATTAGCTGCCGTTGGAACCGTGCCTGCTCGGATGGGTTTTTGGGCACCACGAAGTCTTCGGGTCCGAGGCTGGCTTCGTCCTCCGATTCGGGGAAGTAATCCCTGTACGACCCGTCATCAAAGGCGCCTATATCTTTGGGATCATCCTCCCTCGGCGTCCCTACTGGCCCGTCCTATTGGGCGAGCGAAGCTTGATCGTCCTCTCCCAGGTTCTCGGCGGCATCGGGGGCGACACCATTGTTGGTAGTGCCCGTGGTATTGGCCATTCTTCTGCTCCTGTTATTACCCTTCGACCGCCTCTTAGGGCGATGACGCTTAGGGTTTTCCTTAGGCTTCTCCTTGGAATTGTCTTTAGGAGTGTTGACCATGTAAACATCATAGGAAGACGTCACGGCCCAATTTCCCGTACGGGATACGACCGCGGATGGGTTTGCTCTGGTGTCGCCGCAGACATCTTCCTCTATGTCAGTGGCTTTGTCGGAGACGTAGTCAAGTGTATCGGTCAAGTCTTCGACCGTGGCAAGTAGGTGGGTGGTGGGCGGGATGAAAATTTCCCGGTTATCGACATTGCATCCGATCTGATCGTAAACGATGGACGAGATCGCCAGGTTTGGATCCGATCCAATACCTCATTTATCTGCGAGAGCTTCTCGGTGTCCAGGACCTGTGAAAGATCATGGATGTCGCCTAGAGGGGGGTGAATATGCGTTTTAAAATAATTACGGTTTAGGCTTGAACAAATGCGGAATAAACCTAGCGGTTAATTTGTCAAGCACAAAACCTACAACAACTAGGCTCACCTATGTGCACCAACAACTTATGCTACGCAAGATGAACAACTAAGTGATAGCAAGATATATAACATGAAACACAATGGCTATCACAAAGTAAAGTGCATAAGTAAAGGGCTCGGGTAAGAGATAACCAAGGCACGCAGAGACAACGATGTATCCCGAAGTTCACACCCTTGCGGATGCTAATCTCCGTTTGGAGCGATGTGGAGGCACAATGCTCCCCAAGAAGCCACTAGGGCCACCGTAATCTCCTCACGCCCTCGCACAATGCAAGATGCCGTGATTCCACTAAGGGACCCTTGAGGGCGGTCACCGAACCCGTACAAATGTCAACCCTTGGGGGCGGTCACCGAACCCTTACACTTTAGCAACCCTTGGGGTGGTCACCGGAACCCGTCAAAATGCTCGGGGTGATCTCCACAACCTAATTGGAGACCCCGACGCTTGCCCGGAGCTTTACACCACAATGATTGAGCTCCGAACACCACCAACCGTCTAGGGCGCCCAAGCACCCAAGAGGAACAAGCTCAAGGGTACCAAGCACCCAAGAGTAATAAGCTTCTCAACTTGTAACTTCCACGTATCACCGTGTAGAACTCAAACCGATGCACGAAATGCAATGGCAAGGGCACACGGAGTGCCCAAGTTCTTCTCTCCCAAATCCCACCAAAGCAACTAATGCCAGGGAAGAAAATGAGAGGAAGAACAAGAAGGAGAACACCAGAACTCCAAGATCTAGATCCAAGGGGTTCCCCTGACATAGAGGAGAAAGTGATTGGTGGAAATGTGGATCTAGATCTCCTCTCTCTTTTCCCTCGAAAACTAGCAAGAATCCATGGAGGGATTGAGAGATAGCAAGCTCAAAGAAGGTCAACAATGGGGGAAGAACATGAGCTAAAGAGATAAGGTTCAATGGGGAAGAAGACCCCCTTTTATAGGTGGGAAAGATCCAACCGTTATGTGTTCAGCCCGCATCGCGCGGTACTATTGCTCAAGGGAGCGATACTACCGCTTGGCTGCAACGGGCGATACTACTGCTCAGGCGATCAGTACTACCGCTGGGGACAGAGCACACAGGGGGGAGATGGAGAGAAACACCACGAGCGGTACTAGGAGCGGTGGTAGGCGCGGTACTACCGCTTATAAGCGGTACTACCGCTCCTACTGCCGCTGAACCCGATACGAAAAATCATAACTCCGAAAGCAGCGGTACCACGCATGGCACTGCCGCCCAGCTCAGCTAAGCGGTACTACCGCTTGGGGTGCTACAAAGAAGCCCAAGCAAACAGATGGAAACAGTAAAACCTGAACTGCCATAACTTCTACAAATGAGCTCCGAATTGAGCAAACTCAAGCTTGTTGGATAGAGGACGAGAAGAACTACCCAACAATGACTGGTTATAGTAAGAAGAGGCAGTAGAAAAAATGCCAAAGGTATAGAGATGTGAAACCTCTATGAAAGAAGAACCGGCAAAAACCCCAACATCGAAAACATCATAGAAGATGCATGTGAACTCCGTTTTCGATGAACTCGAGCTTGTCATGAAGATGACCATAAGCTCCAAATCTCACAAGGAGAAGAACCAAACAAGAACCAAGAAAGATGATGCAAGGATGCAATGGTTTGAGCTCTCTACGAACTATACGATCAAGCTACCAACATGAGAGCCCCCTTGATAGTACGGCAATCGATCCTATAACCCGGTCTCCCAACTACCATCATGAGACCGGTAAAATAGAAAACCTATCAAGGGCAAACCTTTGCCTTACGCATCGTCCACTTGAGCTAGATGATGACGATCTTGACTCCATCAAGTTGGACCACCTTTCTTGATTGTGTTGGCTCAATAGACTAGTTGATTGCTCCCCCATACTCCGCTATGGGTGAGCCACTCTTCGGCACATCTTCACAAGTCCATTGACACCACAATGGACGGCAAGCTTCAAGCACTTGATCTCTTCGTGATGCTCCACTTGAACTTGCACATGACAATCTTGATGATGATCACCACTTGATGTCATCCTCTCCATGGGTTGTATGATATCTTCCGCTTGACGCAAGCCCATGAAACATACCTAACCCCACATAGAACTCTCACGTAGACCATGGGTTAGTACACAAAGCGTAATGGACAATGCTTACCATACCATGGGATCACTTGATCCCTCTTGGTACATCTTCTATGCTTTGTGAGTTGATCAACTTGATTTACTCTTGACTTAGTCTTGATCAACCTTAAATCTTTCCAACTCTCTTCATGTGGATGATGTCTTGAAGGTAAACATGAATGATCACACAATCTTCTTCTTCAAGACATGCTTGCAATAAGCTCAACACTCACATGACCAATCTTTGGATAATTCCTTAATAGCACCTTGGTCAACTCATAAACTCCTTGAAACCAACACATGGACTTCAAGAAATGCCTATGGACAAATCCTTCAAATATAACTCAATGCAACCATTAGTCCATAGAGAATGTCATCAATTATCAAAACCACACATGGGGGCACCACATGTTCTTTCAACCTGGCTATAAGCTAGGTTGATCTGAAACAGTTTATTTGGGCCGCTTGACGCAGGCCCGTCATCTTGTTGGTCCTGGGCTGACCCCTGGTCAATGGGCAGAGAAGTTACATCAGACGCCGCTGCTGCTGGGTCCAAAGCCGAGTTTGGCTCAAGGCCGACATCCGAGGAGGCAAGGGTTGGATCGGATGTGGCGACCACTGGCTCTATCTTCGGGGTCGGTTCTAGTGAGAGGCCGGATCCGAGGATCAGGTCGGAAGCTAGTTCCGGGGCCGTGGTGCCGGAGGGATCTTCGAGCTGATCCGAGATCAGTTCTGAGAGGAATAGATCGCCTCGGATGTCCGTGATGTACTCTAGACTTCCGAACATGACGACCTGGTTTGGGGAAAAGTTCTCTACACAGCCCAAGCGGCCGGTCGGATAAATGTGCAGCACAATGCTGCCAAAGGCAAAAACCTGGCCGGGGACAAAGATGTCACTGCAGCCAACACTGCTATCAATATGCAAGCGAGCCATCAATCCTTGTCGATCCAACAGAGAGCTCTCAATGAAAGCACCAATGTCGGTGTCAAAACCGGCCCACGGACTAGACCAGCTGGGCGAGGACCCCCCCCCCCCCCTTCCCCCCAGTTCAGGACACCGTCACCTAGCCTCTCCCTTGATGGGCTGCATCCAAGGGCTCTAGATGAGCCTTATCCTCTCCCAATCTCTTCTTTACGAGCCAAGTATCTCGTGGGATTGAACGGAGATGAATCGGTGAACAATCCCGTCTGGAAGGGCAACTTTTGGAGCTATCTGCACGTCATACAACCAGCCAAACGACCGGCTGTGGTCGCATGAAATGTCGTCTTTTATTCTAACCTTCTCGGGTAAAATGGCCGCCATTTCTTCATAGGAACTCGGAATTTGACGTTCTTGGGCTCATTGGATTCGTATGAATGAAGCAAACCCATTCCTGGTCTTAGATATTGATTTGGAGCACTTTAGAAAAATCACTTTTTCCAACCTCCAAAATGGCTAAGTCTGGCCCCTGGGTGACTCCGTATCGAACCCATCCTTGGTCCTTTCATCGTGCTTGGTCCTAGGTTGCTCCAATACACCTATAGACACAAGAAAAGAAAGAAAACTAGTAAAAAACAAATAAAATACTAAATGTGCAATGCTCACAAGGGAAGGTGTAAGTATCGGTAGTCATCCATAATGGACAACTATTTGGTTCAATGAGACATGATATATGAAGAGAACATGCAACAAATGACCTCTAAAAATGCGTAAAAATATAGAGCCATCACAACCTCATGAGGGCTGCCATATCGTGCAACTTCCCTTGTGCCCTTTTCCTTCCGAGCTTATGCCTAAGCATGGGGTCTACTGCCCCACTAACCAATGCTTCAATGGCCGTTCCGTTGGAGATGTGTGGTATGGTATTTTTCTTTTTGAGCCAACGGGCGATGTTGTCGCGGACTGGCTCCTGTTCTCCTTGGATTATGTTGTGGAGGTCTATGATACTTTCGAGCCAGTGGTACATGCCTTTGAAGTTGTTGAGGAACTCATGCTCGAAGTCTTCCCAGCTATGAATGGAGTTTGGCGGGAGCCCCTTCAGCCATGTCCATGCCGATCTGGACAAGCATAGTGGGACGTGGCATAGCGCATTGCCGATGTTGCTATGCGCCAGCTCAACAGAGGTCAAGTAGTCGCTGAACCAGAGGTCGAGTTTTGTGTCGCCCGAATACTTCTCGACGCCGCGCACGATGAAAGGCTAGGGGAACTTATGTGTGATGACCTCATAGCCAAAGCATGCAGGCGCGATGCCTGACGTTAACCGAGGTATTGGAGCTTCATACTCCGGCCCTAGCGTTCAATGGCTCGAGATCATAGGTGATCATGGAGATCTAGGCGAAACCAAGGCGGTCATGGATGGACGCTCCTTGGTTCCTTGTCTTCACGGCTTGTATCATATGACGGAGGTCGTTGGCATTTAGTGTTGCGTCATCCACCTGGGCACTGCCTGGCTTCAGCCTTCCTAGCGTCGGCGTTTCGCGGGGCGGCGATAAGATGCTCTGTGCATCGTTCATCTGCTTGTCTTGGAGCTCGGTCGTCCTATGTACAGCTTTGATGAGATCTATCAGGATCTTCGGATTTGCGGGTGCGGCTGTCAATCTGTCTACCAGCGTGACCACTTCCTGGATACTCAGGGCTGGCGAGGGGAGCTCCATCGGTTCGTACTGCTCTGCGGGCTCTCCGCCGTTCTCCCAGCCGCTAGCCACTGTGTTGCTTTGATGACCCGTGCGGCAGACCGAAGTTGCGAGGTGTCTGATGGTGCTGTCCATTGTGTTTCATGGCCGCGCGGCCACCTTTGCCAGTGCGTGTCGTGCAGCCCCCGGGGTGAGAATTTCGTGGAGCTCGTCCTCCGAAGACTTTAGTGAGGGTGGGTTGTCCGTCCGAACAGATGGGTTTGAGAGCTCTGCTCCTTTTTCAGAAGAATTCGCTCAAATATCTCAGAGAGGGGTGCTCAGACAAACTTGACGGAAATCAAACAGAGCAACCAATCATAATGATTGGAGCAGGGTGGCTATTTATATCCAGAGCAATCCCGAGGGTGAAATGATCAATCAGGGCATGCGGCCCAGCCAATGACCAACCAACACGTTTCCAACGGTCGGATTTCAAACTCGCGTGGCAACTTTACTTAAGGAACAAATAAAGTTGACTTTTCTGCTAGAGCAATTGTCTCGCAGCCTAGAAGAACTTTGTATATGGTTGACGAGTAATAACTCATTGCACGAAGAGGTTTCTCTCAACTCACTTGGAATAAATCTTGGTTAAGCATTAGTACATACCTGAACCAACTTGGGGAGGCTCAGATCCATGGATTTTGGCGGTTAAACGAGTGGATTTGAGGAGGATTTGGTGAAGAGGGGAGAGAGGGTGCTGCCTCTATTCACCTTGGAGGAGTTGGGAAAAAAACCGTGGCGGTTGTGAGTGGGCTGGGCCCCACCCGCGATCTTGCGACCACTTAACTATTCAGGGGGAACACGCCAGGGGATGAGGCGTTTCCAGAAATGCATATGACTTCAGGGTTTTTGACCTACCATGTAGGCGATCAACGATGACTCGGTAAGATGGTGGGGTTAAAATGCCACAAGGCTGGGCATTTATGAAAAGGGTCAGATCGAGCTAAAAATTTCAAAAGAGGTCATTCCTGCTAATGTTTTCTGACAAAGTCAGAACGGCTATTTTCGCCAATCCTATACACCTAAATAGTTCATCCCCACTACGTCTATTATCTTAACATGCACACTAGTCATCTCATCAAAGACCCACCACAACATGTATGAGAATTTTTCTTCCATTATTAGTTAATCAAATGCACTTCCACTCAACATGCATGAGAAAAGGTTTTCCATTATGTGATGCCACTTATATTCAATATTTTTTTTGACCACCCAATAATCAAATACAATATATCACACATGTGTCTTCTAGTTTTAGCTCATATATTATTAATTCAACTATTCATGTTTCATACAATCATATCACTCGGAATATATTGCAATCGATCCGGCAGCAAGGCGCGGGGTATTCTCTAGTTATACATATGGTGGAGACGTGTCAGCGGCAAAAATAAATAAATTATGAAAATCGTTGCTATGTTTGATAACTTCCAAATAAACCAAACCAGTAACACTTGACTTAACACATGTTTCCTTTTATTTTCTAGGACATGGAAAGTCCTTTTCAAGGGATTATACAAAAAATAAGTAGCAAAGCAATAAATGTATGAAAGAAACATTCTAGCCACATGGCCGTATCATAGTTCACACATCAAATGTACGTACCTTTGAATCGGTATGTAGTACTGCTACTCATATTTTTTTTTCCACTACGTTACCGAGCTATTTTGAATCACCCATTGGTTGGATGGTGAATGGTATGATTGTACCCCAAACCCACAATTGGTCCCCGGATTTGATGCTCTGTATGCCTCATTTGAGAAGATTAGGGGCTACAATTGGTCCCCGGATTTGATGCTCTGTATGCCTCATTTGAGAAGATTAGGGGCTGTTTGGATTGGTGCAGATGGCTGCCCAGCCAAAACTTTGGCGTTGACTAGAGCGCAGGCAATCGTTTGGATGGTCTCCAATTATTTGGCTCGCCCCATGCCCAGCAACCTTTCACGTTCAGTTTGCTACCAATTTATTGGCGAGGCTAGGGCGGCCGATTCCTCCGCCAAAATATTGGCGTGCCCTTCATTGGCAGGGCGAACAGGGGCCGAATCCAAACAGCCCCTTATTCTTAATGTGGAGGCAATGTCTTGCCCGATAGCGAGACATCAGTGATGGCTTCGCCAATTTTTGAAACTCCATGACAACTGTCTTCATAAGTTGAGTGCGTGTGCGTGCGTGTGTGTGTGTGTGTGTGTGACGTTTTGGTGAGTCATTTGGCCTACCAAAACGTCTTATATTGATATGGAGAAAGCATATACTCGGTGTTTCAAAAAGACATTAGTGAGTGGTTTTCATTTTCATTAAAAAAAACTACTTCACTTTTTTAATGTAGTTCTTAAGTCATACTAAAAACAATGAGATGCCTATGCCTTCACTCACATTAATGAGTTAGTATTACCGGTATGCAAACCTTTGTCCAAATTAGGTTAACAAACAAATCATTGAGCTGCATACCATAAGTTTCTTTTTTGACATTCCATAGGCTCCTTCCATTTCTACGACAAACTAAAAATAAAATAAGCCCCTTCCATTAAGTGCAAACCGTTCACACAAGCCTAAAGTACACATTTGCAGACAGGATTAAATTTGTGAATCCAAAGAATGTACGTAACCCAAGTCAAATACGAATACGTCTTGGCAACCAGTCATACGACTGCAAAATTTTGTTATCCAGGCGAGATGCACAGGGATGGCACCATAGGCTCGGAAGATCGAAGTATATTCATCACCCCGAAAAAAATTGTCTATTCACCAGGTGTGTGTCAGTGTGTGTGTGCGCGCGCGCGCGCATACGAGCACTTTTCGGCCGAAATCGTAGTGGATGGCGTGCTGGGTCCCGCATTCAGTCCCGGGCCACTAGGCTGTAATGTGGGATTTGATGTGGACCTGTCGGGCATATCCGGCGACAAGCCGGGCCCTCCACAGCGTCTCCTTCACAACCTCCTTGCTGGGCTCCTGCGCAGCCGCCCTCTCTCCACTCGCCTACTCCCCCCCTAATTTTTTTCCGGCAGGATTCTCCCTCCTAATTCTGCTCCTAAACAACTCATATTACCCTAACCCTCTATTGTTTAACGCCAGAAATGCAACGTGTCTCTTAGAGTTGGTATATTGTCACACGGACATGAGTCAAACAATCCTAAGTATAAAAATGCTCCCTTTCCGGCCCTACGGTCACCTGTACATGCATGTATAGTACTCCAAATATGATATATCACGACATGCAGCACCAATAATTCTTCTTGGTACCGTTTTTATTTCCTTTTTTGCGAAATTGGTACCGTTGTACCAACCAATAGAGTACGTCTTTGCTGGATTCAACCGCATATTTTTCACGTATCATAGCCGTCGCATTTGGCGTTTATTAAGGTCGATGCAAACCATGGAGCCTGCCCTCTGCCGGCACGAGGAGACATGTATAATGCCTGGATGCCGCACCAACTGACCGGCCTAATCATGCTCACGAATACTCCATCCATCCAAAGGAGAGAAGGGAAAGCACGCGGACGCAATGATTTATCACGAGAAGGGCAAAAGTTTAGCACACTCAAAGTCGTCAGTGGCGAAAGCGCCCGCGGTCAGCAGAAACGCCGTTTTTCTCCACGGACATGTCAAAAGGTTTCGTCGATCGATCCGTGTAAAAAGGTTTCGATTCGGCGCGGGCGACGCGACACGCGAGATATCTATCTGCCTTCTCCTTTCGCTGGCTAGCAGGGAATGTGACACTGACATCAAGCTGGCAAACCGTGTAACGTGAAGCTGCTTGCTTGCACTTGCACAAGAACTATGATGGTTAGCCAGCCAGCCCGGTGCGGTGCGGATTAAACAAACCCGGCTGGCGGCTTTGGACTTTGCATCGCGCGCGGTGAAATGCGAGGGAAGGAGGGAAAGGCGACGGGCGGGCATGATGGTGCGCCCGCGCGGAGGGTCACGCCCATCATCACGGCCACGCGGAGTCCGAAAACCCAGCGCACGCAGCGAGGACCCGGAGCTCTTTCTTTCACCAACGCGCGGTCCCGTTTCCCGGCTCGCGATCGCGCCATGTACACGTACGTTTGGGGCGCACTGCACGGCCTTGAGTCTTTCAGTTGGCACCGGCTTTTGCCCCCTCGCTTTGCCCGGCGCGGTGGTGCTCTGCCAGGGCGTCCCTGCCCGGCAGGAGGGAGGCGTGCGGTCGCGCGGCCCCGGATGGTTCCAAAGGCGGCGTACAGGCCGGGCCGGGGCCCGACCTGGCGCGCGTGTGCCGTGTCGCGCCACCGCTGCCACGCCACTGCGCGTACGGTGCCAGGGTTCTCATGCACGGACGGACGGGCCTTTTTTCTTTCCGGTCGAGTCTGTCGACGGATCTATCTTTTTCTTTTCATGGTAATACATGTCTCATTTATATAGAATAAAGATCAAGTTACAAGGCATGTAAGCATCGACCTTACATGACTGAAAAGATAGAAAAATCCTATGCAAAATACCAGCGCGTGTCCCTTTTTCCTTCGACGCCACTGAAGCGGCCACCAAAGAGTAAAAAGACAGATCACCTCTTCATCCAAGCTCGACGCGGCTCCATCGCTGATCAACAGCTTTACGGACCTCCAAAGTAGTTTGCCAGAAGCAAAACCATAGTCGTTGAAAGAATCAGACCGAGGCAACATGTCCCCGGACACGCCATCGAACTTCAGAACTGACACCCCCGCATGACGACGACGTCGGAGGAGGAAATCAGAACTGTCAGCCTTCGACCACAAACACAGCACAAGATACTCCATCTTCCAGCTGTCACTTGCGTAGACAACCACCTGCGCGTACTCCTGAACGACAAAACCTCCCTGCTCCACCATGACGTCGGAGACAACGCCACAGCAACGGAGACAGAGCAGAAGGAGAGACACATGATGGAGTCGCCGCCGCCGCCTCGCCAACACCATGCATGAACCCTAACGCTGCCGATCTGAGGGATCGGCAGAGACACGATGCCATCAACTCCGAGACGCCGCCATGAAGGACACCGCCGGTGTGAAAGTGGAGTTGAGGCAGATTTATTCGTCCAGGCGCCGCTCCCACCATCCCAACGACGCACCACGACCTACAAATCCAAAACCTAACTACAGAGCGAAGGAACGGGGTCCACCCTCCCTCCTGCCGCCGGAGCAGCGGCCGAAGGGAGAGGGGGCCAGCGCCCCGGCCGGTGGAAATCGGAGGAAAGAGATCGCCTCCCTAGTCGCCTGGTGGTGGCGGCGGCTAGGGTAGGAAAACGATACGACCCTACTAAGGGAAGAGAAATTTGGTCGACGAATCCATCGATGGCGTCTGTGGACTAAAACTACGCCGGCGTACGTGCACTCCACTACGTAGTACGTGCACGTACCGGTCGCGCTCGCTCGTCGTACCTCGACAGCATGAGAGCAACTTTGATCGACCCGAGCCCGACACTTCCGTGTGGCTGCTGAGTGCTGACGCATCAAGACTGGGCCTCTGTTGGATATGTACACTCGCTGGTTTATCTGTAGCCTTTAGGACAGGACCACGGTTATAGGGACTAGCTTGGGTTGGAATGTATCGCCATCATGCTCATGCGTGCTCCGCTATCTGTTCCGCGTTGTAGCTAGATAGATTGCTAGAGGATAGGTCGACAGGGCCGATGGTGAAGTGAGAAGTGCCCCGTTGCCCATGTCTTGGGAGGCTGGGGGGCTCATCGCCAAGCAGATTCTAACAGAACAGTAGCCTTAGAGGGTTCCTAATCTTACATTCTTAAGAAGTTGATCCTCACTACTATCAATTCTTTTAACATGCACATCGTTCACATCAGCTTCATGCCACATCAGCGTTCAGTTCCCAATTTTGTGCGTCCACCTCAGCAAAGTTGCCACGTCACTGCCTTTTTTTTGTTTAAAAACAACGTTCCAATTGCTTATTATACGAAAGAAGAAGAAACGTTGGAGCTCCCCACCATTGCAGCCCCGTCTCCTCAATTCCCCGCATGGCTCACCATCTAATTTCATGCCTCTCTTAGTTGTAGGCAACAGATCCTCTTGGTCTTCATCTTATCTTCAAAAAATTGATGGAAGAGTAACAGATTGACCTGATCCTACTTTTAAGCAACCAATCTCCTAGCTGCTGCAGCCGCGAGGTCGAGGCCGTCGACTCTGGATGCTCCTCGCTGCTGCAGAAGTCTACTCTTTTCTTGCTAGCTCATCTGGGTAGATCAACATTGGCAGGTAATGTGTATACATTAAGATGATCCCATTCAATCTTGATGGAAATAATGAACTATATGAATCCGTTAATTATCTTCATCCTCCTCCTCTTGGTATTTTGATTAATGTGTTGATCGTAGTTAACACAACAGTGTAACATAACATGTGTGTTCATGAGAATCCAAACTGATGTGTAGAACTGTAGACCAATCGACAATAGTACAACTGGTGCATACAAATCCACATGCATCCCATGAATTTCAAGGATGGAGTTTCTCTACTGCAGGCCGCCGCCCCCATATGGATCCAGACTTCTCTGCTGCAGGCCGCCGCCCCCATATGGATCCAGACGCACTGATGTAATCCGCCCTCAAGATGAGAAGCACACGCCTCAGGACATCGCCGCTACCCTGCAGCCTCGATGCGCCCAACCCCGACCACCACCATCAGGACCCTGCTGCCCAGAAGCAACGACGCTGCCGACTCTAGGCGACTTCCCCTGCCCCGCTAAATTCCACCCCGAAACAATGGAGGGGCATCGCATCGTCTCCAGCATCAGCTTGGTATCTCCGGCAATCTCTTTTTAATTATTGACATCAAAAGACATCATCGCCATCACCTCCCAGCAATAACAGTACATCTGCATCTCCTCCTCTGTCCGACTGACTCCACCAAAGAACAATTTGTGTTGATTGATTTCAGTCATTTGTTCACCATGTCTGGCTATCCAAGCCCACAGTACTACGACATCAATCTAGAACAATTAGCAGCAGACCGGCACTCAGATAAAATATTATACTTCCCTGTAACCTTCTTCTGCTGATGGAGTGATTGGCAGCGTACCGTACTATGTATTTAGATGCACTAGATGATCCGGTTGCGCCAATGGCGCAAGAAGCGAATTAGAAAGAATGTTAGTAGTGAGTAAGTAGAAGATGTAACTGGAAATATAATGCAATGTGGATTGTATTACATCATGTATTAACCACAAATCATGAAATCAATACCAGAGAACCAAATAATGTCACCAGCTCTAAAAAGTTTACGATGAGCATAAGCAAATAGAAACTTAGTGTTGATACATAGTGTTCTAGCTAAGAGAACTTAGTGCTATTACATAGTGCTCTAAGAAGTTTACGGTAGATTATTTACAATGAGCAAAGTATATAGCCAGAGATGCATCGTATAGATGGTTGTGGTTATGAAGCGATGATCATCAGGTAGAGACTTCACTGCAGGTGCCATCAATATCAAAAATGACTTCTTCATCTAAGCAACTCTTCATAGTGGGTGTTATCGGCGGGTTGTCATTGCCTAAAGCAGATATCCCTTCGATATCATCGTCGAGGCTCCAATAAAACTTGTTTGTCTTCTGCAGAATCTCCTCTGATTGTAAAGTTGTATTGTTAGGACGATCAACAATATATTTTGCTTGTGACAACATATGCACATTAAACAACTTCCTATTATTGATCTGTCATCTGAGTAATGCTAGACATGTATTGGTTGATAATACATATAACTGCACACTGAAGACACTTTTCATTATTAGCTTCAACTAAATCAAACCTTGATGCATATCAAGAGCAGTAGTACGCATCAAGATAGGTTAACTTGGTCCTTGCTTGGGATTTGCTTCATCCTTCAAACCCAACAAGCCATTGCAAATAGAAAAGAAGAAATGTGAATGTATGGTTAAAGTACTGAGCTATGTTCATTAAAACACCGAGCTAGATAGCCCCCAATTCCTATCTCAATTAGCAACTTCCAAGAAAATATCCCTCTCATGAATTGGAAAAGGATTACAGCCCACCCTGATCCATAACCAAATAAATCACAATGTGTATACATCAACTGATATTTTAGTGATCTCCATCACTGTAATAACATGAACTTTTTATGGGCCTAGTATCAGCTATAGCTATTATTACTGACCTAGGCAGACGGAGATGCCAGACCATCATGCCCTATCCTGCGGAAGCAATGATGGAAGGAACAGATCTATTACTTCCCAATGGCATACCAATTACTTCCCAATGTCATAACACACAGTACATCGGAACACTTGCACAGGTGGGAAGTATCAAGAGTCTATACCTGATTATTCTCGAGTGAAGGCAGTTGCTTCTCTGCTGAAACAGGTTTTCTTTCATCCCTGTTTACAATCAATTCTACAAAGAACTCAAACAAATTACAGTAAGCAATAAATAGAACAGTGGCTTAACAGAAAAATAGCGGAAAGCATGGCTAAGCTAATAAACAGTCTGGAAGTTAACCAAGCTCTATTAAGGGAGTGAAAATATAGTTGGATGAGTTACATAAAAGTAGGACAGGAGATGATTTATTTAACAATTGGAATGCCATATGATAAAATTTATATCATATAGTGATGAGTGTTGAGTGCATAATAGAAACAGATTACATCAGCATCAAACTTCTTTGAAAGTAACAATCCTTGTTTAATCATCTCAACTGAATTAGAATGCAACAAATCTACCGTTTCAATCCCCTGTAGATTTGGAACTCAAAACTACGGCAAGAAAACAACATACTCAAATAATAACAAAGGATGAGATGTTTGACTTCTAATTTTTCACCTTATAGATGAGGTGTATTAGGTCCATGTCCAGAGCTGCAAGCGTATCCAACATATGTCATCAATGAATCTATGTTTCCATCTTTATGGTAATTAAATTAGATGCAAAATGTGCAATGAAAAAAAAATAACTAAAGCATGCTTTGCATGAGCATAACAAAGGCTTTCTTTAGTACAAATGTGCAGTCGGCTACCCTTGCACAATGATTCTTGCAGTGCATACAAAGAGCAGCAAAGCTCCGGCGACCGTTGCATAATAGTTTTCTGAATCTTTCCTATCTAGCATAAGATCAAGCTTATGAATGTTCACTATGACTTCCTCTACTTTGCATATTTGATATGGTTACATATATTTGTTTAAACCTAAGATATCTAGAAGGAAATTATGACCTCCTTGACCTGAACATCAGAAATCACAAAAAAAAAGTTGTGCTAAAAGTTGCGCCTAATCAACAAAATTCTTCATAAACACGGAGAATGGTTAACAGAGCAAGCTTACGTCATATAAAAATAAATTAAGATATTATAAGGAAGAACACCAGATAAGCTATCAATCACGATCTGTGAATATTCTGGCCTATAATGCAAAATTTCAAGAAATAACATTTTCCCTGTTATTTAAAAGCAAGAGTATAAATAGAAAGCTTGACTTGATAGCACCATCTTCCATACAAGTTCTAATTACACATGGATAAAGACTGATAGGGCCAATTACCTGATAGATATTTGTTGTGGTTATATTGTTGTCCATCCAATAGAAAAGCTGAATTAGTACTTGGAAAGGGCATCCTTTATGTCGTAGGAATTTGGGAGGCAGAGGTTCCAAGCTGACCTGACCTTGTGCAGCACCAAGTGAAAGAATCGAGACCAAACAAAAAAGAGAGATGAAGATGCAATTAGTACCTGCCTCATGAATCATGCCCTCTTCCCGGAGGACGCAGGGCCTTAACACAGAGCCAACTATGTCGGCGTTGACAGACAAAGGCCACATGCGTCGTCTTGTTTCCTGTGATCACGAGCGAGCGCCATCTGTACATGGGCGTGAGAGGCCCTTGATGTTGTGGACGTTGACAAAGGACGCAGGGCGCTACCTCTGTAGTACGCCCCGATGCTCAGTGTCAACCCTTGGGTAGAACAACAAGATGTTGTTCTGCACCACGGGCAAGTACGGCGCCAAACACGCCTTGCTATTCATGTGCACCTGCTGACGGACAAAATAGCTTAATAATCAATAATTTTGTTTGTAACACCCCATGTATTTGTCTACAGTAATCACCCTTTTGATTATGCCATGTCATCATGATCAACAGTGCTTAATCATCATTAGTATCATATCTCTTTTCAAATTCAAACTGAAAGTGAAAATAAAAGTTATCCAACATAGAAACTAAAATGTTCGATAAATAACAAATATTGCAGAGGCTAATCTAAAATTGTAACAAACAATTTATAAATTTGATAGGTGGCTCTAACTTTACCAAAACAGTAAGGATTAATGCATTTTGTTTATTATAAAAATGGTGTGAACTCAAATTGACTCCAAACTAATTTTTGGTAGTAGTAGAGGATGCCTAGTAATTTTTGGAACCATTCCTATGTTTTACAAAATTCAATTTGAGGCCTAACTATTTGCTAAACAGACGTTATGAATAAATAAAAAGAAAAGGATAAAAGAAAACAGAACAGAATACAAAAAAATAATAAAAATAAAAACAGAATCACCCCCGGCCCAACTGGGCCACGGCCCAGCCGGCCGGCCCACCCCGCGCCTATATGGCCTCCCCCTGGGGGACCCCGAACCCTAACCCCACCAACACATTCCCCCCCCCCATCTGGATCGGGCCGAGCCCCTCCTCGCCCCCGACGCGCTCGACGACCGCGCCCCGCGCCCGACGCGCCACCGCCGCCGTCGCCTCTCCGCCACCACGCCGCCGTCCTCCTCGTCCTCCCCCTTGAGCTCGCGCCGCTGCCTAGTCCCTACAGCTTGTGGTGAGCTCCGCGCAGCCCACCCCCTCTTTCTCTCGGTCACCGCCGCCCCGCTCGCGCTCGCCACGGTCGCCGTGCGCAGGGCCGCGCCCCGGCCACGTCCGCGCCGCCCCGCACCCACGCGCCTCGCCCGTCTCGCGCGCGCGCCCCACACCCCCTCCGGCCTCGCCCCGCTCGCCCCTGCCGCTGCACGCGCCCGCGCCCCGTCACCCGCACGCCCGCGTCCGTGGCCTCGTGCCACTGACGGGTGGGGCCCCGCCGCCCCTGTGCCACTGGCCGGTGGGCCGAACCCCCCTGTGACGCTGACAGCACGGGCCCACGCCCTAAAAATGAAATTAGAAAATAAACAAATAAAAATAAAAATAGAATTATTAAAATAATTAATTAATTAGTTAATTAACCCTATTTAGATTAACCTAGTTTAATTAAATAGTAATTAGTTAGCTAATCACTAATTAACCTAACAGTCTATGACAGGTGGGACCCACGTGTCAGATGACTGCTGATGTCAGCATGATGTCATGCTGATGTCATCAACTACTGTTTCGGATAATGTTGATTTAATAAATTAATTAAATTCCAGAAATTAATAAAAACTTTAGAAAATCATATTAAATAATCCGTAACTCTGATGGAAAAACTTTGTACATGAAAGTTGCTCAGAACGACGAGACGAATTCGAATGCGCGGTCCGTTCGTCCGTCACACGTCCCTAACTATCCGAACCTGCAACCGTCCCTCTCCGGTCATCTGTCTGACAAATGTCCGGAACCGGGAAAACATTCCCGGATGGATTCCCCCTTCCTCGGTGACGTGCAACCATACGTTAGGACACACCCGGCACTGCACATTGTCATGTCGTACTTTGTGTTGCTCATGTTTGCTGTGTATTTATACTGTTCCTCCCCTCTTCTCTCTCGGTAGCCCCCGACACCGACGTCGTCCCCGAGACCGACGCAGCTCCGGAGACCGAAGACACCATTGACGACCTTGCCCTTGCCGCCGAGCAACCAGGCAAGCCCCCCCCCCCCCCCTGAGCATACCGATATCGCCCATTCTATTTCTCATGCTTGCATTAGAATTGCTGCTGCCACTCTTTACCTTTCTGATGCATAGCCTGTTTATTTGGTAACCTGCTGTTGATAATTACCTGCATATCCTAAACTGCTTAGTATAGGCTGGGTAGAGACCTATCAGTGACCCCACTTATCCCGATTGCCCCGCTGGATTATCCGAAGACCCGATCAACGGGATTGAAGACCAGGCCCCGACACCGCACATCACCCCCCTTAGTTGTAACGACACTGCAGCGTTACTATCGAGTGCCGAGGGTGATACCTCGTGTAGCACTTCTGATGTTAACTCTGTAGAGTAGCTATTCGGTCGTGGTCATCGAGGGTGATTCCTCCTTCACCGCTTCCGATAACGACGCCGTCGTACAACACCTCAAGTGTGAACCCAGCGAGGGTGATTCCTCCGAGTTCACCTTGACGGATACATCGAGTAGGAATCCAACGAGGGTGATACATCGGATTCCCCTGATGTTATGGACACACGGATACTTGGACTGTATTGTTGTTACTTGGAAAGGCGGGTCGACCCTGAGGGGTACCCGCGTGCGCCTAAGTGGCGAGTGTTGTGAAGACGGGTTGCCTGTATGGTGCCCGAGTGATGAATACGAGGCGCGGCCGGGCATTCTTAACCCTTGCAGCAAGTCCTCGAGACGGGGCGACGGGGTCACATCTTTCGTGAGTCTCTGCTCGTTACCGCAAGCCCAAGGTACTAACGATTTGGATATTTGATCCGAGCAGGCCTTTGGCCTGATAGCACTAACCATCACGTGGGCATAGTATGGGCGTTCTGCATCGTATGCATCAGCCGAAAGCTCTGTCAGACATCCAGTTCAGCATGGCGGCACGGTCGGATCGTGTCGGCCACCCGAGGCGATGCTGGTATCCACCCTGTGCGCAACGACCCGGAGGGCGAGGGGCGATGGCCAAGACCCCCTTGCGCTTAGGATGTAGACCGGCGGGGACCTCTCTGCTGAGCTGTAGGTAGGGTTGCGATGTGTCGTTTGGCCGAGGCCGGGCATGACCCAGGAAATTGTGTCCGGCCGGAGTTAATCGAGCGTGTTGGGTAAGTTGGTGCACCCCTGCAGGGAAGAACACTTCTATCGATAGTCGGTCCTACGGTAAAGGACACTCGGAGTTGTATCCTGATTGATACAATTAGAACTGGATACATGGATACTATGGCTCTGGGATTGCTTCTCGCTGGGAGTCGAGAAGGGATCTCAGGACGAGGTTGATGACTGTATGGCTCTGGGATTGCTTTCTCGCGGGGAGTCGAGAAAGGATCTCTGGGTGAGGTTGAGACTTAATGATACTGCTACATTATATTGATTTGTTCTACTCTCTTCTATTGCTGCAAGACCGCTGAAGATGCTAGTCTTCGATAGGACTAGGCCTCCTCTCTATTCTGGCATTTCTGCAGCCCAGTCCACATATATAGCCTATCTTTGAAAATGTTGCATATGTAGTGTAGATCCTTGCTTGCTGAGTACTTCTGAGTACTCACGGTTGCTTTGTTTTCCTTTTCTCCCCTTATCAGTTTGTTGCGACCAGATGACGGAGCCCCTAAGACAGATGCCCCGTCGATCGACTACTACTACCACCCCGAGGATGGATACTACGGCGAGTTGGATGACGACCAAGAGTAGGATCGGGGGGTCCCAGGCAGGAGGCCTACGCCTTTCGATCGTAGTGTTTTAATTTGCCCCGCCTTTCTAAAGGCCTTTCTGTTTCTCTTTTAATATCTATACTTAGATATCTGATGCTTCCGCTGACGCTTGTATGCGAGCTTTTGTATTCGAGCCCTCGAGGCCCCTGGCTTGTAATATAAAGCTTGTATGACTTTATTTATGTTTTAGAGTTGTGTTGTGATATCTTCCCGTGAGTCCTTAGGCTTGATCGTGTGCATTTGCGTGTATGATTAGTGCACGATTGAGCCGGGGCGTCACAAGTTGGTATCAGAGTCGACTGACTGTAGGAATCCCCCTTTCCAACTCCCTGGCCGAATTTGAGTCTAGTAATCGAAAACTATTTTACTAACTTGGCTGTGTGGCTTACGGGCCCACGTCGCCAATTGGGTGGTATTAGGATCTTTTACTCCTCGACCTTTACTCTGGGACTCTGATCTCTTTTCTACTCGGGTTAAAATTTTACTAACTCCAACATTAAGTTCTCATGATCACATCCACCCGGTGTTCTGAAAATCCCCCCCCCCCTTCCTTCAAGATTGCAGGCCAGGTTCTGTTTGCAGGATCCTCTTATCGAGGTCACCCTGTGTTTCACTTGCAGATTCCTCGCCCCAATAGTTTTCTCCGACGTTGATGTAGCCTTTGCTATGTTTTGTTGTGTACTTCCATATCGCGTGCCTGCGCGCCGCCTAGTTGTCTAGCCTCCCCGTTCAACTGTCGTAATGCCGGATACTAACCGAGGCTATGTGTGGCTTCGAATGTCTGGTGCGAATATGATGAAGTATCTATTGCACTTCCTTCTGTTGTGCGTGTTACTTCATGAATTATTCCATACACCTGCAGTTTTTCTTGCTAAACTGCCCCTGTTGATTTGGCAGGATGGCTGACGATCCTCCACCTCCACCTTATATTGCCTCAATGATGCAGCAATTTGAACTGAACCGTCAGGTTATGACCGGGATATTGGCTCAGTTCCCAAACCAGAATACTCAGCAACAATCTGCTCCAATAACTCTGCCGGAATTCGTGCGCCTCAATCCGTCCACTTTTCGCAGCTCGACTGATCCAATGGATGCTGACGATTGGCTCCGTGACATTACCTTCCAGATGAAGTCGGCCAATGTTATCCCTGACAGTTACGTCACCTATGCGACGTATCACCTGAGGGGATCAGCTGCTCAATGGTGGGAAAGCCACAAGGCTATGTTGCCTGCTGAAACTGTAACCACTTGGCAGGAATTTCAGTCAGCTTTTCGTGCACGGTACATTCCTCAAGGTCTGATGGACCAAAAGAAGCAGGAGTTCCGTAAACTCTCACAGGGCAAAATGACTGTGGATGAATATCAGAGGAAATTCCTTGAATTATCCCGATATGCCGCGGATGACGTCGACACCGACACTCGCAAGCAGGAGAAATTCCGTGAAGGACTACGTACTGATATAAAACTTGCACGTGTTGTATATGATTGCGCAGACTTCGCAACGCTTGTCAGCAAATCTTTCCAAGTTGAAACAGCTCTGACTGAGTACCAGGAGTCGCTCAAGCGCACTCATGAAGCTGGCTCATCCTCGGGTCAGCCTGTTCAGAAGTGTCGAGTGTGGATCCCGCACAATGTTCATCACCGACCTGCTCCAACACCAAGGCCGTCTTATGTTGCACCTCGTCTGCCTTCACCGCCGAGACAGCTTACGGTTCATGATGGACCGCCTGATGCTATGGCTTCCCCTCAAGTTGCGCCACGTCCTTCTAGTGGTCGTAAGAAGGGTTGTCAAAACTGCCGATTCAGAAACCGTAATACCATACCGTCTGCTGTTGTGCTTGGCTATGCCAATCACGTCAATGCTGAAAAGGCTCAGAAGGAACCGACTATCGTGCTGGGAACACTCTCTGTGAATTCAGTACCAGCCTCTGTTCTCTTCGATTCAGGAGCATCGCATGCTTTTGTGTCCCAACAATTTGCTCAGTCACATGAGTTATACTTGGAAGAATTACCCACTCCTCTAATGGTTCAGTCCCCAAGATCCAAGTGGCAAACCACAATGCTAAGCCCTCACAACCACATCGAGATTGGAGGTCTACTTTTTCCGGTTTCTCTCATTGTACTTGGACCTTCCGACATAGACATTATTCTCGGTATGGACTGGTTGACAGCCCATAATGCTTTGATTGACTGTGCTACTAAGACAGTCCAGCTCACACACCCTTCTGGTCAGGTGATCAATTACTCAGCCCGAATAGCTCAGGATGCTGAGAGCCAGATATATGTTCTAAATGCATTGAATGCTTCACCTCTTGAAGGCATCGAGAACGTTCCAGTTGTTCGTGATTTTTAAGATGTATTTCCAGAAGAACTTCCAGGAATACCCCCTGCTAGAGCTGTTGAGTTTGTCATCGACTTGAAGCCTAGCACTACCCTATTGCGAAGCGCCCTTACAAGATGCCTTCGCATCATCTTCTTGAGCTTAAGGAAGAAATCGACACGTCACTTAAGAAAGGTTTCATCCGCCCCAGTTCCTCTGCTTGGGGAGCACCTTCACTCTTCGTTAAGAAGAAGGATGGAACTAACCGATTGGTTCAGGATTATCGGCCCATTAACCAAGCTACAATCCAGAATAAATATCCGCTTCCCCGGATCAATGATTTGTATGATCAACTTGCCGGTTCCTCAGTATTCTCTAAGCTTGATTTGAGGTTGGGTTACCATCAGATCCATGTTCGTGAAAGAGGATATTCCCAAGACTGCATTTGTTACTCGTTATGGCTCCTACGAGTACACTGTCATGTCATTTGACTCAACAAATGCTCCAGCCATATTCTCCCGCCTGATGAATTATATTTTCATGGATTACCTCGACAAGTTCGTCGTGGTTTATCTAGATGATATTCTGGTATATTCGAAGAATAAGGAAGAACATGCTAAACACCTCCGTCTAGTACTGGAAAGGCTCCGAGAACACCAGTTGTATGCCAAATACTCCAAATGTGAATTCTGGCTTTCTGAAGTAACCTACCTTGGTCATGTGATTTTGAAAGATGGCATTGCTGTTAACCCAGAACGAGTTCAGGCTATTCTTGACTGGACTCCTCCGAAGAACATCAAGCAAGTGAGAAGTTTTCTCGGCCTTGCAAGCTATTGCCGTCGATTTGTCGAGAACTTTTCCAAGATTGCTAAGCCTTTGACTGATCTGCTTCACAAGGGCGTTAAGTTTGAATGGACAGACAAATGTCAGGAAAGTTTCCAGACACTCAAAGACAAGCTGACATCTGCCCCAGTACTATCTCCTCCAGATACCCGCAAAGACTTTGTGATCTATTGTGACGCGTCCCGTGAAGGATTAGGCTGTGTCCTAATGCAAGAGCGTAAAGTGATTGCTTATGGCTCTCGTCAGTTGCGCCCGCATGAAGAGAATTATCCGGTACATGATCTAGAACTAGCTGTTGTGATCTATGCATTGCAGTTGTGGCGACATTACCTTCTCGGTAATCGTTACGAAATCTACACGGATCATAAAAGTCTGAAGTACTTGTTCACTCAGCCATCTCTAAACCTCCGTCAGCAAAGATGGATGGAGGCCATTGCGGACTATGATTTGGGTATTTCCTATACCCCTGGCAAGGCTAACGTGATGGCTGATGCCTTAAGCCGCAAGTCCTATTGCGACAACCTCATGGTTAGGCGAGCTCAACCTCGTCTTTATCAAGAACTGTGCAAGCTGAATCTGCGTATTGTTCCACAGGGTTCTCTAAATAACCTTGTGATACAACCCGATCTTGAGAAAGCTGTTAAGAATGCGCAAGCTAAAGATGCTGAAGTTGATCTGATGAAGAAAAATCTTCACCTTGAAAAGTACAGGGATTTCTCGCTGTCTGAAGATGGAACCTTGTATTTCAGAAACCGCATTGTTGTACCTCGCTTCGAGCTTATGACCGACAAGGTCATGAAGGAGGCACATGATACCCCGCTGTCTATTCATCCGGGTAGCACCAAGATGTATCGTGATCTCCGTCAAAGGTACTGGTGGTCTAGAATGAAGCAAGACATTGCTCGTTATGTTGCTGAATGTGATGTTTGTCGCCGCGTTAAAGCAGAACATCAGAAACCAGCTGGAATTCTGCAACCACTTCCTATTCCTCTATGGAAATGGGATAAGGTTCAGATGGATTTCATTACAGGACTTCCCAGATCACAGAAGGGTCACGATGCTATTCTTGTCGTCGTCGACCAACTTTCTAAAGTTGCACACTTTCTGCCCGTCAAGGAAACTATCACTGCTAGCCAGTTAGCAGAGTTGTATATCTCCAGAATTGTATCACTCCACGGTATTCCGAAGGAGATCAGTTCGGACCGTGGCGGCCTTTTCACTTCCAAATTCTGGGAAAGTTTCCAAACAGCTATGGGAACTCATATTACCTGGAGTTCAGCTTATCACCCCCAATCCCAAGGCCAAGTCGAGCGAGTCAATCAGGTTCTTGAAGATATGCTGCGAGCTTGTGTCATATCGTTCGGTAAGAAGTGGGAAGAATCTCTTCCGTATGCCGAGTTCTCTTATAACAACAGCTATCAAGCCAGTTTAAAAATGGCCCCCTTCGAAGTACTCTATGGACGTAAGTGTCGAACCCCTCTGAATTGGTCAGAAACTGGGGAACGACCGCTCGTGGGTCCGGATATTATCCAACACGCCGAAGAACAAGTTCTTATTGTCCGGGAAAATCTCAAGGCGGCTCAGGACCGCCAGAAGAGCAACTATGATCGCAAACGATGGGGTTTGACTTATCAACCTGGTGATCAAGCTTATCTGCGTGTCACTCCTATGAAGGGCACCCACCGTTTCGGAATCAAGGGCAAGCTAGCTCCGCGCTACATTGGTCCTTTCCACATAATTGCTAGACGTGGTCAGGTGGCATATCAATTGGAATTGCCGCCGCAATTCTCTCATATCCACGACGTATTTCATGTGTCGCAACTTCGTCAATGCTTCAAGGAATCTCCGCACCGAGCTGTGGATCACGAGGTGCTCGAATTGCAAGATGATCTTTCTTATAAGGAGCATCCGATCCGCATTCTTGATGAAGCTGAACGTCGGACCCGTCAGAAGGTTACCAAGTTCCTCAAAGTGCAGTGGTCAAATCATACTGAAGATGAAGCCACTTGGGAACGCGAGGATAATCTTCGTGCGGAATACCCCGAACTTTTTCCTTCTACCTCTTAATTCTCGGGACGAGAATTCTTGTTAGTGGAGGAGATTTGTAACACCCCATGTATTTGTCTACAGTAATCACCCTTTTGATTATGCCATGTCATCATGATCAACAGTGCTTAATCATCATTAGTATCATATCTCTTTTCAAATTCAAACTCAATTGAAAATTCAAACTGAAAGTGAAAATAAAAGTTATCCAACATAGAAACTAAAATGTTCGATAAATAACAAATATTGCAGAGGCTAATCTAAAATTTGATAGGTGGCTCTAACTTTACCGAAACAGTAAGGATTAATGCATTTTGTTTATTATAAAAATGGTGTGAACTTAAATTGACTCCAAACTAATTTTTGGTAGTAGTAGAGGATGCCTAGTAATTTTTGGAACCATTCCTATGTTTTACAAAATTCAATTTGAGGCCTAACTATTTGCTAAACAGGAGTTATGAATAAATAAAAAGAAAAGAATAAACGAAAACAGAACAGAATACAAAAAAATAAAAATAAAAAAAAGAGAATCACCCCCGGCCCAACTGGGCCACGGCCCAGCCGGCCGGCCCACCCCGCGCCTATATGGCCTCCCCCTAGGGGACCCCGAACCCTAACCCCACCGACACATTCCTCCCTCCATCTGGATCGGGCCGAGCCCCTCCTCGCCCCCGACGCGCTCGACGACCGCGCCCCGCGCCCGACGCACCACCGCCGCCGTCGCCTCTCCGCCACCACGCCGCTGTCCTCCTCGTCCTCCCCCTTGAGCTCGCGCCGCTGCCTAGTCCCTACAGCTCGCGGTGAGCTCCGCGCCGCCCGCCTCCTATTTCTCTCGGTCACCGCCGCCCCGCTCGCGCTCGCCACGGTTGCCGTGCGCCGGGCCGCGCCCCGGCCGCGTCCGCGCCGCCCCGCACCCGCTCGCGCGCCTCGCCCGCCTCGCGCGCGCGCCCCACACCCCCTCCGGCCTCGCCCTGCTCGCCCCTGCCGCTGCACGCGCCCGCGCCCCGTCACCTGCACGCCCGCGTCCGTGGCCTCGTGCCACTGACGGGTGGAGCCCCGCCGCCCCTGTGCCACTGGCCGGTGGGCCGAACCCCCCTGTGACGCTGACAGCACGGGCCCACACCCTAAAAACGAAATTAGAAAATAAATAAATGAAAATAAAAATAGAATTATTAAAATAAATAAATAAATAGTTTATTAATTAAGTTAATTAACCCTGTTTAGATTAACCTAGTTTAATTAATTAGTTTAATTAAATAGTAATTAGTTAGCTAATCACTAATTAACCTAACAGTCTATGACAGGTGGGACCCACGTGTCAGATGACTGCTGACGTCAGCATGATGTCATGCTGATGTCATCAACTACTGTTTCGGATAATGTTGATTTAATAAATTAATTAAATTCCAGAAATTAATAAAAACTTTAGAAAATCATATTAAATAATCCGTAACTCCGATGGAAAAACTTTGTACATGAAAGTTGCTCAGAACGACGAGACGAATTCGAATACGCGGTCCGTTCGTCCGTCACACGTCCCTAACTATCCGAACCTGCAACCGTCCCTCTCCGGTCATCTGTCTGACAAATGTCCGGAACCGGGAAAACATTCCCGGATGGATTCCCCCTTCCTCGGTGACGTGCAACCATACGTTAGGACACACCCGGCACTGCACATTGTCATGTCGTACTTTGTGTTGCTCATGTTTGCTGTGTATTATAGGTTTCCTCCCCCTCTTCTCTCTCGGTAGCCCCCGACACCGACGTCGTCCCCGAGACCGACGCAGCTCCGGAGACCGAAGACACCATTGACGACCTTGCCCTTGCCGCCGAGCAACCAGGAAGCCCCCCCCCCCCCCCTTGAGCATACCGTATCGCCCATTTCTATTTCTCATGCTTGCATTAGAATTGCTGTGCCACTGCTTTACCTATTCTGATTTGCATAGCCGTTATGTAACCTGCTGTTGATAATTACCTGCATATCCTAAACTGCTTAGTATAGGCTGGGTAGAGACCTATCAGTGACCCCACTTATCCCGATTGCCCCGCTGGATTATCCGAAGACCCGATCAACGGGATTGAAGACCAGGCCCCGACACCGCACATCACCCCCCCTTAGTTGTAACGACACTGCAGCGTTACTATCGAGTGCCGAGGGTGATACCTCGTGTAGCACTTCTGATGTTAACTCTGTAGCGTAGCTATTCAGTCGTGGTCATCGAGGGTGATTCCTCCTTCACCGCTTCCGATAACGACGCCGTCGTACAACACCTCAAGTGTGAACCCAGCGAGGGTGATTCCTCCGAGTTCACCTTGACGGATACATCGAGTAGGAATCCAACGAGGGTGATACCTCGGATTCCCCCGATGTTATGGACACACGGATACTTGGATTGTATTGTTGTTACTTGGAAAGGCGGGTCGACCCTGAGGGGTACCCGCGTGCGCCTAAGTGGCGAGTGTTGTGAAGACGGGTTGCCTGTATGGTGCCCGAGTGATGAATACGAGGCGCGGCCGGGCATTCTTAACCCTTGCAGCAAGTCCTCGAGACGGGGCGACGGGGTCACATCTTTCGTGAGTCTCTGCTCGTTACCGCAAGCCCAAGGTACTAACGATTTGGATATTTGATCCGAGCAGGCCTCTGGCCTGATAGCACTAACCATCACGTGGGCATAGTATGGGCGTTCTGCATCGTATGCATCAGCCGAAAGCTCTGTCAGACATCCAGTTCAGTATGGCGGCACGGTCGGATCGTGTCGGCCACCCGAGGCGATGCTGGTATCCACCCTGTGCGCAACGACCCGGAGGGCGAGGGGCGATGGCCAAGACCCCCTTGCGCTTAGGATGTAGACCGGCGGGGACCTCTCTGCTGAGCTGTAGGTAGGGTTGCGATGTGTCGTTTGGCCGAGGCCGGGCATAACCCAGGAAAGTGTGTCCGGCCGGAGTTAATCGAGCGTGTTGGGTAAGTTGGTGCACCCCTGCAGGGAAGAACACTTCTATCGATAGCCGGTCCTATGGTAAAGGACACTCGGAGTTGTATCCTGATTGATACAATTAGAACTGGATACATGGATACTATGGCTCTGGGATTGCTTCTCGCAGGGAGTCGAGAAGGGATCTCAGGACGAGGTTGATGACTGTATGGCTCTGGGATTGCTTTCTCGCAGGGAGTCGAGAAAGGATCTCTGGGTGAGGTTGAGACTTAATGATACTGCTACATTATATTGATCTGTTCTACTCTCTTCTATTGCTGCAAGACCGCTGAAGATGCTAGTCTTCGATAGGACTAGGCCTCCTCTCTATTCTGGCATTTCTGCAGCCCAGTCCACATATACAACCTATCTTTGAAAATGTTGCATATGTAGTGTAGATCCTTGCTTGCTGAGTACTTCTGAGTACTCACGGTTGCTTTGTTTTCCTTTTCTCCCCTTATCAGTTTGTTGCGACCAGATGACGGAGCCCCTAAGACAGATGCCCCGTCGATCGACTACTACTACCACCCCGAGGATGGATACTACGGCGAGTTGGATGACGACCAGGAGTAGGATCGGAGGGTCCCAGGCAGGAGGCCTACGCCTTTCGATCGTAGTGTTTTACTTTGCCCCGCCTTTCTAAAGGCCTTTCTGTTTCTCTTTTAATATCTGTACTCAGATATCTGATGCTTCCGCTGACGCTTGTATGCGAGCTTTTGTATTCGAGCCCTCGAGGCCCCTGGCTTGTAATATAAAGCTTGTATGACTTTATTTATGTTTTAGAGTTGTGTTGTGATATCTTCCCGTGAGTCCTTAGGCTTGATCGTGTGCATTTGCGTGTATGATTAGTGCACGATTGAGCCGGGGGCGTCACATTGTTGATATGAGCACTCAAAATATTTGAAAGCAAACACGGGGATAATAATAGGGTAAAGCCATAAGAAATAGCTTGTTCTAATGGTCAACAAAAGGTAGAGCAGTCCCTTTGGAAAGGGCAAAAGGGAATAAAAGCACGGCTAAATATATACCATTCATGCCCTGTCTCAACAATTTCTGCACCCCATCATAACTAAAACCTGATTCGCATCTTATCAGAACTAAAAAACAGTTAACACCTCGATCAATGCCAGCATTTAAAATCTGAACACCCTACAATCCTGTAATGCAACAACAAAGAAATCTGAATAGTGGCAAGTACTACTTACATTTGGCCTCCTTCATTCTTCAGCATGTCCTCTCTTCTGCCTCCCTATCCTACAATACAGCAACCAAGAAATAGAGCAATTAATCATAAGCGCGTAGCAATAAGACCAGAAAGATTGGGTCAAGTGAACTAATAGTAAGCAGGAGACACGACGAAGATCACGAATTTACAGACATCCTGTGCACACATGCAACATAGCATCATTGCAGTACTGCCGCAAGTATCGACCACTAATTACAATATCATGACAGAATGCTCGTGTGGCCATTCTTATCCCAAGATATGCCACCTTCTATGTGGCATATTGTAATGCAAGTATGGACCAAGATATGTTCTAATTACATGCTAGCACTCCAAGATAATTAGAGAACATGCAAGTATGGGCCAGCGAATCGATTATATGCGCAGGCACAAAAGATAAAGTGGATACCCAGCCAATTAGCTAAAATTGTAAAAAAAAACAATTAAACACCTGACTATACTTTCACTGAAACTATTGCAGCATAAGTAGTTTTTATCTCTTGGTCTGCACCAATGGACCCAAGGTATCATGCTCTTGTGTTAGAGAATACCATGTTTTCTTTTTTTTTATTCTTTGTTTATCTTGGCATGCAATTCACCACTTTGTACTCTGACCAGTTTTGCCCATGCACCAAAAGCACCAGAAGGCTAACATAAACAAAAAACAGGACGCAACAATGAATTAAAAAAACAGAGGATATGCTAATGAATAAGAAGTAAACATTTGTAAATATCCCCAATGGTAAATCTATCACGAGAAGTTTCTTATGAATCTTTGTAGCATTTTTGGAGAGCATCAAACATGTAATCAAATAATTATTTGTAAACATGCATCCAAATTCATACCAACAAGGGGGCAGCAGATCAACACCCCCTGCAGTAAACAAACAGCCACCCCTGGCAGTACTGCAAAAGAAATCAAGTACTGAGATAAGCACTGAAATAGCCATAGAATATATGAACAATTAGCATGGCGAACATGCTCATTTCGGAAAGTACATCCTACAATCTACCTGTGCACCACAATGGCCAATCGTAAGCCCCAACTCATGCAATCCTACAATCTAGGCCTGCACAAAAAAAAGAAACAATCATCATCAACAAAAGGAAATGAAAACAGGAACGCAGCAAGGTCGATTAGTTAATCAATACAACTATACATTAGCCCACTCGGGCGTATACATCGCTAACAACCATAGCAATATATTTGCAAAAAAGAAACATAACAATAGATCAATAATTCTTTCTTCGTCCTTCATGACTTTTATGCGTGTGTCCTTAATGGCTCTCTTTGCTAGTTCATTTGTTACCATGAGTTTGAGTTCTTCAAAATACCTGTTGCCAAACAATCAGTTAGGAAACCACTCTGCAAGATATGAGTACAAAGAAACCAGGCTATCAGATTCAGTGGCCACTCTATTCCTGCCAATGCGCTCCATGAGCTAATGAGAAGGTCGGTTCAATTGAAGGAAGCTTCCTAGTTGCAAGCACACGGGATTGCTAGGTACAGATCAATTGAACAGTTCTTCAAATCCCCTGATTAATTTAACCCTCCGATAAAGAACGCCTCTCTTAGGCTTGCCGGTAATGAAACTAAGCTAAACAAAATCCCTTGATTAATCCGACGCAGCCACCAACCCAGCGCAATCCAAAGTTCCAACAAAAAACAACAAAAGGAGACATAGAGAGAAAGAGGTAGGTGGATTTGAGTCCTCACCAAGTCACCATGAACTGGCCGAGCTCGCAGCATCGTTTTCGGTGGCGCGGACGGAGCACTTGGCGACGACTCCTTGCGACTGCTCGTCGCTGCGGGGGACCACGCCACCTCCAAATCCTCGACCATGCTGCCTCCCCTGCCCAACGCCTCCCGCGCCCATCCACTGCACGCCCGCCAACCCGTCGCGACGGGAGCCCCGCCTGGAGCTCTGTCTCTGCTCCTCCTTCGCCCCGTCGCAGGCTTCTCCTCCAACCCGCGACCACTAACCCACGTCGCCCTAGCCCATCGTCGCCGTCGGAGAAGCCTCGGATCCAGCAGGATCCAGGATAGGAGTGGGGCATGGGTGGATGGGGCAGGACGGCGTCGCAGCAGAGAGAGGAGGAAGAGAAGGAGAGGCAGCGGCGGCTAGGAGGGAGGTCGAGGAGGAGGGTGGGTCGCGTGCGGGTGGGGAGGGCGCGGCGGCGGCAGGAGAGGAGGTCGCGTGCGGGTGGGGAGGGCGCGGCGGCGGTAGGAGAGGAGGCGGGGGTCGTGGGGGAGACGCGGGTTAGGTATCGCTCGCTACAGCTGCTCGCCCGCTTCTTCTTTTTTTCTCTCGCTCGCTCGCTTCTTTGCTCGCGCGGGACGCAACGCTCGCGGCACTATTCATTGCGTACGTGGATGCTCTGGTTGTGCCTAGCACTTCTTGAGGCTTTATATGTTCAATGAGTCTGAATGATAATAAGTGTAATTCCCCAGAACTATTTTCCCTTGTGTGTCAGCAAGACTAACCTGCAGGTTGGAGTACTACAACTGAACTTTCCATGCCCTTTTTCTTTTTATATATAGCAGAGATTGAAAAAAGAGTATGTTGGAAGAAGTTTGTTAATAAGAGATCTTCATCCTCTTGGTATTTTGATTAATTTGTTGATCTTCATCCTCCACGTAATTGTTCCATGGCTCCATATTAATCCTGCGCTACAATCTTGCTACTTTAGGCCGAGTTTATCTCACATGATTTGTTTATTATTATTTTCACATGTATTCTGTAGTTTCATTCATAGACATTCATACTTTTTGCCATCCCAACTTCCCAAGGATCCATCATCCATGTCTATTGGTTCCCACATGCATGATTTGTTTATTATTTTTTGACATGCCTTCTGTAGTTATGTACGTACATGAATAAACTTTCATATTATTTGCCATCCCAACTCCCAAGTATACATGTTTATTAGTTAGTTTATTGGATTGTTGTCAAATTCTACTACCTTTCTCATGTCTTATATCAGAACAAGATGGTTATGGTATAAGGAGGGTTGGAATTCATAATTTAGTATGGACCATATTGAATAAGGAAAAAGGATCACATTAGATTGTCGAGCAATCATCTAACATTTCATATTGCTTTCCCCGTGAGACACCATTGATATATAATTCATGTTTAAAAAATTCCATACAATTGTTCGATCACAAGTTACCTAATCATTGCGTCTCAATTTGACCAGGAAATCCTGCAACCTCGCCTACCCATCCAGGATCTTGATGGAGTGGTTATGAACCAAACTACAAAGAGTCCATTCTCTAGGTATTTTCCAGATATTTCCCCCCAATGTTTGTTTTCATTTCAATTTTGTCAAGCCAACCTGAAGGAATGCTTGCATGTCAATGCTAAATCTGTGTATGGTGGTGAACAATAAATTTATTCAATATTTCGAATGTAAAAAAATATCCAAATCAGATCTTCAATTTCATTTTTAATTCATATTATGTGTGCTTTTCTTTGAAGCTGCATATAGAAGACAGAAAGTCCTGCGGCAACGCGCGGGGCATCATCTAGTAGTACATGTTTTAGTCGCCTAACACCGCTTCTCGTCAGTTCAGAGGGTAGAAATGGCAATAGATGCTAGTAAAGTGAAGATCCTCCCACGAGACGGGAAAGGTTTTTTTTTTTCTGTTTTGCTAACCTTAGTTGGTCTCTTTTTATTTTCTATAATCCTTAGTTGTTTGAAAACACGAATTTCGTGAGTTGAGTTTTTTTTTTTTTGACAATATCAAATCTATTATAAAATTCATCGGAAGTACAAAGCATCCCAAACATGGTAAATATTACATTGAGGTCCATGGACAACCGATGACCATTGCCGCCGACACGCCGCTGTCGCCCCTCCCATACCGGAGCCGGCCTGACCTTGTCGATGACAGCCGGAAAGTCTTCGTGCACGTGCCCCTAAGGATCAGTGTTCGGGAGCCGCAGTCGTCGCCATTGAATCCTTGAGACGATTTGAAGAATCTGACACCAAATCCCGCCGTTGCGTAAGCACGACGAGAAACCCTAACATCACTGCTCCGATGAGCTGGCAGGAATCTACGCCGGAACTCTGTCTAATCCGCCCCGACGAACGAACTTGCGGAGGATCAGAGCCTAAAAGACCGACTTGAAGAAGAAGCGCCGCCATCCGTCCGAGCGCCGCACTTGCGAGAACCAAAACCCTACCTATCTAAGCCGACGCACTAGGAATGCCCTTCCCGTCACCGGCCATCGGAGCAGCAGGCGGAGGGCAGACGAATTCACAGACTCACCGACGAAGATCGAAGGGAAGAAGGTTTTTCCTAGTCGCCTTGCGAGAGGGGAAAGAAAAGGCTTTACTTCGTGAGTTGATTTTTAGCACGTCGGTGTCCCTGGCAAGGTGAGCCGAAAGAATATGACTGTTGTACACTGCAAAAAAAAAGTTAATACACCCAGACACACTATACGTATATATACCCATGATGAACGGTAAAATGACTTGAAGTCAAAAACTGGCATGGCGCGTCGTTTTTATTTCTTTTTGGAAATTTATTTTATTTACTGTTCATCGCGTGTTGGAGAATTGTGCTGGAGGTGGAAGAAATGCTGCCGACCATTGGATTCCGATCTGACGGCCTGGAGCGAACAACTGATTCTGGATTTAGGCGGTCCCTTTTCCCCTCCAATGTTTTCAAGGCCGTTCTCGAGAGCATGAACAAGTTGGACGCAACGAGCCAATTTTACCAAAACCAATGGCGACGACGCTATGTGCACGATCTGCGCTTTCTACCACTTGGCAAAGGGGCGCCACTTTCCCACCACTACCACCGCATCTCTTCCACGAACTCGTGCAGGCCACCAGCTGCGGCAATCGAGCACCTGGCGGACTCACTGAATCTCTCCCCACTGGCCCACTTTGCCCGGAACACGAGAATATACACACGCGATGCGGATCGAATCACACCGGGCAAAGTGGCCAGGCCACCGGGCAAAGCATGCATGCCATGGCCATGCACACACGTACGGGGCTGAGAAAAGCAACCACCCGGCCGGCATGGCATGGCAAGGCCGGCCGTCGATCGGAGCGATTATTCCTGTGGGATTCCCTCCAGGCACCGACCCGTCCATGTCGTACCGTAAAAATCTCTGAAACCTTGTCACCTGTCAGCTTTTCATGCCGTTTGGAGGGATTTGACGCGACGACGGCGGGCCTGGCTCCGGGCACCTTGGGCGATGCTGTTCTGCTGGATGTGCCATGGCCGTTGGTTAGTCCACTCACCTAGACTTTCGGCGCTCCCTCGGATACGCAAGGCTTTGATTTCCCGCCGTCGACATTATAGGAAGGCCGGCGTTGCATTTTTACGTGTCCATCCACGGGTGTGTGAGTTCCGTGGCCAGTATGGTTTGGGTCTCTCTTTTTTCTTTCGGAATCTCATATCTGATATTCCTTGAGCAAAAAGTAGTCAGTACATATACAATTAAAGCATTCGTGGTTGTCTTCTTCGTTCGATTCTTCAGTGTCCGCTGGAATTTGGAACTTGCACTAGACAGATGACAAGGAAAAGAGACACCTACAGACGCTTTTCTCATGCTAGGCTTCGAAGACCGTAATAATCACACACACCGGGCAATGAGATCTAGTTAACAACTGAAGGAACATCAGCGGAGGATTCACCCAAAGCAATGCTTGTTTGCAATCCTTCACCATCAATTAAGAGAGCTGGAGAAACCGGAGTTTTGCGGCGGAATGAACCAAAGGAAGATATCCAAGTTGCCGCACCAAAAGCCATTCAACTGCTTTCCCTGATTGACACATCAATTGCCAAGATCTAAAAAGAGCCAATAGATCTGGAGCACCTATCCCTGCATGCCCTTCGTCGGCGCCTGATCAGACGTCGCCGAAGTAGGGGTAAACTTAGAAGACCTTTATTCAACGCGGGAGTGTCACCGTACCTCGCCAATACCACCAGGAACCAAAACATAAGGGAAACAAGGACCTAGTAGAACTCAGATTAATGAAATGAGTGGGTACCCACTCCTCTAGCTACCGATGAGGCCGCTGGATGGGAAGGAGGAGAAGTACAGAAGCGACGACCTAGAAGAGACCCTGGGTGGTAGCTAGGGCTGAGGAATGATGAGTCCTCGTTTCCTTGTTTTACCGTTTGTAACTTTGATAGTTTGGATCGTTAATAGAGGTGGTTCTACTCTGTGTCCACCTGTAATCCAAATGTAAAAAAACTCCATAATATAATGTAATGAAAAAAAATATCAAAGAGACACAGAGTACAATGTACTATTCTTGAAGGTGTAGGGGCACCCAAGAGCTGTTACACCTTTCTATAGCCCCTCGAATATCAAATCTCAAATATAGCATCAACGATTTTGGAATTTAAGGGAAGCTACATTTATACAAGTTTGAATATTGTTCTAATTCCACCAAGCCCCTCGAACATTCTATATTTACCTCCCAATATAGACAGTCATGTAATACGGAAGGAAGTCATCTTTCACAGCTGAAAAACTCGCTCCGTGATTGTAGTTGAGATGGGGAGAGTGATGACCAACTGCAACCATCAAATGCTTATAAACTTTAGCTACTTTGACTAGACAAATAACAAGCGATGGCAAATATTTTAGGCATGGATGGCCGAAAATATCCAATTAGAAAAATGGGAAGTTCACACTTTGTGCTCGTTCTTGACTAGAAAAATCACTAGATAGAATTACCACCCGAGTGGTTATAATCAAGATGTCAAATGGATTGTGTGTTGGATGTAATGATGCATAGGATATCAAAAGCTATGTACAATAACACATCTACTTTATGGTGGTGAATTGTGGTGTTATCATACTTGTTTGGAGACTTAGTCACGCCAACATACCTATATTCAAGCCCTTTGATTCAAGTCTTCTACTAGGAGCATTAGAGCATGGTTAATAATGTAGCCAGCTGCTGGTTGTAAGATGTTGTCATGTCATCTATAGCCAGCGTTAGCCAACAAATATAGTAGTTAGCTATAAGGAAGTACTACTTTATTAACATATGACCCATCTTACACTCTCACAAAGTTTCTAGGAGCACGTGTTGCAGCTGGCTGTTAATCTACAGTCTGCTTCTCTTCTTCCTCCTCTTCACTTTCTTCCAGCTCGGCAAGAATATATTATTTAAATCCTTATAGCCCGCTTAAATCACCTTATTTTACTTGCTCTTATTAGGCATAGCTTATAAAATAGTAAATAGGGAAAGCCGAAATTTATGAAGGGGAGAATTCATTCATCAAGGCCGCTCTGAAATCTCAATGCTCCACCTTGTACTGATCCTAAGCCACATTGCGTAGGCCAAAAGACTGATACAGTAGGGTAACTAAGAGAACCATAGATGATTAGAAAAACATACGAGTATTTTCATCCCTCACGCACAAGCATTTGCTCTAGGCACCGTGCATTGAGAGGGGCCTGATGGTGACTCCGCACACGATCTCAAGAGATGGAACTAAAATATCACATGCATGCAGCTGGGGGATATCCATCGTCCATGATCGCTCACGGATAACGTCCCGGGGCAATGCGCGCACGCTTCCATGTCGAGCAACTGCCAGTTTTCTCTTGTCAACTTCCACCCTGCCAGCACCATCACACTGTAGCTGCAGTGAGAACACAGGCAGCCTGTCTGCGCATGGCAGCCTCCCGGTCATGCATGAGCCGGGACGGAGCTGCCAGGCATGGACACGCACTGGCATCTGACACCGGCGCTAGAAGGCAAGCAAGCACGCGCCTGATCGCCCATCTTGCCCAGAAATCTGCTCGGCACAAAGAAACGAAGCACGAGCTATAGCTACTGATCAATCGTCCGGCTAGCCGGTCGCGCCACCCGAGTCGCTGTCTCCTCTACATATAGGCGGGTTGTAGCAGCGCCCATGCATGCACAGATGCACGCACTGCACCGCGGCATCTCGATCGGAAAAGCTTCTCTTGGTTGGTCTGGTTGGTTCCACGTACCCAAGGCCGGCCGTCGGCGGCGCGGAAAGCCACGGGATCGACCGGTCGCCATGTTGCGCGGCAGTGGCCTGACGCGATGCGCCGTCACGACGCGCTCGGCGTCTCGCGCCGGCGATCTCCCGTGACGCCGACGGGGGCTTTGGACGTAGACGTGCGGTGGCTGGTTGATGTGATCTCCTCCCGGCTGTGATCGCGCGGGGTCGTACGGGGTGGGTGTCCATTGCGCGCGGCCGGATCGAGGGAGCCGGTGGCGGTTTCTTCCCGGACGACACGGCGGTACGGGCCGCCGGGAGCCCGACAGGTGCACGGCGACAGCGTCGCGGTGGCGCGGAAACGACGCGGCCGGCCAGCTTGTGGGCAGGGCGGCGGGCCCGATTCGGCGATATCATGCACTATCACTGCACGCATTGCGTCCCCACGTCTCTTTTATCCATTTTTCTTCCACCAGTACGTACGTACGTACTACGATGCTAACATCTTGCTATATGTCTTTCACGGAACAGCGGCGCCACCACGGACGAGAGGGAAGCGTCCGTGAAGCAGGCCACAGCCGATGCCGATGGATGCGCCGCTGTGCATGCCGTCGGCGTACGTGACGAGGCGCACGCATGGGCGCCAGGCGACCTAGCTAGCTCGGGACGGCCCCGATGGGGACGTTTACACGCGCCAGCGCGGCGATCGAGTCGAGAGGCAGCCACCAGCCGAGAGCAGTCGTTGCCCGGCTCTCGGCCGGCAGCGCAGTGGACGACGAGCGGCAAGCGGTCCAAGGGCTTACTGGTGCTATGACTTGAGGCTTTAGCACCTTCTCTTTGCATTCTTATTGGACAGGGACCCTAGTTTCATGGGCAGACGGTCCAAGGGCTTACTGGTAGGCTTCAGCTCTTTCTCTTTGCCTTCTTATTGGACAGGCTTATGCAGACCAAGTAGGCTGATAACTGATTTAGGAAAGAGAACTTTTGGAGTGTGATCGACCTGAGCACTGTTCTAAAAACACATAATAACTGGTAGAAATATAGGATTAGGATGGCATATACCATGATGCAACATGAATCAATAACATGTGAATCTATAACAGAAATTGTTTGGTTGCACAACATGAAAAAAAATACTCCCTCCATTCCCAAATATTAGTTTTTTTAAAGTCAAACATGTGCATGTTTGATCAAGTTACCAAATTTATATCATTTGATAAGTCATGAAAAGTATATTCAAATTTTATCTATTAGGTATTGGAGATGTTGATGTTTGACTTGCACAAAAACCGATGCATCTTATATTCTGGGACGAAGGGAGTAAGAATTTTTCCTGTAGGTGCATGGCATAGTTGTCATAGAGCCGGAAAAAAATTCCATGTGATTACGCGCAATGGAAAAGTTCTTTTGAAATTGTATGCAAATTAGTTCAAAGTAATAATAATTGCTATAATATCTAATGGACACATCTTCGATTCCAGGAATTCAAATTCGTGAGGAGATTTCAAGTTCACAAAATTTGCTTCAAGTTTGTGTTTTTTCGAATAAGCTACAAACGCGGAGAAAGTAGGGAAGACCTACAACTTTCCACTAATAGGTTTTACATCAACAATATAGTGCAAGAGATAACCAAGTTTATTCTAATCTCAATCATGTACTACTCAAGGCGGAGAACATGATGAACTCCTTTTAAGGAATAATCATCAGAACCTGTTGGTGCTGCTCCCTCTGCCCGAAGTGCATGCACATTTTTACAAAGAACTATAAGCCTAAATACAAACTCAAGGGGAAGCTCGAGCCACATGCATCATACCGGCATTGCAAAGTTAAGTTTGAAAAAAAAACTTTCACATGTAGATGCCTAGTATGCCAACAAGAGTGTCATACCCCCATGACATCTGGCCAATATGTATCAATAATTTACATTGCTTAAGAGCAAAGCTAAAATATCTCCAAACTACCACCAAGACAAAATGGGGAGATTTTAACAATCATTGTGCACAATACACTAATTGTTGGTTCAGGATGGGTGCCATCCGAGTATATTCCCTTTGGGTACTAAACTGATAATTAGCGATTCTTTATTGTATCCCGGTTCAACTCGTACCCTACTCAACTATAGAGATTCAGAATGGTGTTCATATCAAAACCCATGACACCAACTAAGAGAAGCATCAGCAAATAAGGCACGCAAATATTTAACAAAGTTCCCTTGCCAGGATTGTACTACACATAACCCGTAGCACATGTTGCGTATAATGCAATTTTCCATAATGTCAATTCATTCCAAACTTGGTCTGATCACCTGGTCATCCCGGAATAGGGATGATGCGAAATATTTATTAGCAATTCTATTCTGATTTAAATGATGCTAAGTTCCACAATTTTCAGATTTCATGTGCTCTGTATATGCTACATGGAAAGTTTATTTTTTAAATCCCCGTACCTTAAACTCCAAGCAGAACCACTCCATTTCCTTGAACGCATGCAAGGCGATATTTGCTGTCTCATCAAAATGTTGACTAGACCTCTCTTACCCACATGTGAAACAATGCATTTGCCAAAATAATGAGACAAATTAAGCTCGTTGCCAGGTGGCGGGGCACGGCGGCGCGTCGCGCGCGTCGTGCAGGGGGTCGATGCGATGCGGATCTGGCGCGGAAGGGGCTGCTGCATCTCGACGGCGCTAGGCAGGACGGCTCGGCACGGGGGCTTCGCTGGGGCACGGCGGGGTCGGGCAAGAGGCCTGGGCTGCTTGGTGGTTCAGCAAGGGAGCATCTTCGCAGCGGGAGGTGTGGTTGTGCCGCTCTGCAGATCGACGACGCCGTTCTCCTGGTTTCGTGGATCTGCAGCGGGGCTGCCGGTGGCTGCGGGCGGCAGGGCAAGGATGCCGGGGCAGCGGCCCTAGATCGATGGCTGCTTCGGCATGGGCTGCTGCAGTGGCCGGGGATGGTGGATTTGGAGCGATGCACTCAGATCTGACCCCGGCAAACGTGTCGTTTCTCTGTCGCATGAGGTGCTGCAGCGGGTCGGCGCGTGAGGCCTATGGCGGCTGACGGCAGGGGGGGTGCCCTGCACAACGTGCTTGGCTCCGATGGCCTGGGTATCCTTGCGTGCCCAGGTCTGCAAGCTCACTGATAGAAGATGGAGGAACTCGGGCGAAAGCTTTTGACGACGTCGGCGCCTGTGGGCACCGTGACCTTCTTGGAGGCGTCGTCGCAGAGCTCTTCCTATCCTTTCATGTGCTTGGGCTCTCCGGGTGAGAACCTAAACTCCAGTTTTCTGGAGTGGGCGGCGGCGGCATTTACGTCGTAACCTTCTTGGAGGCGTCGCCTTGGAAGGTTAGCCTTTGGATGTCGTGCGGGGCTCTTCCGCTTTCAAGGGCAGTGTATGCCGGGGCGGCGGCTCCGGGATGTTCTATTGAGTGCCGAGGCGGCGGCCTCGGGCAGCGGTGCGGCGGCAGCTCCAGGGGGTAGGGCTGCTTGTCGGCATGGCTTGGGTGAGGACCTTGAGCTGCGGGGGCGGCAAGGTTGTCGGCTCGGTCGACGCGTCCCAGCGGGGGCGGTTGGACGGCATGTCGGGGCGGCGGCCCCGGATGTGGTGTGGCGTTCGTGGTCTGCGTGCGGTTGTCCTGAGCAGTGTGGGTTGCGGACTGTTGTATCGTGCGGCGTTGCTGCTCGAGGGTGAGCGGTGGCATGTCGGGGCGGCGGCCCCGGATGTGGTGCGGCGTCTGTGGTCTGCGTGCAGTTGTCTTGAGCAGTGTGGGCTGCGGGCTGCTGTTTCGTGCGGCGTTGCTGCTCGAGGATGAGCGGTGGCATGTCGGGGCAGCGGCCCCGGAAGGCGGTGTCGGTTGAATGCGCAGGGCGCAGCGAAGCAGTGGATGTCGAGGCAGCGGCCTCGAGAGACTTGCAGCTTCGAGGGCATGGACCTCGTGTCGTGCGGGCGATGTGGTTGTCATCGATGTTGGTCGTCGGCATGTCTGTCGTTGCAGCTTTCGCAGGGCTATGGAGTGCTTGCCTTTTCATCGTTGCAGGTGAGTTCCGGGTCTGCTCCTCCTTTAGCAGTCACGACTTCTTCTCTCCGGCAGCGATGGAAGGTCAGCTCGTTCGGTGGAGCGGGTCCTCCCGTTGGTGTGTGTTTGGTTGGTTGGTGTTTGTTGTTGCGTTCGGCATGTCGTCGATAAGGGTGGGCATTGCCCTGTGTGTGGTGTGGGCTTGGCCCTTGTTGTTCCGGTTTTTGCCCGGTTTTCCGTAATTAACTGAGCAATTCTCTTCTGCTTAATTAATAGATGAGGCAATCTTTGCCTCCGTTTCAAAAAAAAAAAAATACATTTGAAACGACAATGTCGTAGAAGGTGGCCTGTGGCTGCCACTTGTCAGACAGTTCTGCTTTTTTTTTTGCCGCAACTTGTTTCACTAGTAGTTTTTGCTTTTTCGATTCAATGACCTGGTTTTGACCAGTTGAAGTTTTATTTGAGTTTCGTTTTCAACATGAAAATGGAGATTATTGTATGGTTCTAAGGATTGCGGCACTTTGTCTCATATGTTCACACAGAACATGCTTTGGTTTCATAGCCTGGCACCCAGAAAAGCATAGTAGCTTCTCTCGAATGTGGATCACCTAGCTGTTTCAGAGCACTCCAGGAACATGCCAGCAAGGCGTCGAGCACCCATAGGGTGGCAAAGCAATGTGGAAATGTGTGTGTAATCATCCTTCATTCAGATTCAGACACTTTGTTGAGTACGTTATGTATCAATGACATGGGACAGATAAAAGATGGCCACCTTTCCAAAGAGATGGAAGTGATTAATGTGATTCCACAAGATTATGCTCAAGAAATTTAATCCTAACCTTAACACAGTTCCACTTAGGTTAGCAATTCATTGTAGCCCCGTGGGGCTGTCGTTAAGCACCAGGATTTGTTTCAGAGTTGGGATTGTTGACTGTAACTCCTTGCATGAGTAATAAAATTACCCTTTTTTACCTAAAAAGGGCCCTATGACATGTGTGGCATAGCATAGAAACAGTGTACTACTATGGATCACATTCCGTTCCAAGTCTCAAACGCTAGCCAGGACAAACTGAAAAGACACAGTATCAAGCAACTCTTCAAACATTAACAGTACATACATAGAATAGTTAGTACTCCGTATGACGCAAGTAACGAAATCATTAGTCTTCCGCAGTGCTTGCACTAACGTATCCGTGCCTTGCAACCGAGTACCAACATAGAATAGTTAGTAGCAAGATGCAATAGTGAGAAGACATAATAATGCGGAGACAGTTGGAACATTTTTGAAACACAGTGCAGTGTTACGGTGTCCTCCACAATGGGGGCATATCCACGTACATCCTTGAACAAGACATATATGACTTCAAAATGTGACAGCAAATAAAATTAGCAAGACTAAAGTGCTGTGTTGTGTGTATTCAACAAAGATATTGATATTAAATCATGGGATCCAACGAAAGAAGCATCCCAGTGTGGTTGAAACTGACCCAAGTTATGCTTATGTCTCTCAGTACTGCAAAACGGCTAGTGGACACTATCTCAATGATGGCTGCCACCTACCCTGTGCAGAACTGTGACAGCTGACGACTAATTCAGGCCTACGAGAAAGAACAAACTGACAAATCTTCTCGAGATTTTATCTTATCTATTGAAGGTTGGAGTTGAAAGAAAATAAAAGTGCTTACATGTAATCCATAACTGGTCCCTTTGATGTCAGTTCAGTGTAAATGTAAGGCAGAAGAGAAGTTAAATATCTCGCTTTTAGAAAAGGAAAAGGAAAATCAGATCACAGAGATTTGACAATCCATGGCAGCATGACCTTGTGCTGATGCACTTTCAGACTGGCGTATTATAAGACACGTTACCTACCATAGGCATAAGATAAGAGTGATTTGAATCGGATTTCCAAGTTAAGCATTAGTGCTTGGTGCAACTTCCTTATCAATCAGTGGGTTTAGCGTCAAAGTGTTACAGGACACATGGGGAAAAAGAACAGCAACGAAAATGTGGCCTCTCAGCTTCATGCCAGAGTGATGGTTCATCAAAACCAAATCTTGGATAGATATACTTGGAAGTTAATAACTTGAACCCGGCAGGAGGTATCTCACAACTGTGGGACCTAGCCTAGGATAACAATGGATAAACTATTACATGATTGGCTCATATAATTAATGATTCTGCAACGGACTCAAATCACATGGAAGAATACGTACCATTTACAATTTACAACGAAATGGACCAGCTAATCTGTTGATCTTTCATCAACTTGCCAAAAGCTTGGTCCATATCACAGCTTGTATATTTTGGCGAGTAATGTTTTAATAAACAATGCAACAATGGAGACAGCTATGCCTCTTTATTTATACATTTAACAAAACAAGGTTCCATGACAAATTATAATTCCATACCATTTATATTGACACTTTCCATTTGATACTGATAGCAAAAGAAAAAAGATCTGACAGAATTACCTTCAAAGCTTTACACTGAAATTCTTCAGTAAATGTCTGCAGCTCATACACATAACTTGGAAACCTCTTCACCCTTTATCATCCGATAGCCTTATCTCTCCTATAACAAGAAAGAAATGTAGCACCACATGATAAGTCGTTAAGTACAAGCAATTTAGAACAGTGTGTTGATTTTAAGCAAAGAGCCAAAGAGTGAAAGCACATATCTCAAATGCAAATAGTTTGAATGGAAGATTCACACTCCCCTTACAAACATACACTACCAGCTAAAATGGGGTATCAACTGGTCAGGTCGGTTGAGGAAGACACAGAAGATTGTACTGTGGCGGCAGATGCAGAAAAAATATCAGCAATTGAGCTGCAGACATTCACTGAATATAGATCAAATCCTATCAATATATACTTGCATGTTTTAACCAGCACCTAACCACTTTAACAGCAAGTAGGTAGTGCATCTGTAAATCAAAGGAGCTAATGATCATTTATAGTCTGGCTGCACCATTGTTCAGAGTAACATCCAACAAACTTCTATAAATAGTAAGTTTCATAGAACTACAGATTTACTGATCAACTGTATCACAAACTACAGAATAGTGTGCTGTTCACCGAAGTCTGCACCCAGATCATGTCATACTCACAAAATCCTCAAACGGTTTCACGGCAAGCCTAATCACCAGTTACGTAATGCATCAATTATCAACATGAAACATGTCTAGGATTTTGCAAGTACGGTACATGGGCCCAGGTCTACAGTCAAAGTGGAGATCCAGGTAACCCAAAAATCAATAGTTTTGGGACAGTTTGTCATCAAACCTATAGGCCTGCAAAATTTACTCGTAATACTGTTATGCAGTATTATCAAAGCAGCTAAATATTGTAACACTATTGTCTTCTATTTCCCTTTTAGATAGAACTCCTCCCATTGTTTAAAAATAAGGTATGGAGGTATACTGGCTTCTGGACTTTTGACAAACAATTTCACATAGCTTCCTGCCTACACATTCCAGACTTACCAAAGAGTAAGGCTGCATTTGGCAATGCGGTTGATTATCATAATCATATTTGTCCCACCCAATTTTCCCAATTTTAGTGTTTGCTTGACCTGCTTGTGCCTATTTTTGTGGCTAATTTTCAACATCAGATTATAAAATAAGCACAGTTCAGCAACCGCAAACTGAGCCTAATCCAGCACAAACTCTTTAGTCATTCTTCAACACTCAAGTAGAGGAAAATAACTCTTAACAATATGTGCTAACTTCCCCTTCTATTATAACCAATCATCTTGGAACAATAATAGCTGAACGATTGATTCAGCAGCTGTCATTCTACAGTTTTACATTTGAGCCCCACTCGCATCCAGTTTTATGAAACCAATCAGAATTTGGTTGTTTGTCTGTTATTTCGATGGAACATGAATTCTGCTGGTCATTCAGGATGCAAATGTCGTAAGCTTTGCGAAAATACTAAAACCATCTGGAGATGGGCAAGGCAGTGGTTTTGAGATTGTACAGATCATTGGTTCAGAACCTTGTTTCCATGCCTCCATCGCCAAAGCAATTGTCTTCAAAGCAGTAATACGTACTACCTCCATTCATCATAAATGTAAGACGTCTTACATTTAGGAACAGAGGGTGTATTTTACAGCAGAGGAATATGTTATTCGGACTGCAATTATGTTCATTTTCCTGAGCTGTGATACTTGTTATGGAGGTAGGCAGAAACCAGAAGTCTTCACAAACAATTCTTTATTGCATCTTAGGGGTAGGGGATGATATACAGAAACAGAACTTTCATGTGGATCATCAAATGCAGCAGGTAGAGAAAAAGATGATGTACTGAAAGGGATAGACAGCTATGCATGCACCAATACTGGCAGCAAAAGGTACACACTCAGTATCTGTTGGAATGGCACGTCAGGTCGCACGCCCCAAAGATCAGCTCGGCTTCCTGGAACGGGCCAGGTGCAGCCCACACCCACGTCTGCCACCTCTTATGCGTGATGACCGTGACTGCCACGGCTGCACGCGCGGCTCCCTGAATCCCCGCCTGAATATGATCTCATTTCAAAAATGGATTGATCCAATTTATAAGGAAAACTGGGTCGAAAACCTTAACAGCCCAAGGGGCAATACATCTTGCCAAGGCAAGAAACACAGAAAAAACAACAAACACCAAGTGCATCGGCACAAGTACAACATAGGGCAAAGATCAACTGCCTAAAGATCCAATGAATCAAGGTGGTTGTTGTGGTACAGCACATGATATGACATAAGCACATACAGGGTAGCATTAGCAGCAGAGAGGAGGCTATCAAGGCAGCACATCATGCCACTCGACAGCAGAGAGGCAAACTTCAAAGAACACCGTGAGAGCTCCACCAAGGCAACACCATAGCTACCGGAAGGGGGAGACCGCGCGTAGTTACGTCAAGGAGTTGTGCCATTACCAACCCTGTGCAATCCAGCACTCAAAGTAAGGGTGATCATTGCCACATGGCAGACAGAGAGTGAAGACAAGGAAGCTCTGGCTCGACGAGCATGCACAAGGGAGAAGCACCATTTCGCCACCGGAAAGGGTGGGAGGTGGCGAGAAAAAGCGCTAATGAAGAAGTGATATGTTCGTAGAGAATGCCGCTAGTGAATATGTCCCCGCCGGTGGGTGTTCGTCGCCCAGAGTGAAGTGTAAATGAAGAGCAAAGACAACAAGAGCGACGATAACAATGGCCACCCAATGGCCGCTTGGTGGAAAAAATTGGAGGGAGCTCACAGAGAATGCACAGAAATTCACCGGTGTATGGGAAGAAGATGAAGACAGCACCACCTACGTGGGACACGGTGTGGATGCGCCGCCACTATCGTGTCAGGTGAGCTGGCACGGGATTTCTCCTCATCCCCACACACACCGCAAAGAGGGAGGATGAGGAGGCCTGACATGCTACCAGGGTGGGATGCAGCCACCAGCAGGCACTGCCGTAGTCAACCGGCGGCCGCCGGGTAGATTTCTCTGGCCGCCTCGCACCCTCAAAACACCTCCACACCCCAGGCCCGACAGAACCGGTGTGCAGCAGATGGACGCAGACCCAGGCACTGAGGGGCGAAGCCAGATCGACAAAGGTGAAGTAGTTGTCACTAGCAAAGGTTCAAGCACCTCGTCGAGGCCTAGGTATGGACCATGTGTCGCAGCTGTGTGGCCGCCACCGGGGAACCAGCAGGCGCCGTCTGGCACGAGGCTGATGGATCCGGGCTAGAGGATGACGTGGTCCTCTGCGAGTTCAGGGCTCATTCAGTTTACAGGATTTTCAAATCAAAGGAATATGAAAAGTAAAGGATTGGGATGCCCTCCCCACTCCAATCCATCTGAATTTTCCATGAGGTCTCACCTAACGCTAATAATACTTAGTAATTAGGCCAATATGGACACAATCCTAAGGAATCTAGTACCTCCATTCCTATGAAACGAATAACATATACATGAAAGAAAACGAGGGTCAAAATCCTATGGGAATCCCCCAAAAAACCTGCAAACCAAATGAGCACTCAACATGCAGGATCACGTGGACGAGGCCTTCGAACCCCTTCTCGAGAGAGCCGAATGAAGGAAGAACGGCGTCAACATCGCTCTATGGATGTATGCCATCATTGACGAGCTTTACGACTTCGTGGGGTTGACGATCAACACCGCCTACACCCTGTGGACTTGGCTCTACACTTCTTCTGCCACAACCAGCTGGGTTGCACCATTAGCCATCGAAGGCGACCCGACAACCGCCGCTTACTACCGCAAGCTCAAGAGCCTGACCAACAGATCGCTCACGCTCCATATGATTTGCGGTCTCAACCGCCGCGATCATGGCCACTAGTTTGCCCATGGAGGTCCCATTCCCTACGTTTGTCTAGCCACGATCTCGGTCCTTCTCTAAGAGGTCGCCCTGGCCGAGGGTGAGCGCACCTTTGGCAATGGATCTTCTCCAAACATTGATCATGGCAACAAGTGTCAACCACCGTTCGAAGGTGGCTGCAGAGGTGGCCAGCACAACACCAAACACATACAACAAGCATCATCACCTGGATGGGGTACTTTGCACCATGGGGGACAACTCCCCCACAGCAGGTGCGGGCACCATGGGTACCACCCAATGTCGCGGGTATTCCCGGCCCATGCCCAACACCAGACCTACCCCATCGTCTCGCCTACTAGTCTCCACAAGCATGGGACCAGTACTCCATGTCGAGTGTCACCCTCAATGACATCCCGTTGCAAACTCTGGCACAGACTGGTTCATGGACACCGGCGCTTCCTCCCTCGTCGTAGGTAGTATGGCTAAGCTCTTCAAGTTCCCTTCCTCTTTAATGGATTCCCCTCATTAAATCATCATTGGTAATTGTACCAACATACCCATCGTAGCTACCGGTTTGGCTTTCCTCATCTCTCGACCATCTCTTCAAAATGTCCCCATTTCTCTTTTGAGAACTTAATTTCTATTCATTGTTTCACTCGTTATAACTTATGCAACGTTGAATTTGATCCTCTCGGTTTCTCTATTAAGGACCTAGCCACCAGGAGAATGCTCATGAGATAGCAGTAGTTCGTTGTACCCGATCTTCCCGGCGAATAACGCCGCCCATATCGCGCTCTCTATCACTAGCGTCAAAGATTTATGGCACCGCCGCCTCGGCCACCCAGTCCAACCAATTTTTTAATTCATGTGATAGGCCACTTAAAAATTCAATAGTTTGGGTGGCCAAGGCGGTGATACCATAAATTTCCGGCGCTGGTGGCGAATAGAGCAGCATGGGTGGCGTGATTCCTCGGGAAGAATGGGTACAAATCACAGTCCACATTGGATCTTATCAGCATTTTCTTGGTGGCTCAGTCCTTCATAGAGAAACCGAGGGGGTCAAATTCAATAGTGCACAAGTTATCATGAGTGAAACGAGGAACAAGTATTATGTTCTTAATGATCAAAGGTGAAAAAAGAACATTATGGAAAAAATGGTTGAGAGGTGAGGAAAGCCAGACTAGTAGCTACGATGGGGATCTTAGCCGTTACATAGGACGATGTAATGAGGAGAATGCACTCAAGAGACAGAGAACCTGGAGAGGTCATCTGCATTACCCGCGAAGTGGGAAGAAGCGCTGGTATCCATGAACTGGTCTTGTCGGGGTTCCATTGAGGGTGACACTCAGCATAGAGTATTGGTCCCATGCCAAAGAGACTGCATGGTAGGCGAGACAATCGGGAAGGCCAGGTGTTGGGCGCTAAGGCGCGAGTCAAGAGTGCCCACAGTACTGGGAGGTACCTGTGGCGAGAGAGTTGTCCCCATGATGTGAAGTACCCCCCATCCATGGTTGATTGTCGGTGACAAGCACCAACTAGCCCTCGGTGCACTCATGCTCGGCGAAGGCTACTCTTCAAGGAGCCAGATCGCGCCTGAATAGACGTTAGGAGGTGGACCTGCATGGCAAGAGAGTGGCCATGATCTAGAAGCGATGGTTGAGACCACAAAACATCTGGAGCGTGAGCTATTTTGTCGAAGACGGGCTTGCCGACGTCGACGAGGCTCTTGAGCTTGCCGCAGTAGGCGGCAGCCGTCATGTCACCTTGGACATTGGCGCAAAAATGCGCACTAGTGTGAATGTCGCAACTCGGCTGGTTGTCATGGAAGGTGCTGAGCCCAGCCCATGGGGCGTAGGCAGTGTTGTCCGTCGAACACACAACATCATAGAGCTCATCGATTATCGTGGCGTAGATCCACATAACAATGGTGATCTCATCGTTCCTCCATTCGGCACTATCATGATGAGGTTCGAAGATCTCCATGTTATCTTGCATGTTGAACTTGCAATGGACAAAGTGGAAGTGTCACGCCACTTGGAGTAGTTGCCCACCACCGGATCAAGCTTGAAGTTGATGTAGTGCGTGATGATCATGTGGTGCATCGACGGCGCCCTCGACACTCGACACGGCTGGAGGTGTAGCATGATTGCTACTGGCGACGACTGTAGTGTTGGGCCCTGTAACCATCGCTGCGAGAATATCAAGTAGAGAAATAGGCACAGGGGTGAGAATGTTAGTCATGGCTTCGATGATGTCACCCAGAGAGCGGCTACGAAGAGCTCTGATCCCAAGAACAGTGGAAACACTTTGCACTTTGTATCGGTTGAATAGGGCGTGTGTATATACAAGGGGAGAAATCTAGTCTGCACAAACAAGGCGCACGTGGCCAAGGGAGCAACGTGTATAGTCGCGGGGTACACGGTCATCGCACACAAGAGGCGACAGACGTGGGTGTGTGCTATGCCTAACCCATTCCAAGAAGCTGAGCTAGATGTTGCGGCGTGTGGCCTAAAGTTTCATTCCAACATGGTAAGGTCTCCTTCATATTTTCAAGATCCCGTGAGTAGCTTTTGGAATCAAGTTAGGGGTAAGTGGTAGACTGGTTTCAAGGTTTCAAATTTCAACAGCAAGAAAATTTCGCTGACCCTCTGAAACCATAAAAAATTCCTGAATTACGTAAATATTAAAAAAATCAAACAAATCAACAGGAATTTTATTTAAATTTGGATAAATTTGAATTGAAACAATTGGATATATTTCTCCTGTCGCTCTTATCACACAAAAGCTGATATATCCCGCAGTTCCTAACATGCACTTACGTAGACCCAGGATCGATTCTCAGCAACCTAAAGATTTTTGACAAATTTTCCTACAGCAGGCATAAATTGAAATAAAATTTTTAAAAATGGACTCGTTGGTTCCAAAAACCAGACCTGTGGGGTGAGAGCAGAACCTGCCACTGGGTTATGCAAGGGGTTATGTACAAAACAGAATTCCACCGTTCTTTATAAGAACAATTTTAAAATAACAAAATATTTTAAACGGAAGACAAATATTTCACTCACTGTTGAAACGATCAAAATTTCAGAAATTTCATCAGTTTTTTCCTTGGCTGATTTGTTAGGGGCAAGTCCCGGCTATATTTGGCAGCCACAATGATTCTATCCCAATTGTGTTGCCCTCTTGGCCTCACAGTTGATCACCTACATGGGCCGCATATACGTAAGCAGGCTACCTCTCCGGACCATCCCCTATACTCTAATCCACCCTAGAACTACCTACCACAACATTATCGCACCAGACACTACTAGAACACTCAGTTCAAGTGAAGTGACAAGCATACTCAGTCTAGAATCACCTAAAATTGCCATGCAAGGCACAAATAAATACATCGTTTGTGGGATTAGACATGAAAGTAACAAAATTGGTGAAATTAACTCTTCATTAAGAATAGTTCTCATGCACATTTAAACATGCTCTAATGTTCTTTTACATCACTATGTTCAGCATTACTACGAAGTTTGCTCACAGTTGTTTTTTTTAGAAGATTCTTGTCTTGCCACAAAAAATTAGTCTACTTCTGGATATGGCATTGGAATTTCCTCCCTCTGGACATGCCACTAAAAATTTGTTGCGGTTATGGATTTATCAGAGGGAGTAGTTGACTATGTAATGACCCTTAAGTTTGATAGCTAAAAATACCATTTTGCCCCTTGTTTTTTGTGCTTGTTAACTAGAAGAGGCGTGTTTCAGCAATTACTAATTATTGTCCCTAGTGTTTGTTTTGAAGCTGCCAAGGCCAAGGGAAGCATATCCCTTTTTCTCATTAACGGGTTCGAAATGGTCATTATCGTAGTTGACTTAACGGTCTGATAGGAAGTGGCAAATCAAAATTCCATTCTGGATTGTAGTCTCAGTAAAGGCAACCTGTTAGTTGGGAGGAATCGACGCTGACCAGGGAACAATCAATCTGCAAAATGCATTAGCCAGGATAGCAGAGGAAGAACACAAGATCATGAAAAAAAAGGCCAAATGATGAAGTCAAAGGGGATCCAGCAAGCAAAGAAACCCACTAAAGAAGAGCACCAAGCCCATGGTCGACCAAGAGCATAGAACAAATTAGACTAAAAATACTCCCACCTTATCCTTCCATCTTAGTTCATCACTCATTTGACAAAGAGTTCTCCCTTTCCAAGTTTTTTTTTTTTTGAGGTGACCCTTCTTGTACCAAGGGCTCTCCATCGGCTCAAGAGGAAGCACCCCTAATAAAAAGTTTACCCTGTTGCCCACAGGCCCTCCACAAGCATGGAGCCGAGCATCCCGATTGTGCTCAAGGTCACACCCATTAACGGACAAACACCCCTTCTCCTAGGGCGCGCAAACCTAGTTAATATCATTGTGCCATTTGTGGTCGTGTTCAATGCCAAACATCACGGTCATCGAGCACGCCCTTTTACTTAATCGATGATCCTATCCGGAGCTTGATAGGCAACCCTTCTCTATTGTCAGTTTTTAGTTTTTTACTGCAACAACACATCCCAAATCAGTTAAGAAAGTAAACATCTGGCATTATAGAATACCAAGAGTCACCTCCACCTTAATTAGTTCACCAACATATGACGTGACCAACTAGCATAACAAAGACAGTATTCCTCAAATGTATTCTGCAGACTGTCCTTGCCTTATGTCTATCTTCGTAGTTAGAGAAGAAATGTTGCATACAAGTCAACAAGTGTATGTAGTCCATTTTCTTAGACCTATCTTTTGTAGCTTACAGACCCTAATTTCGTTGAATGGTTTATGTGAAAAGCAAGCACTACAGCTTGTGTGATCTCTCGGCTTAATTTAAGTGAGGCACTTTCTTCCACTAACTCTCGTATTAGTACTTTGTCACCTCCGACAAAAATGCACTAAGTTCACATATTATTTTTACATATGAGTAGTATTGCCAGTTAATTAACCATGTACCCTATCATAATCATCATCATTCAAACAAAGGCCAGGTAACAGCAAAGGGTAGTCTCTTATTGCTTCTAAAAGATGTGCACATACAGCTTATCTGGATGTCTTACTTTACTAGGGTGACTTAACCCATGACTTTTGAGCGCCATCCAGCAATGACATCCTCTGGCAGGCCCCGAGTATTGACAAATGAATCCATTGAGAAAATAGTCTGCAACAAAAAATTCAAATGTTACAGTTAAGATAGGATGTTCAAGATACACACTCCTGAATAGTGTGCCCAAAAAACATAACATATTAATAGTCAGATAGCTGACATAATACAATAATAATCTATGTTAAAAATACTAATACAATAATATTCCAGTTTCTCTAAGGGAAACTTGCACCATGTAGTCAGCATAAAAATAGGCCATCGTGACTTCTAAATAAGTAGGCCACATGTATTATATTCAACTCATAATTAAGCATGGTCAGTCGTTCATATAAATACCGGAATGATCTAAATAACATTCAGACATTCAATTTCCGTCTGCTTAGTCATGATTTGCACTAAATAGTGAAGGGCAGAGCACACATGCCATAAAAATACTCAAGAACTAGTATTTTCTGCTTACTCAACAGATAGAAAGACAAGGCTGTTGAACCTTTGATAGTTGCACTAGGTGAAAAACAGCATGGAAATCCATTCAACCAAAAAAGCAAATGTGAATTTCTTGTGCAAGATAAAAACATACCAAAGCCGGTTGCACCTTTGATAACTAGTTAACTGCCCTAGGCACATGTACCTTTGATTGTTACACTAGGTGAAAGATGGCATGGAACTCCACTCATTCATATCATTAAGTACCAACTACCAAAAGAACAAATGTAAATTTCTTGTACAAGAAAAAAAAACATACCTTCATGTATGTTTTCACATGTGCAAGTGCATCTGGGACAGACCAATTCTTGTAATGACCAAGAGCAATCTCCATGTGATATAATTTCGGAGCAAGAGAGAGATCAGCGGCAGAAATTGTTCCACCATTGATAAATGGACCCTGCATTAAACAGCATCCAAGATCAATATCTAGTAATTTTAATCTATACAGGCAAAGGCAAGTAAATATCAACAACAAAACTAGTGATTATAAAAACTACTACCATGACTATATATCGTTACTGCAATAGGTCAGCATAAGGTATATGAAGAACTATGAATATCAAACTCGAGTATGCCTTCATGAATGTGCACACTGGTAATAATTTCTTGTACAAGGAGAAACAATAGAAATAACCTTAAGTATATATGGAATTAAGGCCTGAGGGGTATCTTTAACAAGAAAGAAAAAAGAATCTAGTAGTGGGCACATTAGAGCCACAAACCTGCTAGTGGTAACAAAAAATGCCTAACATGAAGTACTCATACACGCTTGCACTGTTGACCTAGAACCATGTGTACTCTCATTTCACATGATTCGGCTACATACCGAAAGACAAAAGGTATAAAAGCAGATATCAAAGCAAGACAAAGAACAAAGCTTGTTCCTTGTTTTTTTTGTTCAATAAGTTTAATTCACATTCGTCTGTACTACACATATGATATATAAACCTAACTACAATTTTAATGTGAGTTCGCAGTTCCCCTATTCATTCCTATAAATGCAATAGTATACTCCCTCCATTCCACAATGTAGTGCATATAGATTTTTCTGAAAGTCAAACTTTGCCAACTTTGACCAAGTTTATAGAGAAAACCGTCTACATCTACACCACCGAACATGTACATTATGAAAATACAACTCATGATGTATCCAATGATGTGCATTTGGTATTCTAGATGTACCTATTTTTCTCTATAAATATGGTCAAAGTTTGTAATGTTTGACTTTTAAAAATATCTATAGGTATTCTAGATGTACCTACTTTTAAAAACATTCTGAAATCATATGCTCCTGATTTTTATTTTATTTTTCCCAGTCCACCACAAATGTCTTTTCTTCACAAGAAAATGCATGCAGTTAGAAGACACGCCCATGTTCATTGTAAAAAATAGGATTTTCTCTTTTTTTTACTTTTTTTTCGATTTTAGTGTTCACTCGGGAGCACATGAGCCTGAGCCTGTTTTGATTTTCCATACCTTTTCTCAACTATTGTAGGAAGTACTTATTTTGCATTTGTTTTTGTGTTTGCAAAAACCAATGGCATGTAAGGCATACAGATGGATAAGATTGTGACACTCCACATTTTATTTAAATCGCTGTACGGATATGGAAAGCAGATAGGGCTACAACATTGCAGAAGTAGCTATTCTCGTCAAACCAATACTGGTTAGACTATCTCCTGAGACATTGATATTACCACTTACATTGTCTTTTAGATAACTATCGAATGAAGTCAGCTCACTAAGTAGTGTCTGTTCTGTTCCATCGTTGGTATCTTTGCTCTTGAGAAAGCCAATGAATGTGGAGAATATTTTTGACCCTCTGCAAAAAACAAAAAAAAAATGTGCAAAATTGTTAGGATAGCAGTACCAACTATGACATCCCGGCTTAATAGGAATGATAGACTACTCATATCAACAAGGTGCACCTTCTTTTCTAGGAGCCCATGCGAAAGAACCTCAAAGTTGAGCACGCTGGGCTTGGAGCAATTTGAGGATGGTGTGACCGAGCGGGAAGTTGATCCCAGTCTAGTGTTTGTACGTGGGGCTAATCTTGATCCCAGGCGCAACAGCCAGGAACCGGTGGGTTTGGGGCATTATAATTAGTATCAGAGCCAACCCTCGCGGTTACATGGGCGTGTGTGGGTCAGTGGATGCATACATGGGGCACATGTGGATGCTGGCACTGGCGTGCACAGACGTGTCACGTGTGCCAAGAGGGAACGTTCCCGCTGGGCCGACGGGGACGTCGGTTCCTTTGAGGGCGGTATATGTGACATTCCGGCTTAATAGGAATGATAGACTACTCATATCAACAAGGTGCACCTTCTTTTCCGGGAGCCCAACCGAAAGGAACCTCAAAGTTAAGCTTGCTCGGCTTGTAGCAATTTGAGGATGGGTGACCGACCCAGAAGTTGATCCCAGGTGCGCACGAGTGAGGACAAAGTGTGCAGGAAACACTGCTGTTGGTATGTGGGGCCAGTCTAGATCCCAGTCGCAAGGGCCAGGAATAGGTGGGTGAACCAGTGGGTTTGGACGGGTCGTTACACCAACACAAACGCCTTATAGTAAAAAATTAAAGAAATTCCAGAACCAAAAGTAACAAAAAAAAGGCCATAAGCTATAACTGTGGACAACATATAGATATAATCATGTAAGAGGTGTGCATGTAACAATTACTAATTTCATGCAATACTATTGATAAAGGCACCGGAAATACGACATACATTGAAGCCTTTTCTGGTGGAGTTGCCAAGGATGGTTGAGGATACTTTTCTTCTAACACTTCTGTTATAACATCAGAATCAGCAACCCATTTGTCCTCGAGCTTTACAATAGGCACCTTACCTTCTGGGTTAATTGTAAACAACCTGATGAAGTGCCAAAAAAATATGATGGCAATGGAACTATCAACAAAGGTAACAGCCACTAATAATAGAAAGTTCAAGAGGTTAGTTTTCTCATCCAGATGCATACCAATCTGGTTTGTTAGCAAGATCAACCAGTTTTAATTCATAAGGCAGGTTTTTCTCCTCTATCGTCAACAAAACTCTCTGCGTGAAAGGACCTGCGACCAACATGTAAATTTAACACAGAATAAAGATGTTTAAACAATACTCCCTCCGTAAAGAAATATAAGGGCCCGTTTGGTGTCCCTCCGCTCCGCCCCTATGCTCCCGGAGCGGACAGAGCCGCAGTTAGAAATCTCAGAGCGGGCGAAACGGTGCTCCGCAGATCCGCGGATTTTGAGGAGCCGGTGGATTGCCGAACGGGCCCTAAGTCTACTTTAGTGATCTAAACGCTCTTATATTTCGTTACAGAGGGAGTAGATTATTAAAGTGATAAAATATGCAATGCAGTCAAATTTATCAGTTGGGGGATTGCACTCCTAATATCACAGAAGACGGTGGTTCATGCTCTTGGATTCTAGGGATACACTGCTGCCCACATGTCGTTGTTCTTTTGTAAAAATTCAGACGCCAATATAGATGGCCATCACTGACTTGCAGGATGAATACTTTTATTTTTTTTAAATGATTACTGACAAAAAAATAACAGTGTGGCATGTCTTATTACTCTGATCAAGTGAAATGTGTAGTTATTACACCCACCCAAAATAAAGCATTTATGTAGACAGAGTTTGCTTGGTCTCTAGTCCATTCTGAAACCTGATCATTTCAAATGACATAGGCTGACAAATTACTTGAAAAAAGGTGCTAAGATTACTCTGCATAATAGACTCTTAAATATCTATAACTTATTAGGGGCCTATGCAGCCAGACCCCGGTAACTTTTGGTAAACCCAAAAAACAAATCATAGGAGTGTAATCATATTTTGTGGTCCGGCAAATACCTAATATGAAAGGGTGGCGGTTTCACTGAGAAAGTAACTGAAACGGTGGACTCAACAAAATTCTTAGCCTGACAAACTAGCAATATAGTACCAGAGTCACCATCAACATTCTCGAAAAATTCAAGACATCTCGTGAAGATGAAGAATTACCAAGAAAAAACGAATCAATTTCCTATAGTGCATTGGGGTTAAGCAATTATGTTTACATATATAGATCTTATGGACAAGTACTTGACACCCAAAAACACAGAGATGGTAACTCAAAGAATCACATAAACCCAAATGCCGTTTGTCAAATCTGGTTCAGCCCCAACTATGCGCTGTAACAACTAGACTACAACCACTTCGCTGACTCTGATATCTCCTATGCTCCATGCGTTCCATCACATGGACATGGGAACCAACATGCTAACCACTGTGCCACTAAACTTCAAACCATCAAATATCCAACACTCTTAATTGCAGTTTTCCCACATCTCTTGCACAGCTTGAGTATACTTCTGCCCAAACCAAAAGCAGAGCAAACATAACAGAGATGCCATATACAATCCTACATTACTAATACCGTCCAGTCCCTTGCAGTTCCAATGCATATGACAGAAACAAATCGCGCGAGCGGGCACACAGATAGAGAGAGCTCACAGTCGCCCAGGCGGTCGGGGACGGTGATGGAGGCCTTGGCGCAAACCTCCAGCGGCTCGGCCGAGGCGCGGGCAGTGAAGGCGCGGCGCGCCGGCGAAGCGCGGGCCGGGAGGAGGCGGCGGCCGCGGCGGAAGGTTGTGGCGAGGAGGGTCGACGAAGAGCCGGTGGTCGTGGCGGCGGCGCAGGTGGTGGTGCGGAGGAGAACCGCCATGACTAGGTGTTCGAGGCTGGTCCCTGATGGCAGGCGGCGCCGAGCTGTGGGAAGTGGGAAGAGAGGTGGAGGCGGAAGGAGGGCTTATCTCGGCGGGCGTGATACGTGCGCTTCCTTCGGATTCCCCGTGCGTCTCCGTCTCCAGAGGCTTCTCGTCGCGGGTTTTCCGTGCAAGGCGTGAAGCATTTGGAGCCCATTAGGCCTTCTTGGGTCCATTTAAGTTTTTTTCAGTCACCATTTAAGCCTTCTTACCTTCTTAGTTTATCCGAAATCACAGGTTAAGGATACCCTTTGCAAAAGTCACTCTCACCTTCTCTTGTCATAACAATTAACTCATTGCATGTGTGATACTTGTCGTAATTTAGGAGTTTTGTGTTTTTTTTGTTCATTCGGCTTTTCTCTTGTCATGTGTCCAAATCACGAGTTGCTTTCGCCGTTGCGTTTATCATGTCGAGCTATTCGAATCTAGATCTCATGTTAATAGTTTGGATGGAAATTCTTTTCTTTCGTAAAGCCGGAAATCGGAAGAAGAAAAAGGGGAAACCAAACCAACAACAAATCAGAAGAAAACAAATCTGAAACTCGGAAAAACTGAAAGGAGCCGAAAAACCAGAAATAGAAAGCACAATTGTGCTTTTCACCTTTTCTTTTAATCACAATTGTGCTTTTCACCTTTTCTTGTGCTTTTCACCTTTTCTTTAAGCACAATTGTGCTCCCCTTTCATTTTTCAAGAAACAAAGCTTTCTTTTCGTGGAAGCACAACTGGCCTTTTCACTTTTGGAAAGGACAATTATACTTCTCGACAAAGTACGATTGTGTTTTTCGCTTTTGAAAAATGAAAAGCACAGATGTGATTCACGCCAAACCATAGTTGTGCTCTTCCGTGAAGCACAACTTGTTGAAAAATGTTCTGGGACACTTGTTGAAAAAATAATATGGAATTTCAAATAATATTTAAAATTCAAAATAAATATTTTATTTTGAAAAATGTTCGTGTTTTATAAAAATAATCACAAATTTGAAAATTGAAAGAAAAAAGGTGTTTAAAAATGTTCATGATATAGAAATTATGCTCGAGTTTCATAAAAATGTTTCTACTTGTAAAAATTACTTTTTGTTTTATGTAAAAAGTTTCAGTTTTTAAAAAATGTTTGGAATTTCAAAAAGTCATGCTTTTCAAAAAATCTTCTTACTTTTACAAAATATTTTAAATTTCAAAATTTGTTCTCAAATTTTCTTTTAGAAATATCTACTACAGTAACATAGGCCGATTCCCTCCCGTGCTTGATCGTTCATTTTTTTTAACACAGTACAGACGCAAGCGCTCATATATACGCGCATACACTCACCCCTATGAAACGCACACACGCACTCTACTCCTATGAGCATCTTCGAGAGACTGAGCCGGCATATCATCTTGAGATTTTACGAAGTCACCGTATGCGCCTCGTAGTCGACGGGAACGTCTCCTCCTACTGAACGTGCATCGCTAGAATTTCTGAAATAAATTCAGGATAAATGCGAGCACCAGAACTTGAACCCTGATGGGCTGAGAATACCACTGTCCACCTAACCATCCAACCACAGATTGATTCGCAGTGCTTGATCGTTCATATGCAAGCTCTTAACTCGTGCGCCAATGGTCCGACCCAGTCGGGCGGCCGCCTATGCACTTCACCAACAATCTGCCCGCTTATAGGGGCACATAGGAGCTCCCCTGTACCAGGGCAGCTACAGCGAACCGGTGCATTGTGACGAGACAATTCACAAGAGTGAACATTTTTTAAAATCTGGGAACACTTCTTGATAAACGCGAACACTATTTTAAAACTCATCATTTTTTGAAAAGCCCCAAAAAAATTCAAAAACAAGAACAGTTTTTTAAAACACGTACAATTTTTTTATTCCAATTTCTTTAAAAACGAAGAATTTTTAGAAAAACACAACTTTTAGAAAAATCCAATCATTTTAAGAAAAGATCAAACATCATCAGTACTATAACTAAAGCGGGAAGTTTTGGATTTTTTTGGTTTTTTTGATTTTTTTTCGATGGCTACTGTTCGTATTTTCACGGCAATGTCGACGCCAACGAACAGTAAATATATATGAACAGTAAGCACACACGAACAGTGTCCTTCGTGAACATTACATTCTTCGTGAACACTGTCCATAAACCATTTTTTTTTAAGTCTCCCCGTTGAAAAAATATGTAATTTTTTTTAAAAAAAGAGATATTTTACACATCATTTCTCTTCCTTTCCTCCAACATCACGTCCTTATATAGAGAGTTAGGATTTAGAATTTTCTATACATCATTTCTCGACACCGATGCACTGACGTACCGATGCACAACGCCGGCGTACCAATATACAGCCGCCTCAATCGTCTCCTAATTCTTTTCGATGATAGTGTTGACAGAGCACAAAAATAGTAGGCTGAAATTGTATATTTGCATGAACAGTAATCCGTCAAAAAAATAAATTCTAGACCGAGTACTGCCCATTTTTTCAACGCAACAACAATTAAAAGTGCACTAACAAATACCCGAACAATAACCGGACATTTTCCGGATGAACTCAGAACTACTAACGAAATAATAGGCCAAATAAACCGAAACATCAACTCCGAATAACCCGGAGCAATAAAACCAGCGAAATGGAACAACACTTGAATAAACCGAAAACATTAACCCATACGAATCATAAAACTGAAACAGTAACCAAATTTTAAACCAAAACAACACACCCGAATAAACCGAAACAACTGAAAAAAAGAAAAAAAAAACACTACGCATTCATGTGAACAGAAATCCATAAGAAATACATAAAAAACCCAAAAAAAAATGGAACTCCTCCTTCCTAGACCCGAAGCAATAAAACCAGTGAAACGGACCACCACCGGAATAAACCAAAAACATTTGCCCACCCGAACCATAAATCAAAACAGTATCTACAAACAATAACCGGACATTTTTCGAATGAATTCAGGACTACTAACGAAACAATAGTCCAAATAAACCAAAACAACAACTCCGAATAACCCGGAGCAATAAAACAAGTGGAACGGATCAACATCTGAATAAACCGAAAACATTAACCCACATGAATCATAAAACTGAAACAGTAACCGAATTTTAAACCAAAACAACACACCCGAATAAACCGAAACAACTAAAAAAAAACACTACGCATTCACGTGAACAGAAATCCATAAGAAATACATAAAAAAAAACTGGAACTCCTCCTCCCTAGACCCGAAGCAATAAAACCAGTGAAACGAACCACCACCGGAATAAACCAAAAATATTTGCCCACCCGAACCATAAACCGAAACAGTATCTACTAACAAATACCTAAACAAAAACCGGACATTATCGGAATGAACTCAGGACTACTAACCAAAACAATAGTACAAATAAACCGAAACAACAACCCTAAATAATCCGAAGCAATAAAACCAACGAAAGTACTAATACTAAAGCGGGAAGGATTCCCTTTTTCTGGTTTTTTTTATTTTCCTTTAGAAATATTACTACTCATTTTCCGTCACTGTCAGTGAACAGTACGGACGAACAATACCGTATACGAACAGTACCGTCTGTGAACAGTAATCCCCTACGAGGCTTCAACCACAATGGCATCAATGAAGCTACCTCTACGACACGCTCTATCATGACAATCTACAAGCAGCCAATGAGAAGAGGCAACATGAAAATAAAAACTATCACTCGACCAACCCCTTCACTCGACTCCCTATTCCATTTTTTTGATCGATTCAAAGAGAAATACAAGACAGTGGCTCATCCGTAGAGGGTAGTGTTTGCTCAAAAAATTATTATAGAATCAATTATTCCTCAGCCGTCAAAATTTCTCGAAGTACGGACACACCACTTATCCTATATCACAGACACCACTTATGCTATATCACAGTTCAAAAAGCAGATTGAGTAGAACGTCCTATTATCAGATTAACCATTCATAGATATTGCGTTAAAATAAGCTCTCTGCCAATTACTATCCATTTTCACACCACGACAAATTTGGGGTTCAAATTACTTACAAAATTTTAAATTTGAATTTTATTACACAAATTCCTGTTTAAAAGAGAATGAAAGAGGGCCGACTAGGAATTGCATATGAAATGTTGATGAAAATGATGTACAAACTGGACAAGAAATATTTCTCTACTATAGGGTGTACACATTGTAACAATCCGATTTGGTCTCATTGTTAATCAACCAGGCCATATGAAAATGAGTCCAAATACATATTACTACCACGCCCATCATATTTTTTTACTTACAAAAGGGGACAATATATGCTTACGAAAATATTAATAGGCCAGCCGGTTTACTTAATTTGTTACACCATTTAATGTTTGCTACGTGCCTCCACAGATCATGGGGTAAAGATAAAGTTTGTACTCTCTTTTCCATTTTATTTTCTCGCGTAATACATGTTGTTTTCCTGTTTTTTCGGCAAAATACAGATGAAATCGATCACAAGCGCGGCGTGCGCCGCGCTTCTTCGACGCTAGTTTTTACTAAGAAGGGAGCATTTTGTGCACAAAAATTCAAAAGATTTTATTAAGAAAATGATCATTTTTCAAATTTATGAACATTAAAATAAAAATTGAAACAAAACCTTCTAGAAGGTACCTAAACACATAAAAACTGAACAAGAACCTTTTGGAATGTTCCTAAACTGAGCTTCGGCCCTTTCCTCGGTCACTCGTCGTTCGCCTCAGTGAAGTGCCAGCTGTTACAGACACAATGCGTCAAATAGGGATTTGTGAATTTGCCACCCGCTCATTGTGTGTATTGCACGCCTTGTACCTTTTCTTTCTTATTTTGTTGAGGCAAGCATGCCTTGTAGGTGCCTTAGTCTGTTCGGCATTTTGTTCGTGGGCTTTTCAGTTTTTTTTTAGGATTGCCAACACTTTATTAATCAATGTTAATATTTATAGGAATACATGTTGGGTCATGAGGATGAATAAGCCACAAATGACGACCCTGATCAAGCATAGTCGAGTGTTTGGCAAGGTTGTGAGCTTCACAATTTGATGCTCTTCCTTCGAAAATAACTAAACAGCTAACAAAATAACTAGCCCTAGAATTAAATTCTTTGACAATGGCCTCATACCCTCCTCCTTTACCTTCATTGATATCATCTAGTACGGTCTTGCTATCACATGCAATAATGATCTTTGTCAGCGCGAGGTCTTCTGCTAATGGCAACGCTTCACGACAAGCTAGCATCTCTAAGGTTGCCAGTTCTGTTAGTCCTGGTAGAACGATCGACGAAGACCCTAAGTAGCCTCCGTCTCTCCCTCTGCACACTGCAGCTGACGCGCCCACTTACCCATTATGGGAGAGCCTTCCATCCACATGAATTTTACAGTAACCCTCTGCTGGGCTGCATGGGCTGCTCCGCGTGACAAATAATATGTGTTGCCCACTATGAGCGGGCGCGGCTATACCTTGCTTATAGCAAGAAAACCTTCTGACTCGCTGAAGCGCGTAGAGCATGGGTCGGCCCAGTGCGCGGGAGGCCACTGCCTCATTTTTTATTTTTTATTATTTCATGTTCCTTTTTTTATCATCTTTCTTTTGTTTATACTTCCAAATATTCTAAAAATATATAAAAGAAAAAACTATTTGCACAAAGCATTTGAATTTTTTTAATGTATTTAAAAAAACTAATCCAAGCATTTGAAAAAAATGTGGAACAGATATTTTGAAAAAAGTTATATTAGTAGGCTGCGACCTCGTTAAAGAAAAAAGTCTGTTTTCAAATATTTTTCTAGGTTTTCTTGCTTTTGTTTTTTTACCGGTTTCTTCGTTTCTTTCTCTGTTTATAATTTATTTTCTTTTCTTTGTTTTCATTTGTTTCTTTTCCGTTATTCACTAGCTTTTTCCTTTTCTTTCTTTTTTCTTTGTATTTTTCGTTTTTCATTGTGTTTTCTTGGGTATTTATTGCCTTTCTATGCACATTTACTATAAATCTAATACATTTTCTAAACATGTTTACCATTTTGGAAATACAATATTAACATTTATTAGTACAGGTCAACAACTTTTCTATATACATTTAACATTTTTCAAATACAATATTAACATTTTTTTAATACATGACCAACATTTTTTCTATACACATTTAAGCGTTTTCCAAATCCTAGATTGACAAATTCAAATACAAGTTAAGACCTTATCAGTATATGGTTAACATTTTTTGTACACATTTAACATTTTTTTTCAAATACTTGATTAAACTTTTTCAAATATAAGATTAACACTTTGTGAATACATGGTCAACATTTCTTCAATACACATATAACTTTTTTTCAAACGCTTGATTAAAAATTATAAAAAACAAAATTAACTTTTTTTAATATGTGGTCACCTTTTTTTCTGTACAATTTAACATTTTTTAAATGCTAGATTAACATTTTTTCACAAACAAGTTTAACTTTTGTTTAATACATGCTCAACATTTTTTATACTTGGAGACAAACCTTGGAATCGAAAGGGTTTAGACTTAGTAGAACTAAAACCGAGTACATGATATGCGGTTTCAATACTGTTATGCATGAGGAGGAGGATGTTAGCCTTGATGGGCATGTGGTGCCTCAGAAGGACATCTTTCGATATTTGGGGTCAATGATGCAGAAGGATGGGGATATTGATGAAAATGTGAACAATCGAATTAAAGCCAGATGGATGAAGTGGCGCTAAGCTTCTGGCATTCTATGTGACAAGAGAGTGTCATAGAAGGTAAAAGGCAAGTTCTATAGGACGACAGTTCGACCCGCAATGTTGTATGGCGCTGAGTGTTGGCCGACTAAGAGGCGACATGTTCAACAGTTAGGTGTGGCAGAGATGTGTATATTGAGATGGATGTGTGGCCACACAAGGAAGGATTGAGTCCAGAATGATGATATACGAGATAGATTTGGGGTAACACCGATTGAAGAGAAGCTTGTTCAACATCTTCTGAGATGGTTTGGGCATATTCAACGCAGGTCTCCATAAGTTTCAGTGCATAGCGGACGACTAAAGTGTGCGGAGAATGTCAAGAGAGGTCGGGGTAGACTCGAGGTGTCAACGGGGACGGGGATGACTCCACCATCCCCGCCCCGATCCTCGCCAATCCCGATACCCGTGAGCCCCATGAAGCTTCGCGGGGACAAAACGCCCCCCATCCCCATCAATATCGGGTACCCGGTACCCGTCGGGTATCCATGGGGATCTCAAAACTGACTGGGATGGGTGAGATTACAGAGGGCATGGTTGTTGGGAGAGGTGGAGAAAAATAATTATGTGAAATATCTAGGTATTAATCAATATATTGTGCATTTGTAGTACGCATGGCATAGTTTTTCGGGTATCCATGGAGTCCTTGCGGGTGGAATTTTATCCCCATCCCCGTCCCACGAGACTAACGGGTATCCACCAGACAATACCCATGGGGTGAATTTGTCCCCCGCCCCCGCTCCATGATGGGTAAATCCCCGCGGGTACCCGCCCCACGGGGAATATTGCCAACTTCAGGGTAGACCGAATTTGACATGGGAGGAGTCCGTAAAGATAGATCTGAAGGATTGAAGTATCACCAAAGAACTAGCTATGGACAGGGGTGCGTGGAAGCTTGCTATCCATGTGCCTGAACCATGAGTTGGTCGTGAGATCTTGTGGATTTCACCTCTAGCCTACCCCAACTTGTTTGGGACTAATGGCTTTGTTGTTCTTGTTGTTGTTGCTCAATATTTTTTATATACATTTAACATTTTTCAAATGCTTTATTATCATTTTTCAAAAAAAAGTTAACTATTTTTAAAATGCTTCGGTTAAGATATTTTAAATACACCCGCAAAAAAAAAGATATTTTAAATACATGATCAATTTTTTTCACACACATTATATTTTTTTTGCTGTGACGACCCCGGCTTAATCGTGCACTAACCATACACGCAAATGCGCACGATCAAGCCTAAGGTCTCACTTGAAGATATCACAACACAACTCTAAAACATAAATAAAGTCATACAAGCTTAATATTACAAGTCAGGGCCTCGAGGTCTCGAATACATAGCTCGATGGCATACAAGCGTCAGCGGAAGCATCAGATATCTGAGTACAGATATATTACAGAGAGAGAGAGAGAGATAAGCCTTCACAGAGGCGGGGTAAAATAAAATACTACGATCGAAAGGCATAGGCCTCCTGCCCTGGACCCTCCGATCCTACTCCTGGTCGTCAGTCGGCTCCTCGTAGTAGTAGTACTCGCCAGGCGGGTAGTAGTACTGGTCGTCGGCTGGGGCGTCTGGCTCAGGGGCTCCGTCGTCTGGTGGCATCAAATGGAATATGGGGGAAAAAGAAAGTAAAGCAAACGTGAGTACTCATCCGAAGTACTCAGCAAGCAAGGATCTACATTACATATGCAACATTGTCAAAGGAATGGCTGTATATGTGGACTGGGCTACAGAAATGCCAGAATAGAGGGGGAAAGCCTAGTCCTATCGAAGACTAGCATCTTCAACAATCTTCGACAGTCTTGCAGCAATAGAGGAGAGCAGATCAACATAATGTAAAGTAGTAGTAGTAGTATCATCAACCTCGACTTGAGATCCTTTCTCGACGCAATCCCAGAGCCGTACTATCCAGTTCTCATCACATGTTCTAGTTGTACCGATCGGGATACAACTCCGAGTGTCCGTTACCGTAGGACAGGCTATCGATAGAAGTTTCTTCCCTGCAGGGGTGCACCAAGTTACCCACCACGCTCGCTTAACTCCGGCCGGACACACTTTTCTGGGTCATGCCCGGCCTCGGCTAAGCAACACGCCGCAACCCGACCTAGGCTTATAAGAGAGGTCAGCACGCCGGACTAAACCTATGCCCCCAGGGGTCTTGGGCCATCGCCCCGGGAACTCCTGCACGTTACGGGGCCACCGAGAGCAGACCTAGCAACCCCTTATACAAGCGCGGTTGCGTTCCCAGTCCAACTCGGCGTGCGCCGCTCCTTACTGACATCAAACAAGCTTCGGCTGATGTATACGACGCAGAACGCCCATACTATGCCCACGTGATGGTTAGTGCTATCGGGCCAGAGGCCCCTCGGATCAAATATCCAAACCGTACTGGATTAGGAGCGCGCGGAAACGAGCAGAGATCCACGATCGATGTGACCCCGTCGCCCCGTCTCGAGGACTTGCGGCAAGGGCTAAGAATGCCCGGCCATGCCTCGTGTTATCTCGCGGGCACCATCCAGGTCAACCCGACTCCACATCACTTCGCATTAAGCTCGCGCGGGTACCCCTCACGGCCGACCCGTCTTTAGTAACATGGTTTGGTGCAAGTCAAATCAACAACAGTATCTGTGTGTCTGACACCAGGGGAGCCCTGAGGAATCACCCTCGATGGAATCCCACCTGATGTTAAAGTCAAGGTGAACGAAGGAGGAATCACCCTCGAGGTCCACACTTGAGGTGTTGCGCGACGATGTCATTATCGGGGGGTGGTGTAGGAGGAATCACCCTCGCTTACCACGACCGAGTAACTAACCTACAAGGTTAACATCAGAAGTGCTGACGAGGTATCACCCTCGACACTCGACGGTAACCCAGCAGTGTCGGCAACTAAGGGGGAAGTGATGTGCGGTGCCAGGGTCTAGTCTTCAATCCCGATGAGCGGGTCTTCTGACATCCAGCGGGGCAGTCGAGATCAAGTGGGGGTCTCTGTTGGGACTCTGCCCAGCCTATACTAATCAGTCTAGGATAACCAGAAAGGTAGCAAGACAGGTTACAATAATCAGGCTATGCAGCAGATATAGGAAAACAGTAGCAGTAGCAGTTCTAATGCAAGCATAAGAGAGAAGAGAGTAGGCTATGTTGGCATGCTCAAAAGGGGGTGCTTGCCTATTTGCTCGGGGGCAAGGGCAAGGTCGCCTGTGGTGTCGCCGGGGACGTAGTCGTACTCCTGAGCTGCGTCTGTCTCGGGAGCTACGTCAACGTCGGGGTCTACCGAGAGAGAAGAGGGGGAAGAAACAGGTAAACATAATGCAAACAAAAGCAATACGATGCGTGTGATGCTATGATGCAGTGCAGGGTTGCCTAAATATGCGTCTAAGACATTTTAGTTATTTTTAGAATTAATCTGGGATTTATTTACAGAAGTGTGTGCACTATTCATCTGCCGGATACGGGTTCGGAGTTACGAGTTCTTCTACGTAGGGGGTTCCGACAAAGAAACGGACGGCATGATCAGACTCGTCTCGTCGTTTTGAGCAACTTTCATGTTTTAACTTTTTCGATCCGAGCTACGGTTTAAAAGTTATTAATTTTCAAAGTTTATTTGAATTTCTGGAATTTATTTATTTAGCAGAAAATGAATTATGACATCAGCATGATGTCACTGTGACGTCAGCGGTCAATAGGCGCTGACCAGAGTCAATCCTGACATGTGGGGCCCACATGTCAGTCTCTGTTTATCTTAACAGCGAATTAACTTAATCCACAGGGTTAATTAGGGGGCGGGCCCCACTTGTCAGTGAGACATTAGGCTAGACTAATTAATTTTATTTAATTAAATGTTTAATTAGGTTAATTAGCCGCGGGGGCCCACACGTCAGCGAGAGGGGGTGAACAGTGCCGCGTTGACCCTGGTCAACGAGGTCAAAGTGGGGTCCCTGGGCCCACCAGTCAGTGGCCCAGGTGGTGCCACGTGGGTGACACGCCAGCGCGGCGGCCGGAGACGCGCCGGCGACCTCTCCAGCGGCGGAAGTTCGCCGGAGCTGCCCGGAAAACTGCTACGCTGCGCCAAATCGCCCGCAACCACTTGCGTTCGATCGGCCTCTCGCCCGCGCATCTAACTACGGTGATAGTTCGACCGAAAACGGCCTCTAACGACGGCGGCGAGTGGTGGAGCGGTCGCCGGAGCTCGGGCACCGACGGAGTTGGAGCTAAGGGGCACGGGGAGGCATGGGCTCGAGCTCGCTGGGCCCCTGGGAGCACCAGGAGTGCGATGCACGGCTCAGACGAGTGTGTTATAGGCCACAGCGACGGCGTCGAGCTCGTCGGCGGCGTCGAGCTTCGGTCACAGCGGCAGCTGCGGCTAGAGGCGCGACGAGGCGAGGAAGGAGAGGGGAGAGGACGGAGTGGAGCTCACCGAGCGGCTATGAAAAGCCCTTGGTGGCTTAGGACCAGCAGACGGCGCCGGAGACGGAAGGGGATCGTCGGCGACCGAGGAAGAAGACGACGTCGATGCGCTCGGTGCAGGCGATCCGGGCTTCTCCAAGTGGCACCAGGCGACGCGGCAGTCGACGATGGGGACGAAGGACACGGCGGAGCGTCGATCGGGGCTTGGTGGCCGCGAGGACGAACAGGGACGGCGGTGATAGCGTTCGGCCGCGGTGGATCTGAGGGGGAAGGAGGACGGAGCGAGCGAGGAGAGGACAGGGAAGTGAACGAGGGAGCCAGGGGGAGTGGTGGAGCTCGACCTTATCCCCTCCTCGCCTCCCTGTAGCGTCGGTGGCGGCGACGTGTCGGCGCCGCACCGGCGCGCGCGCGCTCGGCCAGGGACGCGTCGACACGACGACGGAGAGAGAGGGGAGCGGCCTAGTGGGCTGGGTCTAAGTGCACTGTGCACTTAGGCCCAGTCTACAGTAGTTTTTCATTTTTCTTTTTCTGTTCTTTAATTCTTTTCTGTTCTTGGAAATGATTAGGCCACTTTAGCATTTCTGTAACATATGGAACTTGGTCCAAATATTACAGCGCAATTTTAGTTCTTACCAAAATTGGTTTGGACAGATTTGGAAACCATTTGTATTTGAAATGATTTAAAATGGATTTAAATATCCTGTTTTGATGCTGTTTCATCTAGTTAGAGTCACTTATCTAACTCCAACTATCTTGATGTTGATTTTAGAATTGTTCCTGGATTATTTGCCATTTAATGAACATTTTTCCAACAGGGTTTGATCAACTTCATATTTCCCTTTTGAATTTGAGTTGATTTTCAAAATGAAGTTGATTTGCTTTGATTAACCACTTTGTTTAAGCACTGCAAATGATATGACTTGGCATTATTAGCAGCTGATCACAGTGGCAATTACATAGGGGTGTTACATTTGTATACATGAAACATTTTATCTATGTACATTTAACATTTTCAAGTGCTTGGTTAACATTTTTTTTGCAAATGTTTTATGTAAAGTGTTTAGTTTAATATATTTACCTATAATATTTAGAAGTACAAACAAAGTAAAAAAATAAAAAATAAAAAGGTCAAAAATAGGTTGTGGCCACCCGTGCACTGGGCCAGCCCATACGCTCGCGCGACGGCAAGGTGCTTCAGTGAGTGGGAAGGTTGCCTCGCTAGAAGAGAGGTATAGCCGCACCCGGTTCCACGAGCTTCTCATTCATTTTTGGAAACTTCTGGACCATTATTTTTTTTCTCTTTCTGTTTTCTAATATCTCATTCAGGCCGCGCACCCCACCTTGCAACGGACTGGCCCATGTAGGTGAGTGCTTTTTTGTTTCTTCGAGAAACTTCTCCTTCGTTTTATTGGGTCGATTTTCTTTGTTTTCTGCTGGTGTGTTTTTCATGAGATTTTTTACTACTATTGTTTTTACTACTACTAGAAAAACATGCCCGTGCGTTGCAACGGAAATAAATTCATCCCTCATATTCACTACAACACCAGCGAATCCTTTGAAATCTTTCACGATGCCACACGACAAACAACATGATAAGCGGTGTTGCCCGAAAAGCATAAGGTTGGATGATTTTTGAAGTGTACTCAAGATGTTTCCAATTTATTAGATAACAGAAATATGAACGTTAAGCCAGCATTTTCAAAATACCGCATATAAAGAAGATATTAATCAATGCATCTTAAACGAAATTTTAGAAATGATTAATATAGTAGCATATTTGAAATCTACACACCTTTTTAAGGGATTTCCATATATAACATGTTAGATTTTGAGTTAGGGTTTGAAAGTTGTGAGTTTTTAAAAAAAACATTTGAATATGTCCGAAAAATAGAAAGAGCAAAAATAGAGTAGCTGGGCCGAAACTGGAACATTGTGCATCCCATCTACTAAGTGACGCTCGGGCGAGGCAGTAATATCCTATGCCTACTAGCATTAGTAGGAGAGAAAAGGAGAAAAAGAGAGAAACGGGAATCAAACCCGGGTCTTAGGTGTCGAGCGGTGAGGCTCGTACCACTGCGCTTGTGATGTATAACAGGGGCTTACTATTAATATACCCAAGCCCTCGGCGATTTTAGAAGGGGAAAAACAAATCATTTTTTTCACTTATCGGTGGCATGGTGGGTAATTATTTACAACTTCAGAGGTAATTTTAATGACGGACGGGCAGAAGCAGTCCTCGCTTTATTATTAGGTAGAGATTGTTTGTGTTTTTAGTTTTTGAGGAAAGATCATGAAAATTTTATAAATGTATGGAACTATTTTTTATATAAAACTTATCTTTTTAATCTGTGAACATTTTTCATATTAGTGAACTTTTTCTAACAATTAGTGAAGATTCTTTAAAATTTACAAACACTATTTAAATTCATGATTTTTTTATGATTAGTGAACATATTTTCAATTCATGAACATTTGTAAAATCTGGTGAACATTTTTTTATTTTTAGCATTTTATAGCTATTTTTAGCTTGAACGAGTAGCGGAGACTGAGCGAGCGGGGAAATCGGTCGAATGAGAGGAGGGAGAGGTCCAGTCCAAACCTAGATTTTTTTTGGTAAGCCCAAGCCTAGCTAGCGAGCCAACAAGGCGCTCATGGTTGTGGCTAGAGGACGCCCTGTTCTTTCCCACAAGTTAGAGCATCTACAGCCGAACCTCTCAAACCAGCCTCATACGCTCGGGCGAGCGGTCCGGACACTGTTCGGGCACCTTTTTTTTGACCCAGACGGGCTTCTTAAACGGGCCTCAAACGCCCGGACTGACCGGCACCCCCCATATCCAGCCCAAATATAGGTGGATATGCGACGCCCGGGCACGCCCGCCACGTCGGTCTGACGGTAGGGTCCCACGAGAAAATACCCAGAAACCCGGCGGCCGACGGATGCCGCGTCCGACACCGCGGTGTGAATGCCGCGTGGCGCCACTCCGGCTCGCCACCCAAGACCAAATCCGGCTATTTAAGACGGCCGGCGTCCCGCAACCCTAACCCATCCCCCTCCCCCCTCTCCGCGCCGCCAGTCCGAGCCCATCCATGTAACACCCCCAGCATCCTGCTACAGTGACCTCACACTAATGGTGCCATGTCATCTTGATTAGCTAAGCCTAATGGCCCCTTAATAAAATCAACGTCATTTTCAAATTTAAAATAAATCAAAATATTAATTATCCAAACAGCAAAACAAAAGTGTTCATAATATTGCAAAAATTCCCAAAGATATTATAAAAATAAAACCAACATTTTTGAAACTCCAAAAATGCCCCTAGGATTTAAAATAGTGGACTAGCATCAAATTTAATTACCTTTTTCAATTTATAAAAACATTTAAAGTTTGTCAAATGCTGTAGAACTTTTTGTGCAGCACCACACTATTGTGCATGGTTTATGTGCCAAGTTTTGTATTAAACAAAACTCATTTAGTGGCTCAAAGTAATGCAAAACAGTAGCAGAAAAAAAGAAAACAGAAATAAAAGGAGAAAGGAGAGATGACCTACTATGCTACTTGGCCCAAGTAGCACAGTATGCGGCCCAGTCCACCCCAGCCCACCTAAACTCCCTCCTCCTTCCTCTTGTTCACCAAAGGCCGTGCACGCGCCCTGGCCGTCCGTGCGCGATGCCGCCGGCGGATGCTCGCCACCGCGACGCTACAGGGGCCAGGAGGAGTATAAGACCGCCCCGACCTCATCGACGAACCCTAGTTCCCCACCTTCATTTCCCCTCGCTCGCTCTCCTCTCCCCCGCGCCAAACCGTCACCGCCGTCGTCATGACCGCCCTTGCCGGCGTGCTCTTCGACCTTCCCGCGCCCTGAGACCTTGCCCATCCGCTTCCCCGTCGTCGACCTCATCGTGTGCAAGGCCCAGCTCAAGCGAGGACACCTCCAAGCCCCAGGATCGACCACCTTCTTCAACCTCTGCAGCCGGTCGTCGCAGTCGGATCCGCCGCCACCGAACCGCCCCGGCCTACCCGAGCTCGCCACTGACCCCCTCTCGGTGAGCCGCGCCCGAGCCCTCCCTTCTTCCTCTATTTTCGACCTTTTGGCACCGCGAACGGCGTGCCCGCAGCTCGCTGCGTGGACGCGCTCCCTGCGCCCTGGCGGCGACCACGCAGGTACTCCCGCGCCCCGTCGCTGCTCCCTGGCACCGTCCGCGCGCGCGCTCGGCTGCTACTGCTCCTTGTGCCGCCGCCCGCCCTCGACACACGCCCCTGCTGCCGCGCGCCTCTCTAGTGGCTGCTCCTGCTGTGCCCGATGCTGCCTCCGCCACGCGCCGGGCCGCGCACATCCAGCCTTGCCGCAGCTCCGTGCCCCAACCCCCGTACTCCGACCGCCGCCCTCCGCTCGCTCCCGCCGAGCTCCGGCCGCCCCGCGGTCGCCTGTTGCATCCTGGGGATGCGCGCGGGTGCGGGCTGCCACCTGCTGCCCTCGGTCGATCCTCTCGTGCCCCCCCCCCCCGAGCGCCTGGCCGCGACTTGAGGTCGCCGGCGGCTGCCGACATGGCGCCGTCGTTAGGTGCTAATTCAACCGCTAACTACGCCCTAACTAAACCCTAGAGACACTAACAGGTGGGCCCTACACGGTAACAATTAAGTTAACCTAAATAACTCTGTTAATTAACTGACCCATTGACCACTGGGCCCGACTCGACTAATTATCCTAACTAGATAATGCCCCGCGCGTTGCTGCGGGATGGCAGTGTGACAAAGAGCTTAAAGGAGAAGGTCACTTTAAGGATAGAGTAAGAAAAAAAGGAAAAAACTATAGAAGATGGCTTGCATAGAATGTAACAATGAAATCACCTTTCTCAGTATGATCAGTCTATGACCAAACTTGTACATGGTCTTAGTATTTTATCGGATGATCAAAGGTAGTATTGGAAAGGGAAGACAATGCAAGCTGATGTGCTGTTAATACAAACATATTAGCAAATAATTTATTTCAATGAATACAATAATAAGAGAATGGAAAGAAAGAAACAACATGGCCATTTGGAGAATCAGACATAATATATGCAAAGGTACATGTGCAATACAAATTGCTTGTCTGCACCTTGAATGAATTCCTCACTTTAATCTTTGTCAGGCACATGACTTCAATCAACTTATAGTATATCAAGCACCCAGACTGCAAAGAGAACATGTGACTGTATGTGCTGAAAATAGTACAAAGGAAGCCAGGATATAATTAGGGCCGGGGTTGTTGGCTCTTTCTCCCCACAGCAACTGGATATGCAATAGAGGAATCAACATGCGTTGCGAGGAGTATAGGTGGAGCATGCAGGCGTCGGCCAATCGGACGTTCGATCCGCGGTGACACGGCAAGATGACCTGCTTGTGTAGGACAGATATGTGAAGAAGACATAGCAAGAGATGAGGGAAGACGCACGTGCACGAACTATTCAGTTGCATGATGCTTTGGTAGAGGGCGGGCCAGATGGTCCACATCGAGAGCTTCATGGTGTTGCTCCATGCTATCACGGAGCTATCTTGGCATTAGCAACGTCATCAACAGTGGCGACGACGCCTCCTTGTCTGATTGGGTTGACATGGTCGACGACATGCAGCACCTCGCTCTCTTGTCCGTCCCCATCATCTATGGCACCAACGTGGTTGCGTTGATCTGTGTTCAGGGCAAGAGAATGCATAAGGGATCTTACCAAATGAACATGGAGAATTGTAGTCTATCTTTCTAGCCCTCGATTGTCCCAAATGAAATATAGACAAACCAAATCATGGGGCAAATCAACCTCCTAACTCATGAAATCAGTCAGATTTAACTACTCCAATGTCGATTGGCAGGTGACGGTGGCGAGAAGATCACTTGGTGGAGGCATGGCGAAGCGATGGCCAGTGAATGCTAAGAAAGGAGATGTAGCTGGTATTCTATTAGGATTGGGAGGGGATGTAACACCCCCTTGTAATAAGCTCTGTGACACTCTATTAATAATGCCTAGTCATGACCATTTGCAGTGCCAAGTCACATGGGTTAAGTATCCAATACAAATTCAATTCTGAAAATCAATTCAATTTCCAAAGTGAAATATGAAGTTGATCAAACTCTGCTGGGAAAATGTTCATTAAATGGCAAATAATCCAGGAACAATTCTAAAATCAATATCAAGATAGTTGGAGTTAGAAATGTGACTTAAACAAGATGAAACAGCACCTTAACAGCTATATTAAATCCGTTTAAAATTATTTCATTTACAAAAGGTTTCCAAATATGTTCAAACCACTTTTTGGTGAGAGCTAATATTGCATTGTAATATTTGGGACAACTCTCACATTTTACAAAAATGCACAGGTGGCCTAACTATTATAAAACAGAAATAGAATAAAAGAGAAATAGAAAACAAAACAGAAAAGTAAAAGCGAGGCACTGTGCACTGGGCTTTAGTGCACAGTGCCCCGATCAGCGCCGCAGGCCAGGCCCAGCCCACCTGGGTCGTCCTCCTCCTCCCCGTGTCAGCGCGCGCGCGCGCCAGAGCCGACGATGGGCAGCTGTCGCCCATCCCCCGGCGCCGCTGCCGCTGCGCGGAGGATAAGAGCACCCCCAGCGGATCCCCGGCGAACCCTAGCTCTTTTCCCCTCTCCTCCTCGCTCGCTCCGCCCATCTTCCCCTTCAGATCCATCACGGCCAAGCGCCATCGCCGCCGCGCTCCGCTCAGAACCGCGGCCACCATCGTTCCCGAGCTCCGCCAGCACATCCACGAGCTCCGCCACTCTCCGCTACTTCGTCCTCAACAACGAGCAGGAGCCCGGAGCCCCTACAGCCGCTGGACGCCGTCGCCCCCTTCTTCTCTGGCTCCGGCGAGCGTCTACGATTCCGGTCGCCGGGCTGCGCTACTAAGCTTTCAACGGCCACCGTGCGCCTCTCGGTAAGCCTCTCCGCCTCCTGCCTCTCCTCGTTGCCCTCCTCGCGCGCCGTAGCTAGCTCAGCGCCGTGCCCGTGAGCTCACCGCCGTGGATCGCTTCGCCACCGTGGCCACAGCCGTCGTCGTGCTCGCCCGAGCCCACCAGCGAGCTTCTGGTGCTTCCAGGAGCACGGCGAGCACACGCACGCAACCAACCGAGCTCTCTAGCCACACCTCCGACGGGAGACCGAACGCGCCCCCGCCTCTGCTCACTGCCGGCGCCCTCTCCGGCCAAGTCCGGCCATGCTACTAGTACGGTTCGACGCGGCGCTCTCTGAGCTTTCGAACGCAAGTGGAATCGCGCGAAACGATGCACCACAGCCGATTTCCGGCGAGCCCCGAGCCGCGCCGCCGCTGTTTTGGTCACCGGCGACCTGCCGCCGGCCGCCGCTGACGTGGCGCCCCTGGGGCCCCACCCAGAGACGCTGACCAGTGGGCCCCTGGCCATTTTGACCACGTTGACCACGGTCAACTGTGGTTACTGTTCATCCTAAGCCGCTGACGTGTGGGCCCGCATCTGTTAATCAATCTGATTAATCATTTTGCTAATTAAGCTTAATTAATTAAACAGTTAGTGACACTGACAGGAGGGCCCCACCTGATTAGTTAACCCTGTTAGTTTAATTAATTCACTGTTAGTCTAACAGAGACTGACATGTGGGTCCCACATGTCAGGATTGACTCTGGTCAGCGCCTGTTGACTGCTGACGTCACAGTGACGTCATGCTGACATCATAATTCATTTCTGTAAATAAAAATAATTCCAGAAATTCTATTAAACTTTGAAAATTAATAACTTTTAAACCGTAGCTCGGATCGAAAAAGTTAAAACATGAAAGTTGCTCAGAACGACGAGACGAGTCTGATCGTGTCGTCCGTTTCTTTGTCGGACCCCCCTACGTAGAAGAACTCGTAACTCCGGACCCGTATCCGGCAGATGAATAGTGCACACACACCGGTTAATAAATCCCAGATTAATTCTAAAAATAACTAAAATGACTTAGATGCATATTTAGGCAGCCCTGCACTGCATCATAGCATCACACGCACCGTATTGCATTTGTTTGCATTATGTTTACCTGTTTCTTCCCCCTCTTCTCTCTCGGTAGACCCCGACGTTGACGTAGCTCCCGAGGCAGACGCAGCTCAGGAGTACGACTACGTCCCCGACGACACCATAGGCGACCTTGCCCTTGCCCCAGAGCAAACAGGCAAGCACCCCCATTTTGAGCATTCCGATATCGCCTATTCTCTTCTCTCTTATGCTTGCATTAGAACTACTACTGCTACTGTTTTCCTATATCTGCTGCATAGCCTGATTATTGTAACCTGCCTTGCTACCTTTCTGGTTATCCTAGACTGATTAGTATAGGCTGGGTAGAGACCCGACAGAGAACCCCATTTGATCCCGACTGCCCCGCTGGATATCAGAAGACCCGAGCAACGGGATCGAAGATCAGACCCGGGCACCGCACGTCACTTCCCCCTATGTTGCTCGACACTGCTGGGTTACTATCGAGTGCCGAGGGTGATACCTCGTCAGCACTTATGATGATAACCTTGTGGGTTAGTTAATCGGTCGTGGTAAGCGAGGGTGATTCCTCCTACACCACCCCCGATAACGACATCGTCGTGCAACTGTTCAAGTGTGGACCTCGAGGGTGATTCCTCCTTCGTTCACCTTGACTTTAACATCAGGTGGGATTCCATCGAGGGTGATTCCTCAGGGCTCCCCTGGTGTCAGACACACAGATACTGTTGTTGATTTGACTTGCACTAAACCATGTTACTAAAGACGGGTCGGCCCTGAGGGGTACCCGCGCGAGCTTAATGCGAAGTGATGTGGAGTCGGGTTGACCTGGATGGTGCCCGCGAGATAGCACGCGGCGTGGCCGGGCATTCTTAGCCCTTGCCGCAAGTCCTCGAGACGGGGCGACGGGGTCACATCGATCGTGAGTCTCTGCTCGTTTCCGCGCGCTCCTAATCCACTATGGTTTGGATATTTGATCCGAGGGGCCTCTGGCCCGATAGCACTAACCATCACGTGGGCATAGTATGGGCGTTCTGCGTCGTATACATCAGCCGAAGCTTATTTGACGTCAGTAAGGAGCGGCGCACGCCGAGTTGGACTGGGAACGCAACCGCGCTTGTATAAGGGGTTGCTAGGTCTGCTCTCGGTGGCCCCGTAACATGCAGGAGTTCCTGGGGCGATGGCCCAAGACCCCTGGGGGCATAGGTTTAGTCCGGCGTGCTGACCTCTCTTATAAGCCTAGGTCGGGTTGCGGCGTGTTGCTTAGCCGAGGCCGGGCATGACCCAGAAAAGTGTGTCCGACCGGAGTTAAGCGAGCGTGGTGGGTAAGTTGGTGCACCCCTGCAGGGAAGAAACTTCTATCGATAGCCTGTCCTACGGTAACGGACACTCGGAGTTGTATCCCGATCGGTACAACTAGAACATGAGATGAGAACTGGATAGTACGGCTCTGGGATTGCTTTCTCGCAGGGAGTCGGGAAAGGATCTCAGGTCGAGGTTGATGATACTACTACTACTTTACATTATGTTCATCTGCTCTCTTCTATTGCTGCAAGACTGTCGAAGAATGTTGAAGATGCTAGTCTTCGATAGGACTAGGTTTTCCCCCTCTATTCTGGCATTTCTGCAGCCCAGTCCACATATACAGCCATTCCTTTGACAATGTTGCATATGTAGTGTAGATCCTTGCTTGCTGAGTACTTTGGATGAGTACTCACGTTTGCTTTACTTTCTTTTTCCCCCATATCCAAATGATGCCACCAGACGACGGAGCCCCTGAGCCAGACGCCCTAGCCGACGACCAGTACTACTACCCGCCTGGCGAGTACTACTACTACGAGGAGCCGTTTGACGACCAGGAGTAGGATTGGAGGGTCCAGGGCAGGAGGCCTACGCCTTTTGATCGTAGCTTTTATTTTACCCCGCCTCTGTGAAGGCCTATTTCTCTCTCTTTGTAATATATCTGTACCCAGATATCTGATGCTTCCGCTGACGCTTGTATGACATCGAGCTATGTATTCGAGCTCTCGAGGCCCTGGCTTGTAATATAAAGCTTGTATGACTTTATTTATGTTTTAGAGTTGTGTTGTGATATCTTCAAGTGAGTCCTTAGGCTTGATCGTGCGCATTTGCGTGTATGGTTAGTGCACGATTAAGCCGGGGTCATCACAGGGGAAGGGTTTCATCCTACGGAGATATGGTTGTGTGTTATATAGGAAGCACAAAGAAGATGCAAGGAAGGGGAAGAGACATGCACGGTATTGGAAGGGGAAGGGAAGAAGACGTCACAAAGAAGTTTGTTGGTGGCTGCACAGCTCATATTGCGTCGGGTGCATTTAATAATGGGCTGCATGTTGGCTGGAGTAATGGACTGCATGCGATTGTTGCTAGTTTGCAGAGCAACCAAAACTGAACGCACGGAACGGAAAGGGTTCATAAAAAAATGGGAATCAGGAGGATTAGCCAAGTGGAGGGTTAGTGCTGATGTGGCTATAGGAGAATGGATGATGATGTGGATAGGTTGCATGCTTAGTTAAATAGGTTAGTGGGGATGAACTATTTAGGTATTATAGATTAGTTTAAATAAGCCCCTGTTAGACTACACTGTCTATGACAGGTGGGTCTCCCTGGACCCTTTGACCAGTCAACTGCTGAGTCAGCAGTTGACTGGCCCCACCTGTCAGCCTGTGTGTGCACTGAGGTGTACACTATGCTGGGTGCACGTAGCATTTTCCTTTTTATTTTTCAAATTAATATTAATTCCAGAAAATTTCAGAAAATCATTTGAAACTTTGAAAAATCATATAAAATAAAATAATTCGTAACTCGGATGAAAATAATTTATATATGAAAATTGCTCGAAAAAAATAAAGCGAATTCGATTATGCCATCCACATGCCTCTAACACAGTGAACATGGAACCTTCCCCGCCGATTCACCTATCCGAAAACTGTCAAAACATCGGGAAACATTCCCAGATGTTTTCCCGCTCCGTCTGTAACGTATAGCACTGCGTTAGGTCACCCCTAGCAGAGCATATTGCCATGCCATGCTTTGTGATGCATTTGATTGATCTGTTATTTATTGTGTTCCCCCTCCGTTACTTCTTTTTCGGTAGACCCCGGGACCGCTGTTGATCAGGTGATCGACTACTTCACCGTCGACGGCGTCGAGGGTCCGAGTCTGTCAGCACAGCTTCTAGGCAAGCAACCCCCCCTTGATCATCCCTATATCGCCCAGTTCCTTCTCCCTCACGCTTGCATTAGATTTTGCTTCTGTATTTGATTGCTCCTATTCTGATGCATAGCCTGCTTTTGTAACCTGCTTTCGTACCTTACCTGCTTATCCTATATGCTTAGTATAGGTTGGTTAGTGATCCATCAGTGACCCCTCACCTTGTGCCTGTTGCCCCAGCTACATCATCGATGACTCGATCAACGTGATCGACGTCCAGAGCCCGGCACCTCACATCACAACCCCTTAGTTGTACGACACTGCAGGGTTGCTATCGAGTGCCGAGGGTAATACCTCGTATAGCACTTCTGATGATAACTCTATAGAGTAGCTAATCGGTCGTGGTCTATGGAGGGTGATTCCTCCTGCACCACTCCCGATAACGACTCTGTCGTGCAACACATCAAGAGTGAACCCTGAGGGTGATTCCTCCAAGTTCACCTTGACGGTTACATCGAGTGGAATCCATCGAGGGTGATTCCTCGGATCCCCCCTTGATGTTATGGACACACGGTTACATTGACTTTACCCCCAGAACCATGATGAAGTCGGGTCGGCCCCGAGGTGTACCCGCGAGAGAAATGTGACGAGTGATATGAAGTCGGGTTGACCTGGAGGGTACCCGCGAGATTTTACGCGGCACGGCCGGGCATTCTTAGCCCTTGTCGTAAGTCCGTGAGACGAGGTGACGGGACCACATATCGTCGATCATTGATCGTTACCGCGCGCTCCCAAGACACTAACGGTTTGGATATGTGATAACCCACAAGTATAGGGGATCGTTTGTAGCCTTTTTGATAAATAAGAGTGTCGAACCCAACGAGGAGCTAAAGGCAGAACAAATATTCCCTCAAGTTCTATCGACCACCGATACAACTCTACGCACACTTAACGTTTGCTTTACCTAGAACAAGAATAAAACTAGAAGTACTTTGCGAGAATAAAACTGCGAATAAAATGCAAGATAATAAAAGTAGATAGCTCTTGTCACAAAGAAGGTCATTTGTCCCTAGGTGATCGATAACTAAACCGGTAATCATTGTTGCAATTTTATATGAGGGAGAGGCATGAGCTAACATACTTTCCGTACTTGGATCATATGCACTTACGATTGGAACTCTAGCAAGCATCCGCAACTACCAAAGATCATTAAGGTAAAACCCAACCATAGCATTAAGTATCAAGTCCTCTTTATCCCATACGCAACAGCCCCCAAACTCGGGTCTGTGCTTCTGTCACTCACGCCACCCACCATAAGAGAACCATGAACGTATTGCAACACCCTACAGCGGGGATCCCTCACGTTTGCGCGACACGGAGGGCACCGTAGGACAACACCAAAATAAAATATACAACTCAAACCAATCATGATCATCTATCAACCCATAGGACAAAACGGATCTACTCAAACATCATAAGATAGCCATAGATCATTGGGAAATAATATATAGCTTTGAGCACCATATTTAAGTAGAGATTACAGCAGGGAAAAGAGGTGTTAGACTGCTGCATAGAGGGGGAGAGAGTTGGTGTTGACGGAGGCGAAGTTGTTGGTGTAGATCCCCGTCACGATGATTGCCCCGGCGGCGCTCCGGCGCCACCGGGAGAGAGGGGGAGAGAGCCCCCTCCTCCTCCTCCTTCTTCTTCTTCCTTAGCCTCCCCCTAGATGGGAGGAGAGTTCCCCCTCTTGTCCATGGCCTCCATGGCGGCGGAGGGGTAGGAGCCCCTCCGAGATTGGATGTCCCCCTCTATTCTCTTCTGTTTTGCGTTCCCCAGATCTGGCCGAAAACCGTTTCTTAATTATCCGGAGATCCGTAACTCCGATTGCGCTGAGATTTTAACACAACTTTTTTCCGGATATAAGCTTCCTTGCGCCCGAAGTAGAGCTCCATCCGACTTACGAGGAGGGCACAACCCACCACCACGCGCCTGGGCCCTGGGGCGCGCCCTGGTGTCTTGTGGTGGCTGTGGGCCCCCATTTGCGTTGATTCCTCCTCCCAAAAATCATAAATATTCCAAAATAATTCTCCATAAATTTTTATTGCGTTTGGACTTAGTTTGATATGGATATTCTGCCAAACAAAAAACATGCAAAAAACAGGAACTGGCACTGGGCACTGGATCAATATGTTAGTCCAATAAATCATATAAAATGTTGCCAAAAGTATGTGAAAGTTGTACAATATTGGCATGAAACAATAAAAAATTATAGATACGACGGAGGCGTATCAATATGTGATCCGAGTAGGCCTCTGGCCTTTTCGCTCTGACCACCACGCGGGAATAAGTATGAGCACTCTGCATCGAATGTATCAGCCGAAGCTCTTCGGACGTCAGCAACTGAGCGGCGCGCGCCCGATTGGATGGGAACCACCTGTGCTTGTATTAAGGTGATGGGTCTACTCCGGGCTGCCCTCGCAACGTGCAGGAGTGCAAAGGGCGATGGGCCCAAGACCCCTCCGCGCTTAGGATGTAGACCGACGTGCTGGCCTCTCTGTTGAGCCTAGGTAGGGCTACGGTGTGTCGATCAGCTGAGGCCGGGTATGATCTGATGGTGTGCCCGACCGGAGTTAATCGAGCGTATTGGTAAGTTTGTGCACCCCTGCAGGGAAGTTAATCTATTCGAATAGACGTGTCCACGGTAATGGACGCTCGAAGTTGTATCCCGATCGATACAACTAGAACTGGATACTGGAGATGTGAAATGGATATGATGGCTCTGGGATTGCTTTCTCGCGGGGAGTCGAGAAAGGATCTTTGGCGTTAATGCTACAACATACTTGTTATTTATATTATGCTAATCTGTACTCTTCTAATGCTGTAAGATGCTAGTCTTTGATAGGCTAGGCTTTCCCTTCTCTTCTGGCATTCTGCAGTTCAGTCCACAGATACAACCCATTCATTGGATACTGATGCTTACTTAGCATAGTTCTGATGTAAGTCTTGCGAGTACTTTGGATGAGTACTCACGGTTGCCTTGCTACCTCTTTTTCCCCATACCCGATTGCTGTGATCAGATGACGGATCCCGAGAGCCAGATGCCACTGTCGACGACTACTACTACCCCGAGGGTGCCTACTACTACGTGGAGGCCGCCGACGACCAGGAGTAGTTAGGAGGCTCCCAGGCAGGCGGCATTGCCTTTTCGATCGTTGTTGCTTTTGTGCTAGCCTTCTTAAGGCAGACTTGTTTAACTTATGTTTGTCTCAGATATTTTTGCTTCCGCTGACTCATTTGTATTCAAGCCCTCGAGGCCCTTGGCTTGCAACATGAAGCTTGTATTATTTTAATTTGTGTCTAGAGTTGTGTTGTGATATCTTCCCGTGAGTCTCTGATCTTGATCGTTCGCATTTGCGTGTATGATTAGTGCACGATTGAATCTGGGGCGTCACAAGTTGGTATCAGAACCGACTGCCTGTAGGTAGCCCCCTTTCCAACTCCTTGGCCGAAGTTGAGTCTAGTCATTGGAAAACTTTTACTAACATTGTTGTGTGGCTTACGGGCCCACGTCACAAATGGGTGGTATTAGGATCTTTTATTCCTCGTCTTTACTCTGGGACTCTGATCTCTCATCTTTTCGGGTTAAAGATTTTACTAACTCTAACTCTAGGTTCTCGTAACGACTTCAACCAGAGAGCCCTTCATTCCAGATGATCGCTTGATGCACCAGAAGATTCTGAAGATACTATTTGATGTTTCCCTGAGACCCTTGTGCCCTTCGCCGTTGCAATTCCCTACCACCGATATATCCCTATGGATAGCTACATACACTTGCCATCCATACCTTCATTCCCAATTGCTCTTGTTATTACAAGATACCCTGAAATACTTTCCGATAATCCTCTGCCGGGTATTGCTATGCAAATACTTGTTTGCTTGCATTATGGTTACTTTCCATATGTCTAGCAATATTCATTAGTATCCTTTGTCATCGTCATTTTGAGCCTTTGATTCGATATGTTTGTGAATGGTCGCAATCATTAGTCGAAACTAGAATTTGTCCCTTCAGCTCAGACGTCATTCCAGACATGAGTTGTGCTCGGCAAATCAAACCTTGACTGGTTGTCGTTCTAATTCTATCCAACTTACTTGTCTTTTGATCAAAGCCTCTGCTTCTGATCCCCCGATTTGGAAATCATAATTCCTTTGTATTTAAGCTTGGAAATGATCCATATATTTCTATAATCCGATGCCCTTGCATTATTTCTTCTTCTGGTTGAACATCGATACTCACATCAGATTCTTTGCGGTCCGCCAGACCCATTGCTGGATTATTATCCGACAGTGTCCTTCACATTCAATAACTTTGTGAGTCTTTCCTCGGATACATAATCCCTTTGGTAAATTGTATACTTTGCTTTGTCAACCATGCTCTGCTTTCGAGCTTGTGTTATTTACTCCTGAATTTTGTGGTATATGTTCCTAAGATGCCCCGATGGGTTGAACCAATGCCTTCGCTAATCTGTGTGAACCCGGAAACTTCTATGGGTCATACTCTACTAGTGTTACGCCAGATAAAATTTCAACACTACTACTTTCTTCAAAAATGAGAAGTGAATGAAAGGTTATGCATTGGAGAAGTGGGAGTCGTTCTTGAACTTTGTGTTCATGCCCATGGACACGATGTAGATCTTATCATGGAATCTTGTTGTAATAATACCTTTGTTATAAGTTCATCTTGTATCTATGTTTGGTCCTTTGCAACCGTGGCTCCGACCACGATTGTTCTTCTTTGTTCCCAGTCCTCGGACAAGTTCAAGCACTTGTCTTCTGATCCTTACACCTGTCCAACCTCTATCATGATCTACCTTCGAGTTTTACCCTCTAGTATCTCGAGAATATCATGGAACTACATAACTTCTTATGAGTTCTTCATCAACTATTATTTCTCACCGATTCCAATTTTCCCCAGGTTCTGAGTTGTTAGACAATCAAGGACACCGGTAACTAAATCGAGTCCACACTGCGATTCAACAACTCTTAGTAATCTTCATTACTTACGAGTTTGTACTCGATCATGTCATTCCCAGTTGTTTGACTACATCATCATCATCCTGCTAAAGCTTGACCATGCTACCTATGTCCTTTATCACCGGAACACAATCCCGACAGTGCGCTAAGTTACATCGATGCTCTCAACATCATTTTTGTTGTCTTGAAAGGCAATTTCGATGCCGAGCTTGCAATCTTATCTGTGGTTCCGATAACCTTTCGCTTCACCATTCCTTTTCCTTGATGTCATCGATGATCGATTACATCTTCAGGAAAACTCTCGACAAATGTGTCACGATCATCATCAACATTCTGAGCTCTTCCAGGATATCAATCGAATTCATGTTGAGAAACACCATCCTTGCCCCTCGATGATTTGACAACATTATTGCCTTCTCTCCAACACAAACTTGTTGATGTTTTGTGTAGTACCTTGAGTTCCTTTCTATCCAGCTTGTGTTATGTTCTACCTTGGAGTATTACCATCTTTTATGTCAAGAATGTCGTGGGAATTTCACCACCTCTTGAGAATTCTTGATAGAAGTGTTACTTACCACCATCACCATTCTTTTCTTGGTCCCCGTGTTGTTTCTAACCGGAATACCGACAAATGGGCTGTGATGTGTAAATTCAAAACTTCCAGCAACCCTATTGCTTGAAGTTAATGGTCGATAGTTTCATTCTTAGTCTATTGGTTATTGAATCACCATTCTAACATCGATCGTGCTACTTAGTCCATCTTTCCAGGTGAGTGTTTACTTGTGGATGTTCTCCTTGAACATACTTCATTATATACTTCGGTATGTCCAATATTATCACCTTGTTCACTTAATTGTGGAAATCCATGTTTATGGAATTCTTGATGAGTTGTTGCTGAGCCCATCGGCCACATCCTCATCTTTTCCATGATGAAATCGTACGAGCTGTTTCTAGCAGTTCTTGCTGGATACTTTGTGTATCCAAAGTCTGACCTTTACCTGATGACGATGTCAATGCTATATAGAAGCATGACGGACGTACTCAAACATCAACAAGAACATTGGAGCATAATGCTAAATGTTTCTTGATCAATTAGCCAAACACCATCGTATGGGTAACATCATGAGTTTCCTTGCCCCTTTTACCTAGATGGTTATCTACTTGCAGTCCTGTCATGATTATCCCGCTCTGCTTGCTCTTGGGAAGGAGATACACCTAATACTCGTTTATACACATTTTCCTTTCCGTTGTTCTGTTTAAATCTGATAATCACTTTTTCCTTTCCATTTGTTTGTTTAACCCTTCTTGTGATCTATATGAAATAAGCAGTAATAAATCCCTTCTTAAGTAAGCACCTCGGTGTACAACTCTGCCAGTAAGACCCTGTTACTACTGTTGATGACATTCCGGTAACCACCGATGGACGAGAACTTTGCCTATTGGTCCGCCTTGTTCCTGCGAGTAGGAAAATGGTTCTCTTCGTCCCTCGCCCTTGGTACCAACGTTGTTGCCAACTTAACTGACAGGCGATCCTCTGACATGCCTTGCTATCATAACGGTCCAAGATGTCAGCGCCCTTTCTAATTTTAACCCACATGGTGGGCCCATAACCCACAGTTCCATAGGATCGAAACCCGACTCTTCTGTACATCCCTGTTTCCAAAGTTATTCCTCATGCTTGGCTTCGTATGCAAATCATGAGCCACCTTCCTAGAGATGATCTACTCTGGTATCAAACACAATATTTATTTTCGTTGCTTGAAACCCTTTCACCTTCTGATTAGGCATTGAATGATTGCCTGCCCGCTTGAAACTTCTCATGGTACCTTCTTACTTTGCTCTCGATATTTTGTTAAAGTTTCAATTCGAGATTTACTTTCCGCCACCTTCCCTGATTTATCTACCAGATAAGCAACCTTGTAGAGGTCCGTTCTTCCGAAGCTACCCCTTATGCTTTTCGTAAGTACGATGGAATTCCTGAAGAAAGGATGACGACTTCAACATGATGACCTGAAAATAGAGAAATGAAGACATCAATGTAATGGATTGACTTCTTCGAGAAGAGCAACCAAGACCGAGAAGATCTGTTAGAATTTCGTAACTAGGACTTTCCCCCTTACTCCACCTCTTAAATCTCGGGACGAGATTTCTTGTAGTGGAGGAGATTTGTAACACCCCCAACATCATGCTACAGTGACCGCACACTAATGGTGCCATGTCATCTTGATTAGCTAAGCCTAATGGCCCCTTAATAAAATCAACATCATTTTCAAATTTAAAATAAAGTCAAAATATTAATTATCCAAGCACCAAAACAAAAGTGTTCATAATATTGCAAAAATTCCCAAAGCTATTACAAAAATAAATCCAACATTTTTGAAACTCCAAAAATGCCCCTATGATTTAAAATAGTGGACCAGCATCCAATTTAATTATCCTTTTCAATTTATAAAAACATTTAAAGTTTACCAAATGCTCTGGGACTTTTTGTGCAGCACCACACTATTGTGCATGGTTTATGTGCCAAGTTTTGTATTAAACAAAACTCATTTAGTGGCTCAAAGTAATGCAAAATAGTAGCAGGAAAAAAAGAAAACAGAAATAAAAAGGAAAAGGAGAGATGACTTACTATGCTACTTGGCCCAAGTAGCACAGTATGCGGCCCAGTCCACCTAAACTCCTTCCTCCTTCCTCCTGTTCACCAGAGGCCGTGTGCGCGCCCTGGCCGTCCGTCCGCGATGCCGCCGGCGGATGCTCGCCACCGCGATGCTACAGGAGCGCCAGGAGGAGTATAAGACCGCCCCGACCTCGTCAACGAACCCTAGTTCCCCACCTTCATTTCCCCTCGCTCGCTCTCCTCTCCCCCGCGCCAAACAAACGCCATCGTCGCCATGACCGCCATCGCCGGCGTGCTCTCCGACCTCCCCGCGCCGTGAGACCTTGCCCGTCCGCTTCCCTGTCATCGACCTCGTCGTCTGCAAGGCCCAGCTCAAGCGAGGACGCCTCCAAGCCCCGGGATCGACCACCTTCTTCAACCTCTGCCACCGGTTATCGCCGTCGGATCCGCCGCCACCGAACCGCCCCGGCCTACCGAGCTCGCCACTGACCCCCTCTCGGTGAGCCACGCCCGAGCCCTACCTACTGCCTCTCTTTCCGTCGCCGTTTGGCGCCACCAACGATGTGCCCATAGCTCCCTGCGTGGATGCACTCCCTGTGCCCTGGCCATGACCACACCGGTACCCCCCGCGCCCCGCCGCTGCTCCCTGGGGCCATCCGCGCGCGTGTGCTTGACTGATACTGCTCCTTATGCCACTGCCCCCCCCGACACGTGCCCTTGCTGCCGCGCGCCTGCCCCCACCCGCTCGCCCCGGCGAGTCGCTGTTGTGTCCTGCTGCCTCTGTCGTGCTCTGCTGCTCCTGCTCTGCCCGCTGCTGCCTCCGCCACGCGCCGGGCTGCGCACGCCCAGCCTCGTCGTAGCTCCGCGCCCTAGCCCCCGTACTCCGACCGACGCCCTCCGCTCGCTCCCGCCGAGCTCCGGCCGCCCCGCGGTTGCCTGTTGCATCCCGGGGATGCGCGGAGGTGCGGGCTGCCGCCTGCTGCCCTCGGCCGATCCTCCCGTGCCCCCCCGAGCGCCTGGCCGCGACTTGAGGTCACCGACGGCTGCCAACGTGGCATCGTTGTTAGGTGCTAATTCAACCGCTAACTACACCCTAACTAAACCCTAGAGACACTGACACGTGGGCCCAACACGATAACAATTAAGTTAACCTAAATAACTCTGTTAATTAACTGACCCACTGACCACTGGGCCCAGTGATACATCTCCGTCGTATCTATAATTTTTGATTGTTTCATGCCAATATTATACAACTTTCACATATTTTTGGCAACTTTTTATATGATTTATTGGACTAACCTATTGATCCAGTGCCCAGTGCCAGTTCATGTTTGTTGCATGTTTTTTGTTTCGCAGAAAATGCATATCAAACGAAGTCCAAATGCAATAAAATTTTACGAAGAATTTTTTTGGAATATTTGTGATTTTTGGGAGTTGGAATCATCAGAAGAGGGGGCCCACAGTGACCACAACCCACCAGGGCGCGCCTGGGGGCCCAGGCGCACCCAGGTGTCTTATGCCCACCTCGTACGTCTGTTGGAGCTCTACTTCGGGTGCAAGGAAGCTTATATCCGGAAAAAAAATCGTGTTAAAATTTCAGCGCAATCGGAGTTACGGATCTCCGGGAATATAAGAAACGGTTTTCGACCAGATCTGGGGAACGCGAAACAGAAGAGAACAGAGAGGGAGATCCAATCTCGGAGGGGCTCCCGCCCCTCCGCTGCCATGGAGGCCATGGACCAGAGGGGGAACTCTCCTTCCATCTAGGGGGGAGGCCAAGGAAGAAGAAGAAGAAGGAGGGGGGCTCTCTCCCCCTCTCTCTCGGTGGCGCCGGAGTGCCGCCGGGGCTAGGATCGTGACGACGATCTACATCAACAATCTTGCTACCGTCTACACCAACTTTCTCCCCCTCTATGCAATGGTGTAACACCTCTTCTCCCCACTGTAATATCTACTTAAACATGGTGCTCAACTCCATATATTATTTCCCAATGATATTTGGCTATCCTATGATGTTTGAGTAGATCCGTTTTGTCCTGTGGGTTAATCGTGATCTTGGTTGGTATGATTGTATATTTTATTTATGGTGCTGTCCTACGGTGCCCTCCGTCTTGCGCAAACGTGAGGGATCCCCGCTGTAGGGTGTTGCAATATGTTCATGATTCGCTTATGGTGGGTTGCGAGAGTGACAGAAGCTTAAACCCGAGTAAGTGGGTTGTTGCGTATGGGATAAAGAGGACTTGATACTTCATGCTATGGTTGGGTTTCACGACCTTAATGATCTTTAGTAGTTCCGAATGCTTGCTAGGGGTCCAATCATAAGTGCATATGATCCAAGTAGAGAAAGTATGTTAGCTCATGCCTCTCCCTCATATAAAATTACGAGAATGATTACCGGTACTTGTTATCGATTGCCTAGGGGCTAATGACTTTCTTGTTGACAAAAGCTATCCACTTTTATTACCTTGCAATTTATTCGTAGTTTTATTCTCGCAAAGTACTCGTAGTTTTATTCTCGCAAAATAGTTTCATACTTGTTTTAGGTAAAGCAAACGTCAAGTGTGCGTAGAGTCGTATCGGTGGTCGATAGAACTTGAGGGAATATTTGTTCTGCCTTTAGCTCCTCGTTGGGTTCGACACTCTTATTTATCAAAGAAGGGTACAAACGATCCCTATACTTGTGGGTTATCACCCAGCTCGACTAATTATCCTAATTAGTTTAAATAAGCCCCTGTTAGAGTACACAGTCTATGACAGGTGGGTACCCCTGGACCCTTTCACTGGTGCAGAGATGTGCTATACAAACGGTTTTTAACCCCTTTCCACGATGACGTTTCAAACCGTCGCCAAGTGAGTGACTGTGATAGGGGGGGTCCTTCCCACACGATCCAGAAACCGTCGGGGATAGGCCCTCCTGGCACACAGGCGGGGGCAAAATGAGCTCGTGTGCGATCGGGCGAGGGCGCGAGGCATCGAAACCCAATCGTTTCCGTTCGTATGTACATCCCACACGGTGAATCCCAGAAAAACATTTCCGTTCGTATGTATATCACACACAGTTTTTTGTGTGGAAACGTTTGTGCAAGGTGGCCTAACGCAAACAGTTCTCTGCCGGAAGCCATGTGTGATTGTTAGTTGATCGAACACGCCTACTTTCTAGAAACCGTGTGGGTTGTTTGAGTTCATCACCCACGGTGTTGTCTGAGTAACCGTCTGTAATAGAAAACCCCAATAAGCAGGGTAATTAGCCTATTATTGATAATCCATGTAGTAATCAAATTGACATTTCTTATAAAACACACCGGATATTTCATATCCGTATAACGGCAACTAGGATTTCATAATCGAATTACATCAGATAGCTTCAGCACTCAGTTACGCCATTACACAACAGCACCAAGTTTCACATGCAACATCAAAAACCTTTGGAAAGTAGCATCATACACAGTAAATAGATAGATGAATCTCATCTGGGAAACTGCAGAAGCGGAAGGCAAATATTGAGCCTTCAGTGATGTTGAATGTCCTTGCAACTTTAGGCCAGTGGCTATGGATAATTGCCCGCCCAACCTTCGTCCTCTTCAGGAAGACTTCAATATTGTACCGTGGGTGTTGAATGAATACCTTCCTCGCCTCTTGACCATGCAGGTGGTTTGAGAGGTAATCATCGGTGAACTGCTTTGAAAAGTACTGAAAACAAAGATATGCATAAATTGCTGTTATAAATTTTGAAATGGCGCAAGGGGTAAAGACAAGGTAAAAGAGTTAGTACCATCCTATAGTTGACTGATGTCTTCTTCATTGTGCAAACAAAGATCTTGCTGTTATTCATCGCAAGTTTCTTCATCCTAACAATCTTTCTGAGTTTCTTGACTTGACTGATATTCATGGACATCTCATTTCCCCATATGCAAAATGGGTCGAACAGTGGGTCTAAGCCTGTGACAGCAGGACCTACATGTGCAAGACCAAATTGTAAGAAACCTAAATATTAGAATGATTCCTGCAACTGCACAATAATGTGCTATTAGCGAAAGGACCATGCATGAGCAAACCTTGATGGTAAACTGCAGTGTCTCCCATTGTTTCCCTGCAACACACATAAGGAAGATCTTGATCAGGTTAACTGAGAGTTGCCATACTATCAGTAGAATATGTATTGAGTACAGCCAAATTCGATTTATTTCTCACATGCATAACAATACAAAATTGTACCCACAGCAAATGAAAATCAAATTGCAGAATTGAACCAAACAGTTAAATGGACAGTAGACCAAATGAACCAAAACAGTTAACTGAGCACAACATTGCAGAATAGAAACATGTACTAGAAGATAAGATAGTTAACAAAACAAAGAATGCTTGAGAATAGTACTACGAAATGTAGCAATTGTTGGACAAACTGTTAACTGAACATTACATTTCAGAGGACCAAACTGTTAACTGAACATCAGATTGCATATTAACATTACAGAGGACAAATCACTAGAAGGCACTGGCGGTGGCCTCGAGAAAACAGCACGAACTGTATTTTAAAGTAGACAACCGCGTGGCGGTGTCGACGGTGGCCTCGAAGACGAGGTGCTCCTCCAAGATCTGGCGGTCGGCACGCATGGCAGCCATAGCGACCTCGTGCGCGCGTGCGGCCGCGATTTGCTTCTCCGCTGCCAGATGCTACTGAGCTCCATGTTATACTGCATGCAAAATGGCTATGGGCGGCGCTTAATTGGAGGACGGGGCCAGTGATTTCGGCCGAAGGTGTCGCGCTGTCGGTCGGGGCATGTGGGACGAGGAAGGAGGAGGATGGTGTGGGTGGGGTGTGGATTACCTGACCATATCGATGAGGCCGTGCAACAAGAAGAAGGGTCGGCGGCGAGGAGGCCGTGCAGCAAGAAGAAGGGTCGGCGGCGAGGAGGCGACGCTGCAAGAAGAAGGGTCGCCGGCGAGGAGGCGGCGCTGCAAGAAGAAGGGTCGCTGGCAAGGAGGCTGCGCTGCAAGAAGAAGGGTCACCGGCGAGGAGGCTGAGCTACCAGTAAGCAGCAGTGAAGGTCGTTTGAACTTGGAAAGCAAGGAGGAACAGTGGAAATGTGGCTTTTGATGGGAGGGAGGGGCGGGGAGATAGATATTTCCGCGGTGGCAGAATTTTTTCGCTCGGTGCCATGAGAAACGGGCGCGCAAGTGTGGTTCAAGCATGGGCGGTGGACTGTAGACGACGAAGCTTCCTGCGTAAGCCAGACAAGACGGTGCACCAAGATATTTTATATCGCATCCCACACGATTCTTGCTAGTAAAACTGTTTGTGGTATACCTGATTTTTTTCATTATGTTTTGAAAGACAAAATGGTGTTACGGAGGGAAAGGATGGTGTTCAAATTGCTAGAACATTTATGTATAGTGAACATGCAACTACATCAGTATCGTGTTTAAATTTGGAATTATTCTGGTTCGTTTGGCATTTTTATTCATTAATTGAGTTTCTAGGCATTTAATGTGCATAATTCAAATTTAAACTACAAGCACATGCTCCAGTGCACCAAAGTTTGTTGAAAAATCACATGTGTTTCTTTGGGTGAATTTATAGGTCGCATGCAAGAATGGGAATGAAATTCAAACATCTGGGCGTCGTGGCTCGACCGGGAACATTGAGAAACTTGGTTTTTAAATTCCTGTAAATTCAAAACTCGCCTGAAAATCATGAAACTTGGCATGGTGTCATTTCATGGCACCAACATGCTGTGGTAAAAAATTGGCCGCATTTGGACAAGTTTTGGTATAAGCTTCTTGCAAACCGGAGCTTCTCTCGAGAAGACTCGTGGTTCCCGAGGGGGGACGTGTCACCTTTGTGTGTGAAACGATATACGCTGCCTCCCCCCCTTGATTTTTTTACAGAGGCAACATAGAACTATATGAGTGCCGTGTTAAAATTTGGAATTATTGCGGGTTTGTTTGGCCTTTTTTATACATTAATTGAATTTCTGGGCATTTAATGTGCATAATTCAAATTTGAACTACAAGCACATGCTCCAGTGCACCAAAGTTGATTGAAAAATCACATGTGTGTCCTTGGGTGAATTTCTAGGTCCCATGCAAGAAATGGGAATGAAATTCAAACATCTGGGCGTCGTGGCTCGGCCGGAAATATTGAGAAACTTGGTTTTTTAATTCCTGTAAATCCAAAACACGCCTGAAAATCATGAAACTTGGCATGGTGTCATGACATGGCACCAACATGCTGTGGTAATTTTTTTTGGTCGAATTGGGACAAGCTTTAGTATAAGCTTCTTGCAAACCGGAGATTCTCTCAAGAAGGCTCGTGGTTTCGAGAGGGAACGTGCCACCTCCGTGTGCGAAACGACATACACTGCCTTCTCCCGCCTTAATTTTTTTACACAGGCAGCTTAGACCAAATAGGAGTTTTGTGCTAAAATTTGGAAATATTACGGGTTCGTTTGGCCTTTTTTATACATTAATTGAATTTCTGGGCATTTAATGTGCATAATTCAAATTTGAACTACAAGCACATGCTCCAATGCACCAAAGTTGGTTGAAAAATCACATGTGTGTCCTTGGGTGAATTTCTAGGTCCCATGCAAGAAATGGGAATGGAATTCAAACATCTAGGCACCGTGGCTCGGCCGAAAATATTGAGAAACTTGGTTTTTTAATTCCTGTAAATCCAAAATACGCCTGAAAATCATGAAACTTGGCATGGTGTCATGACATGGCACCAACATGCTGTGGTAATTTTTTTGGCCGAATTGGGACAAGCTTTGGTATAAGCTTCTTGCAAACCGGAGCTTCTCTCAAGGAGGCTCGTGGTTCCGAGAGGGAACGTGTCACCTCCTTGTGCGAAACGACATACACTGCCTTCTCCCGCCTTGATTTTTTTACACAGGCAGCTTAGACCAAATAGGAGTTTCATGCTAAATTTTGGAATTATTCCAGGTTTGTTTGGCCTTTTTTATACATTAATTGATTTTCCAGGCATTTAATGCACATAATTCAAATTTGAAGTACAAGCGCATGCTCCAGTGTGCAAAAGTTAGTTGGAAAATCATTTATGTGTACTTGGGCGAATTTCTAGGTCCCATGGAAGAAGTGGGAATGGAATTCAAACATCTGGGCATCTTGGCTCGGCCGAAAACATCGAGAAACTTGGTTTTAAAATTCCCGTAAATCCAAAACTCACCTGAAAATCATGAAACGTGGCATGGTGTCATGACATGGCACCAACATGTTGTGGTAAATTTTTTGTCCGATTTGCGAAGGCGCACACATTAACAATCAACAAAGTCATTTTGGAACAAGTGCTGTCATGTTACAAATTAGAAACACAAGTATTATTGAAACCGTGGGCGTTCTACTTACCATTTACGTGCCGCCACGCGTCCCCTTTTTTTATTGGCTAGGAGGTGACGTGTAGGGTAGCTATTTGAGTACGGGAGGTGTGCGATCAGACCCCTGCGCGTGCTCATCGGGAGGAGAGCCCTTTGACCTCTATCTGCGTCCCACCTCCCTCCTAACATCTCCATTAATGGCGCCCGAGCCCCTGTTTCATGGCATGGCTATGTCTCACTCGACTGAGATTTAAGAGAGAAAGAAAATCTGAAAAGAAAGTTTTGCACAGATCTTGATGTAAGATCCGACGGACCAATATAGCATCGACTGTGACTTATAGCAAGACTGATGAATATAAGGACGATGACAGTGGATAATAACTGTCTTACATATTTAGGAAGATAATTAAAAAAGCCACATGCGGCAACGCCCGAAATACACGATGGGAAAAAGAAGAAGGAAGACGATGATCTGGCTCGCCGATCTCTACTTTCTTGATGCGTTGCTGCAGGCCGTGGGAACTAGTAGTCTCCATGAGCGGAGACAAGCTCTTTCATGTCCTCAAGATGCTGCTTGAGAGCATCCACGGATTCCTCCACCAGCCTTTGGCGCTCGATGCGGAGCATGACATTCTCGTCCATAAGTTTCTTGACGATGATGCCGGTCCTCTGCAACAAGGCAGTGGTCTCCTCGTGCTGCTTCGTCCTTCCAGCGATCTTCGCCCTCAGCAGGTCACGCTCAGTGCGGAGCTTTGCCTTGTCCTCCCCTAATCCCCGGATGACACAGGTAGCATTTTCAAACGAGGAATTCATCTCGTCCTGCTACTTCATCCAGTCGGAGATCCGACCCATCAGGTCATCAAGCATAGCGTGCATGCACCTGTGAGAGTCCTCGCCTGCCCGCGAGACATTTTCCCAGGCCGCCGCGGCACGGGAGGACATCTCTGCTGCATTCGCGTCACGGCGGGACATCTCTGCTGCTTCCGCGGCACGGCCGGACCAGTCTGCTGCATCGACGGCGCGGCGGGACCTCTGTGCTGCTTCGGCGGTGCGGCGGGACCTCTGTGCTTCTACGACCGCGCGGCGGGACATGTCGGCTGCTTTCGTGGTGAGGCGGGACATCTCTCGTGCTTCCGCTTCCATGCTCGCCTCTCCCTGGTAGTAATCTCTCAACCCAGAACTCACGCTGGCCATGGCAGACGCAAGGGAACGACGATGAATGACTTGTTTGTTTTTGTGGATGAGGATTGATACGTCTCCAACGTATCTATAATTTTTTATTGTTCCATGCTATTATATTATCTGTTTTGGATGTTTTATATGCATTAATATGCTATTTTATATTATTTTTGGGACTAACCTATTAACCTAGAGCCTAGTGCCAGTTTCTGTTTTTTCCTTGTTTTTGAGCCTCGCAGAAAAGGAATACCAAACGGAGTAAAACTTCACGATGATTTTTCTTGGACCAGAAGACACCCAGGGGACTTGGAGTCCAAGTCAGAAGAGCCACGAGGCGGCGACAAGGGTGGAGGGCGCGCCCTAGGGGGGGGGCGCCCCCTACCTTGTGGGCGCTCGGGACTCCCCTGACCTAGATTTTCCTCCTATATATTCATAAATATTCCAGAACCACCAGAGGCATCCACGAAAACACTTTTCTACCGCCGCAACCTTATGTTCCCGTGAGATCCCATCTCGGGGCCTTTTCTGGCATCCTGCTAGAGGGGGAATCGATCACGAAGGGCTTCTACATCAACTCCATTGCCCTTCCGATGATGCGTGAGTAGTTTACCTCAGACCTACGGGTCCATAGCTAGTAGCTAGATGGCTTCTTCTCTCTCTTTGATTCTCAATACAACGTTCTCCTTGATGTTCTTGGAGATCTATCCGATATAATCTTCTTTTGCGGTGTGTTTGTCGAGATCCGATGAATTGTGGATTTATGATCAGCTTATCTATGAATATTATTTGAATCTTCTCTGAATTCTTTTATGCATGATTTAATATCTTTGTATTTCTCTTCGAATTATCGATTTGGTTTGGCCAACTATATTGGTTTTTCTTCCAACGGGAGAGGTGCTTAGCTTTGGGTTCAATTTTGCGTGATTTCACCCAGTGACAAAGTAGGGGTAGCAAGGCACGTATTGCATTGTTGCCATCGAGGATAAAAAGATGGGGTTTTCATCATATTGTTTGAGTTAATTCCTCTACATCATGTCATATTACTTAAGGCGTTACTCTGTTCTTTATGAACTTAATACTCTAGATGCATGCTGGATAGCGGTGGATGTGTGGAGTAATAGTAGTAGATGCAGGCAGGAGTCGGTCTACTTGACACGGACATGATGGTATATGCATAATCATTGCCTTGGATATCGTCATAACTTTGCGCTTTTCTATCAATTGCTCGACTGTAATTTGTTCACCCACCGTATTATTTGCCTTCACGAGAGAAGCCTCTAGTGAAACCTATGGCCCCCGGGTCTATTTTCCATCATATTACTTTTCTATCTACTATTTTGCAATCTTTTATTTTCAGATCTATATACCAAAAAAACCCAAAAATATTTTATCTTTTGTTTATCTATCTCTATCAGATCTCACCTTTGCAAGTGACCGTGAAGGGATTGACAACCCCTTTATCGCGTTGGGTGCAAGTGTTTGATTGTTTGTGCAGGTGTTGGTGATTTGTGCGTTCTTCTCCTATTGGATTGATACCTTGGTTCTTAACTGAGGGAAATACTTACCTCTACTATGCTGCATCACCCTTTCCTCTTCAAGGGAAAAACCAACGCAAGCTCAAGAAGTACCAGGAAGAATTTCTGGCGCCGTTGCCGGGGAGATCTACGCCAAGTTAAGACGTACCAAATACCCATCATAAACTCTCATCTCTAGCATTACATTATTCGCCATTTGCCTCTCATTTTCCTCTCCCCCACTTCTAAAATGATTTTCAAAAAGATTTACCTTTTTATTCGCCTTCTTTCCGTTCGATCTTTTGTTTGCTTGTGTTACCATGTGCCTTCTTTTTGCTTGCATTTTCGCTTGCTAAAAGTTTATGGATCCTCATCCACTTGCTAATCTTTTTAAGAGATCCAATTATGATGAACCAATTTCTAGTGATTTGAGTGCACTAGATTATCTTTATGAAGTTTTGCTTGAAATTCGTGAATCTAAAAATTGTGATGAAATGTTAAAGGAAGAAATCTGTGAAGTGATTCACGATAGCTCCTTGGATGAAAAGCATGATTGCAATGGTTCTACTATAAATTCTATTAATGTCAGTTGTGCTAATGATATGCAAAACCCTAAGCTTGGGGATGCTAGTTTTGCTAGGTCCACTACTTATTGCAATGATCATGATTGGGGTGATTTTTCTTATGATCTTGAAAATTTATTTAAGCCTCATGATGAATATGTTTGCAATAATATTGAAAGTGGGTTTGGAAGAGTGTCAACTCTAGGTAATAATGATCCCACTACTTTGGAGTATGATCAATCTTATGAAATTTTTGATAAAATTGGGCTTGGAGAGGTCATGACTTTATTTAATGATAATCCCACTATTTTGGAAGAGTATCAACTTTGCATGCATGTGGATCATGAAGAGAATATTTTATGTGATAGTTATATTGTTGAATTTGATTATGATCCTACATGTAATTATTATGAGAGAGGAAAATATGGATGTAGAAATTTTCATGTCACTAAATTACCTCTCGTTATGTTGAGATTGCTATTGTTTCTTTCTTCTTCCTTGCATATGGTAGTTTTTGCTTGCCTTGATGATTTGTTTTCCTATAAAATGCCTATGCATAGGAAGTATGTTAGACTTAAATGTGTTGGTCACATGTCTTATGATGCTCTCTTTGTGCTTCAATCCTTGTCTTTCATGTGAGCATGATTGAAATCTCAAGCCTATCTTAATGGCTATAAAGAAAAGCGCTTGTTGGGAGACAACCCGATTTTATTTTTGTGCTTTTTGTTTTGCTTCTGTTCTTGAATAAAATACACATTATTACCTCTGTATTAATTGTGTTTTGGTGTTTTAATTAGTGTTTGTGCCAAGTAAGACCTTTGGGATGGCTTACGGTGATAGTTGATTTGATCTTGCTAAAAAACAGAAACTTTTGCGTCCAGTCACAGAAATTTAATAATTTACTGGAGGGTAGAAAAACCCTGAATTTTTTATACAGTATTGATATACAAATTTCCTATGTTGTCCAATTTTTTCAGAATTCTTGGAGTTACATAAGTATTAGAACAATTCAGATCTTAGAAGACTGTTCTGTTTTTGACAGATTCTGTTTTCTTTGTGTTGTTTGCTTATTTTGATGAATCTATGGGTAGTATCGGGGGGTATGAACCATGGAGAAGTTGGAATACATTAGATATTACACCAATGGAAATAAAGAATGAGTTCACAACAGTACCAAAAGTGGTGATTTTATTTTCTTGTACTAACGGATCTCACGAGTTTTCTGTTGAGTTTTGTGTTGTGAAGTTTTCAAGTTTTGGGTAAAGATTTGATGGACCATGGAATAAGGAGTGGCAAGAGCCTAAGCTTGGGGATTCCCATGGCACCCCAAGGTAATATTAAAGGACAACCAAGAGCCTAAGCTTGGGGATGCCCCGGAAGGCATCCTTCTTTCGTCTTCATCTATCGGTAAATTTACTTGAGGCTATATTTTTATTCACCACATGATATGTGTTTTGCTTGGAGCATCTTGTATGATACGAGTCTTTGATTTTTAGTTTGCTACAATCATCCTTTCTGTACACACCTTTTGAGAGGGACAAGCATGAATCGTGATTTATTAGAATACTCTATGTGCTTCACTTATATCTTTTGAGCTAGGCAATTTTGCTCTAGTGCTTCACTTATATCTTTTTAGAGCACGGTGGTGATTTTATTTTATAGAAATTATTGAACTCTCATGCTTCACTTATATTATTTTGAGAATCTTTCTAAACAGCATGGTAATTTGCTTTGGTTATAAATTTAGTCCTAATATGATAGGCATCCAAGAGGGATATAATAAAAACTTTCATATAAAGTGCATTGAATACTATGTGAAGTTTGATTCCTTATGATTGTTTTGAGATATAAAGATGGTGATATTAGAGTCATGCTAGTGAGTAATTGTGGATTGTAGAAATACTTGTGTTAAAGTTTGTGATTCCCGTAGCATGCACATATGGTGAACCGTTATGTAACGAAGTTGGAGCATGAGGTATTTATTGATTGTCTTCCTTATGAGTGGCGGTCGGGGACGAGCGATGGTCTTTTCCTACCAATCTATCCCCCTAGGAGCATGCGTATAGTACTTCATTTCGATGACTAATAGATTTTTGCAATAAGTATGTGAGTTCTTTATGACTAATGTTGAGTCCATGGATTATACGCACTCTCACCCTTCCACCTTTGCTAGCCTCGCTAGTACCGCGCAACTTTTGCCGGTGCCATACACCTACATTTTACCTTCCTCAAAACAGCCACCATATCTACCTATTATGGCATTCCCATAGCCATTCCGAGATATATTGCCATGCAACTTTCCACCGTTCCGTTTTATTATGACACGCTCCATCATTGTCATATTGCTTTGCATGATCATGTAGTTGACATAGTATTTGTGGCAAAGCCATCGTTCATAATTTTTATACATGTCACTCTTGAGTCCTTGCACATCCCGTTACACCGCCGGAGGCATTCATATAGAGTCATATTTTGTTCTAAGTATCGAGTTGTAATATTGAGTTGTAAGTAAATAAAAGTGTGATGATCTTCATTATTAGAGCATTGTCCCATGTGAGGAAAAGAATAAAAGAGGCCAACGAAGCCCACAAATAAAAAAGAGAGGCCAAAGAAGCCCACCAAAATAAAAAAATGAGAGAAAAGAGAGAAGGGGCAATGTTACTATCCTTTTTCCACACTTGTGCTTCAAAGTAGCACCATGATCTTCATGATAGAGAGTCTCCTATGTTGTCACTTTCATTTACTAGTGGGAATTTTTCATTATAGAACTTGGCTTGTATATTCCAGTGATGGGCTTCCTCAAATTGCCCTAGGTCTTCGTGAGCAAGCGAGTTGGATGCACACCCACATAGTTTCTTTTTGAGCTTTCATTTACTTATAGCTCTAGTGCATCCGTTGCATGGCAATCCCTACTCACTCACATTGATATCTATTGATGGGCATCTCCATAGCCCGTTGATATGCCTAGTTGATGTGAGACTATCTCCTTCTTTTTTGTCTTCTCCACAACCACCATATTCTATTCCACCTATAGTGCTATGTCCATGGCTCACGCTCATGTATTGCGTGAAAGTTGAAAAGGTTTGAGAACATCAAAAGTATGAAACAATTGCTTGGCTTGTCATCGGGGTTGTGCATGATTTGGATATTTTATGTGATGAAGATGGAGCATAGCCAGACTATATGATTTTGTAGGGATAGCTTTCTTTGGCCTTGTTATTTTGAGAAGACATGGTTGCTTTATTAGTATGCTTGAAGTATTAGTGTTTTTATGTAAATATGAAACTTTTGTTTTGAATCTTATGGATCTGAACATTGATGCCACAATAAAGAAAATTACATGGATAAGTATGTTAGGTAGCATTCCACATCAAAAATTCTGTTTTTATCATTTACCTACTCGAGGACGAGCAGGAATTAAGCTTGGGGATGCTTGATACGTCTCCAACGTATCTATAATTTTTGATTGTTCCATGCTATTATATTATCTATTTTGGATGTTTTATATGCATTAATATGCTATTTTATATTATTTTTGGGACTAACCTATTAACCTAGAGCCTAGTGCCAGTTTCTGTTTTTCCTTGTTTTTGAACCTCGCAGAAAAGGAATACCAAACGGAGTCCAAACGGAATAAAACTTCACGATGATTTTTCTTGGACCAGAAGACACCCAGGGGACTTGGAGTCCAAGTCAGAAGAGCCACGAGGCGGCGACAAGGGTGGAGGGCGCGCCCTAGGGGGGCGCCCCCTACCTTGTGGGCCCCTCGGGACTCCCCTGACCTAGATTTTCCTCCTATATATTCACAAATATTCCAGAACCACCAGAGGCATCCACGAAAACACTTTTCCACCACCGCAACCTTCTGTTCCCGTGAGATCCCATCTTGGGGCCTTTTTCGGCATCCTGCCAGAGGGGGAATCGATCACGGAGGGCTTCTACATCAACTCCATTGCCCTTCCGATGATGCGTGAGTAGTTTACCTCAGACCTACGGGTCCATAGCTAGTAGCTAGATGGCTTCTTCTCTCTCTTTGATTCTCAATACAACGTTCTCCTTGATGTTCTTGGAGATCTATCCGATGTAATATTCTTTTGCGGTGTGTTTGTCGAGATCCGATGAATTGTGGATTTATGATCAGCTTATCTATGAATATTATTTGAATCTTCTCTGAATTCTTTTATGCATGATTTAATATCTTTGTATTTCTCTTCGAATTATCGATTTGGTTTGGCCAACTATATTGGTTTTTCTTCCAATGGGAGAGGTGCTTAGCTTTGGGTTCAATTTTCCGTGATTTCACCCAGTGACAAAGTAGGGGTAGCGAGACACGTATTGCATTGTTGCCATCGAGGATAAAAACATGGGGTTTTCATCATATTGCTTGAGTTAATTCCTCTACATCATGTCATCTTACTTAAGGCGTTACTCCATTCTTTATGAACTTAATACTCTAGATGCATGCTGGATAGCGGTCGATGCGTGGAGTAATAGTAGTAGATGCAGGCAGGAGTCGGTCTACTTGACACGGACGTGATGCCTATATGCATAGTCATTGCCTTGGATATCGTCATAACTTTGCGCTTTTCTATCAATTGCTCGACAGTAATTTGTTCACCCACCGTATTATTTGCCTTCATGAGAGAAGCCTCTAGTGAAACCTATGGCCCCCGGGTCTATTTTCCATCATATTACTTTCCGATCTACTATTTTACAATCTTTTATTTTCAGATCTATATACCAAAAAACCCAAAAATATTTAACTTTTGTTTATCTATCTCTATCAGATCTCACCTTTGCAAGTGACCGTGAAGGGATTGACAACCCCTTTATCACGTTGGGTGCAAGTGTTTGATTGTTTGTGCAGGTGTTGGTGATTTGTGCGTTCTTCTCCTACTGGATTGATACCTTGGTTCTTAACTGAGGGAAATACTTACCTCTACTGTGCTGCATCACCCTTTCCTCTTCAAGGGAAAAACCAACGCAAGCTCAAGAAGTAGCAAGGATCGAGTTGAGGAGGAATGTGCAGTCATCTTGGAGTAGTAGTATTTATAACCGAGTACTAATATGCTCCTAAGTGGGAAACCGTTTAGGTTTTGATCGGTGTGAACAGGTTTGCAATTAAATACAACATGGTAGTAATTTGGAATGTGACGGGACGCATGCTCAAAATTTATTGACGGTTCTATAATTTCTAAGTGCGGCACTATTCCAGGACGGCGTAACGTGGGCATGCTTTCTCGACCGCATACATGGTGTTTGCACCATAGGGTGCACCGCAATAGGCGATGTCAGCACACGTCTTGTTCCAACAACCATGCGTGCTCATTATTACCATCGAGCACGCTTCTTTTAATTAGAATGTGTGCTTGTCTAGTGCACACACATTGATCTGTCTGACTGTTTCTGTTTGTTGTGGCTAATCGCAAACAGTTCATCCGTGTGAAGTGTATGCCGTCAATCGCAGACACGTTGATTTGGCTGACCGTTTTTGTTGTGTTGCCTAATCACAAACAGTTCATCCGTCTAAAGTGTATGCCCTCAATCACATACACCTTCATCTGGCTGCCCGTTTCTGTTGTTCCATCTCATCACAAACAGTTAATCTGACTGAACTGTATGCCGTATATCGCACATGCCTTCATTTGGCTGCCCGTTTCTGTTCTTATTCCTCATCGCAAACAGTTCATTGAACTGAACCGTATGCCCCGCATCACGCACGCAACTAAAATCTGAACCGTGTTTGATGTATCCGCCATCGCAAATGTTTTGCATCTTTTTTGACGGTTTTTACATCACCGTTTGCGATTAATGCATCGCACACAGTTTCGTCAAAGGGTCTCTAATCATAGTGTCGCGTTAGCAGCATCCTGCAGTAGTGTTTGACCAGTCATTGGCTGATCAGTCAACTACACTAAGAAAAAGACACATCCGTGACATTTTGGGCCGAACGAAATTTTTTCTGTCATGCTTATGACACTTCTATGACGATAATTGTGACAAAAGCACGTATCATCATAGATGTGGTGGGCTCCTACTTCTATGACAAAAAATCATGACAGAAAATGGGCTTTTCGTCCTGGGCGGGCCGGGGATGCACCTGTATGACATTCTTTGGGCCGTCCATGACGGAAAAAATCGTGGTAGAAGCGAGGGCGTGGAAAATTTCGGGGAGTTCCCGGTTACGGTGGGTGGTCAGGGCCGAGCGATGCACGGAGGGATTGCGCGTTTCTCTCATACACGTACGCGCATGGGTGCGAGGCATTGGGCTCTAACTGAACCCGAGCGAGGTGTTCGCTTACTGAACCCGAGCGATTGCACTGGCTACGCGTTATTGAACCCGAGCGATCGATCGATCCCTGGCTGTTAACTGAACCCGATCGAGCGATTCCTTCGCTACTGCTACTAACTGAAGCCGATCTAACCTGCTGCCTCTTGATGAACAGTGATTGTTGTTGGGGGTTGGATGAACAGTTCCCGGTGGGGGTTGGATGAACAAGACCCCGTGGTAGTAGAGGCCACTGCCGCTGGAGGAACAGGACCCCGGTCGAGGAGTGGGGGCGGATGAACAGTAGCCGGTGGAGGGACCCCGTGGAGGGCTAGTTCTGAACAGGACCCCGTGGAGGGCTGGTTGAACAGGACCCCGTGGAGGGCTGGATGAACAGGACCCCGTGGAGGGCTGGTTGAACAGTAGCCGGTGGAGGCTGGATGAACAGGACCCCATGGATGAACAGTAGCTGGCGGAGGCAGGAGGAAGTCGACGGTGGATGAACAGTAGCAGGTGGAGGCTGGAGGAAGTCGACGGTGGATGAACAGTAGCCCGTGGAGTCCCGTTTTGCGGTACGCCACACCCCTCCCAATGAACAGGTCCCCGTTTCGACCGTAGGCGCTCGAACACAAGTCCGTTTCCTTTGTTTTGCGGTACGCCCCACCCCTCCCGATCAACAACACCTTGTTTCGACCGTAGGAGCTCGAACACAAGTTCGTTTCCTCCGTTCTGCGGTACGCCAGACCCTTCCCGATGAACATGACCCCGTTTCGACCATACGTGGTCGAACAAAAGGCCGTTTTCCTCAGTTTTGCGGTACGCCAGACCCCGTTCCGGCTGTTCCGTCCAAGCCGGTTGGCTCCCGATGAACAGGACGACGTCGTTGTACGCGTTAAGACCCCGCCCGTATGTACATACGTAGCCATATTTACTATCTTGCAGCGTGGCTATACGTATGTGTACATGATATAGACGGGACTGCATGACATGCTACGTCCGCGCCTCTACTTCAACACGTGCTGCTCCTTACTCGGCCATGGTACGTCACTGCAGAGAGACCGATCGACCGCTATGTACATACACGTTCGCGGCTAGACAGATAACGCTACCTTCGCTTCAACCTGGTGGGTCCCAGATGTCAGGGGGTAAGAAGGCAGTTCCTTCCATGCGAAGATAAAGCCGGGTGGAGGAATCATTATTTTGCGCGTAATAAGGAGGCACTTCCTTGTGTGCGGCCATGGACCCAGCTGTCAGCCTCTCCACTTACAGTCCTCTTCTGATGGCTGTCGTTCGTTGACCGCGTTGACGACGCCGTACCGCCCGAGAGCACCAAGGTGGTGGATGACGGCGCGACCAAGGAAGGGAACGACCCGGAGCCGGGGAATACGTAGCAGTGGATGCCCATGCGGAGGGGAGTACGAGGGTTGACTGGTTCGGCTGCGGTTTGAGGCTGCCATCGCCGGAGAATAACAGGGGATGTGGGTGAGTAGAGGGAAGGCCTGGCCAGCGGTGGGAGTAGGGTGGGGCAGTGAGGCCTACGTGGCAGCACAGCCGGCCATGGGAGGTAGGAGCAGGCGGCACGACCGACGCTGGTTTGGGCGGCTGGAGCAAGAAGACCAGAGGTTGAAGAAGCACGACGACCGTTGGATGGACATCGTACGGTCACCACAGCTAGAATCGTTTATATTGACTAAGTTGACAAAGCCCTGCGTCCGCGTCAACTTAGTAGGCCCACAAGTCAGCCTCCAAATATGGTGGGACCGACCTAGCAGCGGGGGTATTCATTATTTTTGTGCGTAATAGCTGGTGGATCCGAGCTGTCAGCGGGGGGAATGTTTTTTCGCGAAATACAAAGGCCCTTCCGGTCGGTCCCAGCTGTCAGGAGGAGGAATCATTATTTTGCGCGTAATAAGGAGGCATTTCCTACTCGCAAAAAAATGAGGCACTTCCTTGCGTGCGGCCGTGGACCCAGCTGTCAGCCTCTCCACGTACAATCCTCTTTCAATGGATGTCGTTCGTTGACCACGCCGTGCCGAGAGCACCAAGGCGGTGGACGACAGTGAGGCCAAGTAAGGGAACGACCCAGAGCTGAGGAAGACTCGGCAGTTGCTTCCCACGCGGAGTGGGTATGAGGGTTTACTTGTTCGGCCGCAGTGTGAGGCTGCCGTCGCCAGAGAATAACAGGAGGTGTGGGTGAGTAGAGGGATAGCCAGGCCAGGGATGCGAGTATGGTGGGGCCGTGAGGCTTGCCCGGCAGCACAACCAACCATGGGAGGCGGGAGCAGGCAGTTCCGTCGGCGCTGGTTTTGGCGGTTGGAGCAGGAAGATCAGAGACTGAAGAAGCACGATTGCCGTTAGATTGACATCTAACGGTCTGACGCTGGTACAGTCGACTAAGTTTCTTTTTATGAGAAACCTTGTGTACACATGAACTTAGTAGGCCCACAAGTCAGCCTCCAAATCTGTGGCGGACAACATAGAGCCCATTTGCTATTTTTTTAATAATTTACAGCCCATTTGCTAATTCTTAAGGAATTTATTACAGCCCATTTTCTGCCCAGGACCATGGTCAAAAAGTTCAACCTAATTTTGCATATTTCGATGGAGTCCGAACTGTTTTAATCGAGAAATGATAAACATTTATTTTTTAAGAACTTATTGATTTTCCAAATAAAATATTGTTTTATTTTTGTAAGCTAATAAGACGTGGGACAATTGAGTTGGTTTTAGAGAAAACCAGTGGTATCAGCGCTGGGAGGAAAAAAAAGGATGTAAAGATGAAAAGGGAACTTTATGTATTTTAAATATAATAATACGTGTATATTAACTAGTAAAACTATAGGTAGAGATTAGAAAACGGAAGTAGGACATGGCATTTCAAGAGGAAAATAGAACTGGGCTGTGTGTTTGATTCAGTAAAAAAACTGCCTGCGGATGTTCTAAGAGAAAATATAACTAAGGCTGGCGGGCCAGAAGCCAGTTGATACCTGCTGGATCTTTGTGCCCCATTGTCGTCATGGGCTGGGCCTGTTAAAACAATATACCTGCTGGATCCCAGTTATCAGTCTGTACTTGTAGAATTCTCTCGTTTATTGACTACATTGAAAACTTCATGGGTTTCACCGTCTCAGACATCAGCATTATTTTTCCATCGTGATAATAAGTGCGTGCACTTGCTTGCATACGGCCATGGACCTGCAGGTTTCGTACGGTTAGGCTCTGTATGGACAGCCGTCTTGTGGTTCCACGGACGAATTTCATGCAAATCAGATGGTTTTCAGTGAAAGCGGACTAAATTCATTACATTTTACATATTTCTTTTCATTATGGAATATTTTACATATTTCAACTAATAATAACCAACTAGGCCTTTTTTTAGTCCATGGGAGGCCCTTCATGATCGAGGTCACGACACTTAACTGTTCTGGAAGGCCCAAATCCATCGCTCCTCTCTTTTAACAATTTGCAGCTGGGCTTGGCATGCCACAGCCCAGTTCCGACATGCTGCATCCAACTATCAGCCTGTGAAACCGGATGGATCCCCTACGTACTTTGAAGATGTAAAAAATTTGGAGAACTGGGAATTCGAACGGGCAGGTGCTTATGCTACCCATCAAATAAAAATCAGGTGCCTGAAAATTCGTTTCAAAACAAATGATTCAGCTTTATATCCACGTCAATCCTCCACATGATGGTTGGAAGCAAATGCCAAGTTCATACCGAAAGATCCTTAACGACAATACCAACTTGCAGACGACCAGGTAGTACAAGTACCAATACCAAACTAACTTATAATCTTTTTAGTCCTGGCCCTAGTGTTTGTCTAGTAGAAAATCTTGTAGAGGACCAGCTCCCGCTCCCGCTCCTTCTCTTGCTCCAGGTCCCCAAGGTGGTACTGGTGCATCACCCGGTTGGTCCTCTGCTGGTCGAAGTTCTTGTTGGTGTGCAGCACCAGAATATTTTTGCTGCCCGTCTGCCGGCCGTTGACCATCACCGGCAAGGTATTGCCGGTCTTGTGCCATATCGCGTGCATGCCGCACTCCGACTGTATCTTGCGACACGTCCGCGTGCCCCTTTTGAACGCCCTGGAGTTGCGTTGGAAGAAATGCTTGCTTAGGCCACTCAGTGTGATACCTGCAGTATTGGCGAATACAGGTTTTAGGGTACGTAGTTGGCATTTTCATAACATCTTTGGCATGTTGCAGTCACTTGTTTCACTTTTTATTAACTGTCAAATTGTAATTGCTTCACTAGGTCTGCATCTAAAAAGAAAAATAGAGCTATAAACAAAGGAATATGTTTGTGCACGTAGACGGCCGATCGGTGTCTCACCTGGAAGTTTCTCAGGATGGGTGTAGCATATGCCGTGCTCGCTGTCGATGGTTGGTATGAACGAATCAATGAGAGGGTGAGATCTCGTGCTGTCAGCACTCACTTTGGCCTCAAGGTGCTCGATTAGCTCCTGATCCGTGGGATCGAACTTGACGCCAGCCAGCAGCACCGACCAATCCTTCTTGGACTTGCATCGGTTAATTCCAGTTAAATGGTACTCAATGTATGATCAGTCAACTGTTTTAAGTAAATGATGAAAGATTTCGACAGATAAGTGGTACTCCAAATCTAAAGTCCACAATACCCGAACAAACTGGGGTCTCGGCTTCATTACTACATGTAGACTCTAAAGACTTGAAAACCCCCATAAAGATCGAAATCATCATATAGGGTGATGGGACGAATACTCAGATGAGCAGCCTCACTGGTTCCTTCCTTCATCCGGCTAGCTTGAAGAGCATCCTTGTTGAGATCGATTTTTTAGCGTCTTCCTTTTGACTACTTGCAATGAAGTATAGCAACTCCAGTAGCTCATCGCTCATCGTACCAAATGGATCGGAACAAGGCGGCGGCTGGGAGGCGGGGAGACCGTGAGAGAATGGAAGAGTGATTTTGTAGAGAATGCGAGAGTGCTGTTGTAGTACGATAGGGGTGAGGCTCACTTTGGTGAACCGACCATGCCGCCGGGACTCTTGTGTCACCTCACGCGCAGCGTGTTGTCACGTCAATTCAATGTGAGGACATGATGAATAATTTTACCGACGTATACTAGTACTACTGTACTACTTACTAGTCATATTTAGTGTCACATTTTAACCATAGGTTTAACTAACAAAATGTCAATGCATATCACCGAAAATTATACCATTGGAAACTATGTTCAAATACGAATCCAATGATATAATTTTTTATGACATGCATTAACATTTAGTTAGTTAAATTTATGGTCTAAATTTGACACAAATTACGAAGGGGACCAATAAACCAGGAGGGAGGTAGTAGTACGAGTAGCGCAATATACGGTATAGAGGACTAGTACAAATTTAGAAATGGAGTACGAAGTTACAAGGCTGTGCGACAGACTTTGTAGGCTACATGAGTAATACAAAATATAATTCCCATTGGACAACACTTTCACCAACAAGTACGCACTTGAAGCCTAATTGATATATATATGGCTTCTGCACAGCATCTCCATCATCATTATCAGTACATCCTACGCAGGTGAGTTAGGATGCACTTGATCCCAGAAAGGTATCTATCCTTCAAACTAACTACAGTACATAATATCCAACAAAAGAGGGTCATGCTACAGCTGCAGGATACATGGCTCAGTCTAGATATCACTACGAATCAAGTTGTGCATATTTGCTGTTGGCATGAACCACATCGCCGCATATCGGGTTTGCAAAAGCCATTCATCGCTTGGAAGCTTGATGCCTTTCACACACTGAAGATTATCTGGCAACAAGCTGTGTCGACGAATCTCTGGATATGGTGATTCATGAAACCCATGGTACGATGTGTAAACACAGTTCCCCCTGGCGAATGGAAGTTGCATAGCACGGTAATCATCGCTGGTGATATGTTCGATGATTGGTTGGATGATCGAATAATTGAGCCCGAGGAACATGGAGTGGTTGCCGAGGCTGTAAACCCGCCTCCAGTTGAATACGCCTAGCCCAACGGAGCTGGGATCTTTCTCGAACACGAAGCAACCATAGCCATCACAGTCACGAACGCCCCAGGCATTGTACTGCATGTGGTTTGATGAAATGGTTTGGTCAATTTGGTACGTGCGAATGAGCATCAAATGACCGCCGTCAGTTGAACGAGCGATAATTCACCACCCATTGACTTGTATATTTCCAGGTCCTGGAATTATGAAGGCCAGCGCATTTGCGTCTGCTGCAACAAATCAAATTGGAGACCAAAAGGACAAAAATATACAATCATGTTTAGAGTATGTGTGGAATTAAGATTATTATAACAGTGACACAAATCATAGACAGAGAATTGCAATGCCGTGGTCATAATCATACCGCAAATTAAAAAAAATAAGCCAATGGCTTTCATATTCTAGCAATATGTCATGGTTCAAACATCATCTAAAAATGAGAGGAAAACAACTATGACAGGGCCTACTCATATTCTACCATAGCAGTTACTACTGTTCTCATATCAACTCTAACAATAACATGCGTGGTTATAAAAAACTTGGAAATGAGAGTAACATATAGCAATCATGAGGTTATACTCATAATATCTATTCTAACAATCATTAGATGCCAATTGTTCTCATATCAACTCTAACACTAACATGTGTGGTCATAAAAATCTAGGAAATGAGAGGAACATATAGCAATGATGTGGTTATAGACATACTATCTATTCTAAATTTCCAACAATCAACAGGAAGTCATATTCATAAGGTAAAGATGAGATGAGATAAAACAATTACACGACGATAGATTCCACCAGTATATGCAGCCAATCTGTGCATCGACCGCGTAAACGATGCCATCGTGCACTATAGCATTAGACAGAAATGGAGGGTCAAGAGGATTGATGATGAGCCATAACCATGTATGGCGACCGGATTCCAGATAGACTAATCCCATGTCGAACAAGGCAATGAGCTTGTAATCCATGTAGTCTTCTGATGGTGTGGGCACTTCGCAGATTACAACCTTCAGCAAATGGAGGTCGCACCAAAAGCTCGACGCGTCTCGTGCGTAGTAGGCAGGAGTGTCCGGCGGGCCACGAGGCTCGATGCCGGTGGTATCCAACGATGGAAGGGTGATCTCTCGCTGGGTGTAGATATCCACGAGATGCCACGGACTACCGGATTGATGGATGAGGATGATCCGGTTGGCCTTCATGCCCGCCCAGTAGTGGCCGCGCATGAAGGACAGGTGGACGGGTAGTGGTAGCATGTCGAGGGGCACCACGGCAACCTCCGTAGGATCATCAAGTCGGTGTCTAGCCACCTGCAAGGATCGGGCATCAGCAAGCAGTGTATCTTGAAAAGGGTCGGCCGGTTGCAGACGAGTAGACGGTACAAAGACACCGAGCATGCGGCCAGATGCACGGTGCTGAGCAGGTCCATACGATTACAGATCTGCTCCAAGAGAACATCAGGGAGGGAATTCCAATCGCGGCTCTGCGTGTCAGTCGGTTCTGCCATAGGGTTTTTAGGGCGCTGAGTGATTGGGGTTTTCGATGCCTGCGAGCGAGCGGGGAAGTGGATTCAGGCGGGCGAGCGAAGAAGATGGTGTGTGTGGCCGAGCAGTGAGCGGGGGGGATATGGTATGCGCGAGCTACCAAGGAAGATGGCGCGGGCGGGTGAGAAGTGAGCGGGGGGAAATGGTGTGCGGCCGATGATGAGGAAGAGAGGAGGAAGAAGAGGGAAAGACGGGCAAGAAAGTGCATTAAATCTCAATTCTACTAGTACTACTACCAGGATATACCGTCCTTCGGAGTGTAAATATTTAAGCCAATGACATGTGGGTCTACCTCAAGAGGGCCCATATGTCAGTTAATGGAAGAGAGAGGTGCGTAGGCGTATTTGCGGAAGCGTGCTCCACTGGCAAACATGATGGAAGTACTGGGTAAGGCTGATTTAGTAACACCAACACGCTGGTTCAGCTTATTAATTAAGTGTCCCATCTGCTGGAGCGTGTATTGTCACTTCACTGTGAAGAGTAGTTGAATAGTTCTCTCTGACCGAGATGGGGAATAATGGATCGCCAAGACTTCCTATCTACAGTATCCCTATGCCTCTACTCTCATCCTGTCCAACAAGATGAAACATTGGCCAAGGCACCCGGCGCCAATAATGTAGGAGTACTAGTAGTATTTTGTGTCAATAAACCAGGACGGAGGTTTATATACAGGTCAATAAAAAAATCATCAACCAAGGTAGTAGTAAATGATGAGTGCCCGAAGAATTTTTTTCCGAAAGTACTCAATAATGGGCTCATTTTCCTCAAGAAAATTGTGTTTATGAACGTATTAATTGGAATGCATGCGTGAGGAACAAAAGACCAGAACTTTTACACGCATTGGTGAGTTTTCTCTTAATTCTTGCATGCAACGTTTTAATGAAGCTTGAAATATGAACATGTCAATGGGAGGGAGTAAAAGCCTCATGCATGCAACATGCAACACTCACACATACACATGCACGCACACAACACTCACGCATCCATGCGGCACACAGCACACGACGCAACACACACACTCACGCTCAAGTGCTCAACCTACTCCCTCCGTCCGTGAAAGACTGTACATATAGAGATTTACACATTGACCAAGAGGAACCGGAACTTCATGGCATAATTAATGCCCAAAAGTAGCAGACTTATGTGTGCATGCGACCATTGAGAGAAGAAGATTAAATGAAGGTTGTTGCATGCTGTAATTAAGGATAGACATGTAGCCTATAGCTAGAGCACAAGTTGGTGCATTAGTCAATCAATACCGATTAGATTAAAGGCTAAGTGCATTGGAAGTGTAGATGTACACTCTTTGTTGGAAAATTTTCTAATGCTAGATGGACAGTTTCACGGACCGAGGGAGTAGACGTGCATGCACTCAGCCAGGGTGGTTCACGCGCAAGGGTTGGACTCCTGTCGCGCCTGCGTAAAGTTTTGTTTAACTGATTTCTTTGCTCTGCCAACTGACAGGTGGGACCCAGAAACCAGGTGTCAATTTAACCAGTCAACAAAGTGCCACATCGACTATGTGGCCGGTCAGTAGGGTGCAATACGGTGCTCTATGGTGAGCTAGTGACCGTATAATCACCTCAAAACTATATAGTGACCGTAATGAGCGTATTGTTACATACGTTAACCGCCAGTGTATTTTTCTTGTTTCAAATTAAGCCATATTAACCGGAAAGGACGCAGTATGGACTAGTACTACTTTGATGTGTCCCATCAACTCGCCGAACGAGGAGAAGCTTGCTTACTACGCCCTCTCCCTCGCCCACACGCGGTGGCTCACAGGACGAGGAGAAGCTTGCTTACTACGTACGCCTACGCCCTCTCTGCCGGGGATATATCCCGCGGTATAACCTGGCCGGATGTATGACCCGGCCGGAGCTTGGCGATTCACTGGTGACCCGCCCGGCGCTTGGCGACTCACGGGTAAACCGCCCGAGCTTTGTGACTCATTGGTAACCCGGCGGGCAGGTTAGACGGGCGACAAGACCCAATGGCCCATAAGGCGGCTTATGAGAAGACCGGCTCAAGGTGCGTGTCCGGTAGGCCGGCTTCAAGATGAAAGGCATAAGGAATATTCTCCTACAAAGGAAGCAAGACTAGGACTCCACTTGTAATAGAGTAATCCTAATCCTACTAGGACTAGTCATGTAACCCGCCCCTTCAACTTATATAAGGAGGGGCGGGGCACCCCAAGAGAGAGGAGTTTTTCTAGACGTCTCAATAGACAAGTCAAAGTAGATGCTCTCGAGATAGAGGTAGCGAAACCTCGCCCTTGTAACCGAGATCGTCATCATCATCAATATCAATGAAGCAGGATGTAGGCTTTTACCTCCACCGTGAGGGGCCGAACCTGGGTAAAACCTCTCGTCTCTCGTCCCACTCAACCCCTCTCAAGCTACCACATAGATGCGTTGGCCTCACGACTAAGTCCTCACACTAAGGACATCTGCCGTGACAAATCCACGACAGTTGGCGCCCACCGTGGGGCCTGCGCATGGTGGTGTTGAGTTCTTGGAGGGATTTCTTCAGGGATCGAGAAACTCGCAATGTGCCGGATGAAAAAGAGCCAGCGCAGAAGATAACATCGTCGACGAACAGTCAAGATGACTGAAAGTGCGTTATATCGACTAGAGGGGGGGTGAATAGGCGATTTTTACAAATTCGTCACTGAGGAATTTCAAGGTGAGGAAATTCCTAAGCGACGAACTACTTCGCAGTGGAATGAGTACTCAGATGCAAGCATAACAGAGCAGTAGCACAGTCATCATGATGAAATGAAAACAAGCACAGAGTACGAGTAGCGTAAACACAGGATAAGCAGGCTGAAGACAAACTGACTGAAGAATTTGAACTGAGGAAATTGAGAAAGTCTTCAGACAAAGTCTTCAAACAGTAATGATCAAATACATAGCAAGTATGCGAGGAAATGAAAGGGTTGAGGAAATAGAACCAGTAGCTCGGTGAAGACACGGATTTGGTAGACCAGTTCCAACTGCTGTGACAGTTGTACGTCTGGTTGGAGCGGCTAGGTATTTAAACCTGAGGACACACAGTCCCGGACACCCAGTCCTGAACACACAGTCCAGGACACCTAGTCCTCACCGTATTCTCCTTGAGCTAAGGTCACACAGACCTCGCCCAACCACTCGTGGTAAGTCTTCAGGTGACTTCCAAACCTTCACATACTCGGTCACTCGGCAATCCACAATTTCCTCTTGGATGCTCTAGACCATGACGCCTAACCGTCTGGAGGATGCATAGTCCTCAAAGGTAACAAGCGTCGGTTCCACACAGGAACAATCTCTTCAGTGATGCTCAATCACTTTAGGTTTGTAGGTGTTTGGGTTTTTCCTCACTTGATGATTTTCGCTCAAAGTCCTCGGAGGATGGGATGCTCTAAATGACAAGTGTCAATCTATCTCTCGGAGCAGCCAACCAGCTAGTGGTTGTAGAGGGCGGCTATTTATAGCCTAGGGAGCAGCCCGACATGATAAGACATAAATGCCCTTCAATGATATGACCGTTAGGTGGGTAGATATTTTGGGACAGCTGGCACGTAGCACAGCAACGGTCGGAAATTTGAGTATCAAATTCCTCAGGGCTATCATGTTCCTCACTTGTAGGCAATCCGCACTGGCGAATTCCTAACTCCTCAGTCAGAACAAATTCCTCAGAGAACAGAAGAACTTCGTCTCTGTCACTGAAGAACTTGACTAAACTGTATGAGATTTTCAATGGCTTCACTCGAAAGGATTGGGTAGGTGTAGGATTTTGAGTTGAGCATCACTTGGAAATTTTTCCTTAGTTTTACCTCGACCCCCTTTAACAGTACGGTGTTTCCTATGACTCAAGAAGAAGAAAATGAAACTACGAAAACAAAAGTCTTCACGCTTCATAATCCTCGCATGAATATCAAGTCTTCAGGGTCACACCAATTTCTTCACTTTCAAAGTCTTCAAGAAAACCAAAGTCTTCAGTTGAAGACATTCATTTTTAGGGGTCGACATTCATCGTAATTAACAAACTCCTCATAGACTTATAGACCTGTGTACACTCACAAACACATTAGACCCTTAACCTATAAGTCTTCAATACACCAAAATCACTAAGGGGCACTAGATGCACTTACAATCTCTCCCTTTTTGGTGATTGATGACAATATAGGTTAAGTTTTCAACGGGGATAAACATATGAAGTGTAAATACTAATATTGAGGAATTTGATTGCAAGATATAGAGGAACTCCCCCTGAAGATGTGCATATTTGAAGAATTTGCTTTGAAATAGCAAATGCACATTGTTGAGTAATATCATGGAGATCTCCTCCTATATCTTGAAATTCATACACGCATTTATCATATGATATGAAGAATTTGAAATGCATGATGAAATATGGTGTCTGACGGAATTCAGCATGCGTGCATTAAGGTACTTGAGGAAATAAGCATGCAGAAAGCAGTTCAAAAGTATCAGACCACCATAGGACTTAAGTTTACAACTCATCAGAGCAAACACCTCAGAAGAGCAAGAGTTGAAACTTAACAGAAATATAGCCCATATATAAGACCCGCTTGAAGACTAAACTCAAATTTCTCCCTCTTTGTCATCGAATGACCAAAAGGGACGAAAAATGAGGACTAACGCCCCTGAAGAATATCATCATCATGTCGATGGAGGAGCGCCAGCATTGTTGGGGTCGACTGTTGAGGTAGGGCCTGCCGCAGTGTCATTCAAGTCTTCAGCTTCATCCGTCTCGCGCGATGAAGAATATGAACTGGCAACAAGCTGAGGAACTTTGACTTTCTTGAATTTCTTCGAAGGTGGCTGGGACCAGTCAAAGTCCTATTGGAAGCCCATCTCCTTGAGTTCTTCAGCACTATGAAGATTAGACAGAATCGCCCAAGTGCGGTCAAAGACTTCATGCAAGTAGTAGTGATTCTTCTTCACAGTATTTTGAGTGACTGTCATGTTCTGAAGAATTGTACCAAACTGACGCTTGACCCACTTGTGATTTCGATCAACTTTCTGATGAAGACTAAGGAGAAGTTCACGATCAGTCATCACACGCGGAGCTGTGGCTTGAGGATGATGTTCTGAAGCTTTGGCGGCAGAATCTTGAGTTGCAGAGTCATCATTGGTGGAATAGGAAGTAGCTTTGCGAAACTGTCCATCCAATGGACGAGTACCTTGATCAATAACAGCAGCTTTGCCCTTCTCGTCAGCTGAGGAAATAGTCCGTTTGAGGACTTCAATAGGGGGCAAATAGCTGAGATGATTTTGAAAGTCAGCCATGTAATGAATTGAAGACCTTGATCTGATGAATCTCATGATCCAGGGAGCATAAGGCTTCAACTCAAAAGGTGACAGTGCAGCATTGGCCAAAGTCCTCATGAAGAAATCGTGGTAGTTGATAGGAATACCGTGAATGATATTGAACAGCAGATTCTTCATAATGCCAACAACTTCTTCATCATCAGAGTTGTGGCCCTTGATTGGACTGAGGGTTTTGGTCAAGATGCGATAGACTGTCCTTGGCACATAGAGCAATTCCTTGACGAGGAATTTGGTCCTTGGAGCTTGGCCTGGCTTCAAAGGCTTCATCGGCACTTGCATCAGATGATCAGACAGTTCAGGTTCAACATAGAGAAGCCTAGCACCTTCAGTGGGAGGACTGACTGGGACGGCATGAAGCAATTCAGAGGCCGGTGCTTTGAAATGAGTATTATCGGTCATCCAGTCCAATACCCATGAATTGACATCATCAACATTTCCAGTAATGTGCAGCGTGGCGAAGAATTGAAGAATGAGTTCTTCATTCCAATCGCAGATGTCGGTGCAGAAATGGAGTAACCCAGCGTCATGAAGAACACTGAGGACTGGTGTGAAGCAGGGCAGCGATTCCATATCTACATGAGGAATTTGCTCATGTTCAAAGATCTTATCCTTATCAACCAACAATGAGGAGTAGAAGTTCATCTGGCTTGCAGTCCAGAAACGCTTGCGACGAAGACGAGCAGAATCATAGGGATTGTAGTCAGTGAAGAATATGTGCTCGTTGAAGAAATCCTCAGCATTAAACTTCTGCTTCTTGGAGTGAGGGTTCTGTGGCTTGGGCTGAAGATTAACAGTTGAAGAATTTATAGCCTCTTGAGGTGTAGCCACTGGAGCCACTGGCTGAGGAATTTCAGCAACAGCCTTGGCCTTCATTTCTTCAGACATATGTACATCAGCGCTAGTGACTGGAACTTCTTCAGGTATAGAGTGAAGTGAAGCTTGACGTTCATCAGAGCCCGTATGAATTTCTTCAGTTTGCACAGGAGACTGAGGAACATGATGTAGAGGGGTTGTCAGAGGTGAATTGGGGTGATGACTTTCCCAAAAGTCATCATTCAGAATAGGTGTTGTAGACCCAATATCCACATCCTCATCTTCTTCAGTTCCTTCGACGCCTGCCTCTTCAGCTGTGAACTGAGGCATGGGCGATGATACCAGTGGGGTTGAAGGGAAAGTATCCACTTCAATTTCTTCATCCATCTGCTCTGTCGAAGCAGCAGAAGGAATTTCTTCATCAGATTTACTTGGAATTTCATATTCCTCACCAAAGGGAATGATCTCCTTTGATGGCATGCTTGATATTGGAATAGCATCAATTGGGTTTTCAGATGAACTCCTCAAAGTCTTCAATTTCTTGGGGGCTGAAGACTCTGAAGATGCAGATGCTTTCCTTTTCTTCACAGCTACTCGCTCCGCAGCCTTGGTTTTCTTCGCTTCTGATGCAGAAGGAAGGTTGATGCTTGTCATCGGTGCAGGAGGAGCAGAGGAAATTGGTTGAATTTCTTCAGGCACAATTGATGCAGTTGCCCTGGCTTGTTCAGATTCCTCAGGCACAGTAGCAGATGCTTCAACTGGCCTGGATTGCTCTTCAGGCGCAATATTGGAGGTTGCCCTGGCATTTTCTTCAGAGACTGAAATTTCTTCATCAGCTCTGGCGCTTTCATTTTCTTCAGCAGACTGAACAGATGTTCCAGTCTGAGGAAATTTGGGTTGCGATGAAGCTGCAACACTTGGAGTAAATCCTTTTGCCATTCTGACGAATCTGACTTTGGCACCTAGCCAATCTGCATGGAATGCATGAAATTCATCACTGAGTGCTTTGATCTCAGCCTGCATAGTCACAAGTTCTTCAGGAGACATTTTCACAACATTGTTCTTCAGAAAACGCTCCTTCTTGTACTGAGCCTTCTGCACCTGCCTGGCCTTTTCAAATTTCCATTTTTCTTCATTTATGAAGGCCGTCAACATGTGACTTTGACCAGGAGTGAGGTTTAATTCAGGCAAAGGTGTGTTAGGGTTCTTGTGCCATAAAATCAAGGATCTTCCTTGGATCCAGCATGAGGGGCACAGCACTGCCTTTGGCTCTAGCGGCCCTTTGTTGTCGATCTCTGATGAGCTCATCTAATTCTTCATCATCAGCTTCGTCTTCGCTTGACGGAACCTGAAAGGCGACTTGCTTCTTGTGAGGACTTGGCCTTGTGCCTCGTCCAGCAGTGGCCTTTTTCTTCAGCAAGGTCGGAGTTGTTGAAGACTGAGGTGGAGCTGAAGAACTTGCAGAGACTCCTGAAGCAATTGAGATTCCAGTAGTCCTTTGGCATGTGGCAAGATGCACAGGTGCTGAGGACTTTGCAGGAGCAGCTGAGGATTTTGCAACCGAGGGAGTTGGAGCTGCTTTTGAGGAATTTGCTTGAGGAACAGGCCGTGAGGGCATTGCAGCTGAGGAACTTGTCTTAACATCTGATTTCTTCAGCATAGCCTTCTTAGGCTTGATAGCAGAGGCCTCAGCGGCGGCAGCAACAGAATCTTCATTGAATTTCTTTACTGCCTCTTTAGCCACTTTGGCCAGCTTGGCTTGACGCTTAGCCCACTCCTGAGGAAATTCCTCACCTCTTCTGATGCTAGTGGGATCAGCTTCTTGGCCAGGAGCCAATGGAGGTCTTGGACATGGAGGGTTAACAGCAAATTTCTTCATGTACTTGGGAGTGACATAGCGATATTCCCTCCATTCTCTTGCCCATCTCCTCTCAGTCTTCTGAATGCGCACTTTGCGCTGATTTTTGTTCTCCTTGCCATGAGTTGCTTCATTAGGAGTACAATATTCATCATAGATGTCATCAGGGATCTCAAAAGCAGTATTTGTTTCTGGCCTCTTTCCTCCCTTCTGAGGTCTTTTACCATCAGCCATTTTCTTCACTTGAGGGTTTTGAACAATCGAATTTTCTGATGAGGTGTGCAATTTTTCTTCAAGGAACGCTGCAAATGAGTTAAGTTGATGAGAACCTAGAGATTCAGCAGCGGACATGTGTACCTGTGAACAGAATATAGGTGCGAAGAGTTTTGGAGAGGTCATATGCGTTCTCAGAAGATTTTCAAAAGTATCAAGTTTGAGGAAGATGACCAGGGGTGTCTTGAGGAATTTCACTAAGCATTTTTGACTTAGGTTCCAGAGTTGTGTAGATTGAAAATCCACACAATTGAGGAATCTTGAAGAAAAACGTTGCTTAGAGAAACTGATCAAGGACAGAAGCAAGTTGGTGTTTAAGAACATGAAAGTTGAAGAATAAACACCTTTTGAAGATTTTGTGGAAATCATCAGAATCAACAAGGGCAGTAAAAATAAATTTTATTTACCATTGACGAAGAACACGACGAACTGAGAGTGGCAGTGGAGATGTTCGTCCGTTCAGATCTTCCACGCCCTAACTTGGCGATGGAAAACAGCTACGGCGGCGGCAGAGTGAGGATTTCCGCGGCCGGCGTGAGTACGACGGCGACGAGGTCGAGGCAGTGAAGCTCTTCCTCACCGGCGACGATGGAGTGTAGCGGCGGTGCTAGGTCTGAGAGCTCGAGCGAGGGAGTAAGATCGAGCGGGGTAAATGAGCTCTGAGGAGGGTGAGGGGTATTTATAGCAGAGGTGAAAAACCGCTCGTTCGAAGAAAATGAACAAACGTGCCCCTGACCCTTCTCATCCTAGCGACATGTGTCACCCACGAACTGTGAAGTGGAGATCGTGTTAGATCGAGGGTGAATAGATAAATCTTATCGAGGGATAAGGAACGGTTTGAACGGCAAAAGCCAAAAATTCAGATAAGAATATTTTAATGTTTCGTTCGCAAATTCTTCAGCTGTCAAGGACACAGTGAAGACTTTGAACGGGTTTCAAATAGAACGCACATGAAGAATTTGTGAACGGACTGGATTGAGTTTAGCATTGAGGGGGAACGGGTCCGATCACATTCACTTAGAAGAAACACAACTTGAAGAATTAGCAATAAGTGAATGCTGTAGAGGACAGAAAACTCAAATATATATATATAGTCAATGAAGAACATAGACGGAAAGAGTGAAGATTTTGCAAAGTTGAAGAATTTGAAAATTTGAAGAATTTGCACAATGATGAAAAACTCAAATTTTGAAGATTTTCAACTTTTTGTGGTGGCGTGACCCACCGTGTAAGAATGATGATTTCAGACATCGCGTACAATTGTCGTAGGGCTCTGAGAATCAAATTCTTCATTAATTTCTTCACACTTAGAGGGTTAGTCTTCATTGATTGAAGAAAAACGTTTCTTCGTGTGTTGCACATCTAAGTCATCAATTTGCATAAGTGTTAGGATGTGTGTCCTTTTCAAAGGACATTCGAAGATTCTAAGATATTTAGCTCACACCGCAACTTGCTAAATCTCTTCTCATCCAAGGGCTTTGTGAAGATATCCGCTAGCTGTTCTTCAGACTTCACGGGATCAATAGAGATGTCACCCTTCAACACATGATCTCGAAGAAAATGATGACGAATCTCGATGTGCTTTGTCTTCGAGTGCTGAACTGGGTTATGAGCAATTTTGATGGCACTCTCGTTGTCGCAGTAGAGTGGCACATTCTTCACATTGATGCCGTAGTCCTTGAGGGTTTGCTTCATCCATAGCAATTGAGCACAGCAAGAACCAGCAGCAATATACTCAGCTTCAGCAGTAGAGAGTGGTACGCAGTTCTGCTTCTTCGAGGACCAACGTACTAAGGATCGTCCGAGGAAATGGCATGTGCCTGAAGTTGACTTGCGGTCCACACGATCAACGGCATAGTCAGAGTCAGAATATCCAATGAGATCAAAAGCCGAGCCCTTGGGATAGCATAATCCAAGTGTTGGAGTGTGAGCTAGATATCGAAGAATATGTTTCACAGCCTTATGGTGTGATTCCTTCGGTGTAGCTTGAAAACGGGCACACATGCGAACACTAAGCATAATATCCGGCCTAGATGCACATAGGTACAATAAAGAACCAATCATGGAGCGGTATACCTTTTGATCGAAGTCTATTCCATTTTCATCAGTGCATAGATGGCCATTTGTGGGCATAGGGATTTTGACGCCTCTGCATTCTTGCATACCGAATTTTCTCAGAACGTCCTTGAGGTATTTCTCTTGAGAAATGAAAATGCCATTATGTTGTTGACGAATTTGAAGACCTAAGAAGAATTTCAATTCTCCCATCATGGACATTTGATATTCCTCACTCATCATGTAAGCAAATTCGTCACTGTAATGTTGGTTAGTACAGCCAAAGATAATATCATCAACATATATTTGGCACACGAATAATTCATCATCATAGGTTTTGGTGAAAAGAGTTGGGTCGAGTGAACCGGGTTTGAAGCCTTTCTTCATGAGGAATTCCTTCAGAGTATCATACCACGCCCAAGGGGCCTGCTTGAGGCCATAGAGGGCCTTATTGAGTCTGAAGACTTTGTCAGGATGTTTAGGATCTTCAAAACCTGGGGGTTGAGCAACATATACTTCTTCCTCAAGCTTACCATTGAGGAATGCACTTTTCACATCCATTTGATATAAGATGATATTATGATGGTTAGCATAAGCAAGCAATATGCGAATAGCCTCAAGTCTAGCAACAGGTGCAAAAGTCTCATCGAAATCAATTCCTTCAACCTGTGTGTAGCCTTGAGCTACAAGACGAGCCTTGTTCCTCACCACTAGGCCATTTTCATCTTGCTTGTTGCGGTAGATCCATTTGGTACCGATGATATTGTGCTTGCATGGGTCCGGTCACTTGACAAGCTCCCACACATTGTTCAGCTTGAATTGATGTAATTCCTCTTGCATTGCTTGAATCCATTCAGGCTCCAGAAATGCCTCATCAACTTTGGTGGGCTCTGTGATAGAGACGAAAGCAAAATGCCCACAAAAGTTAGATAAATGTGAAGCTTTTGAGCGAGTCAGAGGACCTGGTGCGTTGATGTCGTTGATGATTCTCTCAATCTGTACTTCATTTGCAACGCGGGGATGAGCAGGTTGACGACTTTGATTTGGCTCAGCATTTTCTTCAGAGCCATTTTCTTCAGATGCGCCAGCATGCTGTTCTTCATGTTCTGGAATGATTTCTTCAGCAGATTCTTCGGTAGGAATGACATCCTCAGTAGCTTTGAACTTGATGGTTTCCTCAGGCGTCTTTTCATCTAGCACAGGAGGTAGGTGCTCTCTTTGCGAGCCGTTAGTTTCATCGAACCGCACATCTACAGTTTCAACAACCTTGTTGTGATAGGCATTGAAGACCCTGTAGGTGTGCGAGTCCTTTCCGTAACCAAGCATAAAACATTGGGTTTCTTGTCAGTGAGGAGTTCATATGAGGTCTTCTTGAAGAATTTGTGAAGATATACCCTGTTGATGATGTGGCATGCAGTATCAATTGCCTCAGGCCAGAAGTGACGAGGTGTCTTGTATTCATCAAGCATGGTGCGAGCCATCTCAACAAGAGTCCTGTTCTTGCGCTCCACAACGCCATTCTGCTGAGGAGTGTATGGGGCAGATAGCTCATGAGTAATACCAAGTTCATCGAGATAGTCATCAAGACCAGTATTCTTGAACTCAGTCCCATTGTCACTACGTATATGCTTGATCTTCATGCCGAAATTCGTCGAAGCCCTTGAGGAAAATCGTCTGAAGACTTCCTGCACTTTAGTCTTGTAAGTAATGACATGCACCCATGTGTAACGAGAATAGTCATCAACAATGACAAAGCCATATAGAGATGCTGCATTTGTTAGTGTGGCATAATGAGTAGGGCCAAAGAGATCCATATGAAGCAATTCAAAAGGACGAGAAGTAGTCATGATAGTCTTCGAGGGGTGCTTGGCTCTGGTCATCTTTCCAGCCTCACAAGCCCCACAAAGATGATCTTTGAGGAATTTTACACCCTCGATGCCAATGACGTGCTTTTTCTTCACGAGCGTGTGTAAGTTCCTCATGCCAGCATGACCCAGTCGTCGATGCCATAGCCAGCCTTCTGAAGCTTTAGCAAGTAGACAAGTGGCAGGCTGTGGTCCTGCAGAGAAATCAAAAAATATACAAGTCTCCTCTCCTAAAGCCTTCGAAGACTTTGGAATTGTCAGATTCCATGAGCACTAAGCAACGATATTTGCCAAAGACAACAACCATATCAAGATCACAAAGCATTGAGACAGACATGAGGTTGAATCTGAGGGACTCGACAAGCATGACTTTATCCATGTGTCGATCCTTTGAGATTGCAACCCTACCTAGACCCAATACCTTGCTTTTGCCTTTGTCAGCGTAGGTGATATGCTTCAAGTGTGATGGAGATAAAGGAGTGTTCATCAGTAAGCTCTTGTCACCGGTCATGTGATTTGTACATCCACTATCGAGGACCCACTCAGTAGCTTTGGGTAAATCATCCTGCAGATGAATTAGTGCATCTTACGAACTCATATACTTCAGAGTGAAGAATATGACATCAAATTCATCAGACATATTTCATCAATTAAAGCAACATATGTATATATATAGCAATGTGAGGACGTGAGAAATGAATAAATCATTTCTTCATGATTAGCTTGCGTCCTTTCAAGCATTTCAGGTCTCCAGCAAATTCTTCAAACGATTTAGTTCGTCTGGAGACCTGACCCTGCATAAGAGATTAATTCCTTTTCTTCACCACCCACATCTGGAGGGGTGGCAAAGAGTTCATCATTCTGCGAGCTCCATAAGAGAAAGGTGGCATAGATACCAGACCACTTCGTTTCACATAAGAGGGGTTAGGGTAAGCATATGAATAAGCAGAGAAATTCTTCGAGGACTTATGAACATAATGATTTGAAGAATAATGCACATATTCATAGCCCTTAGGCTTTCCCTGCGAAACAGAAGTGTTAGCACGATGATGTTCATGTGAGGACTTTGATCCATGTGAGGAATTTGATTCATATGAAGAATTTGATCTGGGGTTCTTATTCTTCACAGGTGGTGTCATGAGGACATTCGCCTGAAGACTTTCAAGGCACTTTTTGGGAACCCAGATTTTCTTCATAGGGGGACCATTCCTGCAGTTAGATCCAACATATCTAGCAAATACCTCACCATTCTGATTTTTGAACAGTTTATAGTTGGAGTCAAATGACTCATCAGATGAATATGAGGATTCACAAGTAAAGCCAGATAAAGTGGATGGATCTACGGGAGGTCCCTTCGCAGCAACCCATGAGGTTTTGGGATACTGCTCCGGTTTCCAGTAGGTTCCATCAGCATTGAGTTTCCTCTCAAAGGCAATACCCTCTTTCCTAGGGTTCCTGTTCAAGATCTGCTTTTTGAGCACATCACAAAGAGTCTGATGCCCTTTGAGGCTTTTGTACATGCCTGTCACATACAATTCCTTCAACCCTGCATTTTCGTCAGTGATACTAGTAGTATCCTCAGATGAGGAATTTGTGACCACAGAGATAGTTGAAGAATTTGCAGCAATGGAAGCATTTGAACATTCAGGTGAAGAATTAGCAGTTTCACGTTCAATGCATTTCAAGCATGGTGGAATAAATTCTTCCTGAGCGGAACTGATCTGTTGAGCAAGCAAAGAATCATTTTCCTTCTGAAGATCTTCATGACTCACCCTTAGCTTCTCAAGATCTTGCTTTCTTTGAAGAAATTCATAAGAAAGCTTCTCATGATCGGCTAGGAAAGTTTCATGACGACCTTGAAGGTTGTCAAACTTAGACTGTAGTTGCTGAAGATTATCAGTCAGTGTTTGAGTTCGATCCATTTCCTCACCTAACAGATCATCGCTTTTGTCTAGCATATTTTGAACCTTTTCCAAAGCATTTTGTTGTTTAACAGCAATATTAGCAAGTTTGGAATAGCTGGGTTTGAGGTTATCATCAGATTCATCCTCACTTGATTCAGAGGAGGGATATTTGAGTACCTTGGCACCTTTTGCCATGAAGCAATAGGTGGGAGCATAGTCATCGTTGCCGTCATCAGCAGTGTTGGGGAAGCCATTTTTCTTAGTGTTGAAGATGGACTTGCTAACGTAAGCAGTAGCGAGGGCTAGGCTCGCCACACCAGAGTCTGACTCCTCAGATGCCTCCTCTTCCTCATGTTCCTCAGATTCAGCTTCAGAGTCCATTTCCTTGCCAATGAATGCCCGAGCTTTCTTGGAGCTGCTCTTCTTGTGAGATGAAGACTTTGAAGATCTTGACGATGAGGACTTTGAAGATTTCTTCTTCCTCTTAGAGTCATCTGAACTATCATCCTTGTATTTCTTCTTCTTTGATTCCTTCTCCCACTGAGGACAATCAGTAATGTAGTGACCAGGTTTCTTGCATTTATGGCAAGTTCTCTTCTTGTAATCACGGGATGAGGAATCTGATTTCATGTCATCACCTCTTGAGGATTTTCCAAATCGGCCACGTCTAGAGAACTTCTGGAATTTCCTCACGAGCATTGCTAGCTCCTGACTCAGTTCTTCAGGATCACCAAGGCTGCTACCAGAATCTTCATCTTCAGATTCAGAGACTGCCTTGGCTTTCAGTGCACGAGATCTACCATAGCTCGGTCCGTAGAGATCTCTCTTCTCAGCTAGTTGGAATTCATGAGTATTTAGCCTCTCGAGGATATCAGCAGGATCAAGTGACTTGTAGTCACCACGTTCTTGAATCATCAGTGCCAGTATATCGAATGAAGAATCGAGTGACCTCAGCAATTTCTTCACCACCTCATGGTCGGTGATGTCAGTGGCACCCAGTGCTTGAAGCTCGTTTGAAATGTCAGTGAGGCGATCAAAGGTTTGCTGAACATTTTCGTTGTCGAGTCTTTTGAAGCGGTTGAAGAGATTGCGAAGAACGTCAACTCGAGAGTCATGTTGAGTTGAGACTCCTTCGTTGACCTTGGACAGCCTATCCCAGATAAGCTTAGCTGTCTCCAAAGCACTCACTCTGCCATACTGCCCTTTGCTCAGATGGCCACATATGATATTCTTCGCTTGAGAGTCGAGTTGCTTGAATCTCTTCACATCAGCAACGTTTACGGAAGGAGTGACAGAGGGAACACCCTTTTCCACAACATACCAGAGGTCGTTGTCAATTGCCTCAAGATGCATGCGCATCTTGTTCTTCCAGTAGGGGTAGTCCATCCCATCAAAGGTAGGACACCCAGCTGAGACCTTGATCATGCCTGCAGTCAACATAACTAAAACTCCAGGTGGTTAAACCAAAATCACACAGAACAAGGGAGTATTTTGCTCTGATACCAATTGAAAGTGCGTTATATCGACTAGAGGGGGGGGGTGAATAGGCGATTTTTACAAATTCGTCACTGAGGAATTTCAAGGTGAGGAAATTCCTAAGCGACGAACTACTTCACAGCGGAATGAGTACTCAGATGCAAGCATAACAGAGCAGTAGCACAGTCATCATGATGAAATGAAAACAAGCACAGAGTACGAGTAGCGTAAACACAGGATAAGCAGGCTGAAGACAAACTGACTGAAGAATTTGAACTGAGGAAATTGAGAAAGTCTTCAGACAAAGTCTTCAAACAGTAATGATCAAATACATAGCAAGTATGCGAGGAAATGAAAGGGTTGAGGAAATAGAACCAGTAGCTCGGTGAAGACACTGATTTGGTAGACCAGTTCCAACTGCTGTGACAGTTGTACGTCTAGTTGGAGCGGCTAGGTATTTAAACCTGAGGACACACAGTCCCGGACACCCAGTCCTGAACACACAGTCCAGGACACCTAGTCCTCACCATATTCTCCTTGAGCTAAGGTCACACAGACCTCGCCCAACCACTCGTGGTAAGTCTTCAGGTGACTTCCAAACCTTCACATACTCGGTCACTCGGCAATCCACAATTTCCTCTTGGATGCTCTAGACCATGACGCCTAACCGTCTGGAGGATGCGCAGTCCTCAAAGGTAACAAGCGTCGGTTTCACATAGGAATAATCTCTTCAGTGATGCTCAATCACTTTGGGTTTGTAGGTGTTTGGGTTTTTGGGTTTTTCCTCACTTGATGATTTCCGCTCAAAGTCCTCGGAGGATGGGATGCTATAAATGACAAGTGTCAATCTATCTCTCGGAGCAGCCAACCAGCTAGTGGTTGTAGAGGGCGGCTATTTATAGCCTAGGGAGCAGCCCGACATGATAAGACATAAATGCCCTTCAATGATATGACCGTTAGGTGGGTAGATATTTTGGGACAGCTGGCACGTAGCACAGCAACGGTCGGAAATATGAGTATCAAATTCCTCAGGGCTATCATGTTCCTCACTTGTAGGCAATCCGCACTGGCGAATTCCTAACTCCTCAGTCAGAACAAATTCCTCAGAGAACGGAAGAACTTCGTCTCTGTCACTGAAAAACTTGACTAAACTGTATGAGATTTCCAATGGCTTCACTCGAAAGGATTGGGTAGGTGTAGGATTTTGAGTTGAGCATCACTTGAAAATTTTTCCTTAGTTTTACCTCGACCCCTTTAACAGTACGGTGTTTCCTATGACTCAAGAAGAAGAAAATGAAACTACGAAAACAAAAGTCTTCACGCTTCATAATCCTCGCATGAATATCAAGTCTTCAGGGTCACACCAATTTCTTCACTTTCAAAGTCTTCAAGAAAACCAAAGTCTTCAGTTGAAGACATTTATTTTTAGGGGTCGACATTCATCGTAATTAACAAACTCCTCATAGACTTATAGACCTGTGTACACTCACAAACACATTAGACCCTTAACTTATAAGTCTTCACTACACCAAAATCACTAAGGGGCACTAGATGCACTTACAATGACATATACAAGATTTAAGATCAAAGAAGTTAGGGTTACGTTTTTGCGCTAGCACACGTGACCAGATGATCCGTCGAGGCCGGGTTAATTTCCGTTGCCACTGCAGGTTGAAGTCTCACATCTGAAATCAGTTGATACAAGGGACAAGTTGCCGAGACCTACACCGTCGTCCGTGTTCAAATCCAATTCAGAGCATCGGCATGATCCTCTGCTACGCTCATACAATGGCGCGTATAAAGTTTGATGACAGCCAGAACCTTTTTTGCTCGAGTAGTAGCACATTGGCTCAAAGTACTAGCCACCCAGCGTCCGACAGCTTCCATGATTCGGCGTGAATATTCTGGCAGATGAAGTCAAAATCAATTGATGGCAGTTGTGAAGGGTTAGTACTAGGACTACCCCAAAACACAAGTTCCAAAGCAAGACCACTTTGTGGCTCACGTGGAAGGCATCACCCATGGAATTTTGCCTCCACGTACTGATCCCAAGACAGAAGCTTGTGGGCACAAGTGAGTCGCGCGTGCATATACTAAAGACAGCGTAGCAGAAGTTGCACCGCTACACCGTTCCGCCCGGCGCCCCCAAGTCGCCTCACACTGCTGATGATAAGCCGCCACCGCGGACCCGCCTTGTTCCGCTCCAGGTTGTCATCCGCCCGCTGGCTCCGTTCGTTGACCCGCCCGCCGTGCCGCAGAGCCGCCTTGCCGGCGGCCTCCTCGGCCGCTGCTGTTGAGCCGCCATGGCCTCGCATCACTCTTACGCTGAGCCGCTCGCTGGCTTCGTCATGTTGCGGTGCCCCCGCCGGGTCTCGGTGCCGCAGCTGACTCAGCTGCCGCACGCTGAGTTGCCGGACGCCGCCAACCGCCTCCGCGCCAAGATGCTGCTTCGCCTCGAGCGGGCTGGACTGGCCCTGAAACCGCCTGTCGCGCCGCCCTGTTAACCCGCCGTGGAGCACCCTGACTCACCGTTGCCGCGGCCTCGTCTGCGCTGGCAAGACACTTTTTGCTGCCGCCAAAGTTGCTGCCGCGGGCTCGCTGTGAGCCGCCAAAATGCCTCCACCTCCAACGTGATTAGTTCTGGGAGCCCATTAAACAAAGGACCAGCAATGCTTTTCATCAGCTATTCACGTGACTACATTACTAAAAGACAAATACTGGAGCAACAATCACTCATGGGCACAGTGAACGGAGATGCTTTCGACCCGCGAGGTAAAGCTGCGACTAGCGATGGTGATTTGGCAAGGAGGTGACCTGCTAGGGTCACGCCAGACATTTGATATGGTTTTGATCCCCGGTATCCACGGTCATCGGACAAAAAATACCAGGTGATATCCATCATGTTTGTTTTATTAGCACATATTGTTTTTTGTCAAAGAACAGTTTATCTTTGCCTTGGTCTGCAATATTGTTTATGCAGGACAACTATTCATTGCAAGAGCGATGGTCGTGTCATGGATGTATAGCTCGCGCCACCATTATAATGCGCCAGCGTCTGACCATGCCATGATTCTCGACGAATATATATGCAAACCGCCGTTTTTACGGCCCAATTTACATCAATATGACGTGGTTGATTCGCCCATCTGCGCGACTTACCACGCCTGCGATTACCTCGCCCGTCCGCGCTGGCTTACAACGCCGCGGCCGGCTCATCTGTCTGCTCCCGCGGCCGATTCGGCCGTGATTGATTTCAGCTTCACCGTGGTGATCATCAACTCCGCGGTGGATAATTTCTGGCCTAACTTATCAGGTGAAATCCATCCAATATATTTTTATATTACATATTGCTTTCTTTAAAAGAGCAAGTGCTCTGGCTTGTGATATTGTTTGAAAGCAGGACAAGTTGTCGACTGCAAAGGTGACCGTCATGTCACGGAGTTTGTTGAATAACTCATATCGGAAGTGTGCAATGAGTGTTGCGAAGATTGTCAATTCGCTTCAAGCTTCTGGTTTACCTAAATTCCAGCGTTCCGCTGTTCAATTATATACCGGTTTATATCACGGTTAAATATGAAGAATCTCAAGCCAACTCCTCGAGTCTTCTTGAGACTCAGGGGCTACAATGACATGACTCGGCAGAATTGGCCGGTTTCAGCAAATTCAAGAACCCCGGGTCATTGGAGGGAAGATAACCCGGACCCGGAGGCTATTGCTATATTGATGAAAATTTAAAGGCCGTCAGAAAATTTCCGGCTTAAAATGAAGAATTCCGGTTTAAAATCCGGCTCAAGGGAAACCTGTCTCTCACAAAGCTTTGAAGCTCTCAATATCTGGTTTAAAATTTCGGTTAAAAAAGAATCCATCTCTCGCAAGTTCGAGTTCTCAGGAAAAATTAAATGTTGCCAAAGAGAACTTGCTGCCATGATGCGCGGTTCAAACATGGGTATCCTGCCTTATGAGCTTATCTTATTGGTCACTTGGGGGCTTCCTGCTCATTGAGCATAGCTGTGACTACCCTCTTGATCCGGCTTGCACGCCTTGTTACAAATAACATGGGGGCTTCCTGCTCACTGAGCATAGCTATGACTACCCTTTGATCCGGCTTATACGCCTTGTTGCAAATGACTTGGGGGATTTCTGCCCAAGTAGGTCACTTGGGGGCTTCCTGTTCAATGAACATAGCTATATTTACCCTTTTGATCGGCTTGGACGCCAGGTGTATTCACCAAAAATCCAGGTTATCCTGCCTTTGTATGTCTGCGACTCCGCCCAGGTAATCCTGGAATGACTCGCCGTACTCTTGACAGTCAATCTTATAAAGACCCTGAACTTGTCAAAGTTAAAACGGCAATTGGTCATGTGAGTCCCGGCTTACAGGTTTGAGTAAAGGATTAACTCAGTGGTTGTGCGGCCCATGAAAGCACTTGAGATTAAGGCTTGGCGGCCTATGAAAGCCTTGTTTTTCTGATTTGTTGTTTCCTCTGAACATTGTTGGATTCATATCCTTGTTCCATATTAACATATGGTTTAAAACAAACCAGGCCATGTAGCCTTGATTATATGACTCATAATTGAGCATATTGGGTTTGGTAACCCGCCCTAATAGCAGACTTTAGGTCGCCAGGATATTTTGCCTTGAGCAATCAAAATGATGATATTTCATGACTCCGGGTTGATACTGGCTCCGGATTATAATTATCAAGTCATCACCATGGTATTAATCTACATGTATGTCTTTCAATAATGGTATGAATATTTTGGGTTTGGTAAACCGCCCTGGCTTTGGACGTTAAGTCGCCAGTATACTTTGATTGCGCAATTGGAATTATGCGCTATAAAATATTTGGATTGCACCCTGGCTTTGGACGTTAAGTCGCCAGTATATTTTGGATTGCACCCTGGCTTTGGATGTTAAGTCACCAGTGTATTTTGGATTGCGCCCTTGGAATCATGCGCTTATACATCTTTGGGTTGTCACCCTCACTGGATATGGCAATATAAGCCGGCAGTATAAGTTAAATCTACAGGTATGTTTTTCTGGTTATATGAATATGTGAGGTTTGATAACCCACCTTGGTTTTGGACTTTAAATTGCCAGTATATTTTGGCTTGAATGGCCCTAATTCTAGTCTTTTCCATAATTGCATAAGACTATATTATGTTTGGGTTGTTACCCGCCCTGGCTTTTAACGTTAAGTCGCCAGGGCATATGTTGTTTAAACTTTGTGCAGAACATGCATAGTTATGGCTTAAATAAATGGTTAAGGTCAAGCCCATCATCAAACACTAGAATTGGTGTCTCAAAAGGGTTACCAGTTCTGCATTTTTACAAAGGCTATAAGCCGCCGAGTTACAAAAATCCCGGATTACAATGGATGCGCATTAAGTCGCCATCGGCCAAGAGCCACTGAGTATTTAAACTCTGGATTTACTCGTCAACAGATAAGATCTTGTGATTGTTTTCACGCCAGGTTATATTCTTCCTTTAATAGCCAGATATGGCTGGATTTTTCATTATGGTTGTTATAACCAGTATTGAATGATTAAGGTTTTCAAAGTCGCTTCAAGCGCAATGGTTATTATTTCTTCATCAATAGATATGATTTATTCTACAATGGAAGGAATAGTCCCGACTTGCTACAGGCACACGACCCAGCACTTGGGGGCTACTAATTGCCCCTGTCAAAAATTCAAAGTACACAAGCTTTAATCCATTATATTGAAGGGTCCATTGCTCAGTTGGTAGAGCACAAGGCTCTTAACCTTGTGGTCGTGGATTCAAGCCCTACGATGGAGGCTACATCATATGATGTTATTTTTAATGAAGTATATATAAAGTCCCAGCTCAGTATTGTCTTGCTGAGCCGGCCCTTGGGGGCTACACGTTGCTGTTCAAGTCTACATGATCACATCTACAAAGTCCCTGCTCATTATTGCATAATGACCCGGCCCTTGGGGGCTACACTGGTTGAAGTTTTTATGAGCATAAGGCAATTACAAGTCCCAGGTTGCTGCAAGCATGACAACCCGGCACTTGGGGGCTACATATGTGGAATATTCAGTTTATGACTAGTGACTGAGATGAACAACCCGGATTTCTTCAAGGTTGCGACATTTATATGGAAGCAAGTCTTAAGCTGTTACTACGCTCCCTTCTTAAGACTTGGGGGCTACAAGTGATATGCATATAAGGGAGGTACATTTTCAAGCTTGATGTTAGCAATAATTATGACCCGGTGCCATCAATATTTACAAACCGGCAATTTTGGCAATGATAAACCGGCAAGTTCTACATCTTCAAGCTGGCTGAAAATTTGATGAGTATTTCAAGACCAATATTTTGTTAAGCATTGGGAGCTGAATCAAATGAATTATTCTTCACAATATTTTCTGTGAGAAACCAATTTCAGCAAATTGATTATGAGGCTGGCCTATTGACCCAGACTTTACAGAAGAAGGAAATGACAAGGACTTGAGGATGATCAGGTGCCGGTTCAGGAAAAACTTTTAACCCGGAGCACAACCTGTCAAATTTGTTCTTGTGTTTATTTTGCAGGATCAGTTTAACATGGATAAATCCAAATTAAACTGGGGGCTAATGTTGGGGATATATCCCGCGGTATAACCCGGCTGGATGTATGACCCGGCCGGAGCTTGGCGATTCACTGGTGACCCGCCCGGCGCTTGGCGACTCACGGGTAAACCGCCCGAGCTTTGTGACTCATTGGTAACCTGGCGGGTGGGTCAGACGGGCGACAAGACCCAATGGCCCATAAGGCGGCTTATGAGAAGACCGGCTCACGGTGCGTGTCCGGTAGGCCGGCTTAAAGATGAAAGGCATAAGGAATATTCTCCTACAAAGGAAGCAAGACTAGGACTCCACTTGTAATAGAGTAATCCTAATCCTACTAGGACTAGTCATGTAACCCGCCCCTTCAACTTATATAAGGAGGGGCGGGGCACCCCAAGAGAGAGGAGTTTTTCTAGACGTCTCAATAGACAAGTCAAAGTAGATGCTCTCGAGATAGAGGTAGCGAAACCTCGCCCTTGTAACCGAGATCGTCATCATCATCAATATCAATGAAGCAGGATGTAGGCTTTTACCTCCATCGTGAGGGGCCGAACCTGGGTAAAACCTCGCGTCTCTCGTCCCACTCAACCCCTCTCAAGCTACCACATAGATGCGTTGGCCTCACGACTAAGTCCTCGCACTAAGGACATCTGCCGTGACAAATCCACAACACTCTCCCTCGCCCACACGCGCGGTGGCTCGCAGGACGAGGAGAGGGTTTTGACTACAACGCCCTCTCCCTCTCCCTCGCCCTCGCCCTCGTGGTGGACGTGCAGCAGTTCATTCGGTGTCAGATTGCCAGAAGCATATTGTACTGTAGTATCATCATTGTTGGACCTTCCGAAGTGGCGAAGAGCCAAGTGCAAGGTTCACAGGAGTACGACTGTTGAACCTCCCGAAGAGGCAAAGAGCCAAGCGCAAGGTTTATAGGAGTTGTCGTCCTAGTACTACAACTATAGCGAACGATCGCTATTGTATGATGCTGCCACGTCACCTATATCCAAAGCTGTGCCACCTTTTTTCTCACAGAGCGTGTTGGAGCCCGTGCAATAGCCACACAAGTTGCACGTACACATAACACATTTACTAGTAATAAATTCTAAAGGACAAATGCCAGTATGCCACACAAGTTCATCTCCAGTTCATGTGATAAATTTGTGCACGACTAGTCTACATATATTTACAGCGCTACCATTCATAATTTACCATACTCCACTTACACGTTATAGATGGGCTCCAAGTCCTCCTCCAGGTTCCAGTCCCAGGTGTTCTTCATAGATGGCACGATCCATAGCGGTGGGCAACGGGAATCATTGTTGCAGCTTTCTATTCCGGTTCCACACGATGGAGACTCATCCAAACTAAAGCGGCATAAATCAGGGATAGCGTGTCCCAGCATGTCGTTCATCCGGCAGTGTGCACTGAAGCCACAACCATGCTTCATGAACGGCTGGCCTTCGGTGTCGTGCACGGAAGGTGGCATCCGCTTCACAATGGGGTAGCTGTCACCAATGAAAAGTGAGTACTCTCTAAGAGTGTTCCTCGGCACCCACATAGCATCACAGGGGTCGAACTCGGCGCCGTTCTGGTACACGCGGCATCTCAGATCTGGACACATGGTGACGTACATGGTCAACGTCCATGCATAATAATGTTGTGCTCAAATATGGCGGTCAGTAATATTGTGCAGCAAATAGTACTACTCCGGTATAGAGGAAGTAAAATAACCGGCTTATTATATATAGCCACTCTTGGCTACATGAATGAGATAGTAAGACATGGAAAAACAAAAATGGTGGGAGCTAGTGGGTTCAAATCTTCAAGGGCCTAGCTAGCTATACGCGTCCTCCAAGGTAAAAAGTACTTCCTCCGTCTCGGTTTACAGGACATGCACATCGTTCTAGGTTGAGAATTTAACTAGCTATATATGTATTATATGTGATGAAAAATATATGTTTAGAAACTACACCCGCTTAAGAATCCAATGATATACTTTTTGTGACATATAACTCATATTTAGTTAGTCAAATGGATGACCTAGAACTACGTGCATGCCCTATAAACCGAGACGGAGGGAGTACTAGTACTAGTAAGTAGTACTACAATGAAAGAGAAGGCGAGAGGGTTAAAAAAATCTAATACTAAATTGTAGTACTAGTACAGTAAACATGTCCCAGTCAAGAAAAGAAAATAACTAACAAGTACTACCACTCTAACACACATCAATGAGAAAATGGAATACCTGGGTAGATGGTGATGGTCCGATCGTGGTAGATCGTGTGACCATGTTGCACATCAGTGGTACCATGGGTAACGACTGCTAAGATAGTTCATCCCAATATGCCAAAGTCAGTACAAGGTTCCAGGTTCGATCGAATCGCGGATGCAAATGCACATCCAGGATTGGCGATCTTATTTTGATCGGGGGATGACTGGTCCCTGCAAAATAATGGAGTATCGTTAGGGATGCAAATGATGGTTTGTGCATTCTGTTTGTAATCTCCCGTACCGTAGGATGGCAACCAGATGAAACAAGTCCCCTGGCTTGTCACCGCGAAGATGCAGCCTACATGGCACACGGCGTCTTCGAACGTGTAGGGGTACAAATCCGCCACGGCCAACATGTGCCAGCCTCTGTCGTTACTGCCTTTTGTATTGATGGCAATCCTTATGTCGAACACCGCGATGAGATAGTAATCGTCGTAGTCACGTCGCTTTGTCGGCGGGTCCGCAATTGCTATCTTCTTCAATCTCATGTAGGCATCATCATACGTATTCAAGCCCAACCAGTCTGGAAGGCCAATCCCAATGGTGGAGAAGGGGTTTACGGGAACGGCCGCACTGCTGTGGATGTTGTGCAAAATGATGGTTGTATCCGGTCGGAGGTATGCAAGCCAATCTTCGTTGGCACCAACCCAGACCTATATATAAGACGGTGGGTAGCGGAGAAATTACGGGATGGAATAACTAAGTACTATATTTAGAATATACACTACATGATCAAACTCCATGACTGACCTGCTCATCGGACAAAATCCGACTACCTCTCAACGTCGGCAACTCTAGCGGAGTCAATGTGCAACCATGGCCAGGGAGCGGTGGACTGTTCGATGGATTGTCCCATAGAATAACCTTCTCCTCGAGGACGCATGGAAGACCAACAAGCATGGCCTTTTCCCAAGCCTGTTTAAGCACCATCTTAAAATAGTTAGTGCAGGAAGCACTGAGTCTTGCGGCAGTGAGGATGTCGGAGCGTCGTGCAATTTCTCCCAGAGGATCGTCGTCCAAGGTCTCCCAGCCCCGACGAGGAGGAGAACCGCCTGGCGAATCCATGGGAGCAGCGACGAACTGCCTTGGTCTCTTCGGGGGGAGGGGAACTGGCGAGGAGGAGATAAGGAAGTTATGCGGGCATGCATAGTGGTAGTGCCTAGTGCCCCGTGATGGTGAGGCTATTATTTACTAGTACGTGCTTGTACTGTAGCAGTAGTAGTACTACTTTCTCAACTAGTAGTGCGATGTACTGTACTTCTATAGTGCACCAGTTTTGAACTCTTGAATCTCAAGGCCAAGGAGCTACAGTTGCAAGTGGAGGGTACTACTGTTCTCTAGAACCATCGCTGTACTATTAATGCAAGGAAAGTACACCTGCATAGTGCGTGCTCTTCGTGCTCTATTCAAGCACGTAGCTGGCCTACTCAGCCGCTCCTCTCACGCACACACTAGCAACCTGTTTATCAGCGACGGTTACTGCGGGGGCAGAACATTTGAGTTCTTTGATACAGCGAGACTAGGCTTTTCGCTTCCATTTGTGGAGGTGTAATGGATCTCATCGAACTTTGTTAGTTCCTTCTTTATGAATGAAATGAGGCAAAGCTTTTGCCTCCATTTCAAAACAAAAAAAATCATGTCAAGAGGAATTTCTTTTATAGAGCCAATAATGGAGCGAAGTCCATGCGTGCAACGCCACAAGCTACAGAGTAGTAGAGTAGCACTTTACGTATGGAGCCATATTGCACAGTTCCCAATGCTGTGCCAGGCTTTTTCCGGCTCCTCGGGCTTAATTGGGAGGCACTAGTTTAAATATTGGGAGGAAGCTGCAAGCGAGGTGCGGCTAGGGCGAGCACGCAGGCGAGAAACTTTGCATGGTGTGAATTGATATATAGGAGTACTACTCTAGTACACGAGCCATGAGATGATGGGAGGGAAAACCCGTTCACGTGGCAGGGCTATCCAGTGCACCCAGATTGTGGTGCGACACGTCCATTCGACTTCAAAAGTCAAACTACCAGTGTACAATATTGGCTCGCAGCGAGGTTACTATTTAAAAAAAGGGCCAATTCCATTTTCCCCTTAATTTGTGCCCGACCTCATCTTTACCCCTAAAAAAAATCAGTGCTCAACTTTGCCCCTCTTCCGTCTGGTGCGCTTATGGAAATACCCCTCTGTGTCATTTCCGTCTGCTTAAAGGGGTTTGACCGTTAGATAGACATTTTTTGGACATAGTTGCCCCTGTGTGCATATGCCACTGACATGTGGGGCCCGTCCTTTACATAAAAGAAAAAAATCCCACTTTGTCACCTTCCCACTCTCTCACTTACATGTGGGTCATGGGACCCCCCAGTTTGGTCAAAATCAGTCCCTCTCGATTTGGCCGGTGGCTATCGCCGGCGAGGGTCTTCGAGCTTGAGGCAGCGGAGCAGGGACTATCCGGTAGGGCGACAGAGGGCACGAGAACCATGAACTGGCAGCGCTAGGCGAAGCTGCGATGAGGTCAGGGAGGTCCGGTTCAACAGTAGTGACAGCGGTGGCGGTCGTCGAAGCACAGTGTCACGAGGAGGCGGACGGACGAAGAGGAGCTCGGCGTGGTGTTGTCTGGCGGATTCGCGAGGTCATGCCGGAGCCGAGGAAGTGGCAGGGGGCACTAGGGCTCGTCAAATCTGGTCAAATCGGGCCCGGTGGCTAGCTGCCGGAGGTAGAGAAGATGGCGACGCTCTGCCGCGATCCGCTCTATTCTGTCTAGTCAAAGGGACGCGCGTTTGATGGGCAGAGCAGGGCGTGCACGAGGAGGCAGCGCTGGCTGTTGCCACTGCTTGGCAGTCACTGGCTTCACGCGGGAACGGTGGCCAGAGCGCAGCGACGCATCTGCTGGGGCCGACGAGTCACACGGGAGGCGGCGACACCATGGCTCAGGAGCGGTTGGCCGGTGAGGAGGCCATGGGGAGGAGCCCGATGGGGAGAATGGCCAGGTCGAGGTGGAGCACCGCTGGCTGGATCGGGGGAGGTAGGGGCCGCCGGCTGGATCGGGGGTGGGAGGTGGATCTGGATCGGGGGTGGGTTCCACGTGTAATAGTGGGGAGATTTTTTTTCCAGGGTGGGCCCACGTGTAATTGACAGCGAGAAGTGTGAGATCAAGAGTTTTTTCTTTTTTCTTTTTGAAGGGTAGGCCCCACATGTCAATGGCAATGCACATAGGGGCAACCATGTCCAGAAAACATCCATTTAACGGTCAAACACCTTTGAGCAGACGGAAACGGCACGGAGGGGTATTTCCATAAGGGCACCAGACGGAAGAGGGGTATAGTTGAGCACTGTTTTTATTTAGGGGTAAAGATGAGGTCGGGCCGAAATTAGGGAAAAAATGTAAATATCCCTAAAAAAAAAGGCCGCGTGCGTTCGGCCGGGATCGAACCCACAAAACGAGCTATACACTCCCGCGACCACTAGTAGTACTCGTTGGAGTACAACGCAACCTAGAATCGCCTTATGTCACAAACATTGTTCCTTACAAGAAATCACTACTCTACAAACCAGCCCTACAAAGAAACGACTAATCTACAAAAATTAGAAAAAACATACCAAAATTTTCTTAATCCGTCGCAATAAACTACCAAGTGCCATTATAGGCACGTTTCAACCCATGTCGCCCCTTAAGTCAACGCCTTCTATTTGACCGGCAAGTTAGGAGTTATGACTTGTGGGACCTACATGTCAGTCTAGACAAAAATCCCCGAGTGACCTCCTACCTCCGGCCCGTCCACCTAGTCATCCTCGGCCATGGGACGCAGATACCGCCGCTGGCAGAAGGCGAGGTCAAAAGCGCCGGCGGCGCGGAGCCCATCTTGCGGCAGCTCGGATGCCAGCTCCGTCCGTCGCTCGCGGCCGCTAGCTAGCCAAGCTAGCACACACCCTGCTGGATGCATCCAGCTGCTTGTCTGCAAGGTTTGCTAGCTAGGTTGGCATGGTAGTGCGGCGGCTTGCTCCCGCGCGCCGCGCTAAGGCCAGCCATCTGGCTCTAGCGAAGGCCAGCACGGTGGCTTGCTCGCGCGTGAGCCACGCTCGGGCCAGCCAGCCAACCCGTGTGGAGGCCAGCGCGGCGTCCGGCCCGTCCGGCGGAGCGGCGGCCAGCTCGCTCATCACCGGCGCCACCGACGAACACGCATAAGAACTGTTTGAAGTAATGTTCAGGAAAAATAATGATTGGAGGAGGAAGAACAGGATAGAAGGTCAGATGTGGGTCCCTCGTGTCAATGGTCAAACAAAATGTGTTGGTTTAAGCTGCCTCGCCAGCACGGACGTGTGGGCCAACCCTGTCATAAACGGGTTTAAATGAGCCTAATCGGCATTGGGTAGTAGTTTTTTGGCGTGGATTAAGAAATTTTGGGTATGTTTTTGCTATTTTTTGTACAATAGTTTCTTCCTAGGGCTGGTTGAAAGTGGTAGTTTTTTGTTAAATACTCTACATACTGTAAGTAGGAGTGAAAGTTAAGCTTTGGAAGCCAATAAGCACGACTAGTTACATAGTGCCTATGTGTACGTAATTCAAACTAAATATCAACCATGAGTGACTAATATCTTGATGGAAAACTCGAAACTATGGAAATACTAGCAATTTTTTTGCATGGTTGGAAATACTAGCAATGTGCACGTGCGTTGCAACGGATCATAATTAGAATAATACTTATTCACAAACTTGATAGAAAACACTCTAATTTTGATATACATATATCAATAGAAATATATTATGTTTCAATCAGAATATATTCCTTGGGCTGTTTTGGTGAGGTGAGGGAGGGATGTGGTTGGTTTTAAGATACTCCCTCCGTTCCATAATACTTGTCATGGTTTTAGTTCAAATTTGAACTAAAACCACGACAAGTATTATGGAATGGAGGGAGTACTAATTAAGGGGTTTTATGCAAATTGGGTAGAGAAGTGGGATGTTGTTGAGAAAAGGCAACAACTTAGCTCACAGTCGTTAGATGTAGATCTAATGGTCAGAAATGACGGATGACAGACACACCATCATCACCAACTAAGTCTTCTGTAGGAGTACTAGCAAGATGCCCGTGCATTGCACGGAACATCAAGATGCATTTTTTTTATAAAACACCTGTTGTGATTGACCCATGTAGGAGTAATCCCATGTGTAAAAACTAATGATATCTCGAGAAAGAGGAGAGATAAGGTGAGGAGGAGTGGGGCGTGGTGGTGATTGGTGGTCGGACTGAGCGGAGGCATGGGGATGGACGACGCCGGCAGCGACCACCATGCCAGATTGTTCCAGAGACTTCCTTTTTTAATTGCTCAACAATGAGGTTGTGGGCGATAAGGATGAACAAGGGAAGGCCTTGTCTGCAAATGTGGAGAGAGGGGTGGGTATCTTTTAGCTTAATTTCTATCTGTCAGATATAGATCGGACGGTCTATATTGCAAGATGGCAGGCATACCATCATCACCAACTCGGTTTTTTATAAGAGATATAAGTATGGAGATACACACGTATTATCGATACTTGTTTCCATAAACTTGGATCTACATTCTATTCAACGGCTGAGCATGTGGGGCCTTAGCACGATGACTTCTCAACTGTGTAAAACAAAGGTTTTCCTGTCGCCGATAAGGAGGGGGTGACGGCGGCGCGCTTTCGGCTCGCTCTAGTGCTAGTAGTCATACTAGGTGGTCTACGCACGTGTAGATTTATTCTTTTTCACATCTCGTGTTCGTCGTACTGCCACGACTGTTGATGAATAGGCGGTAAGTTATTCACGAGAAAACCTTGGTTGAGCGTGTGTGCGAGAGAGAGACAGCGCGTGCGTGTGTGATATGTGTAGAGACTGAGGCAATGATAAGAGATTCTTTGTGTCTATGTGTGTGGAGGATACAGAGAGACATGCGCATGGGGCTTTGTGTTGTGTAACATGGAGACACATAGACATAATCAGAGAGTGAGTGTGTGAGATACACATGCGGACATGGGGAGAGATGTGTGAGTTAGAGAGATGGAGAATTTTGGTGTGCATGTGAGCTAGAGAGAGAGAGGGGGATATATACATACCTAGCGCTGGAGAGAATATGCAAGGGTGTGTGTCTTAAAAGAAGGATCCAGATTGATGGGTGTTTGTGCGTGTCTGTGTGTGTTTGTGCGTGCGTGTGTGTGTGAGAGGGAGTGTGTGTATGTGGAGAAGAGAGACCACTAATGATGTAAACCTAGTAGGGAAGGGGGAATGGTGTGACATGTGTGTCAAAGAGAGAGAAAGGCATGTGTAGTAGCGGGATAGCATGGGTGCGGGCGGGGAGCAGACTATTTGGAAGAGACATCGAGTGTGTGTGGGAGAGGGGTGTGTGAGAGAGAGAGAGAGAGAGGAAGAGAGGGGGAGAGAGAGGGGTCGTTTGTGTGCGGAAGTGGCGTATAGATAGGGAGACAAGGTTGATGTTGTTCGAAAGTGGCCTATGTACAAAGACGCAAGGGAAGCGAGTCATCATGTGTGTGATAGAGACTTCATGAGAGATCTAGAATAGATGGTGTAGAGAACAACGTGCGAGATTGAGAACGATGATACGTTAGGGAGCTATGGAAAGAGTCACGACATATATGTATATAGGGAAGGAGCTGGGGCGGGTACGCATGTGGGAGAGATAGAAAGAGGAGAGTGGTGCACAAGGAGACAAAGGGTGCTTGTTTGCAGTGGGGGTGGTGAGCGAGGTGAGTGTGCGAGAACCACATTTTGTGTGTATGGGAAAGATACACTGTATATAGTGTGTGTGCTTGGGAAAGAGAGATGCTGGGAGACCTAGAGAGTGGGCGAAGAGATGTGTGCATGCCCGAGAGACAAAGTGATAGAGACCTATATTGGGGTCCGGACTTAGAAAAGAGAGGGGTGTTAATGTGCTCCTGTGTTCGTGTCCGGGGGAGAGAATGACTTGTGGGGGGGGGGGGACGGGGGTGTCGGTGGGGAAGGGGTGGTGGCTTCAGATAAAGAAGAGTGAGGTGTCTATATTTGAGAGACTTTAGCGTAATTGAGATATATATGGTCAATAGTGTGTGCACTCATGGTTGATCAATTTGTTTCACAGTTTGGACTATGAGATAACGATACTTTTGAACATGCGTGATATACTTTGAAGTACCAGAATTACAAACCTAAGATTGGAATTTTGGAATTCGACTCCATCATTAGCTTTTGTAATTCATTTAAACGGAGGTACATATTTTAAGCGGGGATTTCGTGATTTCAAATTCATATATCAAACCTAGAGATATACACATACGAGCATGTTCAAACCTTATAATCATCCACTTTATTCATACACATACACATTTTTGTTTTTGTCATCATATTTAGGATAAACACATTTGGAATTTCATTTGAATTGGACCATATGATGGTATTTGCTTCCACTAGCTCAATGATCCATATTTGAATTGAATGGACAATCTAAGTTTCGAGTTGGAGACATTGATTTTTGAAACTTGCATTTTTTTTGCGTGCAAAACAAATAAATTCTCAGCCATGATATCATAGTCGGCCGTACAAGAGGAGAACACTTAATTTCAGCCGCCAAAAGCTTTCAAACTTCCTGCTCACATAGAAATATCTTGCGCCCGAAAGTGTAGCCCTGTGATATTCCTGTTTTACCCCTGCCACATGAACGGAAAAGGGCTGCTTTGGTAACTCCATTGTTTTCCCCTCTGTGCCCCCAACATTCTTCCCCAGAGCCCCTCCCCGCCTCCCCCCCCAACCACACCAAGCTGCCGAATCTAGTCCTCCGCCACAGCGATGGACCTCACACCCCGCCGGATCTACCTTCCGCACCTTGGAACCCCCAACTACCAACTCACCACTTCGCTGGAGCCGCTTCAGCGACTGGCTTGTCCACCGCTCTAGATCTCCTTGACCGCCATCATGGTCCACCGCACTGGATCTGCTTCACCAGTGCCCTCGTCCACCACAGTGTAGGCCCTTCACCGACTCCCTCGTCCGCCCCATTGTTGGCCCTTCATACAAGCCCTCGTCCGCCGCAACAGATCCGCCTCACTGAAAGCACTGTACACCGCGCCGGATGTGCTTTGCCGACGCCTTCGTCCACTGCACCGGACCCGCTCCACGGACGCCATATTCAACTCCACCGGCCCTGCTTTACTGACGCCGCAGCCTCATCAGGTTATATCGATTTGTACTCCTTCGGTTTTTCTCTTCTTTATCGTGGGACTGTTCACTTACCATAGATGAGCTTTCTTGTATGTCGACAGGCGCCGCAACCGAAGCAACGGAGCCACTTCAGCAACGGCGACAGCCGACCCAAACTCAACCGAAACACGAGCACCATCGACAATCCTTAGCTATCAAGTATGACAACGATACCCATACGCCGCCGAGAATCAGGTACTATTATCCAACGGCCGGCGCCTACGTTCACTTTCTTTGCATAAGCACCGCACCTTCGAATTTCTTCAGGGCATCATTCAATTTTTCATGAGACACGTTATTCTGCTTGCACCTGTAGGGCCATACTTCTGGCAGTGAACATGTTACATGTGCTAAATTACAAACCAGTGCACATATAGTTACAATGCTTTTGTTTTGTCCTAAGTATTACTGTACTTCCTAGATATCACTGCCTACTATTTTACTTCTTGCATGCTATATTTATGATAATGGTGTTGTTCTGATGCCACCTGTTGGTTAAATCAGACTGCTTCATGTTCTCTATGCTTAATTACACATCAGCAAATTAGCTTGTGGTTCCGCTGCTTTTTGTTCGTTTTACCCTACATTTTCCGATGCTAGCTATTACATCACTGCTCTGAGACTCTGTTCATTACTTTTTTGTGCATTCTTGATCTTCCCAAGTTGCATGACTAATTTGATGCTTCTCTTAATTATGGAGCTGCCAACCCCATCAAGCAAAATATTTGTTCTTTTGGGGCTGGCACCTCGAACAAGCATAAAAATAGAGTGAAGCACATATATTGTCGTGTAAGCACACACCCTTCTTTCATTAGTTTAGATTAACCATTGATGATCAATTCGAACCAGTGCATGTGATTAAAATTAATTTTACCTAAATAGAGGGTGCAAAATAAACTACAATAACTAGATTTGCAACCACGGGATGCTGACGATATCTTCAAAGAACATTGCAACAGCAGCGAGGCTTCACATCAACATATGGTAAGCCAGTGTGTTTTAGTACATGTGAAATGTAATGCGTGTGGGCTGCTTTCTTGGCTTGTGCCCTCAACCTGTAGTCCTACAGAATTACAAATAGTTCAGTTATCTGCTTTGCTGTATTGCTTGATTCGAATGCTTGTTTGTTACTTGTTAGGCTATACCTGAGTTGGCCAATATGTCAGCAGTGCCTGCTGTACTATCGTAAGACTGTCTTCGTAGTTTATATGAGGCCACACTATTAAGTGCTTTCTCAGATTATTTCAACTGCTTAGATGCCTTGGCAACTTAAATATAGCGGTGGTACACTACCTTTCATCTAGGGATGTCAACTGGGTCCCGTTTAATCCCGATTAAAGTCCACTAATGGTATGATAATTCAAAAGAGTTTTTGTTTTTTGAGGAAAATGAACTAGCGAGCTAGCAAAAACTAACTAGATGGGACTGGCGGATGCCATTTATTTGCCACTTACATCCCTAACTTTCATCTTACCATTTTAATTTGTTTTCGGCTGATGCTGCTTCGAACCATTTAAATATAGCTTGCCATGCTCGGCAATAATTCGTATGTCGTTTACCATGTAAGCTTACTTCCTGGATCATGCGATAACTATCTCTTACTTATGTCTAGCGGAAACCTTTTAGGATGCCGTTCACACTAGGACACAATGTACAACCCCAGAATCTATTTGTGGAAGCAGTGCGCCATCCATGTTACCAGATGGTAGCAGTTCAGAGGCAACACCGCTGGAGAGCAGTCTGAGCACAGATATTATAGTTCTTGAGGCTCTACTAGAGGCAGAAAGAGATGGTGTGGCTGCCATGAATGAGGTAATCTTGATCTTGAGGCTAGAAATTATGCAATTAGCTGCACGCATTATGCAAGCAACCCAAGGATTGGAGGAAGTAAGAATATTGCATTTGAAGACGAGGAGGTCCTGCTGCTTCTGCTATCTGAAGCCTAGGGTAATCCCAGTTCTTCTTTAGATACCAGTTAAAATTGTCATTAGATTTGTAGCGATCCGACCTTAGATGGTCAAATCTCTGTGTTCAAGTGTCATCCCTGGATCGGTAATGCTGACACACACAGTACTCGAAGGATTTATAACAGAGTGCAATCACACACTTATTACATCAAATGTCTCAAAAGAGAACTTATTACAATAAATATGGCTTAAGGCCATCTA